>CM029797.1:708722-1406200 GCA_017562165.1 Ectropis grisescens | reverse complement strand
CAAACACGTCGGAACGGTCATTGGTCATGGCCATTGCTCATGGTCATTGGTCGTGGTCATTGGTCATGGCCGTTGCTCATGGTCATTGGGCATGGTCATGGTCATGGTCATGTGCATGGTCATGGTCATGGTATTGAGGTAGTAGTAAAAATAATGACATTCGGCATTTTGTGGTGGCGGCCATCGCGTTCATCAACTTATTAGACGTTGTCAAGTCAAAAAAAAAAAAATTGACAGATTCTGCTTCTTCATGAAGTAAACAAGATCAAATGTGATGGTCCGATCCGAAAATCAGAATGAAACGTTATAAAACGCCAAACGAATTAAAATTTTGTGGTCGCACTATAATTATTCTAGTTTATGTCATAAACGCGCGAAATATTACGTAACCGACTCCCACGCTAACTGACGCAGGTCCTCCCCGACGGCCGCTCGCGGCATACTAAATTGCGCAGCGTAATTTATTGTAATTTCGACTGCTGGTAATTTATATTTTTGAAAATTGACAACTATGATTTGAAAAGTAACTATAGAATTGGATTCTACAAAGAACAAAGTATTATCGTGTCTAATTTTTATTTTGGAGTTATTGTGTATTTTACACAGAGACAACGCTAAAACTGCAATATAAAACTTAAAATTGGCTTATGATTTTGTTTTTTTACTAATAAATGGGACCAAAATTCAGATATATGTGACTTGAATGAATTAATAAAATATGTGTATGATGTTCCCATATTTTTTAAGTATAAATTTTGAGTATCACTTGTAGATTTAGAAGTCTGAAACTGACACGGCGGCGACTTTTCGGCGAAATGGTCATGGGAGATCGTTCCCTACGACTAAAGGCTTTATTATTAGTAAAATTGAAACAAGGAAACGTCAACAAGAAAGATCGGCCTATTTTTTGAACGTAATTATCTTTTTCTAGATAATACTAAAGATGGAAATATCGGAACACAAACTTTTTGAATTTCGTGCGACGACGTGAGCCGGCTCTTAAATCTCGCCTAAAGCGATGGCTTATTAAGCAGACATTCTATGATTTTGACTGATTTGATTTTGATTTTGTCAATTTTTATATTATTATTCTTTTAATCTGTTGACTTGTACCTGTGTTTTGGTATCAATAAAAAACTATTAACTAAGTATAATGGTTTGTGTTTCATTGTAGGCAGGGGGTCTGTCACTCAGTCCCTGTGTGTGAAGGAAGACAAAAGCAGTACCGCTCACCGACTTCCGATCAACTTCCATTTGAAGCCGAGCGAACGAAGCTGCGACAATTGGAAACTTTCCATACACAAGGTGCCATCAAGAGCAACACATCGATTTTCTCTCTTTTCATTCTGACCTAGATGTGTCCGTGGTTACACCCGCGTTTTAAATGTATTTTTTTTCACGGAACTCTAATAAATTTCCTCAAGAGAAGGCCATGTGATGCCTTAGAAGCTATCTGCCTATCTGTTCGTGAAAGCTCCGTTGTAAACGGTCCAGCTGTTTCGGAGATTAGCAGCAAGAAACAGACAGACAAAAATTTAAAAGGATTTTTTAAAGTACAGGTACCGCATATACTTTCGATTTGAACTCAGTAAAACGCTTTTAATTTGATATTACTTAAAGACATTCAATATTTTATTTATTCTTGTACTAATTTCCATCGCCCATTAACCTGGGGTTTGAGGGTCTAATGCAGTACGCCATGCGATGGAACTTTTGAAAAAGTAAAGTTTAGTTATGCGAGTCATTTACAATGCACGCAGCTATTGGAACATGAGGGGTCCAAAACATTACTTAGCACTGCACTGCGGTCGTCCCCCAAAGATATAAAATGTTTTATATCTATGCTTTGTAATTCGACTGGAAACATTATTTATTACCCATCAAACCGGAGCACAGTGATGTTTTCACACTACTACTTGGCGGTAGGATAACTGCCTAAGGGTGGTACTTTCCCAGACGGACTCTGCAAAGAGTCGTACCACTACAGTTTGTGTATAACGTTTATTAAAGTAAACGTGGAATAACGACGCCAAAACGAAAATTCAAATTATATTTTGTGTAAACATTATTGTTTAGACAACATAACGTTAGAATATCGTTTGACAGTTATTAAATCTCTATTTGCATCAAGGCACCTTTTGTTTTCAAAAGACAAAGCTACCAACCTGCCCGTCCCCGGGAGTCGGAGAAAAGCCGTACAGTCCTCTTGATATGAAAAGCAGACACAACGAAGCCGCCTCCATTGTCGCGCGCTCACTGCGACGTGTGTCGGATGTGTGGGGGCTACCACCGACCGCCGCCCACGCCGCCACGGCCACAGGTGGCTTCGACGTGTTACTAATGTTTTACGATTAATATGCAATTTTACTAAAAAAAATAATGGTAAAAACTAATAATTATCTACATATTTTTTACCGCCATTTCGCTTGAAAGTTGAAGAGATTTTTGTTTGTTCGTGCTATTCTCATGAACTACTGGACCAATTTCAAAAATTCTTTCACCGTTGGATATGTAAGGGATCCCAGAGTGCTATAGGCTATACATTAGGTACCACGGGCGAAGCCGGGACGGACCACTAGTCGTTTACAATCTAGGTTTTTTTACAATTTTACGGTAACATATGAAACATTGGCGCCTTCAAGTTAAGAGTGAATCGATACATTTTAGATAAATATACTTAACACACTGTAAACAGCATCATCGCAGAACATAAGCATCATTTTAAGTATGACAGTTTTCATTTGACTGCCATCTCGCCTGATATTAAACGACGATGGAGCGTGCTAACATAGAAGAAACATATTCACTTTTGATTAGATAAATCGAGACTCCGGAATCGATTCTCTCAATCGATTGACGTGTCAATAGACTCATAGGCAATGACACTCTTGTGCGTAAAAGACTTCAAAGTCTTGAACATCACCGCAAAATTGATAGCTTATCAGTGTTTTATCGGATACACTTCGGAGAGTGTGCCACTGATCCGCATGATCTAATACCACCTTGCCCTTTCTTCTTTCGGACTTCTTGTATCTCAAAAAAGAGACATCGTTTCATGGTTCTAAAAACGCGAACGAAGAGATTTGACTCCACGTTTGTGATAAGAACGTCCAGGTTGTGGAATGTGCGTTGTCCCCGATTGTTACAATCTTGGTGTCTTCAAATCTAGAACATAGAGTGAACCGGTTTCTTCTAGGTAAGCACGCTCCATCGTAGACCGCAACGTCGTTTAACATCAGGCGAGATGGTGGTCAAGTGCGAACCTATAATAGTTTTAAAAAAAATCGAGAAAAGCCCGCACAGCTCACCTATCCAAACAAAAGGGTACCTATAACCATTGAGTCACGTAACAAGGTCCCATAGTAGGTCCCACTACAACAATAGCTCCAGCCTGAATGGTGAGGTCTCAATTAAATGGAGTCCACTGGACCGGCACATGCCGTCCGTATGTACAGATCGAATACGGCTATACAAATGTATAGTTGTACTGTTTAACCTTAAACTTGCTCCTAGTTATAGATAGATCAGTCAGCCACATCTAGTTTATCCTGCTCTAGTTCATAGAGTGGAAGCCAGGTCTAGTACATTATGGTACAAGTGTGTAATCATAATGTACTAGATCATAATTTCGAGGATATCCGACGGAAAACTAAGGTAACCGACATAGCCTTGAGAATAAGCAAGCTGAAGTGTCAGTGGGCGGGCCACATATGTCGCAGAGGCGATGGACGTTGGGGGAGAAGGGTTCTGGAGTGGAGACCACGTTCGAAACGTCACGTGGGACGGCCTCCCGCTCGGTGGACCGACGACCTGGAGAGAGTGGCGGGAAGCGGATGGATGCGGAGAGCCGAGGACCGGATTTGGTGGCACAATATTGGAAAGGCTTATGTCCAGCAGTGGACGAACATGGGCTGACAATGATGATGATGATGATGGCGTAATGTTGGTGATTACCGCTGAGGCGCCATTGAAACCCGAGCCATTAGTGATGAGGGTCTGAAGACTGTGTGTTATGTTTTTTTTTATTGATTTAATGTGGTTTTATGCATATGTTTAAAAAAAAAAAAGTATTTTGCGCCTCTTTTTTTCTCTATACCTAAAAACCTTAAGGCGTGTGAAATTTCATACTATTCCGTCCACGCAATTAATTCATAAAAAACTATATACGGTCGAATTGAGAACCCTCCTTTTTTGAAGTCGGTTAAAAAGGTGCCAGGTTTTTGTTCTTTGGACGTTTGTTGCTCAATAACGTAAGTAACGCATCTAGTAAGCAATACTCTATATGTGAAGTTTGGGTGTTTTTTTCTCAAACGCTTCGGAACGGATCGCGTTGAAATTAGGAATACAGTTAGACTATGGTCTAGAACCGTCTTTACCAAAGTGGGCGATAACGGTCCCTTGTGGGCGCTGCAGGCCTAAAGCGGGGCGGGCGGTATGAGACCCAAAAAAAATGGGGGCGTTATGTAGAGCCTTTCCGTTGTGTTACCTACTGGGCTCCGGTCTCCAGTTAACTCTTGCGAGTTATGGTAAAAGTCTCGTTTAGAATGAATGTTTAAACTCCTCTAATATAGCGCACAATAATTAATTAGTGAGTTGAAGTTATAGTGGTTTTTATAGGCGTGAAAAAAGAAGGGCGCTAAAGAATAATTTCTTCTCAACGTGGGCCAGTAGACAAAACAAGGTTGGGAACTCCTGGTCTAGAAAAACACATAGACCTTTTATCACAAGACGGTACGAGAACGGGGTTAACCCGTGAAGCGCAGCTGGTGCTAGAATAAATACATTGCATTTCGATAAAGCAATGGATAGTGTTCCAGCGGCCTTGCGCCGTGTGATCGTAGCTCAGAGCCGCTCGCGCAGTATATTTAGACGATCTCCATCCATTCTAGGGTTGCCAAGTTGCCAACCGTCCGGGTTTCCCCGGATTTCTCCTAGTTTAGAGGACATCCGTGGAGCATCCAGGGTTCCATTTGTAGTCCGGTTTTAAGAGTTTAGTCTCGGGCTGCCTGCGACGCATGCACTATGGCCGCACGCAGCGATATACCGACGAACCGACCGAAATTCTATGTGATGATAAAAGATAGCTAAATTTAATTTAAAGGTCTGAAAACATACCCTCTATGAAAAAAAATGACAGTCATAGGAGCTGCCAATTTTTTTTCAAGGGAAATGCTCATTTTAAAATGGCCAATGAGAAATACTGACGCATTTCTAGAAGCTATGATCCCGAGTTTACCTGTAGTTTTTTTTGTCATTCTCGAGCGTGACGCTAGAATTCAATTCACAACCCAAGGAAAATCTGCCTGTGGTGCGCCAAACGAAAAAGAAGTTTTCACTTTAAAATAATGTTGTCATGTCTGGATTTATGGCTCTAAATTCCGGGGATATCACGCGTCTTCTTCTGGTTGCAAAATTTCAGAGATGGCAACCCTATCTCCGTCCATCCGCCGCCATTCCACTATTTGCCTACACTTGATAAACATTGTTACCGGTTTAATCGCCGCTCGGACCAAACATTCATTAGATTTTCATTTGCGTGTTTCCTTCTTCGAGTGAGTCTTTGATATACGAGTAGGTACGTATGTAGGTACTTACGATATAGCTCGCTATTTAGCAGTGGCGAAATTTCACTGTTTCATATTTTACATAAAGTCATGGGCGTAATGTCGCGAACTTAAAACGGTGAAGTAAAAGATCGTGAGAGAACTGGCATGCACCTAGAATCTTTCGAGGTCATGATTCATCCATCAATTCGTACTGGGACGGTGAATTATGGCCTTGAATCTGTCCTTGCGAGAGAAGACCCCGAGTCTCAGCAGTGGGAATATTTAGTGGGCTGCTTATGGTAATAGTCTAATAGTGTGTTTAGTAGGACGCAGCACCTGTCTGTAGCTTGTCCGCGGTGAGGCTGCGCAGGAGTCGCTTGATGCTCCGACGCCTGCGCACGCCGCCCTCCTCCCCGCTCATGCCTCACCCCGCGCGGCCATCGCGCGACACTCGCGGACACTCTCACAACACTCACTACACTGGGCACTGGTTCTTTATACCAGCGACACTTCTTGACACTTTGTTACAAACACTCTTACCACACTTTATAAGAGTGCCATCTCGTGACACTCTGTTACAAACACTCTCGCTGCACTAGTATTTTCTATCAGCGCCACCTAGTGTCACAACAATGAACTACTCTATAAACGGTATTTGTCAATCAATAATACCATCTTGTGTTACTATGGACGTAATACGTCACTACACCGAAATTACGTAAAACGTTAGAATAAAATCATAATTTTAACACACGGTTTTTGAAACGACGTTTCTTTAAGACTGGAGTAATCAGCCGATGATATACGCGAAGCGATTTTAAGAGTGAATAGTGATAAATAGATAGAAATTCTCAAATAATAAGAGCAGACACAGTTAAGCTAGAGTTAAAAAAAACACTAACCTCGATAGCTGGATACGACTCGCGAGATAATCAAGACCATTCAGTTAATTCGGTTATAATCCCGTGTGAAGGAATATTTATAAACCATTAAATAAAGGGAACAACACCAAGTTTTTTGATTAATAAAATAACATGTAAACAGAGGTGGGACCTTTACGAGTACCATATTTAGGACGAGATGTAACCTATGCAAGGATATCCTTCAATTACTGGACGTTCTGTATGTCACTTACGGTATTATACTGTAGTAGGGCTGTCACTCTTCGAATTTCCCCAGATTTGTCTTTAGTTTAGAAAGCAAATCACCCCTTCTTCGTCGCACCCAGATGGATGCGACGAAGAAAAGCGTTTTCGATAGCATCGAGATACATTCCAATTTATTTTTAACCGACTTCCAAAAGGAGGAGATTGTCAATTCGACTACCATTTTTTTTTCATCACTATATATTATAGTATATTCTTCAGGTTTTCCGAAAATGACATGCTTCCCGATTTGGACAAAAATATCTATTGGTCGTCCAACACTCACTCTAACTTCTGAAAAAATCGGTGAAAAATCAAGTACAAACAGGTGGAAAAGTACATGATGTATGATGAAACCAAACCATATTATGGCCCGATGATCTAAGAAAGCTTGATGGTGGTACAAGGATGCCAATCCAAAGTCTTGAACAGCGGCGCAAAAATAGTAGCCTGTCAGTTCTTTTATCGTGTATACTTTGGAGAGTCTCCAACTGATCTAAATGATCTAATACTAATACCATCTTATTGCACTTCTATCGATCTCCTTGAAATTTGATTGCGTGCCCTCAGTAGGGTTTTAACTGACTTCAAAAAAGGAGGAGGTTATCAATTCTATGTTGTGTATTCATATCAAATATGTCTTTTTTGTTTAGGGACATACAAGTATGTCCCATACAAATTTTATTGAAATTGGCTTGGGTTTTTTTTAAGTAAATACAAAAAAAAATGCTTTAATTAATCTGGACGACGCGGTGATAACTTCTTATGAAATTTGCTAGCGTGTCTGAATTCAAATTTAAACATTAGGGTTTGTTTACTCGCAGAAAAGAAATGATGCATTATGGTTACAATGATAAATCTGTGTCCGATTCTACTGTCGTGGCAGCCCTAGGACCCGGTACCAAGCAGTAGTGTAATTGATGCAGGTTTCGGCCCTCACGTATGGAGGGCCTCACGGAGATTGCAACCCTTGAACATCAATCACGGGGGATTACGGGCCCCGGCGGGTCGGGCGAGGGTGACGCGGGGTTCAATGTCAACCGCTTATTGGGACTGCGGCCGGGGAAGTACTTACTACCATTCCAATTGCTAAAGATTTGCGTACGTCTCTTTTATTCAGCCGTTTTCTTCATTTTAAACTAGCAGCGGTCCGCGGCTTCACCCTCGTAATTCTCGATTCCGTCATTTTAACTGGATAAAAATAGCCTATGTTGTTCCAGACCATTATCTCTCTATGTACCAAATTTCATCCAAATCTCTTCAGTAGGTTTTGCATGAAAGAGTAACAAACATAATATTATGTTTTATTCTTAAGTTTCGCGTTTATAATATTAGTGGGATCTCATTTCTATGAGGCGACTTCAGATTGCATATATCTAAATTATCTCCGAAAATAAAAACAAAAACCGACAAAATTAGTAGCCTATCAGTTCTTTAGAATTCAATTTCCAAAAACGCTTGTCAAACGTAAGCCTAAATTGGCCGTTTTATAGAGATGACAAAATAAAATCATAATTTTATTATACCCCTGGACTCCGTCTACTTATATATTACACCTGACATACCTATGTAATTCAACAACATGTCTCAAGTAATCAAGGTTTTGTACATTGGCAAAACCTTAGATATGCATGCAACACGGGCTCTTCTCGTCCTGTCACTTTACATAAAAAAGTACTGCCCGAACAACATTTTCTTTACCTAACTCACAAGAACGCAAGAAAGATATATGAATCAAAAAAATATCTCGCCGTAGAAACGGTAGGCAGCCGCGTAAATCATGAGCATAGATATAAAACTGTCGCCAGGTGCCAATCTAAAAATGCCGGCGTAACCTTTCTCTGACATTTTAGAGGAATGTCATATTTTTGTGTTTACCTACTGGCAATAATAGGAATTATGTGTCGCTTTCTGAGCCCCGCGGGGTTCATTTATCCTACCTACGTATACTGCTAATATTATAAAAGCTACAGTTTGTATATTTGTTGCTCAATCACGTTGGAACGATTCTACGGATCCGGTTGAGATTTGGAACACAGTTTACAGACTGGAATAGCACATAAGCTACTTTATATCACAGGAAAATAACGGTAACGGGAACTGCGGGGGTGCCGATCTGCTGGTATTATAACATAATTTATGTTGGTCAAATGTTGTGATTTATTATGGGTGTTCGGTGTTCGGCGCCGTACTGTAACCGAGAATGCACTGTGGCGAAGTAACATGCACGCGACACTTCCGCAGACACCACTCGGGATACTCGTCTTAGCTCGCACTACTAACTTTAGCACATCTTGTCGATGTGGTGTTCCCACGTTATGCTGCGATCAATCTCGAACCCCAAATATGTGGTGTTCTTTGCCTGCAGAATCCTTACACCGTTTAACAAGACTTTTAGCGGGTTTTGTATGGTGGCCCGACAGGCAAAAGTGAATAAAGTGAGTCTATTTTTAACCCCCGACCAAAAAAGGGGTGTTATAAGTTAGACGTCGATGTCTGTCTATCTGTCTGTCTGTCTGTCTGACTGTCTGTTTGTCTGTCTGTCTGTCTGTCTGTCTGTCTGTCTGTCTGTCTGTCTGTCTGTCTGTCTGTGTGTGTGTCTGTCTGTGGCACCGTAGAGATCAGACGGATGGGCCGATTTCGATACGGTTTTTTTTTATTTGAAAGTCTTTTTTATTTGTTATCCGTGGGGATGTTCTTAGCTATGTTTGGTTAATAGCCATTCAAGATGGCCGCCTCACATAATAGCGGACAAAATATTTCTTTACAACCTACCTCAATATGGGTATCAAATGAAAGGGCTTGACTAGTAGAATACTATACATTACAAAAAAAATCAAATACAAAATGGCCGCCACCACAAAATGGCGAATTATATTTGTTTTCACTACTGCCTCAATATAGGTATCAAACGAAAGGGCTTGACTAGTAGCATAGATTGCACTATGACAAATTTCAAATCCAAGATGGCCGCTTTCACAAAATAGCGAAATACATTTTATTTTTTCACAACTACCTTAATATGGGTATCGAATGAAAGGGCTTGACTAGTATTCTACTAGTTGTACAAATAACAAATCCGAGGTAGTCGGGGGTTTATCAAAATTTTTAATTTTGTTCTTGTTAATTTAACAAAAACCCGTTGGCACTAAACCATGAGTTTAAGCCGTTAATTACAATATTTAATTTATTTTCTAATTCCTCTATTGAAAGAGCTGTTACTACGGCAGCCACATCATCTGCGTACATGAATATGTCTACACCCTTTACGGCTTCGGTGAGATCGTTTAAGAGGAGAGAGAACATGATATTTCAAAATGACATAGACGAAAACAGCGGGTGTGATTATTTTTAGGTAAGGTACAGAGAGGATAGACATATTTATACCATTGTTAACTTTTTTGTAGACCTTTACAAATACAAATATCTTTATTGCTGTTTGCAGGTAAGATAAGATGATACAAAACATTTAAATAATTGACCCATACAAACTGGCCTCTTCTTCTAGAGGCATGCAATATATCTGGCAACGCAGTTTCCATTGGTCTGAATTTATACAATGATAATAATAGTCAGCTGGTAAAGTCTTCTTCTTCTTTTTTCATTTTTAACTTTTAATCGGTTGTATCATATATGTCATCTGATTCATCGTCTATTAATTTCTGGCTTATATCACGTTGTGTTATGTTAGTGTGATATGTTTGGTGAGCACAATTACGCCAACGTCTTGTGGTCTGGCCTTTATAAGGGGTACAATACTGCTGTGGTTTTATAGATCCAATCATACACAGGGACGGACAGACGCGGGAAGTGACTTTGTTTTATACTATGTAGTGATGTACTTTCTTTAAGAATCGGGCCAAGGAAATCTATAGCCGTGTTGATTACTTTTTGATAGGGACATTTTATGGGTTCGCGTCATCGACATGTTTATGTAGCGGCATACATCGATATAAACCAGTGGATGGAACCTGAGCACCTTGAAATTGGTAATAAACTGTGGTTTACACATAACCCATCTACTTGACTCCTAGAATCGTTAGCGGCAAGATATGCTGTGGTTCTACTTATTTTGGCTGTTGACAACGAATAGTGACAGATAAGAACGTCCGGTGTTCACCGTTTCCTTCAACCAACTAGAACGGAAACAGTGAGTTCGCTTTTCCCATCGATGACATAATTCCGTGCGCCTGAAGTTTGGGAGGGCACATCCATTGTATTATATCGACGAGTGGCATAGCGTCGGATCGGGGTTTGGAGCAGCGGAGTGAGACGCGCGCGTTAAACACTTTCGGATGAGTAAAATTTTGCGAGTTCAAAGTCACCGACATTCATAACAACAGGATATGTCTATACCTAAACCATGTGTACCATGGCTTGTCCATGCGTACCATGGATATGTGTGCCATTGGCACCCGACCCACAGTCTCAGACTAGTTCGGGAGCCTTTGGATCACCATTTATGTAATATTGTTGTTTTGGTCAAAATAAAGTGTAATAATTAAAATATTATTATAAAACAGGTGACGTATTGTACAAAATGAGTGGCGTCGAATACTAAACATGTAAGTTTTCACTTTTACTCACGACAATAAATAGATTTCTATTCTCTGCATCCTTCTTTACGAACGTTCCCCTTTTTGAAGTCTATTACAAACTATATATTTTTTTTGTATAGTATTGAGTGACGAGACGAGCAGGGCATGTATCCGATGGTAAGCAAGATGCCTGCCCATAAATATTAATATACTATGTATAAAAATGTTATGTTCGTTTGTGTACGCTTCAAAAACTCAAAAAGTTCAGCACCGCTCGAGCTGAAATTTTACAATGATATATAATCCGCATCAAGGATTGTTTTTATCTCAGTTTTGCATCACGATGTGCCACAGCGAAGCGTGGCAGGGTACAGCTAGTATTAATATACTTTCCTCTTTGCGTTTTAAGTTCACTGAAAAAGCTATAAACAAATGAACTTCGTATGAACAAGCAAAAAAGAATCTACCGCCAAATCGACCCCAAACACCCAGCCTTCCCGCCAAAACTGTGGATTAAGTTGTCCTTCATTTGACGAATCTCCCCAGGCTCGGTAGAAACCGCTGTGTTGCCATTTTCCCGTTACAGCGGTCACGGTAACTTTGATGTCCCGATCGCATCCCCTCGGGGGCACTGACCCCAGGTGATATCTACCTAGATACGACGCACGGTCTGCTTTGAAAAGGTATGGCGATAGAAATATAACGAGGATTGAAGATTTTTTTTATAGAAACTAGTTGCATCCTTCGTTTTACCCACGTAATTTCCGTTTCCGTTATTTTCTCGCAATAAAAAGTAGCCTGTGTACTATTTCAGACTACAATCTAAACTAAATGTACTCCAAATTTCAATTCGACCCGTTCAGACCTTCCGACATAATTGAGCTACAAATATCTAAACAACAAAACTTTTGCATGTATAATTTTATTAGGGTACATAACATAAATAAATATGTGAGTGTGTGACGTCATACCAGATGCACTTTTACGTGAATTTTCAATAGTAAACTTTTTTTTCTTTTCTTTTGTTAACGTTTGAAAAAAAAAAGACAAAAGGAACGCGCATGTTTGACGTCTAGAAACATTGTTTACAATTTATCACGCGCCGTCATAAAATCTCGTTTGTATGAAGTCCGCTTATAACTTCGCAACGACGTTATGTCATAGACAAATGTATGAGAGCGACGCTACAAACACAATTTTTTTTTAAATTATAGATGGGTGAAAAAACAGTTAAATAATTATCAATATTGAAGTTGGGAATTTTCATAAACAAACCTGCTAATGAACAATCCCAAATTTAAATAAAATTTTCTTAAATTTCGTAGTTGCTAGCTAATCGGATACATTTCGGATAATGATTTGCATGAACCTAGCATTTTTTTGCTACCGGACTGTCCGTAGCTCGAAAAAGCGACATCGAATCATAATTGACATTCCCAAGACTTGAACCAGGAGGAATCAATTTTAAGTAACAAAATCGTCTAGGCTGTGGAATACATCGCCTGAGTGTGTTTTTTCAGATGGCTATATAATCTTGGTGTCTTCAACTTAAGAGTGAATCCATCTAGCTAATCATGCTGCATCATAGACCGCATCGACGCAACATAAGGCGAGAGAAGGTGATCAAACGCAAACCTATAGTTGTTAAAAATACAGCACAGACCGGAACTTGGTTTTTTTCTTTCGTAGAGAAAAAAAAACAAATTTATGTCTAGTGATCATCGAACTATGCTACCGTTTTTTTTTGTATATTTTGTGAGGTCTACTGTATTTCACTAGTATATTTGAAAACAAAAATACATTCAAATCGGTTCAGCCTCTTCATCTTCGGTCCTTCGAATATATAATGAATGAGTCGCCAATACAACGAAGTCCTTGTCTCCAATAGGGACATTGACATTTTTCACTTAAAGTTATTCCAATTTCAGAGGAAAATCAAAGAAATTATACACTTTAATCTAAAAGAATAAACCTGTTGTGCTTACTGTAAACACTATTATGAGTTTGTTTTATATTATTTATTTATACATTTTATCTTAATGGAACCTTTATTGTGTTTTGTAAAGTTTTCTTTCTTATAAATTTGAAATTTGGCCAGTTAGTTGTTTCACAATGTTTATGTACTTATCTGTTGTGTTATAATGTTCTATGTTTATATCTCATTTATCTACTGTTTTAAAGCATGTTAGTTTTAAGTTCAGTTCTGTTGGCCTCATTTTCTTTATGTATTATCTCTAATTTAATATTATTTTTATTATCAAACCACTGTATTTAAACAAATGTTGTTTTTAGGCCCACATAGTTTGGAATATAATATAGTTCTGTACAGTATACTCTTATGTTATAGTTTGTGTTTATTACATTACATTTATAAAGTATGACATTTTATAGTATCCTTTTTGGAAATCGGTCAAAGAGCACAATCCAAATCACATAAAGCCATAAAATAAACACGAAAACTGAAAAGCGAGCCGCTGGCGCTAGTGAAAATCATAATTTACACTCGACTCGAGAACTGGAACGCGGAATCGTACAACGTCAAATAGCTGAATGGTGTGCCAACATGCGGCGACGGAAACCGACGCATTTGTCAAAGCTTTTTACAATCAAAACAATATTTAACAAGAGGTGAAGCTACGTGACGAATCTGGGTGACGAGCGCAGTGCGTTGGTAGGTGATACTGTTAGCATCACGCAGCTATAGACTGCAGGCCCGTGAACAAATGTTGATGGATCATATGAACCATCAGGAGGCCTATGTAGGATGATAGAAGGGTTTAAAATAATAAGGTTCAGCACTATGCCGGCAATCGTAAGCTGTCCAACTGAGTGAAAATTGAAGATTGGGGGTAGCAATCCCTGAATCCCTGTCCCTGAATAACTTTTGCTCACTTTATGCTGTTTTTTCAAACTATCCAAGTTTAATTTCTGGCCGCGCAACTTCAAAAACTTTGGCCGCAGATTAATGGTTGTCTCAAATATCACATAAATGGCACCTTTTATTCCCGAGAAACAAGAATACTCTTTCGACTACAAATAATAATCTGTCCAACTTTATATGTATCTACAGAATTAATATTGGCATCACATTATAATTTTGTGGGTACTAAAATGTTAGTTCAAACATTTCTGGTAAAATCCCTAAAGAGAAAGCAAACACCATTCGAAACTTTGACTGTTATTATTTGAAAACTTCTCATGTACTACGAACATATTATTTAACTTCTACTCATAATTGCTTCGATTCATTATGAACTTAAATTATAGTTAATTACAGTCGAGATTAGCGCATAGGGTACTTATCACGAGAAAATAAAAGGAACGCTAACTGGTGGTTTACTCTCTTTCTACGAAATACGTAATTTCGAAATAACTCGCGACTTTCCTACTCCGGTTCTACTTCGATCCGTAGTTTCGTCCGTTAAATCAGCCTTTCCCAAAGTGGGCGATAACGGTACGGGCGCTGGACGCCTAAAGGGAAGCGATAAGAGACCCAGAAAAAAATTGGGAGCGTTGTGTAAAATACTGCGCTCAAAGACTCGAATAACTGATGTGACCCAAAAGGCCAGCAATTTGAAGTGGGACTGGGCTGGACAAGTCTATCGAATGTCAGACGATCGCTGGGCTAAGATCACTACCCAGTGGCAGCCAAATAGGAAACGACGACGCGGGAGACCTAATAGGCGATGGCGGGACGACCTCGACAAACACCTTAAAGACTGGACTACTTTGAGTCAAGACAGACAAAAATGGAAGGAGGTAGGGAGGCCTTTGCTTAACAATGGGACACAATGGGCTCTTAATAATAATAATAATTGTGTAAAAGCTTGGAATCCTATGTACTACTTACTGGGCTCAGTTGATTATAAAGTTAATTGTTGCGGGTCATTGTAAAACTTTCGTTTAGAATGAATGTTTAATCTCCGCTAATATAGTCTACAATAACATATTAATTTAATTTAAAGTTATAGTGATTTTTAAGTATGTGATAAAATGTGGGCGCTAAAAAATAATTTATTCTCAAAGTGGGCAGCAGCTCGCGTGTCTGAATTCAGATTTAAAAATTCGGTTTTGTTTACTCGAAGAAAATAAATTATGCACTATGGTTAGAATGATAAATCTGTGTCCGATTCTACTGTCGTGGCAGCCCTAAGACCCAACCAGGAAGAAGGTACCAAGCAGTAGTGTAATTGATGCAGGTTTCGGCCCTCACGTATGGAGGGCCTCACGGAGATTGCAACCCTTGAACATCAATCACGGGGGATTACGGGCCCCGGCGGGTCGGGCGAGGGTGACGCGGGGTTCAATGTCAACCGCTTATTGGGACTGCGGCCGGGGAAGTACTTACTACCATTCCAATTGCTAAAGATTTGCGTACGTCTCTTTTATTCAGCCGTTTTCTTCATTTTAAACTAGCAGCGGCCCGCGGCTTCACCCTCGTAATTCTCGATTCCGTCATTTTCCCTGGATAAAAATAGCCTACAATATGTTGTTCCAGACCATTATCTCTCTATGTACCAAATTTAATCCAAATCTCTTCATTAGGTTTTGCATGAAAGAGTAACAAACATAATATTATGTTTTATTCTTAAGTTTCGCGTTTATAATATTAGTGGGATCTCATTTCTATGAGGCGACTTCAGAATACATATTTCTAATTATCTCCGAAAAAAAACAAAAACCGACAAAATGAGTAAGCCTATCAGTTCTTTAGAATTCAATTTCCAAAAAAGCTTGTCAAACGTAAGCCTAAATTGGCCGTTTATAGAGAAGACAAAATAAAATCATAATTTTGTTATACCCCTGGACTCCGTCTACTTATATATTACACCTGACATACCTATGTAATTCAACAACATGTCTCAAGTAATCAAGGTTTTGTACATTGGCAAAACCTTAGATATGCATGCAACACGGGCTCTTCTCGTCCTGTCATTCTACATAAAAAAAGTACTGCCCGAACAACATTTTCTTTACCTAACTCACAAGAACGCAAGAAAGATATATGAATCAAAAAAATATCTCGCCGTAGAAACGGTAGGCAGCCGCGTAAATCATGAGCATAGATATAAAACTGTCGCCAGGTGCCAATCTAAAAATGCCGGCGTAACCTTTCTCTGACATTTTAGAGGAATGTCATATTTTTGTGTTTACCTACTGGCAATAATATGAATTATGTGTCGCTTTCTGAGCGCCGCGGGGTTCATTTATCCTACCTACGTATACTGCTAATATTATAAAAGCTACAGTTTGTATATTTGTTGCTCAATCACGTTGGAACGATTCTACGGATCCGGTTGAAATTTGGAACACAGTTTACAGACTGGAATAGCACATAAGCTACTTTATATCACAGGAAAATAACGGTAACGGGAACTGCGGGGGTAGAACCGCGGGGCAGTGCCGATCTGCTGGTATTATAACATAATTTATGATAGACAAATGTTGTGATTGATTATGGGTGTTCGGTGTTCGGCGCCGTACTGTAACCGAGAATGCACTGTGGCGAAGTAACATGCACGCGACACTTCCGCAGACACCACTCCGGATACTCGTCTTAGCTCGCACTACTAACTTTAGCACACATCTTGTCGATGTGGTGTTCCCACGTTATGCTGCGATCAATCTCGAACCCCAAAAATGTGGTGTTCTTTGCCTGCAGAATCCTTACACCGTTTAACAAGACTTTTAGCGGGTTTTGTATGGTGGCCCGACAGGCAAAAGTGAATAAAGTGAGTCTATTTTTAACCTCCGACCAAAAAAAGGGTGTTATAAGTTTGACGTCGATGTCTGTCTGTCTGTCTATCTGTCTGTCTGTCTGTCTATCTGTCTGTGTGTGTGTCTGTCTGTGGCACCGTAGAGCTCAGACGGATGGGCCGATTTCAATACGGATATATTTTTTTATTTGAAAGTTAATATCCGTGGGGATGTTCTTAGCTATGTTTGGTTAATATCGATTCAAGATGGCCGCCTCCACAAAATGGCGGACAAAATATTTCTTTACAACCTACCTCAATATGGGTATTAAATGAAAGGGCTTGACTAGTAGAATACTATACATTACAAAAAAAATCAAATCCAAAATAGCCGCCACCACAAAATGGCGAATTATATATTTTTTCACTACTGCCTCAATATAGGTATCAAACGAAAGGGCTTGACTAGTAGTATAGATTGCACTATGACAAATTTCAAATCCAAGATGGCCGCTTTCACAAAATAGCGAAATACATTTCTTTTTTCACAACTACCTTAATATGGGTATCAAATGAAAGGGCTTGACTAGTATTCTACTAGTTGTACAAATAACAAATCCGAGGTAGTCGGGGGTTTATCAAAATTTTTAATTTTGTTCTTGTTAATTTAACAAAAACCCGTTGGCACTAAACCATGAGTTTAAGCCGTTAATTACAATATTTAATTTATTTTCTAATTCCTCTATTGAAAGAGCTGTTACTACGGCAGCCACATCATCTGCGTACATGAATATGTCTGCACCCTTTACGGCTTCGGTGAGATCGTTTAAGAGGAGAGAGAACATGCTATTTCAAAATGACATAGACGAAAACAGCGGGTGTGATTATTTTTAGGTAAGGTACAGAGAAGATAGACATATACCATTGTTGACTTTTTTGTAGACCTTTTTAAGGGGTACAATGCTGCTGTGGTTTTATAGATCCAATCATACACAGGCACGGACAGACGCGGGAAGTGACTTTGTTTTATACTATGTAGTGATGTACTTTCTTTAAGAATCGGGCCAAGGAAATCTATAGCCGTGTTGATTACTTTTTGATAGGGACATTTTATGGGTTCGCGTCATCGACATGTTTATGTAGCGGCATACATCGATATAAACCAGTGGATGGAGCACTTTGAAATTGGTAATAAACTGAGTGCTGTATCGTAAGTGGTTTACACATAACCCATCTACTTGACCCCTAGAATCGCTAGCGGCAAGATATGCTGTGGTTCTACTTATTTTGGTTGTTGACAACGAATAGTGCCAGGTAAAAAACGTCCGGTGTTCACCGTTTCCTTCAACCAACTAGAACGGAAACAGTGAGTTCACTCTTCCCATCGATGACATAATTCCTTGCGCCTGAGGTTTGGGATGGCACATCCATTGTATTATATCGATGAGTGGCATAGCGTCGGATCGGGGGCGGAGCAGCGCGCGCGTTAAACACTTTCGGATGAGTAAAATTTTGCGAGTTCAAAATCACCGACATTCATAACAACAGGATATGTTTATACCTAAACCATGTGTACCATGGTATTGTATTGTATTGTATTGTATACTTTCCTCTTTGCGTTTTAAGTTCACTGAAAAAGCTATAAACAAATGAACTTCGTATGAACAAGCAAAAAAGAATCGACCGCCAAACGGACCCCAAACACCCAGCCTTCCCGCCAAAACTGGGGATTAAGTTGTCCTTCATTTGACGAATCTCCCCAGGATCGGTAGAAACCGCTGTGTTGCCATTTTCCCGTTACACCGGTCACGGTAACTTTGATGTCCCGATCGCATCCCCTCGGGGGCACTGACCCCAGGTGATATCTACCTAGATACGACGCACGGGCTGCTTTGAAAAGGTATGGCGATAGAAATATAACGAGGGATTGGATTGAAGAATTTTTTTATAGAAACTAGTTGCATCCTTCGTTTTACCCACGTAATTTCCGTTTTCGTTATTTTCTCGCAATAAAAAGTAGCCTGTGCATTACTATTTCAGACTATAATCTAAACTAAATGTATTCCAAATTTCAATTCGACCCGTTCAGACCTTCCCACGGATATTCGTGGACCTTCCGACATAATTGAGATACAAATATCTAAACAACAAAACTTTTGCATGTATAATTTTATTAGGGTACATATCACAAATACGAGTACATATGTGAGTGTGTGACGTCATACCAGATGCACTTTTACGTGAATTTTCAATAGTAAACTTTTTTTCTTTTCTTTTGTTAACGTTTGAAAAAAAAAAGACAAAAGGAACGCGCATGTTTGACGTCTAGAAACATTGTTTACAATTTATCACGCGCCGTCATAAAATCTCGTTTGTATGAAGTCCGCTTATAACTTCGCAACGACGTTATGTCATAGACAAATGTATGAGAGCGACGCTACAAACACAATTTTTTTTTAAATTATAGATGGGTGAAAAAACAGTTAAATAATTATCAATATTGAAGTTGGGAATTTTCATAAACAAACCTGCTAATGAACAATCCCAAATTTAAATAAAATTTTCTTAAATTTCGTAGTTGCTATCTAATCGGATACATTTCGGATAATGATCTGCATGAACCTACCGTTTTTTTGCTACCGGAGTGTCCGTAGCTCGAAAAAGCGACATCGAATCATAATTGACATTCCCAAGACTTGAACCAGGAGGAATCAAAGTAACAAAATCGTCTAGGCTGTGGAATACATCGTCTGAGTGTGTTTTTTCAGATGGCTATATAATCTTGGTGTCTTCAACTTAAGAGTGAATCCATCTAGCTAATCATCCTGCATCATAGACCGCATCGACGCAACATAAGGCGAGAGAAGGTGATCAAACGCAAACCTATAGTTGTTAAAAAGACAGCACAGACCGGAACTTGGTTTTTTTCTTTCGTAGAGGAAAAGAACTAATTTATGTCTAGTGACCATCGAACTATGCTACCGTTTTTTTGTAAATTTTGTGAGGTCTACTGTATTTCACTAGTATATTTGAAAACAAAAATACATTCAAATCGGTTCAGCCTCTTCATCTTCGGTCCTTCGAATATATAATGAATGAGTCGCCAATACAACGAAGTCCTTGTCTCTAATAGGGACATTGACATTTTTCACTTAAAGTTATTCCAATTTCAGAGGAAAATCAAAGAAAATTTTACACTTTAATCTAAAAGAATAACCCTGTTGTGCTTACTGTAAACACTATTATGAGTTTGTTTTATATTATTTGTTTATACATTTTATCTTAATGGAACCTTTATTGTGTTTTGCAAAGTTTTCTTTCTTATAAATTTGAAATTTGGGCAGTTAGTTGTTTCACAATGTTTATTTACTTATCTGTTGTGTTATAATGTTCTATGTTTATATCTCATTTATCTACTGTTTTAAAGCATGTTAGTTTTAAGTTCAGTTCTGTTGGCCTAATTTTCTTTATGCATTATCTCTAATTTAATATTATTTTTATTATCAAACCACTGTATTTAAACAAATGTTGTTTTTAGGCCCACATCGTTTTGAATATAATATAGTTCTGTACAGTATACTGTTATGTTATAGTTTGTGTTTATTACATTCTGTTTTGTGTGCTCATTGAATAAATAACTAATTATTTTTTAAAGTATGACATTATAAAGTATCCTTTTTGGAAATCGGTCAAAGAGCACAATCCAAATCACATAAAGCCATAAAATAAACACGAAAACTGAAAAGCGAGCCGCTGGCGCTAGTGAAAATCATAATTTACACTCGACTCGAGAACTGGAACGCGGAATCGTACAACGTCAAATAGCTGAATGGTGTGCCAACATGCGGCGACGGAAACCGACGCATTTGTCAAAGCTTTTTACAATCAAAACAATATTTAACAAGAGGTGGAGAAGCTACGTGACGAATCTGGGTGACGAGCGCAGTGCGTTGGTAGGTGATACTGTTAGTATCACGCAGCTATAGACTACAGGCCCGTGAACAAATGTTGATGGATCATACGAACCATCAGGAGGCCTATGTAGTATGATAGAAGGGTTTAAAATAATAAGGTTCAGCACTATGCTGGCAATCGTAAGCTGTCCAACTGAGTGAAAATTGAAGATTGGGGGTAGCAATCCCTGAATCCCTGTCCCTGAATAACTTTTGCTCACTTTATGCTGTTTTTTCAAACTATCCAAGTTTAATTTCTGGCCGCGCATCTTCATAAACTTTGGCCGCAGATTAATTATAGTCTGAAATAGCACATAAATGGCACCTTTTATTCCCGAGAAACAAGAACACTCTTTCGACTACAAATAATAATCTGTCCAACTTTATATGTATCTACAGAATTAATATTGGCATCACATTATAATTTTGTGGGTACTAAAATGTTGGTTCAAACATTTCTGGTAAAATCCCTAAAGCGAAAGCAAACACCATTCGAAACTTTGACTGTTATTATTTGAAAACTTCTCATGTACTACGAACATATTATTTACCTTCTACTCATAATTGCTTCGATTCATTATGAACTTAAATTATAGTTAATTACAGTCGAGATTAGCGCATAGGGTAGGTACTTATCACGAGAAAATAAAAGGAACGGTAGCTGGTGGTTTACTCTCTTTCTACGAAATACGTAATTTCGAAATAACTCGCGACTTTCCTACTTCGATCCGTAGTTTCGTCCGTTAAATCAGCCTTTCCCAAAGTGGGCGATAACGGCACGGGCGCTGGACGCCTAAAGGGAAGCGATAAGAGACCCAGAAAAAAATTGGGAGCGTTGTGTAAAATACTGCGCTCAAAGACTCGAATAACTGATGTGACCCAAAAGGCCAGCAATTTGAAGTGGGACTGGGCTGGACAAGTCTATCGAATGTCAGACGATCGCTGGGCTAAGATCACTACCCAGTGGCAGCCAAATAGGAAACGACGACGCGGGAGACCTAATAGGCGATGGCGGGACGACCTCGACAAACACCTTAAAGACTGGACTACTTTGAGTCAAGACAGACAAAAATGGAAGGAGGTAGGGAGGCCTTTGCTTAACAATGGGACACAATGGGCTCTTAATAATAATAATAATTGTGTAAAAGCTTGGAATCCTATGTACTACTTACTGGGCTCAGTTGATTATAAAGTTAATTGTTGCGGGTCATTGTAAAACTTTCGTTTAGAATGAATGTTTAATCTCCGCTAATATAGTCTACAATAAAATATTAACATATTAATTTAATTTGAAGTTGTAGTGATTTTTAAGCATGTGATAAAATGTGGGCGCTAAAAAATAATTTATTCTCAAAGTGGGCAGCAGTAAATAAATAAATAAAATAAAAATCTCTTTATTTGAGCAGTTTACAAGACATCGTAATACAGTAATTATATTTAGCAGCAGATAAATAAGTTTGGGAACTTCTGGTTTAAATGTTCGATCGGACGAAACTAAGTAGAACGGGAGTAGGAAAATGGCGAGTCTATTTCGAAATTACGTTTTACGTAGAAGTCCTAAACGGTAAAACCGCGGCGCGATGCTAGTAAATATAGAGATTGAACCGATCTGTTGTTGGAAACGTAGATATCCGTGGTTGCGTACGTAACTGAAAACAACATCAATAACCGCGTGAACGCGAGTACGGACAGAAAGCAGGGAAAATACTAAATACTACCCACGGATCAGCGCGGTACTTCCCGGATGCGGCCACCCTGGCCCGCCGCCAATAGGAAACCGCGCAATACGCTATTGATCACTTTATTGTGTGACGATTGTAGTATGCTTGTATGATTCCTTTTGAAAGGTCTAAATAGATCATTGGTGTCCAGATATCCTAGTATACCGACCATCCATTTTAGAAACAAGAATAAGACCAATAAATAGGAAATGACGCACGACCTCGAAAGATGCCGGTTTCCTCACAATGTTTTCCTTCACCGTTTTTAAGTTAGCTGCATTACGCACATGAGTTCGAAAAGACAGTGGTTCGCGTGGGTTTCGAACCCGGGGTAACGGATCGGCAATCGCCGTTTTCCCGACTAGACCAGCCATAACTTCGCTACTAAATGCTACTAGTGTATAATAATTGATAATAATGTTATAAAGCTGAAGATGTTATTTGTTTGAAGGCGATAATCTAAGGAACTAATGGACCGATTTAAAAAATTCTTTCATCATTGGTTGCGTACGTGATATAAGCAAAATATATGTACCACGAGCGAAGCCGGGACCGCTAATACTATATAAAATAACATACATTTACAGCAGTGTATAGATGTAATTCATGTTTGAAACAGCTGCAGTAAATATGTAGTTTATTGGTTTATCGAGTGCAATCCTCGACCGCATCAATGCGGATTCAGCACTGCAGCAAGAACCACCTGGCTTCAAGCCAGCGGGGCAAGGTTACCAGCCCGATCTGACAACACCAGATCCATGGAACGGACATGTCGGATTGATAGATGGATAAAGTTTTTTGCACTTTATTGCACTAAATAAAACAAAAAATAATCATTACAAACAATTCCCTAAAAAAAGAAATTTAGTAACAAGTTGTGGATTGATTCCTCACTCAACACTATAATTTGACATCCACGCTCAACTTTGGCTCGTATATCGAGTCCAAGGCTAAATTAGCTGCCAAAAAACTAGGTGTCCTCTCAAAGGTGCGAAGGTACTTCAACTCTGAACAGTTGCTCACGTTATACCAAGCACAGATTCGCTCTTGTATGGAGTACTGTTCGCACCTTTGGGATGGATCAGCTAAGTATCAGCTGGAGGCCCTGGAATCGATCGAGAGACGTGCCAAAAGGCTCATAGGCAATGACTCTCTTCTGCGAAAAAGACTACAAAGTCTTGATCATCGCCGAAAAATTGCCAGCCTATCGGTTTTTTATCGGATACACTTTGGAGAGTGTGCGACTGATTTGCATGATCTGATACCACCTTGCCCTTTTTTCTATCGGAATGCTCGTAGCTCGAAAAAGCGACATCGGTTCATGGTTGAAGTTCCAAAGACACGAACGAAGAGATTTGACTCTACTTTTGTGATAAGAACGTCTAGGCTGTGGAATACGTTGCCTGAGTGGGTTTTCCCCGATGGTTACAATCTTTGTGTCTTCAAATCGAGAGTGAATCGGTTTCTTCTAGGTAAACACGCTCCATCGTAGACCGCATAGTCGCTTAGCATCAGGCGAGATGGCGGTCAAGTGTAAACCTATAAAAGTAAAAAAAAAAAAAAATATAATTTTTGTCTCTTATTTTTTTTTTCGCACCCCATTCTCGCAATGTTTAATCGTCTTACTTTTCCTGTTATTAATTTTTGCCTAGATGGAATCGCCGTTAACAGATAAGGTTAGCATTTATGACACTTTGTATAAGTTTTAAACTTTCGTAATATTTTTGGTCAGCGTAATAAAGTGTATCTGTTTGACTGTCTGTACGGTCTCTGCTGCCTTCGGAGTTTTGAGTTTTTTTTAAGCAAACTTACTACAGGGTTACTGGTATTTAGCCTGCATCCGTTTAAGGGTATGTTCGGTATATTTAAACAAACAAATTTTGTTCTACAACTTTTGTTAAAACTCAATACAGTATATCCCAAAAAAGTGTTTGTTATCGTCTCTAGCAGTGTTAAGCGGCTGTTTAGTGTTTATTCACTTCGGCACATCATTTATCGAGCGTTAAAGAACGCGCGCGCTCTTGTTGCGAAGATTTCGATGCTTTTAGCCCGGGTAGATACACTTTTTTATTTTCTATCAGAAAAAAAAAACATTTTTAATAAACTTCAGAACAAAACTTGACGTATTTAATCTACTTTACATTCCCTTACAGGGATGCAGGCTCATTACCAATAACCCTGTATATACGCAAATAGGTTTTCTATAAAGGGACCTATGGCAGTTTGTCTCAAGTGGTCTGTATCGTCTACCCAACGCACAAAGTTTACAGCAGTATCCGTTTTACATCCACTCCAGTGATTGGCCCGCAGGCATCATCACGCCGCCACAGCACAGGCGCCCGACTCCGCCCGCGCCGCCACAAGGAGCGCATTGTTTACGCTAGTCTAGACGATACACACAGGGGGTGATCCCCTCCCTTTACGACCTAAAGCGTATTATTTATGGGTGCTTTTTTATAGCAAAACTAGCGGCCCGTTCTGGCTTCGCTCGGATAATGTCACGTAGTAAACCGATAATTTGCAATAAAAATGCGACCCTAAATTGACCTATAAGGTTGCCTGGAAGAGATTGCTTTTAGCGATAAGGCCGCCGATTGTAACACTAGTATTTATTCTTCTCTTATGTATAAGTGTTTTTGTTTATAGTATGTACAATAAAGAGTATCTATCTATCTGTAAACTATCTTATCTCTCTCAAGTCGATCGAAATCCTACTAATATTATAAATGTCAAAGTTTGGATGTATGTTGCTCAATCACGTCGGAATGTCGGAACATATCGGCAATTTTAACATTGTAATTTTGGATAGGGCTGAAATTTAGAACATAATATGTAGATAGTCGGGAAGAGAGAGACGATCTTCTTAGCATTCCATGGATTCACCGTGCGGGTGCCGGGTCCATCGTGTGGCAGAGAAAAACTCGAGTAGTTCCCGAGACTTGTGACTCGGGCGTAGGTTTAAGGGGCCCCTTTCTGACGTACATCAACACTCACCTTCACCACTCGTTTTTCTCTCCCTGCCCAGCCAAATCTGATATGAGCCTACTAGTGCAGCTTTAGATACACGTTCTAGTATAGAACTTACAGCACTTCTGGATAAGCCAAGGTCTTTCAGTAGGTTATAGAGAGATTTTGCTGGTATACCTCTCGCTCCCACTTCTACAGCGTATAAACTAACTACATAGCCGTTTTTGTTAATTCGTTTAGGAGGTCGTAATACTTATTTTGTTTCATCGCGTGGTCTTTAGGTATATTAGTTTCCCACGGTACGGTAAGTTCTACAAGGACTATGCGTTTCGTAGCTCTAGAAAAAGGAAAATGTCCGGTCTGGATGACGAAACACCCACATCCTCTGGGATTTTGTAGTGCTTTTCATACGTGTCCATTAAAATAGTCCAATCAGGTGCTGTACCCAGGATTGAGTAAGGCTTGTTCCTGGAGTTTGAAGTTGAGCCTTCTTTACAAAGTTAATTTGTCTTTTGTTTGTCGTCAATCCCTTTTGGGCTCTAGCTACCGAAAGGCTCATGGCTTCACGTATGATTTCAAGTACTCTGTCATGACGCCGTGAGTAATGACCCCCCATTAAGGAGCACCTTGCATCCCACCAATATGTGCCTTGCTGTACATATCGCCTCTCCACAAGTATAGCAACATTTTTCAGAGGCTTTTCCCACCTTACCAAGTTACTCTGGTCAGGAGGGTCATTTGAATGCATTTAGATAAAATTTTAATAAGGCAGGGGACCAGTCATAGATCAAGGTGCGCCATTTTAGAGCTAATGGGATACAGAACTCACCTATGGTTAACCACTCACTTTGCATTTCTAAATTCATAGCGTGCACTTTGTAACTGTCATTTTCGTCTTGTTGTAGAAAGGTTTTACCATGTCTCGGTCTTCCTTTTTTTTCTCGCACCCAACCCAGCAGTATTTACTTGTGCACCTGCCATAAATTGTTTATGGAATTGAAGTCTAGATTCCAGGTCTGAAGCAGTTTTGTCTTTTGGGAGAGATGTAATTAATTCGTCTTGCGACTTTCCCAAAACATGCGTTTTGTAACTCTTAGGTGTTTGTAAAGTTCAGACGGTTTCTTTAGTTTCAGCCCAAAACTATTGTGATCCCTAAAAGAGTAGAGGATCAGCCGGATGTGCCAATCCGAACCATGACTTCAATATCTTTATGACATTGGCATCTAGCTTTGCCAGGAGAGTTTTACCGATGTCATATACTAGGAAAGGCCAAGTGAGACGTGATGTGAGGTAGTTGTCATATATCCATGCTTTTTTGATATTGCTGATAGGCTGCTGGTCTACCTTATTGAGGTTGTTCATGAAATTTTCAACAACCACCTCTAATGATGGTGTACGTCCTTTGTGATCTATCTTTCTACCAAGAAATTTGAAAGGCACTGCCTCTGCAATTGTGGCAACTCCTTGGCCACTTACATAGGCTACTTTTTATTCCGAAAAAATAACGAGAACGGGAACTATGCCTGTGAAACCGTGGGGCACAGCTAGTTCTACATAAATGCCAGTTGGCATTCGTGAATATCAGTTGACTTGGTGCTGAGAACAAACTGAGAACAAACATCATAAGATATTATAATAAGCTCTAGGCGGTATACCTCTATATTGGGGTTTTGTGACACAGAAACCCTCGGTTTTCCGAAGAAAACCGTTTCGATTCTGATAAAATTTTGCATAGGACGGTAACAAACAATTGTGCAGCTTCTGCTTCTCTTAATTTAATGATAATTTAAGTAATTCAAGCATTATAAATATATGTTTGTGAGACAAACACATTTACAAACTCAAAATTTCGCTTCGTACAAATACTTAGTATAAATGTGAAAATTTGGATGTTTTGAGAAACACGCCGAACCTACATTTCGGGGTGAAATTTAGGACACTGTTATATAATTATAGTCTAGAATAACACATAAGATACTTTTTATCACGAGAAAATAATGAGGTCGAGAACTAATCGAGTAATTCGCGGTTGCGAAGATCTGCTGCTTCATAATAAGTATGTATTTAGAAATATATAAGTATTATATCAGCTATCTGGCTTCCATATTACAAGCTTTGCTTAGTTTGGGGTCAGATGGTGTTGTGTGTGAATTGTCCACCAATGTTTACTTACTACACCAATAGTTGCGTCCGCAATACGCAATTCGAAAAGACTTGGAAAGTCTCGTCAGTTCAGCGAATGTTTACGAACAAATACTTCAGTAGATACAGAATAGCCAACGCCGTCATCGACATAACACTACAAATACACGACACACGCCGGTGTCCCGCGCAGACCACTACACGACGGTCGCGCGACTGAGTCTCAGGAAACCCGCTGACTCAGTATTCAAACGCGGGACTACTGGCTATTATAATCTATTTTCTTCAAAAACGAGTAACAAATTGGTTGTCTGTAAAGTCGGTTGTTTTACGGACGATAGTTTAACGTGACAACGTCTTAACAAAACAGTGATAGATCCGGTGTAAGCGTACAATAACGTAACGGGACATAACGGGACACTTTTTCACACACAGCCGGCGTTCATCGATTTATTAGATGCTGTCACGTAAAAAACACAAAGCGACTTCAATTTAAAATTAAATTCAGACACGCTACCAAATTTCATGAGAATCTATCACTGTTTGACTGAATTGATTACCTCCTCGTTTTTTGGAAGTTGTTAATAAAATACTTAAAAACAATGCTGTCGTCCTCTCTTTCACTGCGAATCGAATGAACGAGAGATATGCGTAGATAATGTCCTTACTAATATAACAAACGCGATATATATATATATATATATATATATATATATGTGTTTCAGGTCTGATTTACGTACGCGTGTAAGTATATAGTTTAAAGCGTCTTCTGCGCTAGTTAGTTCAGTGAGCAGTTGTGACCACCTGATACCAACTACCAGAAGCTCTTTCAAAACTCCTAATCTTTGGTAAATATTGAGTGCAGACATTTACCTGACGACACAAGAGAAATGCTTTCATGCATGATATGCGATATGAGTTACTACTATAACGCCCCGCGTTCATTTACGTTCTCCTTATTTTCCTGATGGGATAAAATGTAGCCTTATGCCCTATTCCAAGACTATGATTTAACTCTATGTAAAATTTTAAAATGATTTGTTCAGCCACTCCGCCTGAATAGGCGTGACG
This sequence comes from Ectropis grisescens, assembly GCA_017562165.1. Lineage (NCBI taxonomy): Eukaryota > Metazoa > Arthropoda > Insecta > Lepidoptera > Geometridae > Ectropis > Ectropis grisescens. The sequence continues at coordinate 1,377,421 of CM029797.1, read as the reverse complement.
ACAGGTCCTGCAATTATATTAAATTATTTGATATAATGACAGAACTTAAATAGAATAAACTGTGTACCAATTCTAATTTTGATATTTTTTAGTTTAGCTTACTTTATGATCATTCAAAGCTGGATGGGCAAGTACATTTAAGTACGAAAATTATTAGAAAATGTATTTACCATTGGACAGCCCATTTAATTTCAAGTTACTTTTGTTATGAAACCAGTTTCCTAAACGCAATATTGACTATAGCTACCATACAAACTTTACGCGCGACGCATAGAAAATACGACAGTGTGACGTCACGTTTCTGTAGTGATTTGTATGAAGCGTTTTTGGGAAAGTCCAAAATTGTGATTTTAAAATCGTGATATCACGGGAAATTTTTAAGATAACAAAGTAATTCTTTCACCTATGTTTCAGTTATTGAGTAACCTTTTAATGGCACATTAAATAAAAAATGAGTCGACGCGCCTATTGTGCACCCAACATGGCTGGCCTGGTGGCTTCGTTGGTAGTAAGTCTGCCTGCGAAGCAGTGGGTCGTGGGTTCGATCCCCACCCAGTGCAAATGTTTGTGTGATGATTTCAAATTTTTGTACTGTGCCTGGGTATTTTCTATGTATAATAAGTATGTATTTAAAAATATATAAGTATTATATCAGCTACCTGGCTTCCATATTACAAGCTTTGCTTAGTTTGGGGTCAGATGTCGTTGTGTGTGAAATGTTCACCAATATTTAAAAAAACATCAACACGTATTTATAATATTAGCAGGATATTCATTTCAGACGTTTTACGATACACGACGAATACTTTCAGTGCGTGTAGTGCGTTATCAGTTATGCTGTTACAGGATCGAGCCGGTATTCCACAAACACCCGTGCACCGTTGTAGCGGTAACCCAGTTATGTATTTATAGAATAAAACACAGCCGCATATGTCTTCATTCTCCACTTTTATACCGTAAATAAATATGGCCACGTGTTTTTATAATATCTGCAGAGATGAGTACAGGATTGTACGTCGGAATACTTTGCATTCCGCCGTCCAATTGCAGAGTCCGCCTGGGAAAGTACCACACCTTTGCCAGTCATTCTAACGCCAAAGCAGTAATGTGCAAACGTTACTGTGTTCCGGTTTGAAGGGAAACGTTTCCAGTGAAATTACAGGGCATAGAGATAGAACATCTTATATCTCTGGGTGACGAGTGGAGTGCAGTGCTAACGATTTGTACTCTTCATGTTCCAAGCTGCGGTTAGCTGCGTGTCACTGTGCTGTTATGTCCAGCCATGTTGCTTGCCATCAGCACATGTTCTGCTGCTCGTCTCGTCACTCTATATTGTATAAAAAACTTACAGAGGAGTATGGCAACGAAAACTGTGACACGAAAATTTTATGTATTAGATAAAATTAGTAAGATCATGCAGATCAGTTGCAAACTCGCCGAAGTATATCCGATAAAACCCCGATAAACTATTAATTTTGCGGCGATGTTCAAGACTAAAGCTATAGCTTAAAACCAATGGAAATTTAGTTCTACACAACATAAATTTGAATCAGTGGTTTCCCGGTCGTCGACGGATCCGAGCTCTGATAGATGTCGAAAGTCGGAACGAAAATAGTATTGTTTGTGATCGAACAATGCGCCGGCGCCGAACGCGTCCAACGGGGAAATTGTTCATTTGAGCCGTTCTCCCTCATCAATATGAACCAATGGATGTGCCCTGAGCACCTTGAAATTGGTAATAAACTGCGTGATTTACATGCAACCAATCTTTTTTAAATAAAGAGTGACAAGACGAACAGTACATGTGCCTAATGGTAAGCAACATGCCTGCCACATAACAGCATAGTGACACGCAGCTATTGCCACATGAAGTCTCCAAATCATTACCTAGCACTGCACTGTGCTCGTCACCCAGAGATCTAAGATGTTGTATCTCCAAGCCCTGTAATTTCACAGGAAACAATGCCCTTCAAACCGGAACAAAGTCATGTTTGCACATTACTGCTTGGCAGTAGAATAACTTCGTCGCTAGCGGCGAGATATACTGTGGTTCTACTTATTTTGGTTGTTGACAACAAATAGTGATAGGTAAAAACGTCTGGCTTTCGTCGTTTCCTGCAACCGACTAAAACCGAAAGAGTGAACCGACTCTTCCCAAAGATGACATAATTTCGTGCGCCTGAAGTTTGGAAGAGCACATCTAGTGGTTTATATCGATGTTCTCCCAATTACATAACTAAGCTAGACTAAGCATCGAAGTTACATTTCGAAAGCTGGTAGAAAATGTTGGGGTTGGGTAAATGTGTTACTCTACCTACTACTTTTTTTGGAAGTCGGTTAAAAAAGTAAGCACAGCTACGTTTCAACGTACGCATTGTTATTACCGAATTCATGTTTACGGGAACCCCACTACGTTTCAGTACACGCGAGTCGATCACTCCCTAATTGAGCCGAAGCAGAGGCAGTTTTATTCCGCAGTAAACATCTGTTTATGGACACCGTGACCTACATCGATAGGGGAGTCTCACTTCCACGCGACACGAGAACCAATGGTCAGCAGAATTCACCTTACTACTTTTTTACTTTTATATTTTTATTAACGGGCTAAGCTTTTACAAACAGTACTAAAATAAAATGTACACTACGTTACATACCTAACTAAGCATATCTGAATTACCTCTCTGAAAGAATATCAAGATGCTCAAGTCCACTGCTACAAAAATCGTCTCCAGCTTGCTGGCGGCATTACCACGCTGAATGGCAATGCTTATGCGCAGGGACAAATAAAAGCCAGTATTTTGGTCACGCGTCGCGTCGGCCAAAAGGGTTTAAAAAATGAGACGACCTTCCGACTCCCGATCCCCATGGGCCCAATGTGCTTACTCACGATCGGTACGTTCGGCTAATAGTCTCGGGGGTAGGACCTTCCGGGTGCCGATAAATCTGTATAAGACACGATTAGAATTTAAAGACTGACCCGCCCCGGCTTCGCACGGGTGCAATGCTGATACTAAATATAAGTACCTACTAATAAAATTCCGGTCCGGCGGCAAGACGTTTCGTTTTACATAGTCACATAAGTCACAGTTTTTTGTGATGGATACTTTTTTGGCGCGACGGACGCACGCAATGTGTTGATTGATGGAACGAATCGTGCTTCAAACCAAAGATGGCGACAGCGGTTGGTTTGTCAGTGCCATCAGAATTTAACGAAATTCTCCATAATCCGAATTTTGTGGACATATGTTGTCGACTCAAAATCAATATTTTTTATGTTTTGTTATTCATATAAGGTTTCGACCAAGTCTACCGTACCCCTTGACGAAATTATTAATATAGATAGATTTATTTATCCATGACTTATCGCTTTAAACGCAGAATGTAATCGTACCACGTGACTTTTACACGGAGAAACGTTTCAACGAACAATACATAATTCTCCTTTAATGCGAAACTATACATTATTCATTCTTGTACAAAATAAGGCTAAACTCCTTAGTTTCAGTAGTAAATCCTTGATAGAGTCCTTCATCCAAAACACACCACGTACTCGTCTGACCGTAGGATCATTGAATTAGAATCAACCTTAGGACGGGACCTTGAAGTAATAGTTCCACTACCCAGACCCAGGGCCCAGCCGCTGGGAATTAGGAACGAATATTAACGTCTAGACTTCTAGAACGTATGTAATAGTTTTCTTAACAGTAATTTGACATACGTTTGACCTACACCCTTATCGGTATAGAATATCTAAGACGTAATAGATATACTTTTTACTCATTTAATTTTCTCCGAAAAATAATATCCCAATTCTAAATTAAAGATACACGACTCAATTTCATAATTTTGGTGCAATCTACGAATACGTCGTCCAGGTACATAAATGTAAGCAAAATTTTAGTTTTTTGTTGATCTATACTAATATTATAAAGCAGAAGAGTTTGTTTGTTTGAACGCATCTCGGGAAGTACTGGTTCGAATTCAAAGATTCGTTTTCTATTGGATAGTCCATTTATCGAGGAAGGCTATAGGCTATAGTAGAACATAACGCTACTATCAATAGAAGTGGAGCATGAATCAAGAATGTAACAAAAACGGGGAAAAATATTCCTTTTTGAGAGTTTTCGTAGCGTACTTTGACATGACAGCATGTGTCTAAGATTGCGTCAACTTCATTTTTTTCTTTTGGGTTCCATTCGGTAATGTCACCGTAATTTCGCCAATGTCCAAGATTACGTAATTGAACCTTTGCTTATCAAATTTGTTTCTAAATATGTGTTGGTACAACTAATTTCCGACAGGTGGCGTAGCAGGTAGCTAAAGAGGTTTTTTGTTTGAAAGCGATATTATCAAGAATGACAGAACCGATTTCGGTCATTCTTTCACCGGTGGATATGTACGGGACCTCGATGAGTGCTATATAATGTACCACGGGCGAAACCGGGGCGGACGTCTAGTATTTCATAAACGGCTACACAAATTCGGAGAAAATTCGATGGTAAGCAAAACGCCCGCCTCTATATACTGCATAACATCATACAGTTATTGGAGCACGAAAAATCCAAATCATTACCTAGCACTCCACTGCGCTTACAGGTGTAAGATGTTTTACTTCTATGCCCTGTAAACTCTCCGGAAATATTGGGCTTCAACCCGGAATACAGCGATATAATATACACATATTCTACTTACATATTACATTACTACAAAGTATATATTAGATAGATAGATATATAGATTAACTCTTTATTGCACTTAGTTTAAAAAAACAAACAAAAGTTACTTATAACAAAAGAAAATAAAGTAGCAATTGGCGACCTTATCACTATAAGCGATCTCTTCCAGGCAACCATAGGAAGGAAAGAGAAATTTGAGAATAAGGAGGAGGGCACTACTTGCAGGATTACTAGTTTTTTATTTTATTTATTTATTTATTCACCAAGTTTCCTTGGATCCTAATACTCATTACAATCTAGCCTAATTTATTAAGTCTAGGCTAATGAGTAATTTATATCTAACTTAAATTGCTACATAGTTCATAATATACAAGAAGGTGTCCATCAGCACTTTTCTCGTTGACTCTATTAAGGGGAAGTCACTTATTTCACTTGACTTAGTACATTTAATTGTTTTATATAGTATTGCACTGCCACTACACTATGTTAACTCAAAAGGTTTTATTCTTTTAAGTCTCCTCACTGTGTCCGTGTTATCAAGGAGCTGGATAGCCTCGACATTCACATGATGATGAAGCCTGCGTTCATGTGCTTCTGCGTACTTTTTTATCACTTTGCCGACAAGATCCATTCCTAGTTGGCAGTAGATAATGATAGACATGTGATAGGATTACTAGTTGGCAGTAGATAATGATAGACATGATCGAAAAAACATCCCACCCTGCGACACACCACGTTACATCATAGCGTTCCATAAAACGCAATTTTCCGGATCGGATCTCGGCAGGGCGGAAGCTACGGATATTGCCGAGGCCTCATCAATAACGCTGACCTAATCAATTTCTCTCACTTCCGGTAATTGATTTAAATTATTACCCTTATAGCCTTATTATTAATTTATACTTTACTAGTAGAGCTCCGTGTTATTATTATATCCGCCTAGGGAAGTACCACACCAGTGCCAGTTATTCTACCGCCAAGCAGTAATGTGCAAACATTACTGCTTGGCGGTAATGTTTGCACATTATATTGCTTGCTTGACTGGCCTCGTGGGTTAGTGGGTAGTAACTCTGCCTGCGAAGCCGAGGGTCGTGGGTTCGATTCCCACCCAGTGCAGATATTTGTGTGATGAATTCAAATGTTTGCACTATGTCTGGGTGTTTCTATTTATAATAAGTATGTATTTAAAACTATATATGTATGTATTATATCAGCTATCTGGCCGCCATAGTACAAGCTTTGCTTAGTTTGGGGACAGATGGTGTTGTGTGTGAATAATTGTCCACCAATATATTTATTTATTTAATTTATTACTGTGTTCCGGTTTGAAGGTCAATGTTTCCAGAGAAATTACAGGGCTTAGATATATATACATCTTAGATATCTGGGTGACGACCGCAGTGCAGTGCTAGGTAATGATTTTGACACTGTGCTGTTTTGTGGCAGGCATGTTGCTTACCATCAGGCACATGTCCTGCTCGACTCGTCACTAGTGTTGGGGTATAATACGAGAGCTGTGTGACAAATTTTCGACTTGCCTCAAATACCTACCCAAAATTTGCTGCCAGCTCTGGGAATATTATAACTACATATTATACTAAAAGAGCGAATAATAAAGGGGAGTTTATAAAGGGGCGCTAAAAACTTAGACGAAACGTATTTAAAATGTATAAGTATTATACCAGCTATCTGGCTTCCATAGTACAAGCTTTGCTTAGTTTGGGGTCAGATTGTGTAGTGTGTGAAATGTCCATCAATATTTGTTTATTTATTTACTTTAAATTTCGAAGACACTCAGATTATATTCATATGGACATATCCATAGAGGCAACGCATTCCAAAATGTAGATGTTATTGGCACTAAAGTGGAGTCAAAACTCAATGTTAACCTTGTGGAACATAAACCACGAAACAATGTCGCTTTTTAGAGAACTACAATGGAGCTTTTTGGAGCAGACTACACTGTCCAAGTTTTATCTTATAAAATACTGATAAACTTACATCAATATTCAAGGCTCTTCTCTTCAAGAATTCTACATCATGTAGATTAGCAGCACACTCTCCGAAATGTATCCAACAAAGTATCGCTAAGCTCGACTTTACAACTTCGCGGCAGTGACGACTTGACCAGACTTCATTGCACGCTTTCAGCACAGTGAAGCAGTACTGCGTAACCCCGCTATAGGTTTCCGTGGAAGTTGAATCATATATTTTCGTGTATCATATGGCCTGTTTACCTTCGCGCAGAACACATGCCCTACGTATACAGTATCTATTTTTTTCACAAGACAAATGTAGTCCTATTGCCGGCGACGATGTAGCTATAGACGCGACACACTTACATTATGACATTGTAAAAAAGTAAATACGGCGAATATAAATAACCAGAAGATTATTAACCACTTCACTAATTGTACATTTTTTAAAGAAACATTTTGACTTGTTTATCTAGCGGCCACTTCCGGCTTCGCTGGAATATTGACATATTAAAGATCATTAATCGAAATTAAAACTATCCCATCTTTCAAGTTTGATCAAAACACGGTTTTCAAATTAGATTAAAATCGTTTCAATAGTTTAGGAGTCCATCGCGGACAAACAACGGGACGCGTAATTTATATTTATTTAGAATATAATAGACGTAACGCAAAAAAACTGCCATGTAGCTGCGATGGACAGATAAAGGATTGGCCCAATACAAAAGGAAGAAACTGCCACGGCAAATGCCTTTGCCCAAAATTGGGACAACGTAGACTGAAATAACAGCAATATAAATAATAAATATTGAATGACATTTCACACACAGCGCCTTTTAGCCCCAAACTAAGCAAAGCTTGTACTATGGGAGCCAGCTCCGCCAAATATCTATAATAATTCATATAATATTTCTAAATATATACTTATAATACATAGAAAACACCCAGGCACAGTACAATTTTATATTCATCGAACGAACCTAATATTTGAGAAATATGTAAAATATGTGCACTATACTGAATGTTTGTGAGAGAATCGATAAAGATGCGGAGTCTACAGCAGCAGATATCATCGGTTGCGTGTTGCGTTCTCGTTTTATTCGTTTTTTATGAACGTGCAGTAAAGTCCAGTAGTCGATCTGGAGTGTGTATACGTCCAGCTAATGGAAACGCTCCGAGCTTTGCTTTTGATCACTGCCAGCCGTTTGTAAAACCGGATTCTATGACAATTAGCGAATATTAAATAAGATAAGACGACTCTTTATTCAAAGCCACAATAAATAAAAGATACTTGAGAACACTATTTCACAGTAGATTGATTTTCAATGAAACCTTCCTATTGCGGACGTGGAATGCAGTTGCTCGAAAGAATCGGAATCGAAAAGGTTAACCAATACGGTTATAGCTTTACTGTTACCTTTTCTCTTAATTCAAGCGAAAATAAAGAGAGAACCGTACCAAAATCAAATACCATTTTAATTAGGCGGTAAACCCTGGGACCAAAAGACCAGAGAACAATAAATGCATAAACAAAACTCGCATGTTTTATTGAAGTGAAAACTTCTTTTGGCGCGCCACATACAGATTTTTCGTGGGCTGTGAATTGAATTCTAGCGTCACGGTCGGGAATGATAAGAGAACTTTGGGAGAACCATGCCGATTGGTCATCTAGAAATGAGTCAGCATTTCTCATTGGCTGACACATTTCTAGATGGTCATGCTCATAGCCACGCCCTTCGGTTTCGCCGGCGTAGTTTCCAAAGGTAGCTACCAGATTCTGAGTTATAAGTTTTCACTTCTATCGCCAGTTCCTATGACGGCCATTTTTTTTTAATACTGTTGTGTGTTGTTATTAATGACTAAAGGTAGCAGTTCGCCCGGAGACCGCGACCGGAGACCGCGACAGGTACTTGATACTTAGGAATTGTATGGGCGCATGTTCGCGCCGAGACCGAGACACGTGTCGCGAGACATGTGTCGAACTGGCGCCCATACAATTCTAAAGAGTCAAGTGCCTGTCGCGGTCTCCGGTCGCGGTCTCGTGTCGCGGTCTCAGAGCGAACTTGTACCTTAAGATAAAGGATAATATCTGAATAAAAAAGCTATAATTACTATTACGCATACCAGTTGGCGTCAGTTGACCTTTCCCGCCCACCAAACTCTGGGATAGCGCAAAAAACGCAGGGCCCTACTAACCTCAATTTACTAATTAATGCGAAGTAGCTTTGTTTAGCTAAACATAGCAGGATATCCTACTTCCCGATAATATTTTAAACGCGAACATTAGGATGTTCGTTGCTCAATGACGATGGAACTTCGGAAAGGAACGAATTGAAATTTGGAATAATACATACGCTACATTATGTCCGGTTTTTTTTTAGAATAATGTTTGCTACAGATCTGACAAACCGATACCTCAAATTAATATTACGTGAACTTTAAACTCGGACATAGGTTTACAGAAGAAACATTTAAAAAACACGTTGGTAGTTGCTATAACCTCGTACCACTAAAAATTACATTATTTGAAACGTCGGGGGAATTAATTGCATTTTAATAATTTAAATCTCTTCCTGTAAAATTTTGTACGACTTTGCAGTTTGCATGGTATTCCTAGGATGTTTTTTAACCCCCGACCAAAAAAAGGGGTGTTATAAGTTTGACGTCGATGTCTGTCTGTCTGTCTGTGGCACTGTAGAGCTCAAACGGATGGGTCGATTTCGATGCGGTTTTTTTTTATTTGAAGGTAAATACCCGTGCGGATGTTCATAGCTATGTTTGGTTAATATCGATTCAAAATGGCCGCCTCCACAAAATGGCGGACAAAATATTTGTTCACAACCTACCTCAATATGGGTATCAAATGAAAGGGCTTAACTAGTAGAATATAACAAATTTCAAATCCAAGATGGCCGCCACCACATAATGGCGAATTGTATTACTTTTTTTACTACTACCTCAATATGGGTATCAAATGAAAGGGCTTGACTAATAGAGTACTTTGCACTATGACAAATTTAAATCCAAGATGGCCGCTACCGGAAAATACATTTCTTTGTTCACAACTCCCTTAATATGGGCATCAAATGAAAGGGCTTGACTAGTAGAACGTTATACAGATAATCCGAGATCGGAGGTAGTCGGGGGTTGATCAAAATTTTTAATTTTGTTTTTTTTATTGATAATTAATAGGTACGCTCTTGCTCACCATCTCCCCTGACATAAATCGGCTATGCGGTCTACAACAGAGCGCCCTAATCTAGACGAACCTGATTCACTCTATGAATAAAGTAAGCTATGATCTATCGAAATATGAGTAGGTACATAAAAATAGCCAAAAGCGAGACAAATATGCTATCAAGTATCGTCCCGCAAGTGACACACCGACCGATACACGTTCGAGAAAATAGAAAATTTCTTTGCAACATTCTTTCCGCGTGAGCTTAGAGCTATAAGCAGAGATCATAAACGTCGCAGATGCTTGTTTACATCACTTTCTAGATCACTGAAGCTGTATGAACAATGTGGCTACCAAATCCTGTTTTGAGGAAATCACGGTGGGTCACTACATGATAATAGTCCTAGATCTATATAGATAGATAGAGAGACTAGCTGATCGACTCAGTTCAGCTGCCCACGCAGTTCGTCAAATTAAAAAAATATCAGACGTTGCAACAGCTAGGCTTGTTTATTTTGGCTACTTTCACAGTATTATGTCCTACGGGATCTTATTATGGGGTTCGGCTGCGGACAGAAACTCTGTTTTCATATTGTAAAAAAGAGCAATCCGTGGTCTATATAATTTATCACCTAGAGAATCAGTACGGGAGATGTTCAAAACTATTAACATATTAACAGTCCCTTCATTGTATATTTATGAATGTATAATGTATGTAAGAAAAAATCGAAGTGGTCTGCAGAAATTAACTGATCTGAATCCAAAAGCGCACCATAAGCACAAAATTGTATTTCCTAAGTGCAGACTTCAGAAAACAAATAACTCTTTCAAATGTAATGGTATTCGCTTCTATAATGCAATCCCTGTACAAGTCGAAGGCCTCAATGAAACCAAGTTTAAAAATGAAATAAAAAGCTACCTATTGAGCAAGGCATATTATAATATAGACGACTTTGTTAAAGATAGTAACGTATGGAAGAGAAATGTGTCGAAATTAGAATCTTGTAATAAGGTAAAATAATAGATTTTTAAGACTTTTCATGTTACATTGTTTATACTAATGTAGTATCTGTATACTGTGTGTATTGATTATTTGTTATATTGTCTTCGACAAAAGCCTTTTACAGCTGCATGTAATTGACTAGGCCCTTTGCAGCTGCTTTATTCTTTTGACGTTGTTATTTTATCATATTATGTACACAGATTCTTTGCCTTTTTGTAAATGACGTTACCAAGTGTTCTTATGAATTTATGGTATGAATAAATGAATTGAATTGAATTGAATTGGATCCCAGAGCCGCAAGACGACACCTATTTTCTGATGAATGAAATGTGGACGATTCAGTAGTGTTAGTATGTACTAAGAACGGATGGATACTCGCTACCTAAGTTAGTTGGCCAATTTTGAGATGTAATGAAGGTACATAAAAAAAACTTACTTAACATAGGTATATTCTCCTAACTGATTTTCACGTATCTATATTATAGGCAATATCCTTAAAAATATGTCGCCAATACTCCTAGATTGTTTTACATTCTCTGTGCCGTTTTGCTTTGCAGACGCATTAAAAGTCCCAAAATAATGACTACACGTAATTTTTCATTTTCATCTTTAAAACGGCAACTATGAAACGATGTCGTTGTTTCGAGCTACGTGGGGTACCGTAGAAAAAAAAAGGCAAGGTGTCAGATCAGGTTGATCAGTTGCACACTACCCGATGTGTATCCGATAAAAACCGATGGATGGACCAATTTTGATGATGTTAAAGACTTCACACACAGCACAGGTCAGAACTCTCACAGACGAAAGCAACAGTATCAAAAGTGGTAGGCCTCTTGTCAGAGTCCGCCTGGGGAAGTACCACACCTTTTCCAGTTATTCTACCGCCAAGCAGGAATGGGCAAACATGACTGTGTTCCGGCTTGACGGGAAATGTTTCCAGAGAAATAACAGGGCTTAGAAATATAATATCGTAGATTTCTGGGTGACGAGCGCAGTGCAGTGCTAGGTAATGATTTGGACTGTTCATGTTCCCATAGCAGCGTGTCACTGTTCTGTTCTACGGCGGGCAATTAGTTATCAGGTAGATGTTCTGTTCGTCTCGTCACTCTATACTATATAAAAAAAAAATTGGTTGCCTGTAAAGTCGGTATACGGGCGAAAGTTTTACGTGACAACGACTTTGAGTGGTAAAATAATTTTACGGAAGGGACGCGTGCCTTTCACTTTTTATGTCTGTCTCTCTCGCTCTTAGGCGGGCTAACCATGCCCGAGTGGAAGGGACGCGTGCCTCTCACTCGCTCTCGTTGTGAGCGCATAACGTGAGCGGAGCGTAACGCAGTTTCTTGAAGTGTCACCCGGCAAACCAATTTATAAGACGTTGTCACGTCAAAAGTAATAGGTCCGCGTCTATCCGCCGGCGTCGTGCAAGCGTCGCGTCCCAGCATTCCTGCAATAACTGCGGAACACGTGTTCCCGGAAACACGGGAATAGGCGAGTTATGGCCGCACTACTCGCTGGCTGAACGCAACGTACAAAAATACGAAACAATATTTTGCTTCTCCGTTTCACTCATAAATGTTACATTGGTTAATATCCCTTCGCGGTATCAGATGCAATCCTAGTAATGTTTTAAATGCAAAATGTTTGCATGTTTGTAGCTCGATCACGTCGGATGGTTAAACGGATTGCGGATGCCGTATGACCTTGAAAGATTCAATGAGCATGTCAGTTTCCTCACTATGTATTTTCTTCACCGCTTTTTAGCGGCATTACGCACATCTTATCTTATACCTTTAAACGAGCAATTCTTGTAGGCATATAGGTATACATATATAGAATCTGAATCTCGGAAACGGCTCGAACGATTTTCATGAAATTATGTATACAGGGGGTTTTGGAGACGATAAATCGATCTAGCTAGGTTTTATTTTTTAAAAACATCATTTTATGCGCGTATTTGGACAACGAAAAACTCCTATAATGTCATTAGAATACGATAACTTATTTTGCTATTGTGCTTTAAGTCTAAATGGCTCAGACGGAATATGCTCGCCCTCGGAGTCAACAGGCCCTGGTTCTAATCCTGATGGTTACACTGGGGTCTTTTCTATTTGTTCTTTTTTTTCTGAGAAAATCTTTTACTTACAGCGCTTTATAAACACATTTAAACCGAGCAGAGCTCGGTCAACCACGTACTGACTAAGAAAAGACAGTGGCGCGTGGGATTTAAACTTGGGTTTCCGGATCGGCGGTCGCCGTTCTCCCGACTAGGCCATCCGTAACTGAGCAATCGATGCGCGACCTCTAAACCCCCGTGTTTTATGCTAATCGATAGAATCGCGGCCAACCCTGCCCTCTCTGAGCGAGATCCGAAGGGCAGCCTAGCGACGGCCCACTGGCTCAACTTATTAAAGGTCATATTAACCGTTATTGAAAATTAATTAGTTTTCTATCTTCGAGTATGGATGGATGTTTGTCACTCTTTCACGTAAAAACTACTGAAAGGATTGGGACGAAATTTGGTACATAGACAGATAATGGTTTGGAATAACACATTGGCTACTTTTTCCCCGCTAAAGTAACGGGATCGGAAACTGCGGGTGAAACCGCGCGGCGCTGCTGGTGTTTTCATAATCATAAAGTTTAACCTTGCTCCGAGAGTATTGACTCGAATGAGATTCAAGCATATTTATGTATAGTTTTTGGAGTACTGCGCGTTGTTGAAAGTTGAAAGAGCTACCTAGGGATCTGGCCGAAATGTAGAACAAGAACGAACGAACGAAAAACGAACAAGCGCCAATCTGGGCTAGTATACTGAAATGTATCAGATAAAAACGGATAAGCTAGTAACTTTGTGGAGGTGTTCAAGACGTGTATACCAAGCCCAGATAGGCTTTTGTTTTGAGTACTGTTCGCACCTTTGTGACTGGTCGACTTACCAGCTGAAAGCTCTGGATTCGATTGAGAAACGTGCCAAAATATTTACAGCTATCGACATCTTTGTTCGATAAAGACTTCAAAGTCTTGAACATTTCCGCAAAGTTACTACCTTATCAGTTTCTTATCGGATGCATTTCGGACACTGTGCAGCCGAAAATACCACTAGAAGTGCAGGAGCAACAACCTGCAACCTCACGATTGTGAATCACACTTTCTAACCACTAGGCCACTACGCCTTTTTTTAAGACTCCATAAAAGGAGATTCTCACTTTGAGTGTAGGTTTTTTCTCCAATGTATGTCATGCAGTAGCTTCGCTAATTATTAATTACTGTGAATAGATTTAAATAAATATTGGTGGACAATTCACACACAACACGATCTGACCCCAAACTAAGCAAAGCTTGTGATATGGCGGCCAGATAGCTGATATAATACTAATACAGTTCTAAATACATACTTATTATACATAGGTTTTGATGTTCTCTTTTGGTTGGACGACGTTATCGTAACAAAATAGTGTCGTAAATGTAAATGTAAATTTATTCGAACATCTAAGTTTAATTCTAAATTGAACTAAAATATTAAGGTTTGCATAATTTCTATCACTTCGTTTCACTTTTTTTAAAACGGGCAGAGCCTTTATTAACAAAACTGAAATACAATGACAACACTACGCTACATACCTCACTAGTTACACTAATCACACTTGAATTATCCATAGACCAATGATTTTTTTTTTTACTAGAATAGGTTCGCACTTGACCACCATCTCGCCTGACGTTAAGCGATGATGCGGCCTACGATGGAGCGTGCTTACCTAGAGGAAACCGATTCACTCTCGATTTGAAGACACCAAGATTGTAACCATCGGGGAAAACCCACTCAGGCAACTCATTCCCCAACCTAGACGTTCTTATCACAAACGTTGAGCCAAATCGCTTCGTTCGCGTTTTTGGAACATCAACCATGAAACGGTGTCGCCCTTAGTGCATTAGTACGATTAGTAAGTAAAAGTACGTTCTACTCAGTACCTACGGCTGGTCTGTATACCCTCATATAATAGCAATGAGTTTTACTTCAGCGCGGCCGTATTCGCTGTATCGCCATTACGTTTTACGTTCACAGAACTACCAATTTCGCAGACTTCAATAATGCACGGAATTATGTAACTTGAAACTCGTTGAACCGAGGGTAGCTCTCGGTAAAATTTTCAGCGAGTTACGAAGTTTTTGAAGACATCTCATTAATGAGAGCTGTGATTTTACTTAATTACGAACTGTGATCCAAAATGTTTCTTCGAAAATGTATTATTTTAATGTAATTAACATTCGGTAGCAGATTTTTAGGTCTCGGTACTTCGGCTTTTCTCGGTAATTTTCGTCGAGCACAGTGGTCGTTTACGTCGTCTTCGATTTCTTAAGTTGTATCCTAAATTAGTTTTTTTTTTTTTATCGGTCTGGAATGGATCTACCCTAGAAAATGCTGATTTACCCTTAACTTGAAAACACCAAGATTGTGTCGGGAAATCTACTCTGACAACGCATTCTATAGTTTAAACATCCTTTGGAGCCAAACTTCCTAAATCGCGTCTTTGGAACTATGAACCCCTATCGATACAAGAACAAAATTAAAAAATTTGATTAACCCCCGACTACCTCAGATTTGTTATCTTTACAACATTCTACTAGTCAAGCCCTTTCATTTGATACTGATGAGCTACTTAGTTGTGAAAAAATAAATATATTTCGCCATTTTTTAGTAGCGGCCATCTTGGATTTGAAATTTGTCACAGTGCAAAGTACTCTACTAGTTAAGTCCTTTCGTTTGATACCCATATTGAGGTAGTAGTGAAAAAAATACTATAATTCGCCATTTTGTGGAGGCGGCTATCTTGGATTTGATTTTTTTATAGTGTATAGTATTCTACTAGTCAAGCCCTTTCAGTTGATATCCATATTGAGGTAGGTTGTGAAGAAATATTTTGTCCGCCATTTTGTGGAGGCGGCCATCTTGAATCGATATTAACCAAACATAGCTAAGAACATCCGCACGGATATTAATCTTCAAATAAAAAAAACCGCATCGCAATCGGCCCATCCGTTTGAGCTCTATGGTGCCACAGACAGACACACACACACACAGACAGACAGACAGACAGACAGACATCGACGTCAAACTTATAACACCCCTTTTTTTGGTCGGGGGTTAAAAAAAGGATAAGGTGGATATTACATCATGCATATCAGCTACACACTCTCCGAAGTATATCCGATAAAAAACTAGTTTACTAAGTGACTTCGTAAGTTTTATGTGATAAAACACCAAACATTTGTATTCTTATAAGACATAAAAGTCATCAGTGGTCTTGTAATATGACAGCTATTCCATCAGTAAAGTGCGCTGCAGCCGTTAAGAGTCCGTTCCGACCAATTAAGGCGACCTTGGCCCTGCGCCACAAACAACCCACTGTACTCGTGAGTAAGTACTAGAGATAACACTATATATTTGTAGTAACATACAAAGCCCACTTTTGTTATCACTGCTGGGACTGGGAGGAGAAACTTAAAGTATTAATTCAAAACGCAGATCCAGTGCGGGTGACTAAAGTCCTCATATAGGCTTATCTTGGAATTTGGAATATTCCGGTTTCTTCATAGTGTTTTCCTTGAATGTTAAAGCACAGTAAGTAGTAAAGATAAACTCGTATATCTACACTTGGGAAATTGCACAGAGGTTAAGGCGTGGTTCCAGTCTACGATTCGACAATTTTGGACTTTCCTCCTCCTTGCACGTTTGCACGCTTTTTGAAAGAGACTTAAGCAAAACTTAAGTCGTAGTGGTTCGACCATATCACCCGTGAATTCATTAAAATTGTGTATCAACCACGTTAGTTTTCATATTAAAACAATTAAGAACGTCTAAATTTCGCCTGCGCAAGTTTTTGACGGTTACAATATCTATTATTATTTTGTTTCTTGGTTATCTTGGTGTCCTCAAATCGTGACTAAATCGGTTTCTTTTAGATAAGAAGCACGGTCCATCGTGGATCGCATCGTCGATTCACATCAGGCGAGACGGCTGTCAAGTTTTTTTAATAAGAAGTGACTAGACAAGCCGGACATATTTATGCCTGATGGTAAGCACAAGATTATTATCATAGATCAGCCGGTTAGCTGTTGGAGATCGCACTAAGCGATGAGGTTGCCTTAATGCAGAAATTTTACACTTTAATCTAAAAGAATAACCCTGTTGTGCTTACTGTAAATACTATTATGAGTTTTTTTTATATTATTTGTTTATACATTAATTGTTTCACACTGTTAATATACTTATCTGTTGTGTTATAATATTCTATGTTTATATCTTATTTATCTACTGTTTTAACGCATGTTAGTTTTTAGTTTTAAGTTCAGTTGGCCTAATTTTCTTTATATATTATCACTAATGTAATGTTATTATTATCAAACCACTGAATTTAAATAATTGTTGTTTCTAGGCCCACATAGTTTGGAATATAATACAGTTCTGTACAGTATACTCTTATGTTATAGTTTATGTTTATTACATTCTGTTTTGTGTGCTCATTGAATTAATAAATAAATAAATAATCGGGAAGGTTGTATTTTTTTTGTATTTGTTTTGTGCTGTGGGGCTTTTTAATAAAGAGTTATTGTACTGTATTATTTTTTGTAATCTCTCCAATTACGTTGATCTAATACACCTGAATTAAATAGCGACAAAGCAACAATCGACTTCTATACAGAAGAGCTCTGCTACTGTCGTCCACGGCACTAGGGTGAGAAACGAAGGCATTCGCGAGAGAATGGCCGCCACTCTGTCTATTCGCCTGTCGCCTTAACAAGGAATATAGGAACTAGCAGATGTTAACACTTCACTAAGTTAATAACGACACTTATTGCCTGAATTTACGAATTAGCGACACTGTCTTCTCGTGAGCTCGGTTGTCGTAACGCGGCCATAACGACATAAGAAGTTTTTTTTTTAATAAAGACTGCCGAGACGACCAGGACCATGTGCCTGATGGTGAGCAATGTGCCTGCCACATAACAAAACAGTGATACGGAGCTATTGGAACATGAAGAGTCCAAATCATTACCTAGCACTGCACTGCGCTCGTCATCCAGAGATCTAAGATGTTATATCTCTAAGCCCTGTAATTTTTCTGGAAACATTGCCTTTCAAACCGGAACACATTAATCTTTGCACATTACTGCCTGGCGGTAGAATAACTGGCACAGGTGTGGTACCCCAGGCGGACTCTGCTAGGAGTCCTACCACTACGCATGTGCGAAATGTTAAGTTTCTGGTCCTAACGGTTTGGGCATTGCGTTCATCTATCAGTAAAACCACATTTTCCTTTTATATATCCACAATCTATACAGATAGATTCATCATACTCTGGACTGAATTTTTTAGCCAACCCATTAAATCTCTATACATAAAAATGTTATGTTGGTTTGTGTACGCTTCAAAAACTCAAAGAGTTCTGCACCGATCGAGCTGAAATTTTACAATGATATATAATCCGCATCAAGGATTGTATTTATCTATTTTTTGCATTACAATGTGCCATAGCGAAGCGTGGCAGGGTACAGTTCGTTGAATATAAAATACTTGTCATTTTCATCCATTAACCAGCTCGGCGAAAGTCGTTGTATAGCGGGATCTCTTATTATGACCCAGAAAAGTAGAAGGCCGTAAAGAAATTAAAAATAAAAGATTTTAAAACTTTGTCCTCGAGTTGTACTTCTGATCCTTCTTCGTCCACGCTTCATGAGTTTTGCCGGACAAAGCGAGTGGTGTCGAGGGCTGAGACTAGTGTTAGTTCATTACACGTTAGTGGGGTCTGCCATTGTGCAGCGTATGGCGAATGTTAGAGAGAGCTTTTTTTCTGAAAGGGACCTTTAGTATGCAGTTGGGCTCTATGGCCTATTGAGGTTAAAGTTTGTCGTCATCACTGCCTTTAACAGTGACGTAGGAACTTCATAAGGAAACCAGCATTTTTATAGTATAGTGATGAGACGAGCAGGACATGCCTGATGGTAAGCAACATGCATGCCACATAACAGCACAGTGACACGCAGGTATAGGTACATGAAGGGTCCTAATCATTACCTAGTACTGAGATATAAGATCTTTTATCTCTATGTCCTGTAATTTCACAGGAAACATTGCCCTTCAAAGTGGAACCTAGTAATCTTTGCACATTTATGTTTGACGATAGAATAACTGGCAAAGGTGTGGTACTTCCCCAGACAGACTCTGAAAAGATTCCTACCACTACAAATGTTCCAGGAATCTTTCGAGGTAATCATACCTCATCAGAGCAGTAGCGTGGTGGATTATGGCCTAGTTTCTCTCCTTCTGGGATAAGACTTCGAGTGGGACTCGGAATGGAACCGTTTATTGAGCTGCTTATGTGATTTTTTGTAGGGGGTCCTACTATTTGCAGGCTCCGCTTGGGAATAGTTATGGATAGCCATGTTGCCAGCACAGCAACCTTACCAGCACATTTCCTACTTGTCCCGTCATTCTGTACTATAGTATCATTGAGTATAATTTAAAGGAGTACATTTAAATTTAGCGTTGGAGTGACGGGCGCAGTGTTTGCGGAGAGTTGCGTCTGTATCACATCCTGTGGAGATACAGGAGTGACCGCAACGCCGTATCAGGATTTTACACCACAATATAATTTTAGCTTTTGTAGATTGAGTGATGTGGAAATAACTAATAAACATTAATTAATAATTTTAACAAAAAATAACCGACTTTCAACGGAAAACTTATAAAGTAAAAAAAGTTTTCCTCGATTTCTCTAGGATGTCATCATCAGATCCTGGTTTCCTTATCGTAGTACCACCCTTGGAATATCTTCTTTACAACAAAAAAAGAATAATCAAAATCAAAACGGTTCATAAACGAAGTTATCCGCGAACACACATAAAAAAAAGCATACATACGGTCGAATTGAGAAACCTCCTTTTTTGGAGTCGGTTAAAAACACAATTACAACTAAATAATGTATTTTTTACCCCTGATTGATTATCTTTGATTTGAAATTTGTTAGAGTACCTATTCTACTAGTCGAGCCCAATCGTTTGATTCCCATGTTGAGGGAATTGTGAAAAAAATGTAACTTGCTATTTTGTTGGGGCGGTCATCTTGGACCCATATTAACAAAACATATCTAAGAACCAACGCAAGGAAACTGTCTTTCAAATGTAATAAACCGCATCGAAATCGGTCCATCGGTTTGAGAGTTACAATGTCACAGACAGACACACACAGAGACAGACAGACATCAACGTCTAACTCACCCCTTCCCTCTTTTTGAGTTGGGAGTTAACAAGAACAAAATTAAAAATTTTGATTAACCCCCGACTACCTTAGATTTGTTATCTGTACAACATTCTACTAGTCAAGCCCTTTCATTTGATACCCATATTAAGGGAATTGTGAAAAAGGAAATGTAATTCGCCATTTTGTGGTAGCGGCCATCTTGGATTTGAAATTTGTCATAGTGCAAAGTATTCTACTAATCAAGCCCTTTCATTTGATACCCATATTGAGGTAGTAGTGAAAAATATTATATAATTCGCCATTTTGTGGTGGCGGCCATCTTGAATTTGAAATTTGTTATAGCGTTTAGTACTCTGCTAGTCAAGCCCTTTCATTTGATACCCATATTGAGGTAGGTTGTGAAGAAATATTTTGTCCGCCATTTTGTGGAGGCGGCCATTTTGAATCGATATTAACCAAACATAGCTAAGAACACCCGCACGGATATTAACTTTCAAATAAAAAAAACCGCATCGAAATCGGCCCATCCGTTTGAGCTCTACGGTGCCACAGACAGACAGACACACACACAGACAGACAGACAGACAGACAGACAGACAGACCGACAGACAGACAGACAGACATCGACGTCAAACTTATAACACCCCTTTTTTTTTGTCGGGGGTTAAAAACAGCAATATTATATAATTAGTAATTGAGTTAGTCTCGCAGCGGTATTTATGTCGTAGGAAAATTTGATAAGACGAGTTTTTGCAAAAAGTCGACAGATTTTGCGAAAATACGAATAATAAAGACACCGACAATGACATTTCTCAATAATTTCTGAATGAATGTGGAGTTTTTTGCAAAAACACGATATGTTTTAATGACATTGAAAATAGTTATTATTGTTTTTAAAGTTTCGCGATTTGAACACATAGTGTTTATATAACACCTAACGGGGCTTAATCACGAATCATTCATTGTTTAAATACCTCGACGTTTCGGCAGCGTTACAACCGCCGTGGTCACGAGAAGACACTGAAAATAGTTAACTTTGATTGACTAGATTTTAGGTTATAAGTTATAATAGAACCTAGAGGTATATTATGATTGGTTCCTAGTTTGAAATTGTTGGTGTGTGGTATTTATAAAGACTACTAGCGGCCCGCCCCGGCTTCGCCCGTGGTACATATATATAACCTACATCATTCAAGGATTACGTACATATGAAAGAACGGTGAATGATTTTTTTAAATCGGTCCGATAGTTCCCGAGATTACCGTGTACTAACTATATATATGCTATAGACTACTTTTGATCCCCAAATTATCGTGCTGTTTACTGGGTCAGAAGTGACACCTGTAGACAACTGGCGGGGATGACAAATTAAATGACGATTGATCAGTTTTCGACCGGAGAGGAAAAATGATTAAATTACTAAAATGGCTATTAAAAATAAGGGTTGATCGTAGAATGGTAAAAATTGAGCATTGTATGTATTTTTTGTATGTTGTATCATAAAATAATAGAAATTAAAAATTTTGTCTAAAAAATAAAATAAAAAATTTAGGGGTGGACTACCCCTAACATTTAGGGGGATGAAAAATAGATGTTGGCCGATTCTCATAGATACCGGATAAGTACAAAAAAATTCATATAAAGAGTTAAAAACACGCGACGCGCGAGATTACGATCATGCGATAGGTTAGTTTATAATTTATTTGGACTCTTCATGTTCCAATAGCTGCGTGTGACTGTCCTGTTATATGGCAGGCATGTTGCTTACCATTAGGCACATGTCCTGATAGTCTCGTCACTCTTTATTTATAAAAATCCTTTTTTTTTTTTTCAGTTTGATTTATTGATGTCAAAACGATTATGTAATACTCCGTGTTTTCGCGAAATCCTAGGTATTTTGCAAAAAAATCAGGCTATCTAATTATCCTGCGACATTAACACGGCGTACCTCGCCCCCGCCATGAACCCGGCGAGCGAGCTATTGTTTCCTTTATGTTAATTAACTAACCGAATAGTTTCTACGTACGCACACTCTGTGTTGTGGTTCACAATAATTCTCCCCTTCGGTTCGAGATCAACAAATGTAGGTATTTAGAACAACATAATAGCATACAGAGCCACCTGTGCCGGTTCCAGGAGGGCTCGTTCTATTAATACAAAATAAGCACTAGCATCTGGTTTTCCATTGGGGTAGACGGGATCTGGAGTGGAGACCGCAAATCGGTAAACGTAGTGATGGAGGCCCTGGATAGAGTGAGATGAGAGTGAGTAATAGAGATAGATGACTAGATAAGAGTGACGATATATGACGTTAAACCGAGTATCGGGCCGAGTTGTGGAAGAGGCCTATGTCCAGCATTGGACGGGAATACAGGCTGATGATGAAGCATTAGCATCTGCCCCCTACTGTGTCCGCAAAAACTGTGTACCTATCTATGGAAAAGTTTGTTTCCTAAGGCACTTTAAAATATATGTATAAGTACTTACTTAACAAAAATATTTTATGTACTATTTCCGACCATGACCACTCTGTCCATCGAGTCGGCCACATTATATGCACGTGTGCGCTGTCACATACAGGCTGACACGCACGCATCTTTAGGTCATTACACGCGCTACTTGTGTATTTGTGTGCGTGTCAGCCTATCAGTGACAACCTGACAACGCACACGTGCACATGTGGCCGACTCTAGTGACACAGTTTTTGACGTGACAACGTCTTATAAATTGGTTTGCCGGGTGACACTTCAAGAAACTGCGTTACGCTCCGCTCACGTTATGCGCTCACAACGAGAGCGAGTGAGAGGCACGCGTCCCTTCCACTCGGGCATGGTTAGCCCGCCTAAGAGCGAGAGAGACAGACATAAAAAGTGAAAGGCACGCGTCCCTTCCGTAAAATTATTTTACCACTCAAAGTCGTTGTCACGTAAAACTTTCGCCCGTATACCGACTTTACAGGCAACCAATTTTTTGTTTTAGCGAGACTACGTCCGACTTCTTTATACGTCCATGTACATAATATACTGTTCTAAACACTCGAACGTAGATGTTTGACTCTACCTTTGTGGTAAGAACGTCTAGGCTGTGGAAAGCGTTGCCGGACTGGGGTTTTCCAATCTATGTGTTTTCAAATCGAGAGAGAATCAGTTTCTTCTAGTTCTAGGTAAGCAAGCTCCATCGTAGACCGCATCGTCATTTAACAACAGGCGAGATGGCGGTCAAGTACAAACCTACAATAATAATTTAAAAAAGAAATAGTCCACTGAAAGTCATTGTGTATCCACCCAGGTATTACGTAAGTCGGGGACTTCCTCCCGAACAAGGGCGGCCGCGGCGCGCCTCCGTCTTGTGACGTCACGGCTGCGCCCTTCACTCTAACGACCCTGCAACCTCTATACCAACATCGATGCCCCATTATATCGACACTATAATCCCTACTCATTATTACGAATATTAATATAATTAATAGTACTCCAAGGTTTTATCCGCGTGGTTTCCATTCCTGTTATTTTGCTGGGATAAAGTAGTAGTAAGTAGTACCATTATCCGAACATTGACATTTATAATATTAATATCAAGTCAAGTCCAAGGCAAGTCCATTATAAAAGCGCGAAATGATTAGAAAATGTATTTACCATTGGATAACCCATTCAATTTCAAGTAACTTTTGTTGTGAAACCAGTTTCCTAAATGCAATATTTAATGTAGCTAACATACAAACTTTAAGAGCGACGCATAAAAAATAACAGACTGTGACGTCACGCTTTAGTAGTGATTTTGTATGAAGCGTTTTTGGAAAGTCCAAAATTGAGATTTTAAAATCGTGATATCACGGGAAGTTTTTAAGATAACAAAGTAATAATTCTTTCACATATGTTTCAGTTATAGAGTAGATTTATATATAGCATATAAACACTCAGGGATCCCGTACATATCCAACGGTGAAATAATTTTTGAAATCGATCCAGCAGTTCCTGACAATAGCGCTTTCAAAAAAAACCTCTTCTTTATAAGCTTTATAATATTAGTACCTGTAGAAGACCAAAACAGGAATTCAAGGGCTTCCATAAATCAGTTTGTATCCACCGATCAAAATAAAAGTCCCGCTAATACGGACAAACAGGAACGAACGCGACAAGCCCGGAGCTTGTCAACTAAGACTGTTATTTGCTACGACTTGTCGCCCTCAGGGGCTTTATTCTTTATTTCTAACTTAACAAGCGCATTGAACGAGGAAAACAATGTTTTTGAAAGAAACATATATTTTTTCATCAATTTTTTATTAACTAGTTGTGCCCGCGGTTTCACGCGCGTTTTAAGGGGTTTTTATTTATTTTGCGGAACCCTGTTTGTTTATTTTCTTCAAGCGAGAGTAGTATGATGTAACTAAACATGTATACTTTTCGTATTTTTTTCTTTATCTGTGCTATACGACTTTAAGGCGTTATTACACCACTTGTTATTCAGACAGTCTTAGTCTAAGTAGCGTGGTATATATAATAATAAGCGTCAGACTGTTAGACTCTGTTCAGACAGCAATAGATCGGGTTCGGCGAGTCTTAGTGGCTTACAGTCTGAATAACGAATAGTGTAATAAGACAAATACAGTTAGACCGACAAATATATGACACTGACAATGACATATAGTCTTAAACTTAAAATATCATTTCATTGGTTCGTGATAGGTTCATTGATATTCGCAGTAATTTTTGTTTTTGTGTTTTGGGTATTCGGAGTTCGAATGCCATAATTTTATTTTTGATCTCGCTGTTATTATACCTACCTTAAATACTCAAAATTCTTTTCATTGATTTAAATTAATAAATACCATAATAGTGTGCAGTAACGACGACGACGTCTGGGTGACGAGCGCAGTGCAGTGCTAGGTAAGGAATTGAACTCTTCATGTTCCAATAGCTGCGTGTCACTGTGCTGTTATGTGTCAGGCATGTTGCTTACCATCAGGCACATATACTGATAGTCTCGTCACTCTTTATTTTAAAAAAAAGTAAAGAAAAAGAAGTACGGTTAAAAGTCCTAGAGTTGTATCGCGCAAGAGCGAGAACGCGCGTTTTTCAGACTGGTGTGAGGTGAAAAGTCTCTAAGACAGTCTAACTAACGTGTGCTGAATAATGCGGAGTCTAATAGGCGCTTTACTTTGCAACAAATTTCAAGATTCTGAGTTCACGGGAAGTACCCTGTAGGTTTTGATTCCCTTTCAAGTGTCGAAAATTTGCAGCATAAACGACTGTACCTTTTGATTGCGTTGGCTTAAAAGTTTGATATAAATTAATTGCTTGTTTAAATTTATTATTGAAATGGAATTGTGATTAATTTTGTATATCCTTTAATATGACATGTAACTCGTTATCAGTTACCAATAAAAGAGTATGAGTATGAATCAGCTTGGTATCTCCACGCGCTCCTGAGAAAACGTGTGTTTTGATAGACGGACAACCAAAATGCTCCTATAATGTACCTGTACATTTATATATCTGTTACTAAATTCTCTTTTTAACCCCCGACCAAAAAAAGGGGTGTTATAAGTTTGACGTCGATGTCTGTCTGTCTGTCTGTCTGTCTGTCTGTCTGTCTGTCTGTCTGTCTGTCTGTCTGTCTGTCTGTCTGTCTGTGTGTGTGTCTGTCTGTGGCACCGTAGAGCTCAAACGGATGTACCGATTTCAATGCGGTTTTTTTTGTTCGAAGGTTGATATCCGTGCGGATGTTCTTAGCTATGTTTGGTTAATATCGATTCAAGATGGCCGCCTCCACAAAATGGCGGATAAAATATTTCTTCACAACTTATCTCAATATGGGTATCAAATGAAAGTCTAAGACTAGTAGAATACAATACATAATAACAAATTTCAAATCCAAGATGGCCGCCACCACAAAATGGCGAATTACATAATTTTTTTCACTACTACCACAATATGGGTATCAAATGAAAGGGCTTGACTAGTAGAATACTTTGCACTATGACAAATTTCAAATCCAAGATGGCCGTTACCACAAGATGGCGAAATACATTTATTTTTTCAGAACTCCCTTAATATGGGTATCAAATGAAAGGGCTTGACTAGCAGAATGTTGTACAGATTACAAATCCGAGGCAGTCGGGGGTTAATCAATTTTTTTTAATTTTGTTCTTGTTTAGGTTGTTGTTTCTTAAGAACTTGTTTTTTGTTTTATTTAGTGCAATAAAGAGTTTATCTATCTATATTTATCTTTTCAGGTACGGAACCCTAAAAACTGTGAATAGACGTTAAGTCGCAGCGAATAGTCCCCTTCCCCGTTATTAGTGTCGAGTTCCCGGAGCACTCCAGGAATTTGTTACGAAACTCTCCCCCACTACTCATCTCGGTTGACATTGAACTCGCGGCGCGGGTGACGTCACCGCCCGCTAGGACCTCGGAGGAGTCAACTACTGGAGGGAATAATGCGCCGGGGTCGCGTGCCATTGTTGGGTAGGGAGCATGTTATGCAGCTATTGTCCTACTAGAGGTAATATTATAAATTCGAAGTTTGGATGATTTTTGCTCATATAACTTTGGACGGGGCGGGTTGAAACTTGGAACACAGATTATATTGTAGTCTGGAATAGCACATAAAACTTCTTTTGGCGCGCCACAGATAGATTTTACGTGGGCTGTGAATTGAATTCTAGCGTCACGCTCGGGTGTGATAAGGAATCTTCGGGTTAACTCGGGACCGTGCCCATTGGCCATTTAGAAATGTGTCAGCCAATGGGAAATGCTGAAAGGGCGTGGCCTGGCCATCATGGCATGGCCATCTAGAAATGCGTCAGCCAATGCGTTTTATGAATATATTTACAATTGCTAGCCTATAGGTTTTTTATCGGATACACTTCGGAGAGTGTGCGACTGATTTGTATGATCTGATACCACCTTGCCCTTTTTTATCGGAATGCGCGTAGCTCGAAAAAGCGACATCGTTTCATGGTTGATGTTCCAAAGACACGAACGAAGAGATTTGACTCTACGTTTGTGATAAGAACGTCTAGGCTGTGGAATACGTTGCCCGAGTTGGTTTTCCCGATTACAATCTTTGTGTCTTCAAATCGAGAGTGAATCGGTTTTTTCTAGGCAAACACGCTCTATCGTATACCGCATTGTCGTTTAACATCAGGCGAGATGGCGGTCAAGTGTAAACCTATAAAAGTTAAATATACAAAAATAGTCGTTTCTGTAGAATTAGTAGCCTCCGAGTTTAATTTTAAATTGGAGTCTGTTTTCGTATTCTTACGGTGAAAACTTACTAAACTTACTTACATTTAATTAAACATAACCGATACACGAGCTCGTGAAACCCTAGCTCGTCAGTATTTCTATCAAGAAGAGCTATTTATTCGACTGAACACTTTTACTATTCGGCAATCACATTTATTGCGTTGTACAGTATAAGTAGTTGTGAGTTTAGTATCTGTGATCTCAACCAGGCGCCGTTTCAGATCTTCGCAAATTGTTTTGTTATGAAACTAGTTTCGTCTTGAAAATGGAAATTACGTTCTTCGTATTCTTTTTATGTCGAATTTCTTTATACGGATTCCTCAGACCTTTGATGCCCTTCGGAGGGAACCTTCAAACGGACAAGTTTCGCCCCTTTTCTATCTATAGCCTTTTGTGAGGAAATCTATGAAACGTATTCAGAATTATTCATTCGATTTAGTGATAAGTTCCTTTTTAATTCCTTTTATTTTATGTCAGCCGTGACGAAGAGGGACAAAATTTAGATCAAATGGTAACCTATTGTTTATCGATTAACATCAAACACTTTTTTTCCGGTTTTCGTATTAAAATAAGGTAAATGATGGTAAGCGACGATGCGGTCTACGGTAAAGCTCGCTTACCTAGAAGAAACCGATTCACTCGTAGACTTGAAGACTCGGTTTAGTACCTAAGAATACTCACTCAGACAACGTATTCCACAGTTTAGTTATAATTATGATATCGGAGTCATGCCTCTTCGTTTGAAACCTTGAAACATCAACCATGAAACAATGTCCCTTTTTCTTTCTCTAGGTTCCAGCACTACGCTATAAGAATGGGGAAGTTGGTTATTATGCAGTTCAGCTGCATACTATCTGAAATGTATCTGTCCTAATCGAGTGCAAACTTAGATGAATAGAAATAAAAATTAAACTACAAACTCTTATGAACGCTGAAAGATATTTCAGGAGGCCCATAAGACCACAACACCAGGAACAGGGTCGGTCCTCCCATCGGGGCACTTTTCCTTCCTGGAGTTGGACCAAGGTCGATCTCCCTTTATCCAACTATCGAGTCACTATATTTTTGATACGCTAGTTTGTTAGTTGCGAAACTTGGACATTAGAAACGGGAGACGGAGGCGGTATGTACCACGGTGTACAAACTTTAACAGATTATTGGTAATAACTGGAATCATTTTAAAACCGTGTTCAGTTAATTTAATAACGATATTTATTACATTTAAAACAGAACGTATAATTTTGTCCTTGAATCTTTTTTTTTGAGCTTTGCTTTTGACCGCTCGTCTGGTAATGGTCAATTATATCTAACGGGACAAATCCACCCAGGTAACGCATTTCACAGCCTAGGCATGAAATCATGGCTTTTTCGATTAACTTTTTTAAAAATAATTCAAATTAGCTTTAGTCGTCCGTCCAAAATGGGCGTCCATTAACTACGTGAGGTGCTCAAGGTGCGAAGAGGGTCGAGTAAAATCTCACGTGGGGAAGGGGGTGATCTCGGCAAATGTTATGTGGCAGGCATGTTGCTTACCATCAAGCACATGTTGTGCTCGTCTCGTCACTCTTTATTGAAAAAAAATAACACGTCATTTTTTTCGCAGAAAAAATTGTTCATTCTGTGAAAAAATGAGCAAAACATGTATAAAATTCTCACATGATTTGCACAAAATCTCACAAAGAGTCCCCTTGGAGTATCCAAAAATCGACAAATTTACTCACGTAATTTATGAATGCCCCTTATATTTATATGTTTTAGTTACTTTATATTTGTTTATACAGTTTTATTCCACGTCACATTCGAAGGTTTCGCTCAAATCTCCAAACGTCTTAATTTTTTTAAGAACTATAAGTCCCAAACTAAGCAAAGCTTGGGTACTACAGTAACTAAATAAATATGCCACCTCTGAATTTCCGACATCTACGCTCAGTAGGCTCCCCAGTGCGTCGCCTTCTTGACATTGGGAATGTTTTTCTCTTACGATTGTTTACGTACAGGCCGCGGGCTACGGAGCTACGAGCTACGATATACGAGCATAACTTTATTGTTGTGTCATTAAACTACGCCGATTCGTCTACGAACTGGATACATTGTGAATAGTTTCACAAGTACCTATCTTGTTTTGATAGAGTATTGTCAATTTTATCGAATTAATATCGCTTTTGTATTTTTTTTAATAAGAAGTAACGAGACGAGCATGCCATGTTCCTGATGGTAAGCAACATACATGCCACATAACAGCACAGTGACACGCAACTATTGGAACATGAAGAGTCCAAATCATTACCTAGCACTGCACTGCGCTCATCACACAGAGATCTAAGATGCCCATTGCCCTTCAAACCGGAACTCAGTAATGTTTTCACATTACTGTTCGGCGGTAGAATAACTGGCAACGGTGTGACAATTACCCAGGCGGACTCTGCTAGGAGTCCTACCACTACAAAAAGAGTAAGAGAGTAATTTATTAGAAGTAATATAGAGTACGAGAGAGGCCTATACCCAGCAGTGGGATAGAGAAGACTGTGGATGATGATGATGGTGTATTTAAAATGTACCGACATGCGAAACTATCAATGCGGAAGTTTTGATGTTTGTTCCTCAATCACTTCGGACCTCTGAATGGATCGGGTTCAAATTTGGAACACAATACGTAAAAGTGATTATAATTTATTATCTACGAGAAAACAAAAATCGACTACAATTTAAAATTAAACTCGGCCAAATTTCATCACAAAAAATTCGTGTAAAACCGCATCACACTGCTAGTAATTACATAGGTAACTAGATGTCCGCCCCGGCTTCGCCCGTGGTACATACGTAGCACTCATCGGGATCCCGTACATATCCAACGGTGAAAGGACGACTGAAATCGGTTCAGTCATTCCTGAGAATATCGCTTTCAAACAAAAAACCTCTTCAGCTACCTGCTACGCCACCTGTCGGAAATTGGTCGTACCAACTCAGATTTGGAAACAAATTTGATTAGCAAAGAGGTTTATATTCAATGACACCATCTATGACACATGCTGTCATGTAAAAGCACGGTACAACAAGGAATATTTTTTCTCGTTTTTGTTACATTCTTGATTCATGCTCCGCTTTTATTGATAGTAGCGGTATGTTCCATAGCCTATAGCCTTCCTCGATAAATGGACTATCCAATAGAAAAATAATATTTTAATTCAGACCAGTACTTCCCGAGATCCTAGCGTTCAAACAAACAAACTCTTCAGCTTTATTATATTAGTATAGATTATATTTGACTACAATTGGTAGTGAATATTACTATACCCGCGGAGAAATAACACCACCCCAGTACCCCGGTCGCAACGGGACCGACACAAACACTCGTAAAGGTGAAGGTCGACTGAGTTTTGCTCATCGCCCAACTTACAAACTTCCTTCACTTCCTTGTGCTTGTTGTTTTATGTCAAAGCACAAGTATATAACAAGTTTATTTGACTGGCCTCGTGGCTTAGCGGGTAGTAACTCTGCCTGCGAAGCCGAGGGTCGTGAGTTCGATTCCCACCCAGTGCTAAAATTTGTGTGATGAACTCAAATATTTGCACTGTGTCTGGGTGTTTCTATGTATAATAAGTATGTATTTACAACTATGTAAGTATTGTATCAGCTATCTGGCCGCCATATTACAAGCTTTGCTTAGTTTGGGGTCAGATGGTGTTGTGTGTGAATATTTATTTATTTATTTTATATATATATATATGTATAGTACGTGTTCACAACGACATGAATTTTATTTAACATTAGAAACGCCTTACCTTTATTTATTTATTTATTTACATTTATTTACCTGCTCAATTCTCGTTCGTTTTATTTTCCGCGATTAAAGTATGTGCTATTCCAAACTATAATCTAACTGTTTCAAATTTCAACCCGATCCGATCACATGTTCCGACGTGACCGAGCAACAAACATCCAAACATTGACATTTATAATATTAGTAGGATAATCAAATTGTCATGTGCGTAATGCCGCTAACTTAAAACGGTGAAGGAAAACATCTTCAGGAAACCGACATGTACCTAGAATCTATCGAGGGCATGTGTCATCCACCAACCCGCACTGGGCCAGCGTGGTGGATTATGGCCTTAACTCTCTCCTTGCGAGAAGGCCCCGAGTCCCAGCAGTGGGAACATTTAGTGGGCTGTTGATAATGATGATGATGACTCAATTTGACCATAAACCACAACAATTTTAACACATGAGTATTTATCATCAAAAACAAGGTAGTATAAGTAATGTTTTTTTTATTATTGACTTGATGTATTTTATGCACGATTAA
This sequence comes from Ectropis grisescens, assembly GCA_017562165.1. Taxonomy (NCBI): domain Eukaryota; kingdom Metazoa; phylum Arthropoda; class Insecta; order Lepidoptera; family Geometridae; genus Ectropis; species Ectropis grisescens. The sequence goes on along the minus strand of CM029797.1, from coordinate 1,345,770 downwards.
AAACAAATCCTAACTCCTTCTCTACATAAACTACAAGGCCCGTTCTCCGTGCCAAATTTTTGTAAAAAAAGGGTACCTACATTAACGTATTAAACTTGTAGATCATCGCCACATAGATTATTATTGAATGCTTAGGAAAAAAAATCGCGTTGAAAAATCTCGGTGTTTTAAGTTCGAATGTGAATCAGCTTTCATTTAGTGAAAGTGAATTTATTTAGTCGGGATGGTAGTTAGACGTAAGCCAACTAAATAAACCGTGGAGTGAGTGAAAATCTCTACACGAAAACAAAAAACAACTTTTTTATCCATAATAGGTTTGTACTTGGCCGCCATTTAGCCCAATGTCAAGAGCAAACGCGGTCCACAATGGAGAGCGCTAACTCTGAACAAACCAATTCACTAAAGACTTGAAGACACTCAAACTACATGGCAGGGGAGCCCACGATTCTAAACGAGGAGTTACTCGAGCGTCATATAGAACTATTGAATTCAAAATCTTCGGTAATAAGAAGAAAATAATGTTAAATAATGGTTACCTTTTCATTTATGGGGGCGCGGCTATATAATTTCAAATATGAAAAATTCTGCATTAGTTACTTCGGCTTGTGGAACCCTTAGGTATTATATTCTTAATTATCCTTCAACTTGGTGTATGTGAATTGTCCACCAATATTTATTTATTTATTTTATTTTAACTATTTCTTTTATTTTTTTAAAAATAAAATAACCACGCTCGGGAATGTAGAAATGGTTTTCTTAATAACTTTGTAGTCCTCTCTTTTCTTTACGTCACTCTCGAATTATCAGGTTAGTGGGGTATACACTTCTTAGTATGTAATTAACTTACCCTATCTAAATCTTACGTGCTTGATAATAACTGAGGACCAAACATTTTTTTTCCTAAACGGCCATTTATATGGGGCTCATATTTGGTTGAGGTACTTTACCGGGTACAAGGTTTCCAACTGTATATTAATCTGCCGCGCTGAATTAAATCCGAAATTCACTCTTGGGATCCCCTACTAAGATCTATGTGTATTGACTCTAGTTACAAGAACAAAATTAAAAATTTTGATTAACCCCCTACCTTAGATTTGTTATCTGTAGAACATTCTACTAGTCAAGCCCTTTCATTTGATACCCATATTAAGGGAATTGTGAAAAAGGAAATGTAATTCGCCATTTTGTGATAGCGGCCATCTTGGATTTGAAATTTGTCATAGTGCAAAGTATTCTACTGATCAAGCCCTTTCATTTGATACCCATATTGAGGTAGTAGTGAAAAATATTATATAATTCGCCATTTTGTGGTGGCGGCCATCTTGGATTTGAAATTTGTTATAGCGTTTAGTACTCTACTAGTCAAGCCCTTTCATTTGATACCCATATTGAGGTAGGTTGTAAAGAAATATTTTGTCCGCCATTTTGTGGAGGCGGCCATTTTGAATCGATATTAACCAAACATAGCTAAGAACACCCGCACGGATATTAACTTTCAAATAAAAAAAACCGCATCGAAATCGGCCCATCCGTTTGAGCTCTACGGTGCCACAGACAGACACACACACAGACAGACAGACAGACAGACAGACAGACAGACAGACAGACAGACAGACAGACAGACCGACAGACAGACAGACAGACAGACATCGACGTCAAACTTATAACACCCCTTTTTTTTGTCGGGGGTTAAAAATACAAGTCTATCTATCCAGCTTGGGATTAAGCCCGCTTCTTAGATACATTGTCACTATAACTGCAATAGTAAATTTTAGATGTGCTTAAATATTCCTTATTGACGTAAATAACTACAAATAAATGATTTAAAAACTTGGTACTAAAGCTCCCACTCCAACCTTACTCAGTACAAATTATTAAACTATTTACCAATCAGCTAATTACTCCAATATAAATCAACAAAACGGAAATTTCAATCACACCACTTTACATCGATGTCAAAACGGAAAACGCAATCACAACACTATTTATAAAAAACACACACACTTAAAAACATAAAAAAACAAGCTAAAACTGTTCGAAAAAAACGTAACAAAAGAAGCAATTTAAAACAAAAAAAGAGAAAGTAATCCAAAATTCGAACACAAAACCGGCCAGTACGAAAACTTTACACTCCCGATACCGTCAGTTCGTATTTAGAACGTTATTATTTTCGTTTGGGGAAAAGCGCGCGAAACGTCCGCTTGTGGCGGGAACGCGCCTACACTCGCGAGCTTTCAGTTTTCAGGAGCGCTACTGCGAACCGGCTTATCGCTCTGTGGGGCGGTTATCGCGAAATGCGAAAAAGATTCCGCGCACAATGTTTATATGTTTGTGATTGTTCAAAATTATTATTAACACTAAATAATAGACATTCTATTTGTTCTAGCTGTCCTGGTGTCCTGTATCTGCAGAACAATTTCATTGTTTTTTTTTTTTTTTTTCGTAAGAACGTTGGATAACGTTCTAAAAAACGTTAGTAAGAACATATGAAATAGGTAGTCATTTTAAAGTTATAGCGTCCTAAAGAGAAATTTTGGTTGTAAATAGATTGTGTTACTTGCATTTATAATTTAAAAAGCATTTGCCTATTTAAACTTCACAAAATTACCTTCAAAACATTATATGGCAATCGTTTTCTAAAAAAAACGTAAACGTGACGAAAAATGTACGTGCCGTGTGGATACGTCACTAAAACTGTCAGATTACAAACTAAACTAACATGAGATTATAATCTGACGGTGTTGGTAACTAACTATACGGTGATATATACTTTATAAACGATAGTGATCATCAGGGAACAAAGACTCGGCCAACATAACTCATAACTATCCTACTCATACAAGGAAAATTGGTTCAGACCGGAAGGGTCCAAATCTTCAGAAAGACGTTCATCAATGTATACACGATAGCACTTTGTCAATCTACTATATTTGACGTTGGGACATGAAACAAATTTAAAAAAAAGTTAAGAAGTTATTGCCTAAAAACAATTTCGACGTGCGAACAAAAAAAAAATCTGTCTACACTAGAAGACGATATCATAGACACTGATAAATACTTGTAACTTGTAAAACTCCGTCATTATTTAAAAAATAAACAGCGCTAGGTTATAAGAGATCGTACAGCGACACACTTTCCAACATGTATCCCATAAAAAATCACTTTTCATGCTGCATAAAATAGAATTTCCATTTTCCAAGTTCACAGTGGCGCCCCAAGGACTGGCATCCCGCGCGCCCTATAGGGCCCAGGGTGGCGAGCCTTTCCAATGGAATGAGCATGTTATTGCTCAATTTGACGCTCACATTGTGCTCAGCCTAAATCTGAACCTACCCTCATCTCTCTCCGTTTTAAAAGAAACTTTGAGTAATTCGTCGGAAAATAGAGCCGATATTTCTTTGTTCGGTTCAACGAATCGGAACGTATCTTAATTCAACAATAACTCCTGAACGATGCGATGTCGCCGGATTCGAAGGAAATTGTTTACTAATACAATACTTGCGATGTGACGAGCAAACATTGTTACTCAAGTATATATATATTTTTTGTTAAAATTATATTTAATTATTAATGTGGAAATTTACGGAATGCTTTTAGTTTCGCGATATTTTTAACTTTTGCATGCAACGTGTCGCGTAGTGAATATTTAAGATTTCCGAGCCAAGCCGGAACGGGCCGCTAGTATACTAAAAAAAATCATATCAGTCGCTTAAACTAGGCGAGATGGCGGCCAAATGCAAACCTATTACCGTTAAAAAAAAGTGTACTTGTCTATACTTCCACTGGTACGCCGCATTACATTTTTCTGCTCCGCAAATATTCGGGTTAAATAATTCAAGAGTTTCGTCGAAACCCGAAATAAAATAACAAAATACCTTTCGGGAGTTGTTCCGAGAATTCGTTAAAATATCCGTTTGAGCAAAAATCTAACAAATTATTATTCATTAAAATATCTCGGGGGTTGAACATTTCGAAAACCTACGCGTAGATGCGCGTATTTTTTAAATCTGAATGAGTAACCTGGGTTTGCGTTTGCGGTAATTGTGTAACATTGTTGTTTTTATGTAATCAACCCCCGCCCTGCATTGAAACCGCAGTAGTCGAGTGGAATTGACGTGCAATTTTTTTTTTCGTTAAAATATTCTCCATAAAATCTGGGTTCCACGCATTTTTTAAATAAATTACATTTACATTTCAGCATTTTAAATCAAATATATCTTAACCTTTAAACAAGCAATACTTGTGTATACCTCTATATAATATTTAGAATCTGAATCTCGGAAACGGCCTTATCGAATTTCATGAAATTATGTATGCACGGCGTTTCGGCGACGATAAATCGATCTAACAAAACATACATAATAAAAAAAACACATTTTATGCGCGTTTTAGATAATGAGAAACTGTTAACAACAAACCTCAGAAAGCGACGGTAAATTTCTCAACGTTGTGCAACAGTATAACCTGTAATAATATCTCAGGCGGAAAGTTAGGCGATCATGAAATAGTAGATTTTTTTAGAAAATCTATTACTGAGCCCTTTAACATTAGGTGTATCGTGGTATTCCAATACACCAAACTATGAAGTAGTACGAAATACTCGATATTATAATTATCCATATCAGTATTCATTCATTGTATCTCATGGTGTAAATTTCAACTTCTGGCGATTGACAATGACATTGACTATCTAGATTACATCCCTTTTTTTTTCGACCAAATTGTTTAATGTTAATCTTTTTATTTGCAATCAGTCTGATGACAATGTGTAAATAAATTTTTGCATACCCTTCACGAGGAAAACATATTAAACCTAATTGTAAAAATGACACCAAATTTATCACATATGTTTACGCAAATAAAACTAATTTAATTTCATTTATCTGTAGGTATCTAATTACACTCAGTGTTTCAACCGAGCAAAGCTTGGTCATCCAGGTACTGCGTTATCCATCGAACTCTTAAAAACGCAGAAGCGGCAAACACGCTTCTACTATGGCGATGCAAAATCAGGTGACTTCTCCTGATTTCGTCTCAGTCGCAACAAGGCGTTGTGTACGTTCGCTGACAATTAAATTTTCAAATTTTTCAAACTAATTTTCGCCACGTTATGTTGTCTTTAGATTATGGCATACCTCATCTTCGTTTCTTTAATTATATCGATGGCATTATCTAAACTATTTACAAGTGTGTTTAATTTTTTCTCTAAACCTTAATAAATAAAAGAAATCCACCAAGCTGGCCATTATTATAATGGTGTATTCTTTACCCATTCATCATTTAAAAACATTAACTGTAAAATTATTTACCTTGCACAAAAAACGTGTGGTATATTAAAATTTGAAATTAGTAAATAAATATACCTTACTAAACTTGGAAAAGTAGGACTAGTAGGAGGTAAAACTAGGAATTATGTTTTGTTGCTATTTTAGGTTCAGTGATGTTTTTTGGTATTTTATTTAATTATAAATTAAACGCATTCCATTCATAGTGGTCTCGCGAAGCCCCTTATTTGTGGGGCCGTACGGCGTTTGATCTTGGGAGAAACGCGGATAATGTCTAGACACGGGTAGGGTTGTCGCAAACAAAAATGCTTATTATCAAAATAAAATTAAAACATACGGAAGACGTCAGCCCTGAGCCGCGCTCCTGTAATACTAACATTGTAATGTAGGCAATGCAGGAGCGCGCTTCCCGCGTCTCACCCCGCACGCCCCGCACAATTGCCCCGTCTAGACCGCTTCGTCGAACGACTGCATGATTCGTAGACTGTGGTTTTACCGTGGAAACATCAGCAAACGTGCGTTTTACATACAAAAACACATCGACAAAATGACATATAATATATGTATCTGAATAGTCTGTGTTTTAACTATTACATGTCAAATGACAAATCGATGATTATGCCAAAAATATTCAATCCTGACCCCGATTTTAATGTTATTCGACAAATCAATTTTATATATAAGATTGGTGAATATCTCTTATCTACATCAAAGTATACGACAAATGGTTAAGATTTAAATTTCAGCCGCCATAGTTTTTCGGCTTAATAAAAAAATCCTTACACATAGTTGCGTATAAAAATCTTACATTTTTCTCAAAATATTTTAAAATGTTCTAAAAACATACTTTAAAATATTTCGAGAAAAAGGTTTACAAGAATGTTTATGCCGCAAAAGCATTTGTGACGAATTCGGGAACATTTTTTGGTATGTAGTTAATATCACAGGTTTAATTATATAATTTACTGTATCATTGTAAGTAGAAAAAAAATTGGAGGTAATGGGAGGATGAACGCATCTACCACATCGGCACGTACATTTCACCGACGCTCCGGACTCTGTGTTAAGTGGGATAAAAAATAGCATTGTAATGTTCTATATCTAGGTACTCACCTATCGTGGAATCAGGTTTGAGCGTCTGGTCCCAACCCTCGTCCTCAGCCTTGCGAAAGCTGCGTTCCACTGCAACGCGAGACATCACATAAATACCGGGAGGTACTTAGAAAATAACGTTATAATACTTTTACATAAAACACAAAAATCTTTATCGCTGTTTGCAGGTAAGATAAGGTGATACAAAACATTTTAAAAGTTGACCCATACAAACTGGCCTCTTCTTCCAGAGGTATGCAATATGTCTGGCAACACAGTTTCTACAGGGTAATATTATCTATCAGTAATTTAACTCAGCCGTTTCTTTGAAATTCATACCTACAGCTGCGAGCACGTAAACAAACGAAAAGGCTTATGCGACTTACACGGCTCGGCTACCTTATGTCATGCACGTTAAGATAGAGATTACATTTCCCACACGTACCGAGCGCGCCCGAGATCGAGGCGCGTAGGTACAGCCCGCGTTTCGTCCGTTTGTATGAAGTCGAAATACTGGTAGTTAATATTACCGTGGTTTCTATTGGTCTGAATTTATACAATGATAATAATAGACAGCTGATAAAGGCTTCTTTAACCATGTAAATTCATTCCATTCTAAATACCATGTTACAATTAGTTATCACTAAGTTTGTTAGACGTATTTATCATACATATATTTTTTTACTTTTATAGTTTTACACTTCACCTCCATCTCGCCTAATCTTAAGCGACGATGCGGTCTACGATGGAGCGTGCTTACCTAGAAGAAACCGATGCCCTCTCCATTTGAAGACACCAAGATTGTAACTATCGGGGAAAAACCCCTTAGGCAACGCACTCCACAACCTAGACGTTCTTATCACAAACGTGGAGTCAAATCTCTTCGTTCGCGTTTTTGGAACATCAACCATGAAACGATGTCGCTTTTTTGAGATATATGAAGTCCGAAAGAAGAAAGGGCAAGGTGGTATTAGATCATGCAGATCAGTTGCACACTCTCCGAAGTGTATCCGATAAAAAACCGATAAGCTAGCAATTTTGCGGCGATGTTCAGGACTGTGAAGTCTTTTACGCACAAGAGTGTCTATGAGCCTTTTGGCAACCTCTCGATCGATTCCAGAGCTTCAAGCTGATACTTAGCCGATCCATAGCAAAGGTACGAACCGTACTCCATACAAGAGCGAATCTGTTCTTTGTATCACAAAAGTATCTTTTCAGATTTGAAGTACTTTCGCGCCTTTGAGAGGACACCTAGTTTTTTGACAGCTAATATAGCCTGATATTAAGCAACATGCCTGCCCCATAATAGCACAACGACACGCAGCTATTGGAACATTAAGAGTCCAAATCATTACCTAGCACTGCACTGGGCTCGTCACTCCGACGTATAAGATGTTTTATGTCTATGCCCTGTAATTTCACTAAAAACATTGCCCTTCAAACCGGAACACAGTAATGTTTGCACATTACTTCTAGGCGGTAGAAAAACTGGCAAAGGTGTGATACTTCCCCAGGCCGACTATGCAAGAGTCCTACCATTACAAAAGGTAGATAGGTAAAGGTTTAGGTTTAGGTATATTATACTACTAGATGCCCGCCCCGGCTTCGCCCGTGGTATATTATATAGCACTCATCGGGATCCCGTACATATCCAACGGTGAAAGAATGACTGAAATCGGTTCACTCATTCCTTAGAATATCGATTTCAAACAATAAACCTCTTCAGCTACCTGCTACGCCACCTGTCGGAAATTGGTCGTACCAACTCAGATTTAGAAAAAAAAAATTAGCAAAGGTTTTTATTCAATGCACAGATTACTGAAATTCAATGACGCAATCTTTGACACATGCTGTCATGTGTCATGTGTCAGCACGAAACGTACGAAAACTCTCAAAAGGGAATATTTTTTCCCGATTTTGTTACATTCTTGTTTCATGCTCCGCTTCAATTAATAGTAGAGTTATTTTCTATAGCCTAAAGCCTTCCTCGATAAATGGACTATCCAATAGAAAAATAATCTTTCAATTCGGACCAGTACTTCCCGAGATCCTAGCGTTCAAACAAACAAACAAACAATCAAACAAACAAACAAACAAACTCTTCAGCTTTATAATATTAGTATAGATAACGGGCTGAGTAATACATGCGTCTGGCGGGAAGAACCCGCCTAGTCTAGTCGAAATAACATTTGCAGGGTATAGAGACACCACGACTGTTCATGCAGCTGATAAGATAATTATGTATTAAAATGTCAAGTGGGTTTTGGCTCCGTTACAAGTTAAACCATTAGCAGATAAAACAACTCGCTTTACCAGTGGTTCACGCCGACAGGGTTGCGCAAAAACTTGTACTAAACCGAAAGGGTCGCTCTTTAAACTCATCATTATATACTACTTTTACGGTGAGGCCAAATTTTTTTTTTACAAGTTTAAACTTGGCCGCCATCTCGCTCGTTCGCAAGATCGGAGGGTCTACCGCCTAACTGAAACTGTTTTAGCTTTGATAGCGCTGTCTCTTTTCTTTTTAACCCCCGACCAAAAAAGGGGTGTTATAAGTTTGACGTCGATGTCTGTCTGTGGCACCGTAGAGCTCAAACGGATGGGCCGATTTCGATGCGGTTTTTTTTATTTGAAAGTTAATATCCGTGCGGGTGTTCTTAGCTATGTTTGGTTAATATCGATTCAAAATGGCCGCCTCCACAAAATGGCGGACAAAATATTTCTTCACAACCTACCTCAATATGGGTATCAAATGAAAGAGTTTGACTTGTATAATACTATACATTATAAAAAAATCAAATTATAAAATATATTTTTTCACTACTACCGCAATATGGGTATCAAACGAAAGGGCTTGACTAGTAGAATACTTTGCACTATGACAAATTTCAAATCCAAGATGGCCGCTACCACAAAATGGCGAATTACATTTATTTTTTTCACAACTTCCTTAATATGGGTATCAAATGAAAGGCCTTGACTAGTAGAATGTTGTACAGATAACAAATCTAAGGTAGTCGAGGGTTAATCAAAATTTTTAATTTTGTTCTTGTTGCTTGAAATGATAGAGACTGCAATAGTAAACCCATAGCCGAACATACCACCTTAACTGTACAAGTGACGCAGGGCGAGAGACTGCTCGCTCTCTGCTGCAATCCGATTATATACTAAAATGTCTCCTATACGGTCTGCGATGGAGTGTATTTACCTGGAACGTAGGGTAGTGTTTTATAGTACAGAACAGGGGTTGGCCAACCTTATGGGAGTCACGGGCCACATATATAAGCTGGCCAGCTTATATACTTTTCACAATGTGGTACTTCTAAATAAGTGTGTAATTCATTTGCACCGAGTGGGTAGCGAGGCGGCGGAGGGACGCTATTTACTGCCTTTGAAAAACCTGACATAATTTTAAAACTGTCGCGGGCCGCGTGTTGGCGTCCCCTGGTATAGAGTGACATGACGAGCTGGACATGTGCCTGATGGTAAGCAACACGCCTGCCCATAACACCACAGCTTCACGCAGTTATTGGAACACGAAGAATACAAATCCTAGCACTGCACTGCGCCACCAAAACATTTAAGGTGATAAATATATCTCTATGCCATGATTCTTACAATTTCTTTTCTTTCGATTTTTTTTCGATTTCTTTACAATTTTTTCAAATCGAGAGTGAATCGGTTTCTTCTAGGTAAGCACGCTACATCGTAGACCGAATCACCTAACATCAGGCGAGACGGCAGTCAAATGTAAATTTACAAAAGTACAATAAATAAGAAATTAAATAATAATCGCTTACTGTTGAGAAAGTGCGCGGTGCCCGACGCCTTCCTGGCCTTCTTCTCGGTCGAGTCTTGAGCTGCAAAAAATTATACATTGTCATATGCGCAGTTAAATTCAATTTCATGTTATTTATATCTATGTAAATTATTTTGATCTTCTAGATCAAGATAATAAATAATAAAAGAAAATATGTTTATTTCAGGTAAAGTAATATTAATTAAAAACATTACAACTCATAGATTAACTGTACTAAAGTAAAATAAAATACTATTATATTAAAAAGATACTATTCCAGTCGTACAACTTCGTCATAATTTTTTTATGTTCGTAATAATGTTTTTTCAATTTAAGTTAATCTTAAAGATCTAGGACTTTTTAACCGATGGAGTGCTAAATCGAAATTAGATATTATAGGTAGTCGTTTTTTTTAGCAAAAAGAGTATTGTAAATGTCTGCGTTGCGCATTGTTTTTTTAGCAAAAAATGTATTGAAAATGTCTGCGTTGCTCATTGTTTTTTTAGCAAAAAGAGTATTGAAAATGTCTGCGTTGCTCATTGTTTTTTTAGCAAAAAATGTATTGAAAATGTCTGCGTTGCTCATTGTTTTTTAGCAAGAAGTGTATTGAAAATGTCTGCGTTGCTCATTGTTTTTTAGCAAAAGAGTATTGAAAATGTCTGCGTTGCTCATTGTTTTTTTAGCAAAAAATGTATTGAAAATGTCTGCGTTGCTCATTGTTTTTTTAGCAAGAAGAGTATTGAAAATGTCTGCGTTGCTCATTGTTTTTTTAGCAAAAAGAGTATTGAAAATGTCTGCGTTGCTCATTGTTTATTTAGCAAAAAAAGTATTGTAAATGTCTGCGTTGCTCATTGTTTTTTTAGCAAAAAAAGCATTGAAAATGTCTGCGTTGCTCATTGTTTTTTGAAGTGAAAACTTCGTTTAGCGCACCACACACGGATTTTTCGAGGGATTTGAATGAAGCTCAGCGTCACGCTTGGAAACGAAAGAAACGTTCGGGTGAACTCGGGACCGCCGAGTGAATGGGACCAGAGCGAGAAAGATAACTGCTGCTGTCAGTGTCTTTTTTTTAATTATTCTTGGACATGGATACCAGTCCTTCAGCCGCATCTGTCACCGTCGCGTCGTGTCGCTGCGGTTACTATTTTCAATTTACATGTAATCGTTTTTATTTTTAATAATAAATTTTGTTGAATATTTTTAATAGTTATTTTTTTATTTTACATATGTTATTCCTTTTTTGTTTGTTATTAAGCTGTGTAAAGCCGCCACTCACTGGTAAGGTTGTTATGGTGTATCCGCTCCATGAACCGCGATATCCTGTTGTTGTGGTGCTCGCCGTCGAGACAGCAGCCTTCTTCGATCGAGCGCGCGCACGACCGGTGCACGCGCAGCTTGCAATCTGGAATAAACGACTCTATTACTATACGCATAGGTGCCATTTTACAATCACAATTACTGCTTTGGGAAGAGTTTATTTATTTATAGGTTGCTAGATATTTTTTTATATACAAAATTAAATATTCACTATAATAGGTATGGTGACTAAAAAACTAACAAGTCTCTCAGATTATTTAAAAATATTGTTTATTTTTAAAACAAGGAGTAACGAGACGAGCATGACATGTGCCTGATGGTAAGCAACATGCCTGCCACATAACAGCACAGTGACACGCAGCTATTGGAACATGAAGAATCCAAATCCCAAGCCCCCAAGTTCCCAACTATAACCGTTGCAGGTTCAACATGAAAATTTGTCATAACCTTCGTCTTGACTATATTCATCTTCTGGCCTATTTGTTGGGATACTCTACTGAGGTTCCCGAGGAAGATAGCACCGAGGTCTTCCACCGACTCCGCCATAATGACTACGTCGTCGGTAAACCGAATGTGAGTGATACGCTCGCCGTTGACATTGATGCCATAATATATCCTTTCCGGTCCAGTAGCTTCGAAATATCTTCTAGCGTGGTGGTCAACAGTTTCGGAGAGATAACATCTCCCTGACCCATGCCTTTCTGTAGCCGGATACGTTTTACGCACTTCTTCTGTAATCGGGCAGACATTGTGGCTTTGCTGTAAAATACACTTTTTTTTTTATTTTTTTTTTTTTTAACTTTTATAGGTTTACACTTGACCGCCATCTCGCCTGATGTTAAACGATGATGCGGTCTACGATGAAGCGTGTTTACCTAGAAGAAACCGATTCACTCTCGATTTGAAGACACAAAGATTGTAACTATCGGGAAAAACCCTCTCAGGCAACGTATTCCACAGCCTAGACGTTCTTATCACAAAAGTAGAGTCAAATCTCTTCGTTCGTGTCTTTGGAACATCAACCATGAAACGATGTCGCTTTTTCGAGCTACGAGCATTCCGATAGAAAAAGGGCAAGGTGGTATTAGATCGTACAAATCAGTCGCACACTCTCCGAAGTGGATCCGATAAAAACCGATAAGCTAGCAATTTTCCGGCGATGTTCGAGACTTTGCAGTCTTTTCGCACGAGAATGCCATTGCCTATGAGCCTTTTGGCACGTCTCTCGATCGATTCCAGAGCCTCCAGCTGATACTTAGCCGATCCATCCCAAAGGTGCGAGCAGTACTCCATACAGGAGCGAATCTGTGCTTGGTATAACGTGAGCAACTGTTCAGATTTGAAGTACCTTCGCACCTTTGAGAGGACACCTAGTTTTTGGCAGCTAATTTAGCCTTAGATTCGATATACGAGCCAAAATTGAGAGTCGATGACAAAGTAACACCCAACAGCTCGAGATGGTCGGATACCGGCACGGATACACCGCGAAAAGTAGGAGTCTGTTGGAAAGGACTCTTTTTTGCGGAGAACAGACACGCCTGCGTCTTTCCCTCGTTAAACTTGACCAGATTGGCATCGCCCCATTTAGAGACTGCCTCAGGGTCAAGTTTAAACGCTCGATCAAACTCTCTCTCAGTACCTCAGTTTGTTGCCTATTGGCTCGCGCTCGATATGTAGCTCTCTACAACGGTGCTATCATCTGCGTACCCAAAGATACCGGGCTTCAACAGATCGTTGATATGTAGCAGAAAGAGTGTCGCAGAGAGCACCGACCCTTGAGGGACTCCGGCATTAATAGCCATTTGATCCGACGAGCAGCCATCAATGACCACTCGTATGGATCGATCCTCAAAAGTCCGATATCCACGTTATAAAACCTGGAGACAAACCATAAGCTGAAAGCTTGCTTAAAAGGCCATCGTGCCAAACCCTATCGAAAGCCTTCGAGATATCCAGGGAGACTGCAAGTGCTTCCCGTGTTTCTCGATAGCTTCACTCCAGATGTGAGTGACGTACGCTAGAATATCCCCGGTGGACCGGTTTCGGCGAAACCCGTATTGTCGGTCACTGAGGAGATCGTTCGATTCTAGGTACGCCAGGAGCCTGTGGTTTAAGACACGTTCCATAGTCTTGCAGAGTATGGACGTGACCGAGATTGGCCTGTAGTTGGTAGGGTCAGCACGACTACCTTTCTTGGGTACTGGTTGCACGTTGGCAAGCTTCCAAGACTTCGGTACTTGCCCAGTTTCGAGAGAGAGTCTATACAGGCGCGTCAGTATTGGAGACAACTCAGGCGCACAAGCCTTCAACACTACGGCAGGAATGCCATCTGGGCCACTAGCCTTATTCACGTCCAGATTGCGTAGCACTTTGCGAACCTCCATTTGGCGAATATGTATTTCTGACATAGAAGTCGGACAGCCAGGTGAAGTAGGAGGTGTCGCGCTACCAGCATCTAGACGCGAAGATTCCGCAAACTGAGATGCAAACAAGTTTGCCTTCTCCATTGCGGTGTGAGCCAGTGTCCCATCAGGTTTCAGCATTGGAGGCAGTGAGGGGCGGCAGAAGTTCGATTCGACCGATTTAGCTAGGGACCAAAACGCTTTGCTGCCCGCAGGGTACGAAGCTAGTTTGTTCCCTATTCGACTAATGTGGTCAAAACGAGCCCTCTGAAGAACCTTTTTGCATGCCTTAGCAGCCTTGTTGAACGCTTTCTTCTTCTGGTGTATATCCTTTGCCCTACGCTGTCGAGCATCAACCCAAGCTAGGTAGGTCCCATGTTTAAATGCTTCAGCACTTTTACATTGAGAACCAAACCAAGGGCGAGCTTTGCTGGATAATGTGACGTCAGAGTATGGAATGAAATATTCCATAGCCGTTCGTATTACATTAGTCACAGCATCCGCGCAGACTGAGGGATCACCAGAAGTGAAGCACAATGGCTGCCATGGGTAAGATGCAAAGAAAGAGCGCATCTCGTCCCAATCTGCTGACTTGTATCGCCACATCCGCCGGTTGCCTCTAGGGCTGGGATCAGGCGGATGGTAGACAGATACTGACTTCACCAGACAGTGGTCGGAGCTGCCTAACGGCGAAGATACCACCACGGAATAACGGTCTGGATCTGTTGTCAGCAGGAGGTCTAAGCAATAAGGTGTATGCGACTCAACGTCGGGTACTCTTGTGGCCTCTTGGACCAGCTGGGTTAGGTCTAACGATAAAGCTAGCTTTCTCATTTCCTGCCCAGCGTGGTCAGTGTCCCGGTATGGGTACAGCCATTCCTTATGATGGCCGTTAAAATCCCCCAGTAACACTAATTGGGCTGAAGGGTACTTCTGTTGAGCCGCGTCCGCCGCCTCACTTAAATAATCCATAAGCCTAGTTGTCTCCTGGTCACCACTGTGCGACCGATATACACAGGCGTAGAGAATTTTGTCTATGCCTGTGTCTATCTTCGATAATTAATGAAATAAATAAATACAGGTGGACGATTCACACACAACACGATCTAACCCCAAACTAAGCAAAGCTTCCTTGAAAAGAAGGTTCGGGGGAAAAGGTTCCTTCTTCAGTTACCTGTGCAGACGTAGGCCTGCGGCGCCAGCCCCCAGATGACGAGGTCGCAGCGGTGGCAGTGCCCCACCGACGTCAGCGCCTGCAGCTGCAAGTGGTGCCCGCGGACCACGAACTGAGAAACAAATCAATTTAATTACTTTCGACAAAGTCAAAGTACTTTATACATAAATGTACAATTTACACGTCAATAGGGATGTTAGCACTAATCACAAATTAATGTTTAAAGTTGATTTTATGATAGTTTGTATTAATAGAATATAGAAAACACATTTTTATAATTTAATATTACATAATAAATTTATTATAAATGATTTTAAATGCTTTATTTTTAATCTGTTGTCACGTGACTGGAAACTCCAATATGACTTATTACGTCACTAGTCGCAAAACAAGTTGTCGAAAACTGACTAAACTGTTTCCTTTTCTGCATTCTTATTACAGTTTGCGATCTTAGCGACGACGATTTTGATTCAAGTAATAATAAGAAAACACATAAACTGGACATACAGTCATGAATCGCGACCAATATTTTGCGACTAGTGACGTCATGTCAGCCGGTAGTGTTTTAGCGGCAGAATTCAAAATTAGTCTAACATTGTATATTTACTCATCGAAAATACAAATATTTTTAAATATAATGTTATTTAATACGGTAAACATGCGTCAATCTTCAAAATAAAAGCAGTTCCGAAAAAATTTTAACATCCCTATTATTAAAAAATAAAAACAAAAGTAAGAGCATACAAATTGTATAAATTTTCAAAGTTTGTCTCGTTTAGATTCATGGTTTACACATCACCAATCTACTTGACCCCTAGAATCGCTGGCATACTGTTGTCTGGTAAACTGTTGTGGTTCTACTTATTTTGGTTGTTAACAACAACAAATAGTGGTTTGGTGACAACAACTAGTGATAGGTAAAAACGTCCAGAGTTCACCGCTCCCCGCAACCTACTAGAACGGAAAGAGTGAGCTCACTCTTCCTAACGATGACATAATTCTGTGCGCCTGAAGTTTGGGAGGGCACATCAGGACACTTTTGTAGTGGAAGGATTCATGGCAGAGTCCGCCTGGGGTAGTACCGCAACTTTGCCAGTTATTCTACAGCCAAGCATTACTGTTAAAACCTAACTGTGTTCCGGTTTGAAGGGCAATGTTTCCAGTGAAATTACGGGTCTTAGAGATACAACATCTTAGATCTCTGGGTGACGAGCGCAGTGCAGTGCTAGGTAATGATTAGGACTCTTCATGTTCCAACAGCTGCGTGTCACTGTGCTGTTTTGTGGCAGGCATGTTACTTACCATCAGGCACATGTTCTGCTCGTCTCGTCACTCTTTATTTAAAAAAAAACATGGTTTATGTCGGTGGTTTTAGTAATTTCGTGTTATATATTACACGGCGGCAAAAATTACATATACTATAGAGTACATATAGTATAGAGTTGACACAAACGCTTTACACCGAAAGCACGGGTAGCATCTTTCTTGCCTTGTCGCTCTTGTGGAAGAGTCATACTTTTGTCGCGGTATGCACGTCATCTTATGATTGACACAAAGGAACCGTGCGGAAAATCTAACTCTATACGTAGTATATGTAAACTCTTTGCACGGCGGTGTATCGAGCGGTATAGCTGCCGGCAAACAAGTTGACCCGATGCAGTTAGCTGCGCATGGCTGCGCAGAAACGTTTTTAAGGTCTCTTTGGCGGAAGTGCACATGCGCGAACTTTCCCCTTCCACGTCATTTTTGTGTCAACTTGTTTGCCGGCCAGTATATGATCGCCGCGTTGGGGCACTGACCGGTTGAGGATGTTGTTTGGTGAGCTGCTTCACGCGCTGCTTGTAGAGCTTGTCGCGCTGCAGGAACGAGGCTCGCTGGCCGCCCACCGCCGCCGCGATGCTCGCCGGCCTGGGGACATCACACATCAAAATCAAGAAGTTATATTTCAGTAAAAAAATTACAAAAGTAACATGTATATTATATATAACCAGAAGTTATGCAGCCGTGGTGGAGGCTCTGGGCCGGGAGGTGGCGGCTTAGGCAAAAGACGATCTCGAGTCGATTACTATCGGAATCCCAACCGGTAGTGATCGGCTCAACAGACGAAATCCGACTAAAATGTTCACAACACCCCCCTGTTTTCCCCTTCTTCTCCTAATCCAAGAAATATGTAAAAAAAATGTAATGACAAAGGTCACGGAACCCGGAGTCTGTGGAGTGGCTAAAATTAATTTAAAAAAACAGAAATTATTTTTAAGCTAAAAAGCCTGTTTTGAGAATTCCTGCTCATCCACGTCTAAGAGACGATCTTCTTAGCATTCCATGGATTCACCGTGCGGGTGCCGGGTCCATCGTGTGGCAGAGAGAGAAAAACTCGAGTAGTTCCCGAGACTTGTGACTCGGGCGTAGGTTTAAGGGCCCCTTTCTGACGTACATCAACACTCACCTTCACCACTCGTTTTTCTCTCCTGCCCAGCCAAATCTGATATGAGCCTACTAGTGCAGCTTTAGATACACGTTCTAGTATAGAACTTACAGCACTTCTGGATAAGCCAAGGTCTTTCAGTAGGTTATAGAGAGATTTTGCTGGTATACCTCTCGCTCCCACTTCTACAGCGTATAAACTAACTACATAGCCGTTTTTTGTTAATTCGTTTAGGAGGTCGTAATACTTATTTTGTTTCATCGCGTGGTCTTTAGGTATATTAGTTTCCCACGGTACGGTAAGTTCTACAAGGACTATGCGTTTCGTAGCTCTAGAAAAAGGAAAATGTCCGGTCTGGATGACGAAACACCCACATCCTCTGGGATTTTGTAGTGCTTTTCATACGTGTCCATTAAAATAGTCCAATCAGGTGCTGTACCCAGGATTGAGTAAGGCTTGTTCCTGGGTTTGAAGTTGAGCCTTCTTTACAAAGTTAATTTGTCTGTTGTTTGTCGTCAATCCTTTTGGGCTCTAGCTACCGAAAGGCTCATGGCTTCACGTATGATTTCAAGTACTCTGTCATGACGCCGTGAGTAATGACCCCCATTAAGGAGCACCTTGCATCCCACCAATATGTGCCTTGCTGTACATATCGTCTCTCCACAAGTATAGCAACATTTTTCAGAGGCTTTTCCCCACCTTACCAAGTTACTCTGGTCAGGGAGGGTCATTTGGAATGCATTTAGATAAAATTTTAATAAGGCAGGGGACCAGTCATAGATCAAGGTGCGCCATTTTAGAGCTAATGGGATACAGAACTCACCTATGGTTAACCACTCACTTTGCATTTCTAAATTCATAGCGTGCACTTTGTAACCGTCATACATTGTAAAGAAATTTAAGTAAAGTACACAATTACAGTCACTTCTTGAGGTGTAAAAACATCCTGCTGGTGTGTGAAGGTGTGTGTGCGCGCGCACGCGTGTATGCGACGGTGAGGTGTGAGGGATGTGTGTGTGTGTATGTGTGTGTGTGTGAGATGGTGTGAGGGTGTAGATCACATCATCGAACTCTTAAAAACGGCAGAAGCGGCAAACGCGATTCTACTATGGCGATGCAAAATCAGGTGACGTCTCCTGATACTACTTAGTCTGTGCTCCTGATTTAGTCGTGTATGTGTACGAACGTACACAACTCCTTGTTGCGACTGAGACTAAATCAGGAGCACAGACTAAGTAGTATCAGGAGACGTCACCTGATTTTGCATCGCTGGTGGTGACGCTGACAATTCAATTTTCAATTTTTTCAAACAAATTTTCGCCTCGTTATGTTGTCTTTAGATTATAGCATACCTCATCTTCGTTTCTTTAATTATATCGATGGATCACATACATCATTGTGTTCCTGTTTTTGAGGGAAATGGTTCTTAGTAACATTTACAGGGCATAGAGAAATAACATTTTGTTGTCACTGGACGAAGAGCTAATGATGGTCGGTAGCTCATGATTTGGACTCATAAATCAAATATTGGTGAACATTTCACAAACAACACCATCTGACCCCAAACTAAACGAAGTATAAATTTACGAAGAACGAACTTAAAACACCTCTCGTAGCCGATGTTCCTAAGCCACCATTACCGCTTTTCACCAGGATTGGCATAGAAAATGCAGTTTTGTGATTTTTGATTGTGAAACATGAAACACGTTTTTTGAGTCATCAAATCTTACTACGAGTAATATTATGGACGCGAAACTTGGAAGTATGGAAGGATGGATGGATGTTTGTTACTACTTCACGTAAAAACTACTGAAGGGATCTGGATGAAATTTGGTAAATAGATAGATAATCGTCTGGAATACTAACACAGGCTACTTTTTATTCCGAAAAAATAACGGGAACGGGAACCACGCGGGAGAAACTGCGGGGCGCTGCTAGTTATAAATAATCGAGAAAGATCTAAATCATCAAAGTTCCGTAGTTTTGTGACGTCACGCCTTCATAGAAATCGTACGATGAAGTGACGTCACTAGAAACTTTTAAGGACAGTATCTTCGCAATTATTTTTATGTCAAACAAAAGAAAAATACGTCACCAAATTATTATTTTTTGAATAAACTGACTGACTATTTTTTTACCATACAGCCCTAGTATATTAAACTGTTAATATAGAGTACCTGGTTGGCCGAGCTTTGCTCGGTTTTTTTAAATGATATTTATGCAGATACGAATTACGTAGTGATGAAATTAGTTGGCTTTGGTTGTGCAGCGCCATCTATTATTACGTACAACAGTTGTTTATTTGTGCAGATGTATCGTCAATAGGATTTTTTTGTGTTTTTGTTAGAATATGTTAGACTTAGATACGAATTAAATACGTTTACAAAAGGGCTCTAAGTAAAATATTTTCTCAAAAAAAAAAGAACAAAAAGAAAAGACCCGAATGTAACGATCAGGCTTCGAACCGGGGCCTGTTGACTCCGAGGGCGAGCATATTCCGTCTGAGACATTTAGACTTAAAGAACAGTGGCGAAATAAGTTATCGTATTCTAATGACATTGTAGGAGTTTTTCATTGTCTAAAAACGCGCATAAAATGATGTTTTAAAAAAATAAAACCTAGCTAGATCGATTTATCGTCCCCGAAACCCCCCTGCGTATACATAATTTCATGAAAATCGTTCGAGCCATTTCCGAGATTCAGATTCTATATATATATACCTATATACCTACAAAAATTGCTTGATTAAAGATATAAGATAAATCCTCACTTGGGTTTGGATATCTTGTTCTGCTCGATAATTATCTTCTGTTCCTTCTTCTTCTTGGACTTGGGCGACTGCCACCACTTCCTCCTCACTTCCAACGCGGCAGACTCACTTATTTCGTTCACTATATTCACCATTGTTCACTCGTCTTATTATTTTACGATAATATTTACAATTATTTTATATAATTCATATTCTCGAATCAAATTTGATGTCCACGATGTCTCCGCCAATAATAATTAGTTATTGTGGCACGGGCCCCTATACCTATTTACCCCTATACTGTGTTTAGTTCTTCAAGAAATATTTATGTTGGTGCACATTCTGATACTAGACTAAATAAATAAATACCGGAACTCAGATTGCACTTGTATCAACTATTCTGTTTATTAAAGCGTTACGAATGATACCAGTACTAAGCCCGTATTAGGTAATTTCATTATTTTTACTTTGAACGATTTTTGCTAGGGGGCAACCCTGAAATCACGACACGATGCCAGCTGTAAAGGTACAAGTTCGCCCAGAGACCGCGACACGAGACCGCGACCAGAGACCACGACAGGCACTTACTTGACTCTATAGAATTGTATGGGCGCCAGTTCGCGACGAGACCGCACGTGAGACACGTGTCTCGGTCTCCTGTCGCGGTCTCTGCGCGAACTGGCGCTCATACAATTCTATAGATAGAGTCAAGTACCTGTCTCGGTCTCCGGGCGAACCGCTACGTTTACAGTTCGTCAAATCACAAAGATCACTTTCGTATAGAACGTAGTACGTAGTTTCACTAGTTCAGGGTAGGGTCATGCTAAATGTTGTTACCAATTAAAATGCGAGACAATTGTTTTTTTTTTACATTCTGTGCTTTGTGGCTTTAAAGAGTTATTGTATTGTTTTGTCGTACGCATGGATAGACTACTTAGTACCTACTTTTGGCGTAGTTTCACATAGTCTAAAATTTCATTATTGTACCGCTGTTGGTATGTTCTTCACACTGTTTTTTTTTTTTATAATATATATATGTAAGGATCATTCATCGAAATAATAACTATCCTATCTTTCGAGTTGCTAAACTGCACACGGTGTGCAAATTTGATTAAAATCGGTTAAGTAGTTTAGGAGTCTATCGCGGACAAACAACGTGACGCGTAATTTATGTAGAGGTATATTAAGATTAAGACAATGAGGGGACTGAGCAGGACATTCGTATGATGATAAGCGCTCGTTTTCACCGTGCTAGGCGTTTGTTATAATTACAGTACGATTCGAAACAACCAAATAACACTTTACTAGGACCACAAAATACAAAATCAACAAAACACGTAAAACAACACTGTTTTGGCCACAAAATACGAACTTATCCTTAAAAGCTATCTCTTCGAGAAATTTCTTTTTCTCTTGATGTCGTATGAAACTGTGTGAATCCACAAATTATGTCTACAAGTTATTTTGTAATATTATATTAATAGGGTGCGGCAAAATAGGAATTGAAAACTCTGGTTAAACTCAAATATAAAACCACACAAAAGCCACACACATTAAAAATACTTTTATACTACAATATGTACATCAGAGAAGTGATGTTCTCCGCTGTATCACAGCAAAACTGATTTTCCTCACTAAGGACTTTACCGGCTTTGTAAAGCTATTGACACACTGTAACTATACTGTACTAAACAATAATTGTGACTATCTATTATTGTTATTATTTTTTTCAATTAAATTACGGACC
The DNA here is from genome assembly GCA_017562165.1 of Ectropis grisescens. Classification (NCBI taxonomy): domain Eukaryota; kingdom Metazoa; phylum Arthropoda; class Insecta; order Lepidoptera; family Geometridae; genus Ectropis; species Ectropis grisescens. Next base: position 1,323,780 of record CM029797.1, on the reverse strand, counting down.
TTATCTTCTATTTTTATTAATTAAAACGTAACAGAATATACAATAACCACGTCGATTTTCTGAATAAAATTATTTTAATGACTATGATAAAACAATAATATATTTATTACTTCAGAACATTAAAGTACCTAACTTCATGGCCGTTGATTGAACTTTATTGTTTACTTTAAAATATAGTACAGATAAATACATACTTTGAGATATACATTGGATAATCATAGATTTTAAAATAAGAGATAATTATAATCTACCAGCTGCACCCTGCCACGCTTCGCTGTGGCACATTGGGATGTAAAAATTAGATAAATAGAATCCTTGATGCGGATTATATATCATTCTAAAATTTCAGCTCGATCGGTGCAGAACTTTTGAGTTTTTGAAGCGTACACAAACCAACGATAACACCTGACATATAATATATAAATTATAATTGAATAATATTTTTTGTACTAGTCCATTTATCGACGAAGGATATAGAACATAACGCTACTATCAATAGAAGCGAACATGAATCAAGAAAATAACAAATACGGAAAAATATTCCTTTTGAGAGTTTTCGTGCCGTGCTTTGACATGACAGCATGTGTCTAAGATTGCGTCATTGAACCTTTGATAATCAAATTTGCTTCTAAATCTGAGTTGGTACGACCAATTTCCGACAGGTGGCGTAGCAGGTAGCTGAAGAGAGTTTTTGTTTGAAAGCGATATTCTCAGGAATGACTGAACCGATTTCAGTCATTCTTGCACCGTTGGATGTGTACGGGATTCCGATGAGTGCTGTATAATGTACCACGGGCGAAGCCGGGGGCGGACATCTAGTACATATATATATATAACTGGTTATGCATCCGTCCCCACGGGAGCACCCGCTCCCAGCCCCCACTGACCGCGTGCGGCATGAGGAAGGCGGAGTGTATCTCGTACGCCCAGCGCCGCAGCGTGCCGCCGGCCGCGCCGCTCGCGCTGCGGTACGCGTCTGTCAGCACCAACAGCAGGCATGCGCAGGCGCACCTGTCACACAGAACACACTCAACACACGGAGACAACCTACACAATAAAAAAAAATTGGTGGATAATTCACACACAACACCATCTGACCCCAAACTAAGCAAAGCTTGTACTATGGAAGCCAGATAGCTGAAATAATACTTATATAGTTTTAAATACACTTATTATACATAGAACACATCCAGACACAGTACAAATATTTGAATTCATCACACAAATATTTGCACTGGGTGGGTATCGAATCCACGACCCTCTGCTTCGCAGGCAGAGTTACTACCCACTAAGCCATGAGGCCAGTCTTAAAGTATAAACTTCCTTAGGGGCATCGAGGACTTATAGATGAAACCCATTCAATTTAAAGTGACTTTTGTCACAAACCAGTTTCGTAAACGCAATATTATAGCTAGCTTACAAACTTTACGCGCGAGGCATAGAACATACCAGACAGTGACGTCACGCTTTAGTAGTGTTTTTGTACGAAGCGTTTTTTAGGAAAGTCCAAAATTGTGATATCACGGAAAGTTTTTAAGATAACAAAGTAATTCTTTCACCTATGTTTCAGTTATTGAGTAGCCTCTTGATGACAGATTAAATCAATGTCTATCGTACAGATTAAATGTTTGTCAACGTCATGCGTATTATCCGTTGTAGTAGATCCATCGATAGCAGAACTAAGTATGATTAATTTTTCGGTGTTAAAACGTTTGAAGGCGCACGAACCGTCTCTCGGCCAGCAGCCAGTTGAGCAGCACGGCCGTGCGCGCCTTGGACTCGCGCACGCAGCGCAGGTTCGAGAACAGCCCCGAGTACGACGAGCTCTCCTGGACACCACGGAAATACATTAACACATCATCGTAATCACTCGCACTAATAAACATTATCGGATACACTTCGGCGAGTGTGCAACTGATCTGCATGGTCCTATATACCACCTTGCCCTTTCTTCTATCGGACTTCTCGTTCCACAAAAGGGCGACATCGTTTCATGATTGATGTTCCAAAAACGCGAACGAAGAGATTTGACTCCACGTTTGTGATAAGAGCGTCTAGGTTGTGGAATGCGTTGCCCGAGTGGGTTTTCCCCGATGGTTACAATCTTGGTGTCTTCAAATCGAGAGTGACTCGGTTTCCTCTAGGTAAACACGCTCCATCGTAGATCGCATCGTCGCTTAACATCAGGCGAGATGGTGGTCAAATGCGAACCAATTATAATTTAAAAAAAAATCTATTTGCGTATATGGGTACATTAAATAGATGTATACAAAACAGTAAGAGCGCCATAATCTGCCTTTCGGCATGCAAAATTTACATTTTAATATAAAACAGCTATGAATGAAAGATAATTAGTTAAATTAAATATAATTAATATTCGGAAATCATGAAATCAACATACTATATAAATCTCAAAATTATTAGAATGTCGGTGTGTAAAAACAACATATAATAGTAGTAGTACGTAGTGCATATTTTATAAGTGAAAACTTCTTTAAGCGCGTAGACCACTTCATGGATACAGAAGAATCATCGATTTCGCGTCATCGTCACCAATCGTATTTCTAGATGGGCTTGCTTGAAGACTTAACTTGCCATGCTTATAATGCTAATGAGATTAGACCTACAGATTTTCCGTGGGACTTCAAGCGTCACAATCGTAAATGAAATAAATCTTCGAGTAAACTCGGATGATCTAGATGGCCATGGTCGTGTCAACGCCCTCCGGTTTCACCCGCGTAGTTTCCAAAGTGAGCTATCAAATTTTGTTTTATTAGTTTTCACTTCTATTAGCAGTCCCTATGACTGACAATTTTTGTTTTAATGGAACTATGGAGTAATAATACTAGTAATAATATACAGAATCAGAATCAGAATCAGAATATTTTATTGCTTAAACTGTGTACAAAGATGTTATACAAAATAGATAAACTCAGAAACAACAGTCTTACCCTTTGCGGGCATGCAAAAATAAAGCCTCTTTAGTACGAGGTTACAAAAAAAACAATTAAAATTAAGCATTACAATTATGCTTCATGCAGTATGGCAGTTATCTCTACAACCAATTATCTATAATATAGTAATTTTAAAATAATAATTATTGAACTCACAGATGAGGGCGGGTCGTCTTCTTCCATCGATATGATGGATCTCTGTGGATCAGCGCACGGCTGAAACACAAAACAAGTTTACAGTCTAAGATTTATTTATTTATATACGTAAAGAATATCTGTGTGACAATGTGCGTGTGAGAGTGAGAGTAATGTGTGCCTATGTGTGGTGACTGAGTGAGTGTGAGTTTGTGTGTATATTGTAGAATATTAGTGACAGTCTGTGATTGCAAGGGTGAGAGAGGTTAAGTGAATATGTGTATGAGTACAAGAGTGAAAGGGTGAATGTATGTGAGTCCGTGCGTGTTTTGGGTTTGATGAGTGGGTGTGTGTGACTACGTGTGTACGATAATGTGACCGTATGGGTTTATTCTACAAAGATAATTTTTAATGTGTAAGTAGTAACAAGGGGGCGAGCCATATATCTACGTGTTAGTGTGTGAATAAATGTAAGTGTGAGTGAGTGAAGTGACTTTGTGAGTAAGTGTTTTGGGTGGCTTGGTGAGTACTACAATAGAGAGAACATAACATGTAGGTAGTAGTGAGGGGGGCCCACATACCTGCGTGTTGGTGTGTGAATAAATATAAGTGTGAGTGAGTGAAGTGACTTTGTGAGTAAAGTGTTTTGGGTGGTTTGTGAGTACTACAAAACAGTGAACATAGCCTGTAGGTTACTAGTGCGGGTCCACATACCTGCGTGTTGGTGTGGTAGGGCGGCGGCGGCGTGCCGGGCGGCGGGTCCCGCGCCGGCCACTCGGGCGCGCGCGGGCTCGGGCCCGAGAGACCCAATGCGGCTGCAATACATATTTTATTATTGAAGTAAAAACTTCTTTTGGCACTCTACATACATATGTTCCGTGGGCTGTGAATTGATCTCAAACGCCACGCTCTTAAATAATGGCGGACAATTCACATACAAACAGCACCCGGAACTAAGCAAAGCTTATACTATGGAAGCCAAATAATACTTATATAGTTCTAAATACACACTTATTATACATAGAAACACTCACGACACAGTGCAAATATTAGAATTAATCACACAAATATTTGCACTGAGGGGGGAATCGAACCCAAATGAAAGAAATCTCCGGGTGAACTCGGGACTATGCCCATCATGGCTAGAAGACTTATTTAGACGAAAATGCTTTGAAGATCTATTTCAGACCAGCAGCGCACTCTGGTTTCACCTGCGAAATTTCCAAAGTGAGCAATCAAATTTTGAGTCATAAATTTTCACTTCTATCGGTAGACTGTCATTTTTTTAATAATATACGGCGACGAGACGAGCTCGACATGTGCCTGATGGTAAGCAAAATGCCTGCCCATAACACCACAGTGTCACGTAGCTATTGAAACATGCAAGAGTCCAAATCATTGCCTAGCACTGCACTACGCTCGTCGCCCACATATACCGTTATAGGATGATTTATCTCTGTGCCCTGTAATTTGATTGGAAACTAACTTATAAAGTCGTAATACAGTGGTGTTTGCACAATACTGCTTGTCGGCTAAATAGCTGGCAAACACATTTATGAATATACTAACAGTGCACCACAATTTTACCCACGTAGCTCCTCTTCTGGTTAATATGCGTTTTTCAAGACTATAAATTAACTGTATTCCAAAGTTCACCTCGATCCATTCAGCCGTTCCGACATGATTGAGCATCAAACATTGACATTTATAATATTAGTTGTATTTAAACTCACACTTGGATAAGTCGTGGTCGAGCTGTTCCGGAGACGATCGACTCCGCATGTGCAGCACGGGCACGCCGGTCCTGTTGTCTGTCTGTATGCAACGAAACTCTATTACTATGTTTTTTGTATTGTTATGTACACATTCACGTTAAATTCGTTGAAGAGAAATTTGCTTGACTAATATAATTTCTGATAACTTAAAACAACAATAATAGTTTTTGTCAACAGTGCCATAATTAGATTTCAATTTAATTCTTGCCGACTGCAATAGCTGCTTACTGGTATCTGGATTTAGTTTTAACATAACATAATGGTTCAGCGTATAATATAACATTAACTACGTATCAATTGCTAATTACTTTTTAAAGGTTTTTCTCTGTATATTTTTGTATTATTAAGTGCAGCACTAAAGAGTTCATTTACTTATCTATTTAGCCGAAACTATACAACTATATGTCGGCGGACAGAGTCTCGCCATCATCATTAGTGATCGCATCCTTCTGCTGTGGGCGTAGCGGCGGGTAGTGTTGGATGAAAACTCGCTAACGCAATCGAATTTATAAAGCACAGGTAACAACGTTGGTTTTATAGCGAAGTACGTATCGTAGAACGCGCGATGGTTCAGTGCCGACCGCACGCCTCGAAAGCCAAGAGAGAACTGACTCAAACGATCCGTCCATTCGACAGCGCGCGCGCCACTAACTCCATCGAGCGCCACTAGGTGGCACTAGCGTTGCAGACACTACTAGATTGCAACTCTATTGAGATTCGATTGCGACTCGATTATGATTCGATTACGACATATATTATTATTTGGGTTTATTATTATTGTTAATCCAAAATGAATGAAATCGCGATTAAATGGAATAGTGTGGGGAGGAGACCAAAAATATTATACGACATGGTCATGTTACGTCATTTCATTCAAAAATATATTTAGCAGGTTACACTCCGCGAGGTATAAGCTGAGCTTTGCATTAGTGTGAGTGATCACCAATCAGGCAGGAGCTTGAAATTTTGTCCACGAGGTATAGGCTGAGCTTTGCATTAGTGTGAGTGATCACCAATCAGGCAGGAGCTTGAAATTTTGTCCGCGAGGTATAGGCTGAGCTTTGCATTAGTGTGAGTGATCACCAATCAGGCAGGAGCGCGGCGAGACAGAATGGCGCCGCGCCTAAGGCCGGTTGTCACACCTACACTATCCATGTACACTCACACAAATGCAAAGCTCAGCTTATGCCTCGCGGAGTGTGACCGGGTTTTTTTTTCTATAAATGTTAAAAATTATGTTTTTTCGTCTAATAAATCGATGAACACCGGCTGCATGCACGAAAAAGTATCCCGTAATGTCCCGTTACGCTGATTGTACGCTTGCGCCGCATCTATCAATGTTTGGTTATTACGTTGTCACGTTAAACTATCGTCTGTAAACCAACTGGCTTTACAGGCAACCATTTTTTTAAAGTATTTAATTAATTCTGTCAAGCAAATTTCCCTTCACGTAGAAAACGTCTAGTCATGGTATGTACACGGCGAGCACACAGAGAAAGAACTCACGTTAGTCACAAGTTGAAGAAATTAACACAAAGATCGTTTTGAAACTCGTCAAAAGGACGCCACATGAAGCAGATTTCTTTTAAAATTAATATTTACCTTTAAGCGAAATCCTCATATTTAAATCATAAATTTTTGTGTTATATTTTTACAATATTTAATTATTCTTGAGTTAAAATAAGTATAAATATGTGTGTTAAGTTTAAAAATACAATATTTTATATAATAGGTATCTAATTATAAGAATAAGATTTTGTCCAATTTCAAATCTATGCGAAATTATTTTTCAACAAATTTTCTGGAATTTTCTAGGTTATTTTTTTACGCCAGCTTTGAGTCTTAGAAACATTATTATAATAATTCTACTCCAAATGTATATCTATACATTGGAACGAAAGTTCTTTTCACGCGATCCACGCTTTTAGGGGGTGGGAGCTAGACTGAAAAATTAGTAAATAAGACTTATTCCGACACTTCTTGATATAGTTACATCCGTGCTTGATCTTCGTTTCGACTGAGGCCCATAGAGGCCCCTCACGCCTTTCTTAATACAACAATTTTATTTCTAGTAACTTCAATGACTAATTAGCATTCTTTAAACGTCTTTGTCATTCTTTACTTATATATTAGCATAGAATTTAGAGGTACAAGATTAAGCAGAAAAAGTATTACGCGAAAGGGACGCGTAATAACCAAAAAAGAGATTATGACACGTCTCTTACGGTTTTGAACACCCTTTCTGCTACTGTAGTAAATAAAACAGGGTTACACAGATTACCTCCATTCAGCCGAATGAAGATATTTATTGAAGGACCAACTCAGAAAGCCAATACAAAACTTCGAACTTCGAACGAAAAAAGTAACCTTTTTTTTCACGGTTCGAGTCGGCCCTATAGTCAAATTTGTTTATAGTTGTACTAATATTAATCCTTTTTGGCTTAGTAGAGGCTCTGAACAACCCTGAAGAAATAACTAAAAAAAGAATTACAAACTACTTTCCAACATCGACACTAAAGCGAAATGATCAAAATTACGATGGAGGCATGAAGTTAACTAAATATCCGATCAAGCTGGAATTAAACCATTAAGATATAAGTGTGTCGCGAGTTTAGCGGGAAGCTGTGTTTATTTGTGACTTAATTCTAGGAGTTTAATGTTTGGTTGAGTTGTTAGAAAAAAGTATAGCATTAAGGTCCCTAAACCTGCTTTTTCGGAATCACTGCCATAAGAGTACCTAGGGGGAGCTAGGGAGGACAGTGTTCAGTGCCTAGGTACCCTAGCTTAAAGCCCTTTAAGGGACAATCTAATCACAAGTAGATACCGCAGGTAGTGAAAATGTATTAGTTAATTTTGACAGTTTCGTCTAATTTTGATATTTCACCTTAACCGGTCTGCCTGAAACGCCAGGTGACGATTTACGGCACTAACAATTATTTGATTTGTATTAATAGTGTAGTAAATAAGCATCATAGATTAAAACAATGATTTATTTGTATTCATTTCTTTGTCAGTTTACTGGTGTGAAGATCAAAGTATTCCTTCCTCTATACCTGTCTCGATGTTTCCGAAGCGAACTGATGAAACAAGATGAACTGTACCACAAATACCACATACATATATGTGGTAGAGCAAAAGTCGCAGTACAGTCCCCGTATTTCTAACAACTCAACCGAGTACTCACCAGCAGCGGCGGCGGCGGCGCGTTCACCAGCGGGTAACTCATCTGAAGAGCGATCGAGTTCGGCTGCGGCCCGTCCAGCTCCCCGTCCAGAGAGTGAGACGACCGGTGCATCTGTCTCCCTTCGCTATACGACTGGTGCATCGGCCCAGGCTTCTCTGGGAGACGCTTGTTGTAGTATTTGCTCGGCTGCAACGGCTTAGCCATAGGGTTGGCTAGCGGGCTCGGCGGGTTGGGAGACGTCGGAGACATCGGGTTCCGTTTGGGACGCTCTATGGAGCGAGGCGGCAACGGTGGAGGGGAGACGTTGTCCAAGCAAGTCGTGGGGACCATGGGGACGGTGTTGTTGTGGACGTGGCGTCGTTTTGAGTTCGATTCGTCCGAGTTTTGTCGCACGAGCGGAGGCTGGCTCTCTTGCTTCTGTCTCGCCTGGCGCAGGTTCCTCAGGCTCTGTCCGGTGAGGTTGGACAGGGAGCGAGGCAGCCCGCTCAGGAAGCCGGTGTTCGCGATGGGGGTGCTCGGTTTCTCGATGACGGTTTTGGTTCTCGTATTCCGGGGCGTGGCCGGCATTTGGCGGATTTCCACGGGCTAAAAGCGGGTTATTCCAAGCGTCACTCACCAGGTCGAGGCGAAAGTTGTCGTTTTGCCTGGTTCTATGCATACATGAGTCGTCCCGGATATTTCATGCCAATTGGTGACTGCGTTGTGCAAATACAATGTGTGTGCTTTGAACGAAGTCCTCGGTTGATGAGATCCCGTCCGATATTGCGGTTTTACAACTTACGTGATTTGAACACCAATGATTTATATATTTAAAAGGGTTTTATTGAGCTCTTAAAGAGATGCCTTTCTGACAGGGTTTTAGATATTCATATAGCCTTCTTGTAAGTTAACACTTGAGAAACGTTCATCATGAGCCGAAAAACATGTTTTAAGATACGAGAATTTTAGTCTGAGAAAGCCATCATGATAAAACCAGCACGTCCCAAGAAACACGTTTTTCGAGGGACATATAATGATGGACAAGTGTGGTTGATTTTGGCCTTGACTTTCTGATGAAAGAGGCCGTAAGTCCCAACAGTGGGAACATAAAATTGGGCTCAGTAAATATTTTTTTGTGATGTTTTCATGCAGTACAGAAATATTAGAATTGTTTGTCACATGAAAGACTATTCGATAAAAAAAACTCTGAAAAGACGATAAAATTCTCGTATCGCAAAACTCACTTTTCATCGATAATTGTTTTCTGCTTGACCTGGATTTTCGATAAAACCAAACTATCATCGGAAAAAAGGTAACACCAGATATTGACTTGATACAATACAGCAACCTCACAGACACGTTTTTCTGATCTTTCACCACTCAAATGACAATGGTTTTAAAAATAACTTTGATAGCAATTTATTGAAATTTACAATCGCCTCGAAACCGATCTGCTATATTGTAATCTTTAATTTAAATAGATGTTCTTCATTGTACGAACGTACAGCTACGCATAGCGAAAGTTTTGTCTAGTTGGGGACAAGTTAGTCTAGTTGTACTTTTTGGGGACAGCCGTCAAGCAAGATTAACCCTGGTAAACAGGAAAAACCTAAGTACTGAGTTGAATTTTTCTCTTAAGTGGAGAAAGAAGTTTTCTCCTGTTCCTGACTTATCTTGAATGTGTCCCTCTTCTCTTACCCTCCCTTGTTTCAAGGTTTGTCTGTACCAATTAGACTTATTTGTTCATACTTCGACCTCTTATTCTGTACAGCCTCAGTCAAACCCAATTAAACATATAAATCACACAAACGCAGAAAACTTGTACTAAGCTAAAAGAAACACATAGCCTACGTTATGAACAACTTTGTACATCGGGACCAATTCCCAAAGTCGCGGTTCCACACAAAAACGGGACACGCGTCAAATTGTATTATTAAATAATTTTTTATTGAAATTACATACATTTATAAAGCCATAGTGACCAAAACGCGAAAACGTTCTACGATTCACAACCGTATCCAATATAGTCCAATTTCGCCTGCACCCCTAAATAATTCTCCAAGTGTAGATGCTTACTGTATCATTTACCACTGGATTAGAAACTAGTACGTTTTTGAAAATACATTTTTGATACCACATTCGTCCTCCACTAACCCGTAATTGCCGAAAACGTTTTGCGTTAATTATCGCCTTGACTCTATTCTAGACAGACGATGCCCTGGATACCCATTCCCACTAGACGACCCATCAAATTGGGCACATTTGGTTATGCTGCAGACTTATTCCCATTTAACAGTTGTTCATAACAAGCGCTTCTTTTAAATTAGTCCACGTTTTTTTAAAATACACTTAATATAATTTTGCAATAAAACTGTACACAAAACAGAAGCTCCAAATGGACACATCACAAAAAGAAAAAAATAAAACTCATAAGATGGAGATAACCAATGACCCACGATGACGTCACAGCATGCACAGAAGCAGACAAATAAACATGAAGTTATACCGTGGGCGGGCCCGCGTTAGAACAGTTAGTTGTTTATTAACATGATGGACACAATGTGACACTGACACTTTCGCCTCTTCAATGTTGCCACTTACAAAATGGATAAAGTTTCACTTTTATTTTTGTCAAAAAAACAAAACACCGACTTCGATTTTTACAATGGGTCGTTTTCAAGAGGCAAAAATACCTGTCAAAGACAGTTCCCAATTTCGCCGTAGGTGGCGCCACTGTTTTATTTTGTTAGAGAAATTTCACAACAACCAACAGTGGTGCCACACTTGACAATTTAGAACTATCTTTGACAAGTCTTTTTGCGTCTGGAAAACGCCTCATTCAGACACTCGACTAAATTTGACAAATTTCGAGAAAGCCATTAAACACACTGTTCTAATAAAACAGCATGCGATATTTGTCTATTTATTTCAAAAACCGCGTCCGATATAATTTATATGGGACTACATCTGAAGTATCATCTAACAAACAAGATGCAAGCAAAAAATGAATTATCAAAATCGACATTTGGCTTTGGCGGACTTTTCGCCTATCAAATTCTTCAAAAGTTGTCTCAAAGATGTTGATATGTTTGAGTTTAAAATATAACATTACCCATTTTCTAAGCCGCAATTATTCAAACTTAAAACTAAAAACAGATAAAAAACCAATAAGAATACAGTGAAAAAAACACAAACTATAAATAACTGCAACATAGTAAATACTGGCCCTCTATCGAAAGCAAACTCGAAACGCTTTACAAACTCCGTCGTAACCTGACCCTAGAACACGGTAAAAATATTCGCGATCGCAGGTCTACTTATATTTGTCATCACCACGAAACATTATTTGTAACAGCAGGACTCATTACAGAGATCGTCTGAAGAAGTATATCATGAAGTCAAATATTCTACCGTTAAAGGTTTGAAGGGCAATGTTTCCAGAGAAATTACCCGGCTTAGAGATATAACATCTTAGATCTCTGGGTGACGAGCGCAGTGCAGTGCTAGGTAATGATTGGGAGTCTTCATGTTCCATTAGCTGCGTCACTGTGCTGTTATGTGGTAGGAATGTTGCTTACCATCAGGCACATGTCCTGCTCGTCTCGGCACTTTTTATTTACAACAAAAAAACAATACTGTATACCAGTTTGAAGGTAAATTACTATACAAAGGGATACATCACCTTAGCATATCTCTGCGTGACAACCGCAGTTGAGTGCTAGTCAGTAATTTGATTTTTTATGTTCAAATGCTGCGTGACGCTTTCACTGTGCCGTTATGGGCGGGCGTGTAGATTACCATCAGGCACATATCATGCTCGTCACATAATGTACTTAAAAAAATACCAAAATACATTAATCTCCGATTGCGAAGGGTAATAACGTATGCTGGGGTCATGATTTTTTGGATATGTGTTCGTCGAATTTGCTTTACAGAATACAGAGCCATGCAAATTATAGGTACGTTGTGTTGATGGTAGCTTTACAGTGACCACACTCGATATAAATGAAAAAAAAATACGGAAAATTTTACTGAATACAGGCGACGCAGAAAGGGTACTACGTCAAAAATAATGCCGTAAATATGATATATTATTTATATGTAATGTGGGATATTATAAGACATTTTAATATTAATATTGGTATCACGATAAAAATATAGGCCCGTCGTCATCAGTGTGAATACAAAGGTACATCACTCAATGTACATCTTTGTTACCATAGGAAGGAACTAGCCACCAAGATACGGGTTTTTAACACCCAGTTTGGTGGATAGAGTAACATGACAACTTATATGTACTATTTTTGGATGAATAAATGATTTGATTTGAAATATTTGTTGTTTGTCTGGATGCTTCTACGTATCAATGAGTGAGCAATGTTCAACAGTATCTATTTATTAAATACTTTATACTGAACAAGAATTTATTGAAATGAGTAAAGTATATAGTTTAGGCTTTGATTTATATAGTTTAAGAAAATCATGTCCTCTCATTCACAGAAACGAGAGTACATGTGCAAGGGAGAGAAACAGACACCTTACTGCAATGACGGGCGTTGAGAGTGAACATATTTGAGTAAAACGACGCTATCTCAAAATTCGACCACATTTCATTGGTAAATAGAGTCGTTATTCACCTGACCAGACATAACGCTTCGACCTCTATCACAGTTTTAGACTGTATAAACTTTGATCACAAGAACAAAATTAAAAATTTTGATTAACCCCCGACTACCTCGGATCTCGGATTTGTAATCTGTACAACATTCTGCTAGTCAAGCCCTTTCATTTGATACCCATATTGTGGTAGTAGTGAAAAAATAATGTAATTCGCCATTTTGTGGTGGCGGCCATCTTGGATTTGAAATTTGTTATTATGTATTGTATTCTACTAGTCAAGCCCTTTCATTTGATACCCATATTGAGATAAGTTGTGAAGAAATATTTTGTCCGCCATTTTGTGGAGGCGGCCATCTTGAATCGATATTAACCAAACATAGCTAAGAACATCCGCACGGATATCAACCTTCGAATAAAAAAAACCGCATTGAAATCGGTCCATCCGTTTGAGCTCTACGGTGCCACAGACAGACACACACACAGACAGACAGACAGACAGACAGACAGACAGACCGACAGACAGACAGACAGACAGACATCGACGTCAAACTTATAACACCCCTTTTTTTGGTCGGGGGTTAAAAAGTAATAGAGTCGAAATTCACCTAGCCGGTCATATCTAGACCACTCTCGTGAACTTCAATCCTAAAACAAAAGCCGTAGAAAAAAATAGAGTCGAAACTCATCTGGGCGGCCATGATGTATATTACAATCTTAAGCCATAGCAACTTGGATGTTATGGCAAGAGTTATAGGGTAGGTATTTACCTGTCCGGCCATGATGCCGTCGATCTGAAGCTGGAGAGTGGTGCACCTGACCTCTGCGGATTCGAGGTCTGCTTGTTTCCGCACGTCCGGCACTTTTTGGAGCTCATCTGGGAATGTGGGGAAGTTGGAAATTCAACCAACACGTATTTTATAATTACTAGTAGCACCCCGCGGATTCAAACGCGTAGTTCCCGTTCCGGGATACAAAAAAACTGGTATTTTAAAGCGAAAACTTCTTTTCACGCGCCACAGACAGATTTTTCGTGGGCTGTGAATTGAATTCTAGCGTCACGCTCGGGAATGATAAGAAACCTTCGGGTAAGCTCTCTCTGGCTCTAGAAATGTGTCAGCATTTCCGATTTGGACCGACGCATTTCTAGATGGCATTCATGGCCACGCCTTCCTGTTTCACCCGCGTAGTTTCCAAAATGAGCTATCAAATGATGACTTATAAGTTTTCGCTTCTATCGGCAGGTCCTATCACTGAAAAAAATGTTTTTTTCGACATCAGCGATTTTCATCGGTGTCATTGGCATATTATTCTCATGATAATAACTCACTCCTCAGTTCCCTGATGTACTTCTGTTCTTGTTCCAGCATCAGCCGTATCGTCTTCACCTTGGACGCTTCGAACTGTCTCTGCTTCTCCAACTGGAATCATTTCAAATTAACATATTATATTTGAGATCGAAAAGGTTACATATCAACAAATAATATTAATATATATAAATTACGTATAACGTTGTTTGTCCGCGATGGACTCCTAAACTACTAAACAGAGTTTAATCGAATTTGGACACTGTGTGCAATTTTGATCCAACTTGAAAGATAGGTATTAATGGTACTTATATAACACGCACACATATACACAAGTAGCGCGTGTAATGTCCCACTGATATGTGCGTGTCAGTCTGTATGTGACAGCGCACACGTACATATTACGTGGCTGACTCGATGGACACAGTTTTTGTTTTAGCGAGACTACGTCCGACTTTTTTTATACGTCTATGGATGTAAATACATACTTATTATACATAGAAACACCCAGACACAGAACAAATATTTGTACTGGGTGGTAATAATTTAACCCTTAGCTAGGCAGGCAGACTTACTACCAACTAAGCCACGAGGCCAGTCAATATAATATACAATAATATGTAAAAACCCTGAAGTGACGTATTTTAGGTAAGCCATATACATAGACAATGTAAGACCTTGAACGAGGAGCAACTGTGCAAACCAACCCGCCAAGTTAAGGTCACCAACGCGTCAGTGCAGGTCCTATATTCTGTACATTCTTGACTCACAACACATAACGTCGCTGTTGACGCACTGTAATACAATAGGCATGACGACTCATTTTTTATTTAATGTGCAATCAAAAGGCTACTCGACAACTGAAACATAGGTGCAAGAATTACTTTGTTATCTTAAAAACTTCCCGTGATATTACGATTTTAAAATCACAATTTTGGACTCTCCCAAAAACGCTTCATACAAATCGCTACAGAAACGTGACGTCGCTGTGTCCTATTTTCTATGCGTCGCGCGTAAAGTTTGTATGGTAGCTATATTAAATATTGCGTTTAGAAAACTGGTTTCATAACAAAAGTAACTTGAAATTGAATGGGTTATCCAATGGTAAATACATTTTCTAATAATTTCGTACTTTTAAAATGGACTTGCCTATCCATCTTTGAATGATCATATAGTAAGTTAAACTAAAAAATATCAAAATTAAAATTGGTAAGTACATATTTATCAAATAATTTAATATAATTGCAGGACCTGTCGTCACGCCTATTGATGACGTACTACAATATAACTGATGGTCTAATACTATCTTCCCACGTTTTTCTCTACACTGCTCGTAATAGAAAGAAAAAGCGTGTTAAAAACGAAATCTTTTTACGATTGACGGTTCAAAGACTCGAGCGGGATGATTTGAGGTAAATGTTTTCCAAGCGCAATATTTGGCAACAAAAGTTTTTTTTTAATATGGAGTGAAGGGACGAGCCGGACATGTGCCTGATGATAAGCAATACGTCTGCCCATAACAGCACAGTGTCACGTTGCTGTTAAGACATGAAGAGTCCAAATCATTACCTTGCACTACACTGCATTCATAACCCAGAGATTTAAGATTATAGATTGTTGTTATTGGTGGACAATGCACATACAACAATTACGTATCTTATTTATCTCTTTTTCACAATTGTGTATCTGTATGTCCTGTAATTAAAATTATATGGGTAGGCATTGGTAGGTGATATGGTAGGTACCATCAGGCACCTGACCTGCTCGTCTCGTCCGCATAAGCTATAAAAAAACTCTGGAAACATTGCTCTTCAACAGTTGGAACAGTGATGTCTGTATGTTATTACTACTTGGCGGCAAACGTGCTATACTTCCAGACTGTGCAAAGAGTCCTACCACTACAATACATATTTTTAAATGATATGTAGATATTTATAACAAGTATAAATATATACAACTCCTTTTTACACTTCCCTTTTTCCATAATCTCAAATATTTATTTCTATCCTAAGGTTGCCTGGAAGATATCGCTTTTAGTTATAAATTCGCCAATCGTTAGTTTATTTTGTTTCATATTAAGGGAACTTTTGTTTGTTTTATTTTTGTACCTAAGTGTAAAAAGAGTTGATCTATCTATGTATCCACAAAAGGTTGCAGGTACGTTATGAGTTCAGTTATTACAGAATCAGGCGTTTGTGTGTTCGTTACGTCGACCGACTCGAGTGCTACTGTACCGCGTGGATTTCATGAATGGCGCTCACAGCGTGACCGGCAACTTACAGATATAATATTTGGGCTAGCAGAAGCAGTCCACTAAATGCTCCCACTGTTGGGACTTGAGGTCTTCTCTCGGAAGGGGAGAATCAAAGCCATAATCCACCACGCTAGGCCAGTGCGGGTTGGTGGACGACGCATGACCTCGAAAAGACTTCGAAGGATACTTGAAACATGCTGGTTTTCTCAGGATGTCCCCGTTCCTTCACAGTTTTTAAGTCAGCGAATTCGAATAGACAGCGGGCGCGTATTATTCCACCCCCGGCAGTCCCCGTTCTCGTGATTACACCAGCCGTAACTTTAATATTCTGCCCAATCAGATCAGGTTCTGCACGTTAGGAGGAGGAATTATAGTTAAATGTACAGACAGTCGTGATAAAAAAAGCTTACGCATAACCTTGCTTATGATTAGCGTACTCTGCCACTGTTCACACATGCCAGCAATAACCACAGTTGTTTTGCGTATATTCATACATAATGTGTTAAGCGAACGTACAGACGTATTGACGTGACAACGTCTTATAAATTGGTTTGCCGGGTGAAACTTCAAGAAACTGCGTTACGCTCCGCTCACGTTATGCGCTCACAACGAGAGCGAGTGAGAGGCACGCGTCCCTTCCACTCGGGCATGGCTAGCCCGCCTAAGAGCGAGAGAGACAGACATAAAAAGTGAAAGGCACGCGTCCCTTCCGTAAAATTATTTTACCACTCAAAGTCGTTGTCACGTAAAACTTTCGCCCGTATACCGACTTTACAGGCAACCAATTTTTTTTTTAAATCGGTTTCTTCTTCTAGCGTATCGGTGGTCCTAGACGACGCTATCGGTCGGTTCGTACGGCGAGTGTTGGCTGCATCATCGCAGACCATCCGAGAGGTGAACATACAGATCAACCAGAGACAGAAATACAGCCGTGATGAAGGCTCTAGAGTCGGGAGGAGGCGACTTAGAAAATAGCAAATTTGGACTAAACAAGAAAACTAAACAGAAGATTAGAAGATAACTTACGTTGGCGGGCACTGGTGCAGTGATGGGCGTCTTTAATCTGGAAGCGGTCTGTTGTACTGTGAGCACCGTGGTCGGAGTCGCTGGAACATGGGAAGTTGCCCGTTTTAATAATTATTAATGAAATTAAAATATGTGTAGGCGAAAGGTACAAACCTAGGCATCTGCCTAACGCACCTTACTTCCACTGAGGCAGGGTCTCCAGGCGAACAGCCCCGGTAAGAAGTCCCGGTTGACCTATACACCATTTATTGCCCGGGAGGTTTCAGAGGGTAGGGTGGTATGAGGGACCCACCACGAGTGGTGCTCCCCTGAGAGGATTCGTCCATGTGGAATGTGCCGGAGCTACGAGAGCACTTTCACACTCGCCCGCAGCGCCGGCCTCGCTTGTCTCTTCGCACCCTCTGGGTAAAAGTGGCAGCAGATATCCAGTGCTCATATTTTAACTGGCACGCAGAAACACTAAGCGCACCATCTCAGGGGAGTCACCACGATACTACAGGAGAGATAAACAATAAAACATTCTAAAAATACACGGCCCTCCGTCGCAGTTTGCAAAAAGGGGTAGAAAATCCACATAAATTGGACTTTGTCATTGGGTGTCATCAGTTAGACACGAAGAACAAACAGCAGGATCTATCCGATCCTTACCATCTGTCCATACGAGTGACATGGCCTAACAGTCCATAAGCGAGTCGACAGCGCGATAGAACGTACTTGTTGTCCAAAAAAAAAGCGCGCTTCTCTGGTGGTGCTCGACACTACTCACTACTCGCGACTGCACGCGCACTGGCTGTGACCGCAGCTGAGGTGAGCATACCTCTGATCATCTGCACGACGCGCTGGTGCGAGTGGTGCTCGACAGGCACGTTGTCGACGCGCAGGATGCGGTCGCCGGAGCGCAGCCCCCGCGCGCCACGCCGCGCCGTGCTCTTTCACTGACTGCACGTACACTGGGTTGTCCCCTGGAACCACGAATCATTTAAATAAATATTGGTGAAAATTTCTCACATAACACCATCTAACCTCATACACTCCGCGAGGCATAAGCTGAGCTTTGCATTTGTGTGAGTGTACATGGATAGTGTAGATGTGACAACCGGCCTTAGGCGCGGCGCCATTCTGTCTCGCCGCGCTCCTGCCTGATTGGTGATCACTCACGCTAATGCAAAGATCAGCCTATACCTCGCGGACAAAATTTCAAGCTCCTGCCTGATTGGTGATCACTCACACTAATGCAAAGCTCAGCTTTTACCTCGCGGAGTGTATCAATTTGTCCCAAAAAATACTCCTGAATAGGCAGAGATGGCTTGGACTTGATTTCAGACCCGTCTTACGACCACCTAACTATAACGGCTATAGCTTTACTATTTTTCGTATAATTTCAAGCGAAAATAAAAAAGACAAGCAACAAGAAAGCCAATAAATACTACTTAAGTTAGCCTGTAGACCTCGGGTCTTCACAATAGGTTTAGTATTCATCATCATATAAGACGAATGACATCCAGTGCTGGACGAAGGCCTAAAAGATCTGAACAAAGACCGTTCTTGCTCTGTCCGCTTCCGACGCTACGTTTTCCGGAACGTGGTCGCTACTCGAGTACTTTTTCGACCCAACGGTCATTAGTTTTAACGTCCATAAATAAATAGGGAATACATATTCCTAAATACTGTTTTGGATTCCTTTGTAAAGTATGTTACGTTGCTAGCTAGGTGTCCAAGTTAGGGTTTGAAAACTGACTAATAATCATGTGATTCTTACCGGAGACCTTCATCCCGTATCCATGTTCGTCCCTGACGATGGTGACCGTGAGCAGATCGTCGCCGCCGGGCGACGCCGCTCCGCCCAGCATTACCTGTGACACAAACACAACGTACATGTTAGAGATCATTAAATTAACAGAGTCCATCCAACGGCACAAAGCATAGGTAAAAGCAGAGGGAAAATAAAAAGTGCCCCAGAAAACCCAGAAAATATATATCGTTCAAAAGCCCAGCCTACAACGACGTCAAGGGCGCGATCCCAGAAGCGGAACGTAAAAGTGGACAGCTTATACTTTCCACCGGCTACCTCTCAGAAACCAAACCGCATTACGCTAGGCGGTATTTCACGGTTTAATGATTTGAAGATACGTGTCCCCGGCACGAGCGAGGAAGGAAATTAACTTCAAATCGGAGTGCGATAATTCTAAATTCAATACAATAAACCGCGATAAAGGAACAAACAAACAAGGAGGATGAAAAGTGTTACAGCCTGACTGTACCTCTATAGTTGAGTATTGAGCTCAAGAGCATTAGAATAAGGTTAAAAATGCTCCTCCCTATTTTATTTTTTTTCTCTTAATCCAAGACAAATTAATGTTAAAGAGAGTAGAACCCAAATGACAAAGGTCGCGGACCCAGGAGAAAATGGAGTAGTTAATTTGAATTAAAAATATAAAAGTATTCACATATTCTAGGCAATCGCAGTGTGCAACACTCTGTGACCAAGTGGAACGACGATCTACGTAAAGCGGCGGAGAACAATGGATTGATTGGAAGAGTTGCTGATCGAGCTCAGCTGCGCAGAGAACGATGCTGAACCGATGATGATGATACATAGCTGCATAACCACATTACCCTCCTTTCCTCCGCACAGTCGGATAATAAACTTTCCTATTAGAGATGGCCGTGACAGTGTAATGTAATTGAGCGAGCGTGCGAGGAAGGAAGCGGCCGCAGATAAAGTGATGATATCACCAACGAGACGCCGCGAGCGCACGCGCAGCTATTCCACCGGACTATTCCAGAATACGAGTTCCTATTTTTTATAGAAAGAGTGACAGATATTTAAAAATATATGAGTATTATATCAGCTATCTGGCTTCCATATTACAAGCTTTGCTTAGTTTGGGGTCAAATGGCGTTGTGTGTGAAATGTCCACCAATATTTATTTACTTTATTTAGATAGACACCTGATAAACGATAATCTTTATGAAACCTGCAACATCAAATACATAATCGATGGCTCTCCAGACCCGTTGAGGTATCCTTTTTAAATGTTGAACTAAACACAGATTTTGTATTTTGGGACCCAGTTTTCAAAGTAACGTGAGAGTCAACATGTATAGAACATAGATGGATAGATGAGTGAATATGCGTCGTTACTCTTCACGTAAATACTACTAAATGCTTGTGGATGAAATTCAATACAAATTTATAATAACTTATATCTTATCTTATACCTTTAAACGAGCAATTCTTGTAGGTATATATAGAATCTGAATCTCAGAAACGGCTCGAACGATTTTAACGAACGACGCCCTCGGAGGCAACAGGCCCCGATTGGAATCCTGATGGTTACACTCGGGTCTTTTCTTTTTGTTATTTTTTTTTCTGAGAAAATCTTTTACTTAGATCCCTTTATAAACGTATTTGACCGAGCTTTGCTCGGTCTATACTTTAATAACACGTAGGCTACGTATATCCCGGTAAAATAACGGTAACGCGAACTCCGCGGGTAAAGCCGCGGGGTATTGATAGTATAATATCGATATACGTAACCGTATGATGTACGTGTTAAACGCTATTTGGATGAAAGTGCAGCCTCGTTAGCTCGCATCACCGACATGTGTGTACAAAAACAGTAGGTATATCTGTAGATATTGTGCGAATATTCGGTATTGTACATACAACATTAGTACTGTTAAATACTAATAACTTCTGGGTGTTTCTATGTATAATAAGTATGTATTTACCTATACATACTGACTGGCCTTGGTAGTAACTCTGCCTGCGAAGCCGAGGGTTGTGGGGTCGATTCAGTGTTTACAACTACGAGTATATATAAGTATTATTTAAAATATCAGCTATTTGGCCACCATATCACAGGCTTTGCTTAGTTTGGAGTCAGACTAAGTTCTCGCTTGTAGCGGCAGTCCTTTTGGCTACAATTTTTTTAACAAAACATAATATTATTGAAATATTATGAAAGATTGTGTTCATCAAATGTGAAGCGGCGGACCGCGGGCATTCCTCCGACCGTCCTCGATAAATCTGGAGAAAGGGCGCGGTGGCCGCATGTGGGCCCGTCTGTCACGGCGACATGCAAACCCATAAAACGTGTTGTTGACAAAACCTTTTGATTCCATTGCATAGGCGGAGTATTTTATACTATCAATGAAAATAAAATAACTAGATGACCTCGACAAATGTTGTTCTGTCCTATAAATTAACGACAAAATGAAACGTCACGCGACACTTCATCCAAATTACACTAAATTAAGTACTTCACCTCAATGAATTATGATTAATCAAATTATTATGAATGAACCGTTTACGAAGCTGCCTCGAAACAGACATTAGCAGACATGTAAAAATCATATGTCACAGCGCGCGCCATTAAATAATAAGAAGTTAAGTTGAACTACGGGTAAATTGTTTGGATAGTTAAAATACTAAAAAAAAATCGGTATTATAAAATTGAGTGTGGAGTCTCGTAACTACCAAAACCACACAAAAATTGTGTAAATCGAGTCTTTGAGGTTCCTGCCATTAATGGAAGGAATCTCTATTAGCGATAGGGCTGCTATTTGTGGCACTATTTATAAATCTATACTAATATTACAAATCTGAAGAGTTTGTTTGTTTGTTTGAACGCTAGGATCTCGGGAAGTACTGGTCCGAATTGAAAGATCCTTTTTCTATTGGATAGTCCATTTATCGAGGAAGGCTATAGGCTATAGAACATAACGCTACTATTAATAGAAGCGGAGCATGAATCAAGAATGTCGGCACAATCGGGAAAAAATATTCCTTTTTGAGAGTTTTCGTACGTTTCGTGCTTTGACATTCTAAGATTGCGTCATTGAATATAAACCTTTGCCATAGATTATATACCTCACCTTTGCTCACAGATTAAACACTTCCCTTTGCAAATCAAATTTGTTTCTAAATCTGAGTTGGTACGACCAATTTCCGACAGGTGGCGTATCAGTTAGCTGAAGAGGTGTTTTGTTTGAAAGCGATATTCTCAGGAATGAATGAACCGATTTCAGTAATTCTTTCACCGTTGGATATATACGGGATCCTGATGAGTGCTATATAATGTATCACGGGCGAAGCCGGGGCGGACATCTAGTATTTAATATTTTGTAAATTTACCACTTTTCTGGTGTGCATATTAAGTGTTTCTGTCTGTCTGTGTCCAATTCCAGTACCAAACTAAGCGAAACTTGTACTAATGGGAACCAGATAGTTGATACGACCAACACTACTAGTACCTATGTGTATGTAACGTCTTGTTATTACAGGTTACATGCGTAATGTTTACAAACATGTGCCCCGCTTTACCGTCTATTACTCTATCATCTATCGCGTAAAAAACGCGTAGATAGATAGATATACTCTTTATTGACACACCAAGTAAAATAAACACAGAAAAAAAAAAAGAACAATACATTTTACAGTAGTGTGACAATGGGCGACCTTATCGCTAAAAGCGATCTCTTCCAGGCAACCTTAGGATGGAAAATAATATTTGGACAAGTATACGGGGTGTGCAAATAAGAATTATGATAAAAATAAAATAGAATAATTAAATACCTACATATACAGCGAAGTTATTAGTTATCACACAGAGGTTAAGTTTTAGTTTGGTATGAGACTACAAGTACTCGTAGTTTTCACTAATTTAGATCGTAAAAGAAGCTTAACAAAACGTATTTCGTAAAGGTAGCTCAATTAACTTAGATCTTTTAAATTAATTTTAAACTTATACTGTTACCTACTCTTACTTTCTCTCTCTCTCTCTCTCTTCCTAGCTATATTTCTCACATGGTGGTGGGGTCAGGCTTTCTGCTTTTTCTTCTCCACTTCGCTCTATCTATGACATGGTCATCGGCCAACTCCTACAATATACATAATTACATATCCATATATAACTTCACCCATACCCGATGAAACGTTAGTGTACAATCATTTATAGTATAACCAATTTTATAGTATCGATGTGTCCAATACATATCTTTATTGAAACTATAATAGGTGTACTCCCCCCTTTCTTGATACCCATATTGAAGGTTGTGAAAAAATATTTTAACTAACATTTGGTGGAGCCGGCGATTTTGAATCCATATTATCCAAACATAGCCAGGACCTGGCTTTCAAGTAAAAACCGCATCGAAATCGGTTCATCCGTTTGAGACCACGGTGCCACATACAAATATCGACGACTAACTTATAACACCCCCAATAGAATTTTTGGTTGGGGGTTAAAAATGAGTCAAATCTCTAAATTCATGTAGAATTTCGGTGTTGATGTGCACGTACACTATAAAAGTCCACTCCGAAGAGACAGATGTCACACAATCATTCATCATTTTTTTTGCTGTCTTGTCTTTGAGGACTCGTCAAGTCTTTCCTCGAAGCCTGAGGCCGAACAAAAGTGCAATGTGAACGGCGCCCACAGTTGGTAAACTTTAAGATATATTTTTAGAACAATTTTATTTCCTAGAGTAACAGCATCGTTTCCTGTTTACGAAGCCCGCGTTTGAACCGCGCGTGCGCAGCGTGTGGGGTTCACACGTTCATTCATCTTCGCTGGTATTCCTTTGAATTGTGACGTCATTTTCAGTTAGTACGTGGAATTACAGGTGTACTTATACACCTGTAATTGTAAGTTAGTGGGTTTGTTGGTAATGTCCCCACACAGAGTAGTAGCTCGTAGCACAGATAAGAAAATAGTTATGGTCGCAGGTCATAGAATGCAATTCCCCATAAACATATATTTGGGGTAATTAGTGGGCAACGAATTATGACAAGAGTATTGCATCTTTAGTTCTTTAGACTACTTTTCGTGGCCCTTGACATGCCCATCCACAGATATCTTGGCAACTTCCTAAACGACTAGCATAAGCAAATTTAATCTAAAGAGTGCGCTTGTTCCATGAAGGAAACTGCGATACGAAAATTCGATGCCAGCACCCCCCATCACAAATTTCCCATATAAACAGTAGACGGAGGCTGAAACTCAAGGATGCTTGAAATATTTATCTTCAAAAATGTCCAAAGATCCAAGATAAACATTGAAATCCTAATTAACTGTCAAATTTACTACAATAATATATTATACTCTTAATTATAAGGCCACAATACAAATGTATAAATCAGATTAAACTATGTAGGTATTATAATATTCACCGACTCATCGCTAACATGGTTAATAATATTTTTTTTATAATAATCTTGAAAAGATGGAAGTTAATTCAATCGCAAATACCCAGTACCGCCAACTTATCTGTTCATGTGGACAGAACTGGTACTAATACTATTATTTGCAGTATAGTAGTAACTACAAAATTTTGTTTCTGCGTTTGCTCAAACTTCCTCCATGTTTTTCGAGTACTTTACAGATAAATAACCAGTACATAATAGTTATTGTTACCTTGACAATAGTTCTCGCGCAGCGCGCTAAATCCAGATGGCCACGCCAACGAGTGTCACCCGATCTCGTGACCACAATATAGTGGTATGTTATGAAAAATCGTGAGAGTTCACAAGTTAGTAGAAGTAGAACACTACTTCTATTAATTTATAATTAAAAACATAGATTTTAAAATGTATTTGTAAAGAATAGATATTTATTTACCTACAATGATTAATTGTATGTTTAATAGCAACAACTTTCGTTATAAAGTGGCAATACACTTGCTGCTAGCGACGCTCCCAACTACTTCGATAAGTTGGCAAGATACACCATATAAATCAGCCATATCTTACGATTCTGATCTGAATCAATAAACAAAGTAATATAATGTTTATACATTGAAGCCATTCAATATATTTCTAGTGAAAAGTTTACGATGCCAAAGTATGAGATATTACGAGCCGCATGTGTGTCCATCTTATTGCATAATTCATAATGTGAAGAAATGGATCAGCAACAGTGTTTCCGACTTTGTCCAATCTACAAACAAAGTATGAGATATCTAGTGAGCTGGCGTATTTTGTTTTAGACCGTATGTTACTTTTTTTTTAATGTAGTTACTGTAATGATAACAAATTTATTATAAAATTAATTAATTAATTATTATCTAAGTAATATAATTTTAATAATATTACATTATAATTTATATCGTATGTTACTTGAACATATTTTTTTTCAGTATTTTTCTCTTATGTTTTATAAATATCCTTTGAGAGATATACCCAGATCCAGAGTGGTAATCACCACCGTACATAGAGATAACGATGAGAATCCTCCTGTTCAACCGAGACCTAAACACATATACATACATCAAATTTAAACGGGAATAGTATTAGTTCTTCCTGGTAAAGTCCACAATCAAACTTTTAAACAAATCCAAATAATGTATTATTAGCAAACATGGTAAAAACATACAAAAAATTGGACAAGTTGCACGATATTCAAAGTGACACTATTACATGTTGTAGCCGGACCGGTGTCGGCGCAGAAAATTGGCGACAAAAAGTAATTGAGCAAATTTTATACGTATCTCTATTAGTAGACATAACAGCAAATGTAATAAATATCGGTTATGTGAGCGTTGTCAGAAATATAAATAATTGCAGAAATATCAATGTAATATAGTACAGTATACCTGAGACAAGCGCCACCAATGGACGAAATATACGAATTTGTGCAGCAGGAAACATTGTCCCTTGTCCCTTTACAATCGGAAACAAAATACACATCTACCTTCGCCATTGTCAAAAGTATTTGTAGATGGTCGCGTTCCATTCGCATAACGACCGCAACAAAACAACGCGATTCCCGGTAACGTTTTATGGCAGCGAGAATTAGTGATACATAAATTAGGCACGTCTGGGACGGCGATACCGCTGCCCACTACGAAGCCGTGTTGGTTTGTTTTATGGGCCATCAAACCACGGTCCATTGAAAAAAAACTGCAATGATACCAGAACGATCTATCTGACTTTGACAGCGTGAGGACCATGGGTTGTGGGACCTAATTTATGCAAGCCTAAAGTGAAAATAACATTGTTTTCCAGTTCGAAGCAATTACAAGGATATTAGAGAGTAAAAAGATAAAACATCTGTATCTCAAGGGTGAATGCAGTACTGGATATGGAGTTGTATTCTTCTACAGTTGAAATAGATGTATACCACTGTGCTGTTATGGTTTTACCACCAGAAAAGGTCTTGATCGTCCCGCCACTCTGTAGGTATATTATAAAAAGTTTTATTTGACTTGACCCCAATAGTGTGGACATCCATCACGCGAATTATGCACACCTATCCTAACTTTCTGAGCTTTCAGTCTAGACTAATACAAATACAAAATTCTTGTTTGCTAAGACTTCAACATGATACAAAACATTTTAAAAGTTAGCCCATACAAACTGGCCTCTTTGAGAGGTATGCAATATGTCTGATTCAGAAAACGATGTATAAACACGAAGAATTTTAGAAATCGATTTATTTTATTATTATCTATCCTATCTCATTCCAATGTTGAGCAAAGGCCTTTATTATCTCCCTCCAAAGGTTGAGAGTTATGAAACCAATCCTTGTTGTGGGCGATATGGTTTCTTTTCTACTCCTTTCTGGGCCAGCCAGGCTGGCTGTTTACCCTCCGAGACCCAGTTAGTAGTGGTTTTTCCCCAAAGTTATTGTGGCATACACCAAAAAAGTCCTCCTCAGTCCCATTTCAGTCCATCCATTATTTTTATTTTCTGCATGTTGTGGCAGAGTGCACCCGAAGAAAGTGTGCAAGAGGACACGATTAAGAAAGTTGTTCGTCTATTATGTCGAATGATAAGAGACACATGGACGAGGCCAACGTTGTATCTACCCCAATGAAGTGGGATATGGGTATCCGAATGATTAATTTCTGTACGTATTTTATACGATTTGGATTGTATATTTAGATTGAAGTATTGACTAAGTACCAGCTGGATTCTCTGATTTGATCGAGCGACGTGCCAGAAAGCTCATAGACAACCATGTCCAAAAAGGTCTTCACGCCCGCAAAGTTACTAGCTTATCGATTTTTTATCAATGCTCAGGTGCATTTCAGAGTATACAGCAGATCAGGAAGATTTTTCATCTGAGGCGAGATGGCAGTCTATCATTGTAACAAAAACATCAAGCCTATTAACTGTGTGGACAGACTTACTGTTTTTTTTTTCTCGTAGGTCGTAAGATTTTAATTTCTATTCTATGCAAATTTGATAATAATGTTTGTTCTGTGTTCTATTCCTACTGTGCGCGACAATCCTCGCGCAATTTTACTGGCCAAGAATATGAACATATTTTTCGTAAAGGCCGCATCTGTTGTTTAATATTTATTTTCAAATATGTCACTCTTTCAGCAAATTTGGCACGGCATCGGAGCAGTGTTGCCAAACTATATTTTTTGCATTTGCAAATTAGAAAGATGAAGTCCGTCACCTAATGGCAAACACCATGTTTATCTTAAAAATTCAGAGCTGATTCAAGAGCCTAGAAAATGCGAAAGTGTTAATGAGATTTTGTGCCCGGTCGGTTTGGAGCTTTATGACATATTGACAAACTGGCACATTTTGAGTTATTGCCCGTCAAGATATTGTCCATTCAACATCCGCTTATATTAGCTCTTGAGTATTAGAAAAATAAGTTTAAAGCTTTGAACTTTAAAAATTACGATACTTTCATCCCGTTTGTCTTCCCATAAAAGGGTACTTTATGAGAAGAAAAACTTTAGTACCGTTTTTCATCAACAAAATTTGTTTTTATTGCGAATGATAGATTTACACTTGACCACCATCTCGCCTGTTGTTAAACGACAATATGGTCTACGACGAAACCTAGAAGAAACGGTTTGACTATCGATTTGAAGACACCAAGATTGTAAATAATAAACATTTATGAGATTAAATTTCCTGAGCCCTGCTAGAACCAAATAATAGTGATAGTAACCGTACTGAGCCTACAAAATAGTTTTTGCTCCAGACTGTTGCAACTGATGTCAACCAGAATAAACCAAGGTAAACCGTTCTCTGGTCGCCAAACACACTGGCAACACTCAAACGATGCGTCAACTAGGGATTACTCCGTCCAAATTACAGACGACAGGAGATGCGAGTGGCGAAATATATGGAGACGCGTAAACAAGTCAAAATATTTTACTTACAATGATTTCATCATCAACAGTCCACTAAATGTTCCCACTGCTGGGACTCGGGCCTTCTCTCTCAAGGAGAGAGTTAGGGCCATAATCCACCACGCTGGCCCAGTTCGGGTTGGTGGATGACACATGACTTTGAAAGGTTCTAGGTACATGTCGGTTTCCTCACGATGTTTTCCTTCACCGTTATAAGTTAGCGGCATTACGCACATGACTTCGAAAAGACAGTGGTGCGTGTGGGGCTACAATGATTTAGTTCGACCAAATTACTTCTAAACCGGGCGAGGGTACTACTCTGCTATTTTATTATGGATACATTGGTAGAACTATTTGCTGAGTCCGCCTGGATAAGTACCACACCTATGCCAGTTATTCTACTACCAAGCAGTAATGGGCAAACATCACTGTGATCTGGTTTGAAGGACCGGAGAAATTACAGGGCCTAGAGATAATATCTTATATAACTGGGTAACGAGCGCAGTGCGGTGATAGGTAATGATTTGAGACTCTTTATGTTCCAGTAGCTGCGTGTCACTGAGCTGTTATAAGCCGTAATAGGCAATTTTAATAATTTATTTGTCTATCATCTATTTTAATTTATTGTATTTTATGAACGAATGAACTTTGACTCTTCATGTTCCAATAGCTGCGTGTTGCTGTGCTGTTATGTGGCAGGCATGTTGCTTACCATCAGGCACATGTCCAGATCGTTTCGTCACTAAATACTATAAAAAAAAATTGAACTTAGTAAAATGCTGTTAAGTTTATATTACATACAGGCACTTTAATTTCATTTATTGGTATAGATATGTTCAATTAAACACTAATCAATAGCCTGACATTTAATTGCACGGCGCTTCGCTGTTTCCCGTCCGGCCAACTGCAACCAGGTTAATTGATCCAAATAAAACGGGCGTTTAGCTTCCCCCAGTCACCTAGTATCCAGGTCAGGCGGGAACAGCGGAGGCAGAAAGTTCTAGATAATTTCACTCAGAACGCCTGCACTTGGCTGATACACATTATCCTAGTAATATCTCAATCTTTACTTAAAAATACTTTGAGCTCAATCACGCATCACGCCGGAGCGGCCGTTTAAATTTGGAAAACTGACTCTGATATAGCTCATTATCTACATTTTATCGCGAGATATTTATCGTACAGAGTGACGAGACGAGCAGGACATGTGCCTGATGGTAAGGAACATGCCTGCCAAGTGCCACGTAACAGCACAGTGACACGCAGCTACACTGTACTACAGCCTAGCACTGTACTGCGCTCGTCACCCAGAGTTTTAAGACATTATCTCTATTCAAACAATATTGAGTTATTATAATTCTTCTAACCTAATATTATAAATGCGTAAGTTTTGGTGTTTGTTGTTCAAACATGTCGGAATGACTAAACAGATCGGGTTGAAATTGCATCATAGAATGTAGTCTAGACTCTTGAATAAAAGTACACATAAATATGTAGGCACTAATGCCCGAGCGACACGGAGTTAGTTTTTCAAGCTAGGATAGCAAGCTAGTGCCTTCTCACTTCGTGTAGACAAAACTGGCGTTGCGTAGCGTTGTCTACACGAAGCTACGGTAGAAGTTCTAGCATGCTAGCAAGCTAGTGCCTTCTCACTTCGTGTAGACAAAACTGGCGTTGCGTAGCGTTGTCTACACGAAGCTACGAGTAGAAGTTCTAGCATGCTAGCAAGCTGGTGCCTTCTCACTTCGTGTAGACAAAACTGGCGTTGCGTAGCGTTGTCTACACGAAGCTACGAGTAGAAGTTCTAGCATGCTAGCAAGCTAGTGCCTTCTCACTTCGTGTAGACAAAACTGGCGTTGCGTAGCGTTGTCTACACGAAGCTACGAGTAGAAGTTCTAGCATGCTAGCAAGCTAGTGCCTTCTCACTTCGTGTAGACAAAACTGGCGTTGCGTAGCGTTGTCTACACGAAGCTACGAGTAGAAGTTCTAGCATGCTAGCAAGCTGGTGCCTTCTCACTTCGTGTAGACAAAACTGGCGTTGCGTAGCGTTGTCTACACGAAGCTACGAGTAGAAGTTCTAGCATGCTAGCAAGCTGGTGCCTTCTCACTTCGTGTAGACAAAACTGGCGTTGCGTAGCGTTGTCTACGAAGCTACGAGTAGAAGTTCTAGCATGCTAGCAAGCTAGTGCCTTCTCACTTCGTGTAGACAAAACTGGCGTTGCGTAGCGTTGTCTACACGAAGCTACGAGTAGACGTACTAGCATGCTAACACTAGCTTGCTATACTAGTTTGAAAAACTAGGCTCGTGTCGCTCGGGCATTGGCGCGGAAAACCATGAGGACGGAGACAACGCGGGGCAAACTCTGGATCACTTCTTTTATAATATTACTAAAATTGCGAACGTTTGTTTATTCATACAATAAATACAAGATTTTGACCACGAATTATAATAAATAAATAAATATTGGTGGGACAATTCACACACAACACCATCTGACCCCAAACTAAACAAAGCTTGTGTGATGGCAGCCAGATACCTGATATAATACTTATATAGTTTTAAATACATATTTATTATACATAGAAACACCCAGACACAATTGCTTGAATAATAAACCATATCGCGGCCTAAGACCGGGCACTCGTACAATCGTACATAGACAGATTTTACTTTTGATGCTATTTCACGTCCGATGGCTAAGCGCATTGGGTTGGTATTTCCTGCTCAGATATGCCTCGCGTCCAATAATTACGCGATGCACATATTATGCGATTGCCTAATCAAACGAAAACACACAACACTTAAATCCACGTTATCAGTGGACAACATTTAAGTGCCACTCCCTTCGCGATACAGTGTTTGACTCAATTAGATTTTATGTCAACTTTTGTTTTGTAATAAATATTTACTGCTGCTTAACAAATTAAAAAAAAAATGGCAGTGTTAGGAACTGCCGATGGAAGAGAAAAAACTCAGTATTATAGCTTATTGTGGAAACTACTCGGATGAAACCGGAGGGAGTGACCATGAGCATGGATTCTAGATTGGGAAATGCTGACGCATTTCTAGATTTACCAGAATATTTTGTATCATTCCCGAGCGTGATGCTAGAATTAAATTCACAGCCCACGAAAAATCTATCTGTGGCGCGCCAAAAGAACTTTTCACTTCAAAATTCGACTAGAGTTTTATCACCTGTTCCCACCGAATACCTAGTTCCAATTTCGTTCTCATTCATTATGCGGCGCCTACCGCCGACTGCAGACTTAACCACGCCGGCAATAAAGAGGTCACCCGCACCGCCAGACGTGAAGGAATTCAAAATAATACCGCCCATGGCATAGAATACACAGTAGCGCGTATAACTGCATTCGTTTGCAAACTACTGGTATTACGTGTGCGAAAGTTGCTGTCCCTTTGTTACAAACAATGATACGAATGACGAAAATGACGTAGTCAGCCATCTAAAAAATATCTAAATACATAATATTTAATTAGGTTACGACAGGGCTGGCATAGACTTGTAGTCTAAAAGCCCCAATAAAACGAAAGTACACAAAAACTTTGATACATCTTCATTAACAGCCCACACTCGTCTACTGTTGGACATATGCCTCTCCTATAAAACGCCTCATACTCTATTCCTACCATATCTTACTTAATGTTACAAATGCGAAAGTTGGGATGTTTGTTGCTCAATCACATCGGAACGTCTGAACGGATCGGATTGTAATTTGGAGGAGATACATTCTGGATTAACATGTAGAGATTTACTACGATAACATGACCCGCCCCTCCAGAATTCAAAACGTTTGAAAGTATTTGTGAAAGCATATATACAACGCGCAATTCTTATTCTTATTCTTATTCTATTCTTTCGTAAGGATGTGACTACACACATTAAAACAGTAATTTGGAGGGGCGGGCCATGTTATCGTAGTAAATCTCTATGCTACTTTTAATCCCGTTAAATGAAGAGGTCACCCGCACCGAGAGACGTGAAGGAATTCAAAATAACACCGCCCATGGCATAGAACACACGGCAGCGTACAACTACATTCGTTTGTTAACTACTACGTGTAGTAATACGTTTGCGAAAGTTGTTGTCCCTTTGTCTCCAACTTAGATGTGAGTGACGAAAATGGCGTATCAATCTTATAAAGTCTTTTAACACGTATATCGTACCAAACGATTTGATTTCACTTTCTTCATACGTACAGCTGTAAGAGTGAAATTAGTTGCCGGCCTCATTGTTTCCCGATACGATCTAGAACTTTTCAAGATCAGAGTGAATATGTACTTTCTAGGTCAGCGTGCGTCATCTACGACCACACCGCCGCTTAGCATCAGGTGAGATGGCGGTGAAACGCGGACCTATGTCCGAAAAAAGTAACCGGTGAACGCCGGACGTTTTTACCTATCACCATTCGATGTCAACAACCAAAATAAGTAGAACCACAGCATAACCCGCCGCTAGCGATTCTAGGGGTCAAGTAAATTAGTGGGTTGAAAACCATTTATGCTACAGACACAGAAGCAGTTTATTACCAATTTAAAGGTGCTCAGGGCACATCTGATGGTTTCATGTTTCCAGAGAAATTACAGGGCTTAGAGATATAACATCATAGATCTCTGGGTGACGAGCGCAGTGCAGTGCTAGGTAATGATTTGGACTTTTCATGTTCCAATAGCTGCGTGTCACTATGCTGTTATGTGGCACGCATGTTGCTTACCATCAGGCACAATTCGTGCTCGTCTCGTCACTCTTTATTTAAAAAATCCAAATCATTACCTAGTATTGCACTGTGCAACTGGGTAATGAACCCAGAGATATATCTAAGCCCTGTAATTTATATGGAAACATTGCCCTTCAAACCGGAACACAGTGAAGTTTGCACATTACTGCTTGGCGGTAGAATAACTGGCAAAGGTGTGGTACTTCCCCAGACGGACTCTGCCAAGAGTCCTACCACTACAAAAATAGTTATTGTTTAGTTGATTTAAAATCACGCGGACAAAAGTTTCAGTTGGGACCTACTAACGCAGGCGCATTTCTACATATTCAAACTGTCATCACCGCATCGATCATAACTATACAAAGCACGCTCAACGGCGTCGCGACTATATCATTATCGCATCGACATTTCACATCATTATTAGTTTCAACTTTGGCCAGCAGGGGCGATAAGTTTGCGTCGGTGTATATTCCGTCGCAAAGTTGGCACGAAGCCCGCGATAAAAAAACTGTGGTAGCATAACATTCCCATCAGAATTTTAATTTAACGCAATATGGCTACTGGGACGAATTTAAGAATGTTCTAATATTAATTTGAAGTCTTCCTACCTAGAATCTATTATGACAGCGAGCTATGTTTATCGCTTCGTGGACGAATCGTGAATCATCGTCGCATCAAAACGTTTAGTGTTAGGACTATTCAAGTTTGTCCGTTTTCCTTAATTTATAATCATTTTCCATACCACGGTTGCCTGGAAGAGATCGCTTTTAGCGATAAGGCCGCCAATTGTTACTAAATTTTCTTATTTAAGTTGTTGTTTCTTAAGATTTTGTTTTGTTTTATTTAGTACAATAAAGAGTTTATCTATCTATCTATCCTAAAATTTGGCAGCTACCTGAATAGGTTGCTTGCCTTTTGGGATAGCCTGGGCTGGTTGGAGTAGAGGAAAGGATTATTTTATGTTGTGTCCTGTGGCGGTGATCCTACGTTTGCGTTGATTGATACTAACATTCTTAGTTTTAAGTTTTTAACCCCCGACCAAAAAAAGGGGTGTTATAAGTTTGACGTCGATGTTTGTTTGTCTGTCTGTCTGTGGCACCGTAGAGCTCAAACGGATGGGCCGATTTCGATGCGGTTTTTTTTATATGAAGGTAAATATCTGTGCGGATGTTCTTAGCTATGTTTGTGGCTGCTCTACACGTGGATGTTGTTATCTGCTTCCAACGGTGTTTGCTCATGGCGTCTATGGCCACCGTGCAAAATTTGGTTGATGCAGAGCCTCTCACTTGTTCGTTTCATCTTGTTGGGGATCGTCCCCGGGGACCAACAATTTTCGATAATCAGCGTGCTTAAAATTTATTAAAAAATAAAATTTGATAATTTCGTTAAAAAGAGTTAACGTGCACCCAAAAACGCAATAAAAAGGCCTGCTTTTTATACTTAAAAAACAACAGTATCAAACGGTAACAAACCCAGACACAGTACTTAACAGTAGTTAATTTTGTACTAAATTCTATCTGTATACCTAATTAATTATATCTGTAACATAATGAAGCCGTAAACGATTGAGTATTGAGTAAATTCATCACACAAATGTAAATTCAAACACACGGAATTAATCACACAAATATTTGCACTGTGTAAGTCTTTTGTACCTACCTAGTACCCACATATTCATTGTAATAATGTAATAATCATTCATTAACCGACTTCCAAAAAAAGGAGGAGGTTATCAATTCGACCCCTATGTTTTTTTTTTTTTTTTTTTTTTTTTATGTTACCTGATTTCTCGAGAACCTCTGAACCGATTTTAAAATTTATTTTTGTGTTCGGATGGGTATGCTTCCCGAATGGTCCCATATAAATCTTTTTGAAATCGGTCAAGTAGTTTTGAAATATGAACCAAAACTGAAAAATTGCGTATCTGGATGACGTTGTAGATTTCACAAAGTTATGAATCTCGACCCTGTCAATACAAAATTGTGTAAATGCTTTAATAAAAACTTGTTTTTAACCCCGACCAAAAAAAGGGGTGTTATAAGTGACGTCGATGTCTGTCTGTGTGTCTGTCTATCTGCTGTGGCACCGTAGTAGAACTCAAACAGATGGGCCGATTTCGATGCGGTTTCTTTTATTTCAAGGTTAATACCATAGCAGATGTTCTTAGCTATGTCTGGTTAATGTCGATTCAAGATGGCCGCCTCCACAAAATGGCGGACAAAATATTTTCACAACCTACCTCAATTTGGGTATCAAATGAAAGG
Source organism: Ectropis grisescens (assembly GCA_017562165.1). Taxonomy (NCBI): domain Eukaryota; kingdom Metazoa; phylum Arthropoda; class Insecta; order Lepidoptera; family Geometridae; genus Ectropis; species Ectropis grisescens. The sequence continues at coordinate 1,288,445 of CM029797.1, read as the reverse complement.
GCTTGACTAGTAGAGTACTATGTACTATAACAAATTTCAAATCAAAATGGCCACCACGACAAAATGGCGAATTATATTATATTTTCATTACCACCTCAATTTGGGTATCAAACGAAAGAGCTTGACTAGTAGAATACTTTTCACTATGAAAAAATTCAAATCCAAGATGGCCGCTTCCACAAAATGCCGAAATACATTTGTTTTTTTCACAACTCCTTTATATGGGTATCAAATGAAAGGGCTTGACTAGTAGAATGTTGTACAGATAACAAATCCAAGGTAGTCGGGGTTTAATCAAAATTTTTAATTTTGTTCTTGTACACTAAAGAGTAAAATAAACAATTTTCATACAAAAAATAAACCGACTTCAAAAACAACAAATAGGCACTCAAAAGCGAAAAATAAACTAAAATCATTGTTATAAGCGCTACTCACTCATCTATTTGAAGTCGGTGCCAGTCAGGTCAAAAGTTAGTAGATTGATGCTATGTAGGCACAGGTAAGTAGTATCTATCCTATACCTGTTAGACTTAGCTGGCACCGACTTCAAATAGATGAGTGAGTAGCGCTTATAACAATGATTTTAGTTTATTTTTCGCTTTTGAGTGCCTATTTGTTGTTTTTGAAGTCGGTTTAATTTTTTGTATGAAAATTGTTTATTTAGTTTAACCTGTCAAATGTTGTCTGTCTTGAATGCGAGACTTGGTCTAATTGTTATTGTTTCCTCTGGATTTTGGTTTTCCCGATACAGGCTTGCCTAGTGGGAAACCAACGGATATTACTATATTATTTTAATAATTGTGTACAAAAATCCAAAAATCGATGTGATTGTTCTACCTTTGTCTTGTACATCTTGGTAATTTTTGTGGTAATAAATTTTTTTCATTTCATTTTCATTTCACTGTGTAGAACTCGAATCCCCGACCGTCGGCTTCGCAGGCAGACTTACTACCAACTAAGCCACGAGGCCAGACATTAGATACGTTACGCTGGTATGGTGCATTGCGGCAGTCAGATAACATCTTCATGCCCCGAGCGCGGCGTCGGCCCGTCTGCCCGGGATCGATGGCATTGTCTGCGCCCGCCAAGTTTGGACTCCTGCCCGAATGGCTCGCTAACTCGTTCAAGTGAACATTAATATATGTTTACCAGCGGCCGACTTCGCTCGGATATTGTCATATAAAGACCATTAATCGTATAAATCTGATGGACCAAATTACAAATATATACCATGGATTTCATGAATACGGTTGACTTGGTGGAAGAATTCACCGGGAACAAACATCGTGACACCGGATTTTCATATTATAAGAAGATGTGCATACAACATGAGTGGGTTTTGCGGAAAACGTGTGCACAGGATCCTACTAATATTATAAATGCGACAGTTTGTATGTGCGCTCACTCATGTCTATAAACGGATCAGGTTGAAATTTGGAACACAGATTAAGTCTAAAATAGAACATGTCATCCGTCAGCCCGGACTGGGCCACCGTGGTGGATCTTGCTTGGTCTTGGCTTTCTCCCTGAGGAGAAAGCCCAGAATCAAAATTGGAAACAATTAATGGGCTACTTCCGCTGCTACAAAACTAAAAAACAAACAGAACCACAAAACAAAAAAAGAGTTCTCTTATCAATCTTTGAAGTTCATGTTCTTTATACGATAAAAAAACCTTTCTGTCAAAGGGACCTAAGGAGCCCTCGCACGCCAGCATGGTTTATGGTATTAGCTCTCTTCTTTCGAGACAAAGTCCTTAAACCCAGCAGGGGGACCATTCGATGGGCCTTATGCAAGAGATGCCTTACAGGGCACGGGAGCGCCATCGGCATAAATACAAGCTTGCGAGTGCCGATGGAGCAGACACTAATGTATTTTTATATGATTACATTTATGATGCTGATAAAACCAGCACTCGTGATTCACGCGAGTTTGATGGATCTCAAATAAAGTGTCCCACTTTATTTATAAACTACTTCGTAAGGTACGTCTTCGTTCTGAAATCATCATAAAAGAATATGAACAATGGTCCATTGAAATGTTACATTTTTTACGCCTTAGCGTGCGTTTTTCAGTGGACGGAATTTTATATTCTCTGATGCGTAAAGGTAGAGCTATTATAAGCTTAAACCCAAGTTTATACGGTCGCCGGTCGCCAAGCTTCTCCCCCCGCCACCATTTTTTAAAAAGTTTTACCCCGAAAAGGGTTTTGCGCTGTATCTCGCAACCCTGCAGAAATATGTATAGCCAAAGAGTTTACATATACTACGTATAGAGTTAGAACAAACACTTTACCCCGAAAGCACGCTTTTGTCTTGCCGCTCTTGTGAAAGTGTCATACTTTTGTCGCGGCGCATCACTTTGTTGCCATAGCTAACATACACCTCACCAGACCTGCTTACGATTGGTGCAAAGGAACCGTGCGGAAAACCCTGATCTATTTCCTTAGTCATTATCTAAGTGTATAGCGCATTTGTAGCAAATTAATTTACAACTAAATACACCTATTACTTTTCGTAAAAAGGAAAATACAAAAAGTTATAAATAAAATTACTGGAAATTAAAAAAATCACTTAGGAACTCGCGTAGATTAGAGTCCGGAATAACACCTGGACATAGGAAACGATTTCACCGGGATAAACAGTAGCCTATGTGCTATTCTAGACTCTTAGACTATTGTCTACACAACTAGCTAATACTTAATCTCTTTTTTTATTTTATTTTTTAACTAACTATAGTATACGTTCGCACTTGACCACCATCTCACCTGATAGAGCGTGCTTGCCTAGAAGGAACCGAATTACTTTCGATTTGAAGATACAAAGATTAAAACACCAAAACTACTTACTGCAGTGATCTCCTCCAGATCACTGCAGTAGTTTTTGCTTGAAAGAGCAACAGCACGGGAGAAACCGCGCGATACTACTAGTTATTAACAACAAGCGTGCTCAACACAAAAAACTATACAATTCTATCGTATAGACGCGATTAGTCATAGAACACGTAATACTTAAATTTTGTTTATATACAGCGAAGCGTAATAAATTATCGTCATGTTGGCAGCTCGCGCGAGTTGCGCGTGGGCTGGTCGCGCTTACCATCTACTGGTCCAATTAGAAGATACGACTAATCTGGCACTTTCATCGATGCTGTAACACGAGATATTCCGAGAGCTAAACAAATACATCAATATTGGTGGACATGTTACACGCAACACCATCTGACCCCAAACTAAGCAAAGATTGTACTATGGAAGCCAGATAGCTGATAATAATGCTTACATATATTTGTTAAATATATACTTATTATACATAGAAAACACCCAGGCACAGTACAAGTATTTGTTTTCATCTATACTAATATTATAAAGCTGAAGAGTTTGTTTGTTTGTTTGCTTGAACGCTAGGATCTCGGGAAGTACTGGTCCGAATTGAAAGATTCTTTTTCTATTGGAAAGTCCATTTATCGAGGAAGGCTTTAGGCTATAGAAAATAACTCTACTATTAATTGAAGCGGAGCATGAAACAAGAATGTAACAAAATCGGGAAAAAATATTCCCCTTTTGAGAGTTTCAAAGATTGCGTCATTGAATTTCAGTAATCTGTGCATTGAATATAAACCTTTGCTAATTTTTTTTTCTAAATCTGAGTTGGTACGACCAATTTCCGACAGGTGGCGTAGCAGGTTGCTGAAGAGGTTTTTTGTTTGAAATCGATATTCTCAGGAATGAGTGAACCGATTTCAGTCATTCTTTCACCGTTGGATATGTACGGGATCCCGATGAGTGCTATATAATATACCACGGGCGAAGCCGGGGCGGGCATCTAGTCATACATATATTTGCATACTGGGTGGGATCGAAGATCGACCCTACGACCGACGGCTTCGCAGGCAGACTTACTACCAACTAAGCCACCAGGCCAGCCAAATTGTAGGTAGGTATTTGAGACGGACCGAAAACTTGTCCCCTTGTTAAGAATCCCATTATTTTTTTTGGAAAAAAAAAACCCAATTAAAATGTTTAATTGACTCAAATATATTTTATGCAAAACATTTTTGCACGCGTATGGCAATATTAAAACCTTAGACTAAATCGTCTGGCTTATTATTTGTTTTATTCTTTAAACATTAAACTCCAACCTCCGTGTTGAGGTAGAGTTTGGGCCACCACTCAAGACCATAAACGAGTGGCGCCATTGTCGAATTCTCCAATGATTGAGGAACATCAATATATAGGAGAGCGATGCAGCCCCGGATCTTCAATATTTTGTAGGCGGGGCAAAATCTGAATCTGACCCTGACCTGATCTGGGTTGCATCTACGATCCGGGGGTTAGAACGATGTGATAAGTTTTCAGTTCCTCCAGCCTCAAACACCTACCTAAAATTTGGTGCCTGCTCTCGGAATAAGAGTGAGGTCATACCAAAACGGTTATTGCTGTGTATTGCTCTCTCTTTTATTTCAAGCGACGATACAGAGAGATCAATATCAATTTTATAGTTTTTTCAACTTTCACGATTTGAATTTATATTGAAATCATTTCACAGATCTTTTACACCAGTGTACACTCCGCGAGGCATAAGCTGAGCTTTGCATTTGTGTGAGTGTACATGGATAGTGTAGGTGTGACGACCGGCCTTAGGCGCGGCGCCATTCTGTCTCGCCGCGCTCCTGCCTGATTGGTGATCACTCACACTAATGCAAAGCTCAGCTTATACCTCGCGGAGTATAACGATGCCTAAGGCGAAGGTGAATTTTTTTACAGTGGGTATAGTGTGACAAGACGAGCAAGACATGTATCTGATGGTAAGCAAAATGCCTGTCCATAACAGCACAGTGACCAGAGATATAAGATGTTTTATCTCTACGATTTCATTGGAAACACTGCCCTTCAAACCGGAATACCGTAATGGCACATTACTGCTTGGCGGTAGAATAACTGGCAAAGTTGTGGTACTTGCCAAGGCAGACTCTCCAGAGAGTCCTACCACTACTAAATCACAAACTTACTCGTAGATTTAAGTCAGCTGTGTAATAGTTCCATTTCAGGTCAGATAACTACATCTTTTGCCAACGTAATTTTCCAGATAAAAAATAAATAATCTCCAAATATGTTTTCTTTGGATCTCCATGTCCTTGCCTGTCCTCGTTCGCGCTATTTTGCGTCCATTGACCGGAAGACACGTCACTAATCAAATGAACAACCTTTTTCCACATCCCGTACTGACCCCGTTCTCACACGTTCGATATTATCTCTACTGCCAACAATTTAATACGTAATCTCATTAGAGTAAAAGAGACAGGAGATAACATCGAGATAGTAAGAGAATTGTCTCATACAAGTCCTTTTCGCCCCATTCATTGAGCGTCCAATGACTTAATGAGCATTTATTAATGTCGTTATTGTGTCTGTTTTATTTCAAAATGTCTGTTAAATAGACGTCGACCACGGCAAGTCGGAGATCGTGACTTACTAAAGTTTTTTGTAGACATTATGCAACTAACGCTTATCAAGTACATGTATTCATGACACAAATATTTGCTCTGGGTGGGAATCAAACCCAAGGCTCCGCAGGCAGACATACTACCAAGGAACCTACTAGGCCAATCACAATTGAGTGTTGTCTCCGACGCAAATCGTTTACTTCATATCACTGTCTGTGCGTCAACAATGCTACTGTGTATTTTCCAGTAATAGCGAATGACAATAATATTATTTTTATTTGTGTATTGTCCCATTCGTCGCTAGGACTTGCACTGTGTACGGCATTGTGATTATTTCTCATAGCGGTATTCTGTGTGACGCAGATTGCATGTACTCAGCCGAAAGCATAAGCAGCCCACTAAATGTAATCCCATCCAATCTATACTAATATTATAAAGCTGAAGAGTTTGTCTGTTTGTTTGTTTGAACGCTAGGATCTCGTGAAGTACTGGTCCGAATTGAATAATTCGTTTTCTATTAGATAGTCCATTTATCGAGGAAGGCTATAGGCTATAGAACATAATGCTACTATCAATAGAAGCGGAACATGAATCAAGAATGTAACAAAAACGGGGAAAAAATATTCCTTTTTCAGAGTTTTCGTAGCGTGCTTTGACATGACAGCATGTGTCTAAGATTACGTCAACATCAACTACAAATTTTTATTTTGGCATTCGGAAATGTCACCGTAATTTCGCCAATGTCCAAGATTGCGTCATTGAAAATAAACCTTTGCTAATCAAATTTGTTTCTAAATCTGCGTTGGTACGACCAATTTCCAAAAGGTGGGGTAGCAGGTAGCTGAAGAGGTCTTTTGTTTGAAAGCTATATTATCAGGAATGACTGAACCGATTTCAGTCATTCTTTCACCCTTGGATATGTACGGGATCCCGATGAGTGCTATATAATGTACCACGGGCGAAGCCGGGGCGGACATCTAGTCCAATAATAAATGGCCAACGTTGATCGCCATCTCGCTTGATGTTAAGCGACGCTGCGGTCGATGAAGCGTGCTTACCGAGAAGAAACCGATTCACTCTCGACTTGAAGACACTTTGGAACATCAACCATGAAACGATATCGCTTTCTGACTCACGGCACGGGCCACCGAGCCTAGTGTGGCGGCAAATGTTTAATCTAGGAACATAATGTCTTAAACTTAATGTTTCAGTAAGTAAGTATTGTATCCAAACTATTTTTGATTGAATCCATAACTGTTTTTTTAATCATCTACAATTCGATTCAATTCAATTCGTTTATTTCAAACCTTAGGCATTTTTGATACACTTGGTTTGAAACACAACGTTAATAATTTACAAAATATCAAATATACAATCATTATTACATTACAATATATCAAGGTACATCTAATTAAGCGGCTGTAAAATGGCCTTGTCAGTAAATAAATAGCGACTGTAAAGGGGCGTTGTCATTAGCATACAAATATACATCATCATCAGCTCAGTCCACTGCTGGGCATAAGCCTCGCCTATGTTAACTCCACTCAGCCCTTGGCTTTTCTTCTCTGGCCACTGTTTGCTGCCTTGCGTATATCGTCACTTCATCAGGGTTTAAGGCGTCCTACACTACATTTGCGGATTCGCGGTCTCCACTCCAGAACCAGTCTACCTCAACGGTTATCGGTTCTACGAAAGATATGACCACTGACCAGCGCACTGCCACTTCAGCGTGCTAATACGTTGAGCTATGTCGACAAGCTTGATTTTGACGTGACGTCTTATAAATTGGTTTGCCGGGTGACACTTCAAGAAACTGCGTTACGCTCCGCTCACGTTATGCGCTCACAACGAGAGCGAGTGAGAGGCACGCGTCCCTTCCACTCGGGCATGGTTAGCCCGCCTAAGAGCGAGAGAGACAGACATAAAAAGTGAAAGGCACGCGTCCCTTCCGTAAAATTATTTTACCACTCAAAGTCGTTGTCACGTAAAACTTTCGCCCGTATACCGACTTTACAGGCAACCAATTTTTTTTTTCATAATTATGAGTAATGCGACCCTTTCGAATTAGTACAGTAGTGTTGTGTAACCCTGGGTCTCGTAAGTTTTTACCTTATTAGTCTCGGAACGATTGAGACGGCGGTGGAAAGTGATTTTAAAAGCGAATCTGAGTCGGCTCGCTTATCTATTCAATCTAATTGTATTATAAATGATTAATTACTATTTTTGTCTCACATCTTGTAGTTTCTAGAAGACGTTTCAGAGTGACGGGACGAGCAGGGGATGTGCCTGAGGGTAAGCAACACGCCTGACCACAATAGCACTGTGTCACGCAGCTATTGGATCATGATGACTCCAAATCATTACCAAGCCACTCCACAGCATTCGGCACCCAGAGATATATAAATTATTTATCTCTATACTACCCAATTATCGTGAGATTGCCCTTCAAACCGGAACACAGTGATGTTTGTACATGATGCTTGGTGGTAGGATAATTGTCAAAAGCGTGGTCCTTCCCAGGCGGACCGCAAAGAGTCTACTACACAAAGCATAGACGGTATAGAGTAGTTACGTCCCACATGAATCTATGATGCACTTCTAAAACTAGGACTTGATACAATCTTTGTGCCGTTCCCACGTCAGAGCACGGCACGGTTTACCTAGTGAGTCACTGGCAGCGTACACCACACCCCGCCAGCCTATCTCCATTCACTAAACCGTTTAAACGTTCTTCACTCTAACAAACATAGTAACCTAAAAGATTCAGATTCAAGCTTACAGATAACAACCACGCTTTTTGAATTCGTCTTTGATGTCACATCTTTTGTGGTAGCTCTTTGCAGAGTCCGCCTGGAGTAGTACCACACCTTTGCCAGTTATTCTACCGCCAAGCAGTAACATGTGAACATTACTATGTTCCGGTTTGAAGGAAAAGAGAGAGAAATTACTGGGTTAAGCGAAAACACCTTATATCTCCGGGAGGCGCAGTGCGGTGCTAGGTAATGATTTAGACACTTCATGTTCCAATAGCTGCGTGTCACTGTGCTGTTATGTGGCAGGCATGTTGCTTACCATCAGGCATATGTCCTGCTCGTCTCGTGACTCTTTATTAAAAAAAAGTTAAACATTTTTGGGAAGGGGGTTATCTTATGAAATCGCGTTAACAACATGCGTAATAGCAATAAAAGTAGCTATACGGGGAATCTACCGCATCTTTTGGATCATTGAAAAGTACAAATCATTACCTACCACTGCACTCCGCTCGTCACCCAGACTTCAAAGATGTTACATCTCTATGCCCTGTAATTTCTCTGGAAACACTGTCCTTCAAACCGGAAGGCATTACTGTTTGGCGGTAGAATAACTGGCAAAGGTGTGGTACTTCCCCAGGCGGACTCTGCCAAGAGTCCTACAACTCGGACGTCCGGTCTAGCCGCTCCACCTCATTTAGGATGTCGTATCGATAGTCAAAAAGAACTGGACGCTATAAAGAGATATCCCTTAAAAAAAATTGGTTGCCCGTAAAGTCGGTATACGGGCGAAAGTTTTACGTGACAACGACTTTGAGTGGTAAAATAATTTTACGGAAGGGACGCGTGCCTTTCACTTTTTATGTCTGTCTCTCTCGCTCTTAGGCGGGCTAACCATGCCCGAGTGGAAGGGACGCGTGCCTCTCACTCGCTCTCGTTGTGAGCGCATAACGTGAGCGGAGCGTAACGCAGTTTCTTGAAGTGTCACCCGGCAAACCAATTTATAAGACGTTGTCACGTCAATCATGACAGCTCAATCATGACCCCAAGACGCTACAGTCCCTGTTAAGCCGTGACGCGTACAATCGACGTCACTGAACAGACGAGGCCGCAGTCAAGGGCAACGACCCCGGGTCGGAAGTGCGGTCTTTGTTGACAATTGTTTCATAACGACCGCTCAATACTTCGGCGATTGTATGAAGATGTTATCACATAACATTCGTACTGTTACGTTGGATTGTTGTTGGATTTACTACCGTACCTACTACTGTACCTTAACCGCCTAATAACGTAGCCACTCGATAGTAAACCTGCTTTAGTAGACTGGTAAAAAGTATTTTTTTTACTTTTTCAGGTTTACACTTGACCGCCATATCGCCTGATGTTAAACGATGATGCGGTCTACGATGGAGCGTGTTTACCTAGAAGAAACCGATTCACTCTCGATTTGAAGACACAAATATTGTAACCATCGGGTAAAACCCTCTCATGCAACGTATTCCACAGCCTTGACGTTCCTATAACAAAAGTAGAGTCAAATCTCTTCGTTCGTGTCTTTGGAACATCAACCATGAAACGATGTCGCTGTTTCGAGCTACGAGCATTCCGATAGGAAAAAGGGCAAGATGGTATTAGATCGTGCCAATCAGTCGCACACTCTCCGAAGTGCTTTGATGGCAAAGTGTTCCATATTTGGGACCTTTTAAAGACGAAGACGGTATCTTCTGGGTAAACATGTTTGTTTACACGTGCATAAGCAGCCCACTAAATAATCCCACTGCTGGGACGAGGCCATCTCTCCCAAGGAGTCAAGGCCATAAGTCGATGCTGGTCCAGTACGGGCATGAGCTCTGAAGATTCTAAGAACATGTATATTTCCCCGCGATGATGGATATGCTTCGCCGTTTTTAGGGTTCCGTAGCCAAATGGCAAAATACGGGACCCTTATAGATTCGTCATGTCTGTCTGTCTGTCCGTATGTCACAGCCACTTTTTTCCGAAACTCTACTATTGAAACTTGGTAAGTAGATGTATTCTGTGAACCGCATTAAAATTTTCATACAAAAAATAGAAAAAAAAAAACAATACATTTTGGGGGTGTCCCATACTTAGATCTGACACTCAAAATATTTTTTTCCATCAAAACTATACGTGTGGGTTATCTATGGATATGTCTTCAAAAATAATATCGAGGTTTCTAACATATTTTTTGTATGATGTACATTACCATGTAAACTTTCAACAAAAATTGGTTTGAATGAGATCTAGTACTTAAGTAGTTTTATTTTAATACGTCATAAATTCACTATTGTTATAACACTGATTAAATTAACAACGTACTAAAAGAACTTTTACATTATGTTACTTGCTGCTACGGAAGCCTTCATGGGCGAGTCCTACTCGCACTTGACCACTTTTATTAAGTTAGCGGTATTACGCACCTGACTTTGAACCATGCTTGGAAACAGGGGCTCCGGAGCGGCAGTCGCTGTTCTGCCGACTAGACTATACTCGTAACTTTGATATTTCTTCTTGTTGTACGAAACACCTCATTGATACTTTGTTTCACTTGGGATCAGAGAGTGAATTTTATTATTAGTTAGGTTCGATTTATCATCCGACCGAGCAGTCTCTTAGAACAATGACAACAATCCATCGCTGAACCCAATGATTCCTCAGCAAGCACGCGTCAAGTCTCCACATAGGACACGTGTGAAAGGCCATAAAGCCGAGAATGTGGACGTGCCGCGGTCCGGGAGAGAACGTCTCACATCTCTGACTCACGATTTTGGGCGTAGTTTTGTTTTAAATAACTTGTTTCAGGTACTAGGGCGTATTGGCACGCAAGAGCGCACGCAAATAGGACCGGGCTATTCTGTAACAGCGGTGATACTTTGTAATCATGTAAATGCAGTGCTAGGACCCCTTGCAGAGTCCGCCTGGGAAAGTACCACACCATTGCAGTTATTCTACTGTCAAGCCGTAATGTGAGAACATCACTGTGTTCCAGGTTAAAGGGCAATGCATCCAGTAAAATTACAGGGAATAGAGATAAAACATCTTTTGTCTCTGGGTGACGAACGCATTGCAGTGCTAGTATTTTAACTCTTCATGGTCCAATAGCCGCGTGTCATTGTGTTGTTACGGGCAGACATGTTGATTACCATCAGGCACAGAACCTGCGCGTGTCGTTACTCTGCACTATGAAAAAACGAATCGGGTTTGAATTCGGAAAACAGATTTTATTGTTTTTAAAAATTTCGCGATTTGAACACATAATGAAACGTCGAGATATTTAAACAATGAATTATTCGTGATTAAGCCCCTTCCCTTAGGTACTATATAAACGGATTTTAGTCATGGTAAAATACATGGTCTACTTTTCACAGCGAGCGAGAATAACGAGAACAGAAACAACGCGGACGAAACTGCTAGTAAAGTTATAACAATCGAGTTGTAGAATGTGATCGAATTAGCTCTAACAGAATAATCCCCCGGCGTGTGTGAATGCGATGACATCACCACAATCTCTGCAGACATCGCGTATCTGTTTGTTTACGTCACCGTGGTGACTTCGTAAGGACAGGCCCTATGAACTATTGCAATATCGTATTAATTAAATACTAGCCGTCGCCTGCGGTTTTACCCGCGGAGTTGCCATTCTTGTTATTGTTATTCCGGAGTTATGTACCTACCAAATACTATTCAGTTTCAGTACTCACCGACAGGGTTCTTTGTGGGGGCACGAGGGGCACACATTGCCGCCCAGAGACAAACCGGTGGCACACCAAGTTCTCAAAACACAAATAGACTTACAACTTTCAAGAAGTAGCCTCCAAAAAATAATTGACAATAAATTATTTTTGTACAAAAAAATTAATCGATTTTAAAAATGTTTCTAGAGAAATTACAATGACAAAGATATACTTTGTCTCGTTTCGATTAGTGACGCGAACCCGTAAGATTTTTCACTACCAAAATGTGAAAGGAGAAAAAAAAGAAAGAAGGCTTAAGAAGTTTTCACTTCAAAAATTAGATATTGATACGGATGATGGAACACTAAAATCCTAATTGAATTCAAGAAAACTAAATGCAATCGATTCACTCTCGACTGAGATCAGGAGACACCACTCCACAGTTCATCTGTCCCACGAAAGTGCAGTCAAATCGATTCGAGATTTCAAAATGGCGACAACGATTTGGCATCGCTTTCATCTGAATCGCAGTCGTTTAGCCGTGAAAATCCTATAATCAGACAGTTTCCCATTCGATCCGCGAAACGATACCAGTTATCCATAGACTACTACGACGGTAATTTCGAAATTGAGGGGGAAAAGAAAGTGGGCGAGAATTGCGACCATTGAGGCTTCTGAATTTGTCATTGACATTACTAACGTAGTGCAGGAGTGCAGCGTATCATCAAGAGCATAAGCGCCCAGTAAATGTTCCCACTGCTGGGGCTCGGATCCTTCTCTGGCAAGGAAGAGTCAAGGTCATAATCCCTGGCCCAATGCGGGTTAGTGGACGAAACATGACTTCGAAAGATTCTATGTACAAGTCGGTTTCCTTACGATGTTTACCTTCACCGTGTTTTAAGTTAATTAGCGACATTACGCACATGACTTCAAAAAGGTGTTGCGTGTGAGATTCGAACCAGGGGCTCCGGATCGGCAGTCGCCGTTCTGCCGACCAGGCCAACCGTAACTTACTAGACCAGCCGTAACTTACTAACCAGCCGTAGCTTAGTGAATCACCGAGATAGCACAAAACAATGAATCGAGATGAGCTTCTGAGTTAGGATGCTATTGCAACAAACACAGCCTCAAAGCACGCCTTCAGAACTGGGCCCATAGTGCATACATTTGCATAAAGGAAACAACAACAAAGAAACCAAACCAACAAAGAAAGCAAGTGTTTAAGTTTATGGAAAAAATGCTGCGAACAATTGCAATTTCAATTAAACTTTGAAAACTAACAAGGTACTAAGTATAGCTAATATAACATAACTATAATACATTGCCAAACAAAATACAATCGCGCGTGTGCACTCCCTTTAAAAAGATTGCCGGATGAGGCTGAAACTTGATTCGGGCGGGGTGATATAGTCGGTGCCATATTACCCAACTAATTTATTAAAAAAATCAATTATACAGTATTTAAAACATATGCAAAATGACTCTTCTAAACCACCATGCCAAGTGCGCAGCGGGAGCGTAGTAGGAAGATTTACTCGTATTTTGTTCGAATACAGAATACAAGTAAATCTCTGCTACATATCAACGATCTGTTGAAGCCCGGTATCTTTGGGTACGCAGATGATAGCACCGTTGTAGAGAGTTACATATCTAGCGCGAGAGCCAGTGGACAGCATACTAAGGTACTGAGAGAGAGTATGATCGATCGTTTGAACATGGCCCTTGAGAAAGTCTCTGAATGGGGCGAAACCAATCTGGCCAAGTTTAGCGAGAGAAAGACGCAGGCGTGTCTGTTCTCCGAAAAAAGGAGTCAATTTCAACTGACTCCTACTTTTCGAGGTGTATCCGTGCCGGTTACTGATCATCTTAAGCTTTTGGGCGTTACCTTGACTTCTACGCTCAACTTTGGCTCGTACATCGAGTCCAAGGCTAAATTAGCTGCCAAAAAACTAGGTATCCTCTCAAAGGTGCGAAAGTACTTCAAATCTGAACAATTACTTTTGTTATACAAAGCACAGATTCGCTCTTGTATGGAGTACTGCTCGCACCTTTGGGACGGATCGGCTAAGTATCAGCTTGAGGCTCTGGAATCGATTGAGAGGCGTGCCAAAAGGCTCATAGGCAAAGACACTCTAGCGCGAAAAAGACTTCATAGTCTTGAACATCGCCGCAAGATAGCTAGCTTATCGGTTTTTTATCGGATACACTTCGGAGAGTGTGCAACTGATCTGCATGATCTAATACCTCCTTGCCCTTTTAACCCCCGACAAAAAAAGGGGTGTTATAAGTTTGACGTCGATGTCTGTCTGTCTGTCTGTCTGTCGGTCTGTCTGTCTGTCTGTCTGTCTGTCTGTCTGTGTGTGTGTCTGTCTGTGGCACCGTAGAGCTCAAACGGATGGGCTGATTTCGATGCGGTTTTTTTATTGAAAGTTAATATCCGTGCGGGTGTTCTTAGCTATGTTTGGTTAATATCGATTCAAAATGGCCGCCTCCACAAAATGGCGGACAAAATATTTCTTCACAACCTACCTCAATATGGGTATCAAATGAAAGGGCTTGACTAGCAGAGTACTAAACGCTATAACAAATTTCAAATTCAAGATGGCCGCCACCACAAAATGGCGAATTATATAATATTTTTCACTACTACCTCAATATGGGTATCAAATGAAAGGGCTTGATTAGTAGAATACTTTGCACTATGACAAATTTCAAATCCAAGATGGCCGCTACCACAAAATGGCGAATTACATTTCCTTTTTCACAATTCCCTTAATATGGGTATCAAATGAAAGGGCTTGACTAGTAGAATGTTGTACAGATAACAAATCTAAGGTAGTCGGGGGTTAATCAAAATTTTTAATTTTGTTCTTGTTTATTTCTATCGTACTTCTCGTAACTCAAAGAAGCGGCACCGTTTCATGGTGGATATTCCAAAGACACGGACGAAGAGGTTTGACTCTACGTTTGTGATAAGAACATCTAGGCTGTGGAATGAGTTGCCTGAGTGGGTTTTCCCCGATAGTTATAATCTTGGTGTCTTCAAATCGAGAGTGAATCGGTTTCTTCTAGGTAAACACGCTCCATCGTAGACCGCATCGTCGTTTAACATCAGGCGAGATGGCGGTCAAGTGTAAACCTATAAAAGTTAAAAAAAAAAAGTCATTATCACATTTTTTCAAAACATTGTAAGTAGACAGTTCATCTCTATCTCGTTACGCTAATCACCAGTCGGCGAACACAGACGTGGGAAATAAAAACAAATCATTACCGAGATAGTCCAGTTAGGGTCATGGCCCATCACCTCGGGAACTCATCATCAATATCTCGACTTTGCACTTATCTTTGTCACCTAGAGGCCAATTGATAGTCTCCACGCGAAGCTAAACTGCACTGAAAAGGCAACTGCAGAGGAGGCAGGGCGCCGGTATAGATGCGAAAGCTTTTTTGAAGATACGAGTACGTTACCGAGGAATCATATTGAACCCGGAGCTCTGTATTATTTACGCATCAATAAGTTAGTGACGTTGAGAGCTATGACGATGCGGATTAATTACCGGAAAATATATTTTTAAGACAAAATGAAACTGCGCTTGACCACAGCACAAAAATATGAGGTTTGCTGTTGGACTCAAAAAGATTTTATTGAACACTATGACATACATTTTATAATGGAAAACTGTTTTACTATCTTAATCTTAATATATTTAAATCTACTGTCACGATGTTTGTCCACGATGGACTCCTAAACTACTTAGCCGATTTTAATCAAATTTGGACACCGTGTGTAGACTGATCCAACTTAAAAGATAGGATAGTTTTTATTTCGATTAATGGGCTTTATGTGACAATATCCGAGCGAAGCCGGAACGGGCCGCTAGTTGTCTATAAAAACTCTGACGTTCCTTTAGACAAGGCAATTTTTCAGTCTGTACAACTGATTGACAATTGAAGTTACACATAAACTTTATTAACATTTCGTAAATGAGGTGTATATACTACATAAACTATAGCTAAGGTTTGAAAATAAATTACTAAAGTTTAATATTTTGAGAAACCGAAATGCCTGTCACGACAAATAATACCGAAAGGTTCGAGTTGATGTCGTGATGATCTGTTTACTAGTTGATAAGATGTGCTATGACCCTAACCGTCGTCTGTAGGGCCGCGACGAACCGACCTCTTGCGGTGAGTCACCGCGCGAGAATGACAAATGTAGCTACTATCGAGAAACCGCAAACACTGTTTATCTCGAATTATTCTTTTTTTGAATTTGAACAAGGCCGCCTCTACTCGGGTATGACGTAATTAGAATTGCATGTCTTGCAACTGGAGGAAAAATGCAGACAAGGTTAAACACTGAATTAATAAATAAATTATTATACAATATTGAATGTGTGAAACATTAAAAAGGAATTTTGTTTGCTGTAATTTTAATTTACTGATTTCATATTTTGAAAGTTAAACGATTTATAACGCTCTCAGCTATGAGACTAGAACTTCATAGAACAACATAATTTCCCTTTTATATATTAAAACCTAATTATCATTACACTACTTAAATTTGATTAAAATGCCAGCACATTGATATTATTTGGCCCAACATGTACGCATTGTAATTATGAATAGTAATGCCGCCAGCTTGGTCAGCACGCTTTTAACAAGTAGTGGCCTTGAACACCTTCATAATCTCTAGATCAAGAGTGTATCGGTTTCTTTTAGGAAAGCACCTGCAATCGTAGACCGCATCGTCGCCTGACATCAGAGATATGGCGAGATGGCGGTCAATTGCAAACCTACTCGTATCATTTTGCTAAAAGAAAAAAGAATTCCTTTCTTGAAGTAGGTTAAAAATAGATTTTCATCTGACAATATAATTTTAAATGCAACGATTTAGAGCTATAGATGTGCCCTGAGAAACCTCAAATTGGTAACAATCTGCGTCTGTGTGTGTAGTGGAGTTATTTACACACCACCAATCTACTTGACCCCTACAATCGTTAGCGGCGAAGTATACTGTGGTTCTACTTACTGTAGTCTAAATCTATGATTCAAACCACTTGAAAAATCAATCTCCCGTGAATGAGGGACCAGTAAAATTACAGTTTTACGCGATCTCCAGAATTTAAATGTGTCCTAAATTTCAGCTAAATTATAAATGTGTAAACAATTCGTTTTATAGCCGAACGCGAAAACTGAAGTAGGTCGTCTAGCTCAATTAAGAAGCCGTTCAATACAGCTTTGTTGTTATAAATAAGTTTAGATTTATTAGTACTCTTACCGCCATGCCGTCATACCACGGGCGAAGTGGGTCTTACTCAACTGTGGCTGATTTTCGGATGAGTGCTAACGCGTGCCTGTGTTCCCAGAAGACACAGAGACGATTCGACACAAAACAGTAAAACTAGTAATGAATAGTAGGATGGAATATGGACATAAGAACCATAAATGTGAAAACTAACACACAGGCAACGCGTTCCACACCTTAGACGTTCTGATTACGAAAATGGAGTATGTCCTCGTTCGAGTCTTTGGAACGTCAATCATGAAATAATGTCGCTTTTTCGAGCTACGAGCAGTCTGATAGAAAACATAAAGGTGGTTTTAGATTCTGCAGATCAACTGCGCACTCCGAAAAGTATCCAATATCAACTTTGCAGCGATGTTCAAGACTTGTGGAGTCTGTTTCGAAGACGGGTGTCGTTGCCTATGAGCCTTTCGGTACGTCTCTCGATCGGTTCCAGACAGCGAGCAACACGGAAGGAGTAGGCATACACAGCGTTGCACCTCGAAGTACAAGTCCGCGTGGACCATGGAGTTTGATAATATACTGTGGCGTGAGGGCGGGGCTAGATTTGTGACCCGTACTGAGCCAGTGTGGTGGATTATGGCTTAGATTCTCTCCTTACTAGAGAAGACCCCGAACATTTAGTTGGCTGCTTATACTTTATGCCACGGTATTCATTCCATAAATCAAATTCCCGTTGACTATTTACAAAGAAAATAGATATATTTGTGATCGTCAGCGATGTCTGGAATTCTTGCCTGTCTGCTTCGCTGTTATTTTCGTACGGTGACAGTCAAATGAGCTATAATAAGCATGGAACGATCAAATTCTGCAGAAGGACTCGGTAATTGGTGGCGGCCGACTTTCCCGGAACCCCAGAGAGGTCCTATAAATGGTGTTTTCGAGATCCGAGACCAGTTTTTAAAACTGTATCTTAAATTGCATTTTTGCGGCGTCGTGTAATCGATGTTTTTCAATTAGGCACGTAACATGTTTTTCTGGTGTCAAGCTTTGGTGGCCGCGAATTGAGGGGGTGTAGTGCGTTTTTGCAATTTCACAATCATAGGTAGGAATCCCGGTTGCAGCTACGCGCGATAGACTTTCTGACGCACGTTACTTAATCCCACTAATATTATAATGTATATCAATGTATGGATATTTGGATGTCTGTTGCTCAATCACGACCATAATAAACGGATCGGGTTGAAATTTGGAATACTAGTTACTTAGTTTATAGTCTGGAAAAACGTAGGCTTTTATCCCGGGAAAATAACGGGAACGGAACTGCGCAGGTAAAACCGCGGGCGCTGCTAGTACTAAATAAAGTAGCAACTGTCGACCTTATCACTAAAAAGCGATATCTTTCAGGCAACTGTAATTAAACGGTAGTAGTAGTAAAATCCGTTGGGAAGGAAAAGTTCTAGAGTGGCGACCACGCACCGGAAAACGCAGCGCTGGTCTCCAACATGGACCGACGATCTTTTGAAGGTCGCCGGAAATCGTTGGATGCGGGCGGTGAACACACAGACAGACACAGAAACACACCACAAAGACTGGTCTTTGTGGTGTGTTTCTTGTAGTGGTAGGTCCCTTGGGAGACTCCGCTTGGGGGAGTACCACAACGTTGCCAGTTATTCTACCGCCAAGCAGTAATATTACATTACTGTGTTCCGGTTTGAAGGGCAATGTTTCTAGAGAAATTACAGGCCCTAGAGATATGACATCTTCGATCTCTGGGTGACGAGCGTAGTGCAGTGCTAGGTAATGATTTTGACTCTTCATGTTCCAATAGCTGCATGTCACTGTGCTGTTATGTGGCAGGCATGTTGCTTACCATCACATGTCCTGCTCGACTCGTCAAGCTATATTTTTAAAAAATCTTTGGGGTGGCCATCGGCCTTCGTCCAGCAGTGGACGTCCTTCGGCTGATATGATGATGATGAGTAGTAAAATAGAATTTTATTCCTAGTTCGAACTATTGAAACACAACATGACATCTTTGTGTTCCGTCCAGAGTGATGTATCCACGGCGCTGACCTCACCGGTCCACTCGCCAGTCGCCGTTTACTCACACTTTTTACGAGTTTCTCAAATCAATTACAATAACGGGGAATTTCTATATTTATAGGCTCGCTAATGCCAACTAAACATTATGCACAGCTTGCTACGTGACCGGCGGCTTTATCGACAAACTACTTACTTCTGTAAAGCGAAAACTTCTTTCATCTTTAGCACTTTTCCATCTGGCAACATCTGCCAAGTAAACATTGAGAAGTAGTTGCTGTTCGATTTTAATTGTTATTATTAGAAATAATCAAATAACGAGAACTTACAAGTGTTCGACATATTCAAGCGTAACCTACAAAGTAAAAACAGACGTAAAACATCACTGGTGAGCTGTATTGTCGTAATTATACCATGTAATGTGATTGATCACAACCGTTGAAACTTTAAATCCACACACACACAATATCAAAATAACTGTAAAATCTCAAAACAAGAGTAAAAAAACAGTTTTTCACTTCAACAGTAATGACACTGTAATAAAATTCTAAACAGCTGACTTTGACAATAATGGAATGCTATGATGATTTTATGAGATAAGTGACAGTTGACATTCATAACAGTTTCTGTAGTTCCGAAATACTTTGATACTTCAAAGTTTTTGAACGAGGTGTTGGTCCGCTGCTATAGTACCGTAACAATCACAGAATCCTCGTACTATGTGTGAACATCATTATTGCATTGCTAATTTATAGAAGATAATCATAATTACGACAGCTGGAGTAAGCGAATAGAATTAATGATAGAATTATTCGCTGTATAAATTGAATTTAATTAATTATGCGAATTACACATTTTTATTAATTATTATGAACGCCCATAATACGAAATAAATAAAATAGTTGTATTACAAGAAAACTTACCTAGCAAAAGCATATATTCGTAACTTTGAGAAGAATGCCCTGAGTGGTCTTAAATTCGAATCTCAGTGACCTGTGTGTGTCTTTTTGGACACATTTCGAAGCGACAGACATAATAAACTAAACTAATAAAAGTAAGATCACATCATAAAAGTTACTACAATAAACGTTTAAATAAAGTGTAAAATGACCACAAGACTTGGTACAAGAGGTCAAATACTTAAAGATTCTGAAAATAGGATCAAAGAACTTACGTTTGAGCTAAAAAAATCTCAAGACCTAAACATCAAATTAATGAAAGAACATGATGAGTTTTCTGAAGACTTTAAAAAACTCATGCTTCAAAACTCAAAATTGAAAGACCAGATAGCGGAAAAAGAAGTGCAGCTAAATGACGCGTTATTGGAAAAAGAAAATGTATTAGTAGCGCTTGCAGAAAAATCTGCAGACATAAATGCATATGAAGAATCACTAACAATAATTCGTATGCACGAAACGAATGCTGCACTATTCAGTGAATTGCAAAAAAATACACAGGCTGACCATAATCTAATAGTTACACAACTAACTGATGAACTTAATGGTCTAAAACAGCAAATCATAAGTTTACAGAGGGAAATTATTAACATTAAAGAAAGCAATGGAACTACTTCTGTGATCGGCAAAAAATATCCAACTCCAGGCCAACAGAGTAATTTGAATGAAGAAAATAACATACATACCAGTAATAAAATTGATACAGAAATCATAACAAACCACAGGAAGAGTAAAATTGACAATAATATACAGAATAAAATTGAAAATGTGACCTATGATAAATGTAATCAACATAAGATAACACCAAGACTTGCCGAGAAATTCAGAAATGAAAAAAATATCAAAACTTACGACATCAAAAAAACAACAAAACAAACAGACATTCGGCAAAGACAACTAGAACAAAAAATATTAATCCTCTGTGACAATTTTGGAAAGGGATTGGCCGAATTTATGCAATTCAATTCTCAAAAGCATCAGTCTATAACGTCTATATGCAAACCCGGAGCAACACTGGCGTCTGTCACAAGTGGAGTAGAAGTTTTGACCAAAAATATGACAAAAGGTGACATAATTATTGTTATTTCATCTAACCCGATTGACTACCGCTTTGGATGCATAAGAAGACTAAGACAGCTTTGTTACTTAAATCAGTTTAAACTACAATTAACCACTCTGCCATATTACTACAGTATGTTGGACGATCGGAATAATGATTATAATCATAAATTGTACTTATTGAATCGAAAAATTTTTGACTTTGTTGATCGCTCTCCTTCCGTGTCAATCATAGACGTAAACTCATTCAACGGGAAAATGATGTTATATAAAAATAAATTAACCTATAGTTTCTTGACATTTTTGTGTGACCGGATTATGTATAATTTGACATGTGGACAACAAAATCAATACTCTAATTTAATTTTAATAACATTAGATCAGTCAAATAATTCAGAATGCGAAAATATAAATTTGAATTCATCCATCCAAACTCACAGTTTTTTAGAAACAATCAGTCATGGGCGATTCTCTGTAAGCTCGTACAGCTCCCATACAAATGCTGTCCTGGCATTTTTTTTTATTATTTGGCAAAAATTCATGTCCTATTTATAAGAAAATTAACTATTATATTAGTTAAATAAGAAGGCCCGCTGAATTTATTCATATTTTCTGAGTTATTATTGATTTTCCAAGAAATCATGACAGGGGACTGTTAAGTGAGACAGAGGACTGTTGTACTTTAAAAAAAAGTCATTTTACATTTATCAATTATTAATTATTTTTATAACATATTTCCGCATCAATAATAAACAAAATATCTATTTAAAAAAATGAACAGAAATAACAACTTTCTTTAAACATTCACAACAAAAATTAACCTTAAGTGCTAGAAACAGTTTGTACTCATGGAGATTAACATATCGATATTCTACTATCAACAATTAAATGCTTCATTCAGTATTCATTGAAACAGTTATTTTTATTACTTAATATAATTATTAGAAAACAGTATTTTACTCTCAGATATATAACATTTCAACTGAGATCTCCAATCGCATCCTAAAGATTTTTGTAATTCTAATAATGGACATAATAAAGTTTAAAAAAAATTAAACTTAACATTTTAAAAAAATTACACTAAAATGTCATCTTGAGTCAACTGATAAAATATTATCTTTCTTTCCAATCAGCATAAACAGCCCACTAAATGTTCCCACTGCTGGGACTCCGAACCTTCTCTCACAGGGAGAGAGTCAACGTTATAATCCACCATGCTGGCCCAGTGCGGGTTGGTGGATGACACATGACTTCGAAAGATTCTAGGTACATAGTACATGTCGGTTTCCTCATGATAATCCTTCACCGTTTTAAGCAAGCAGCATCACGCGCATGACTTCGAAAAGTTAGTGGTGCACGTGGTTTTGAACCTAGGTTCTCCGGGATGACAGTCGCCCGACTAGACCAGCCGTAACTTTAGCCTTTTTAATCAAGTCAGAATTAACCAGCTTTTGATCTTGATCAAATGACACGTCTATAATGTCCCAATCTTTTTTCTGGCTGGCTTCTTTAATGTAACACGTAAGTCGTTTTCATCGTCATCATTAATTACGACAGTTTTATTATCATCCAATCTTTGAGGGTACTTGTTTGGTGTAACTGTCAATTCAGGTTCAGCCGATAGAGGATCATCCGGTTAGGACTCTATAAACCCTTTTTCTACTGTCCTTCTAGGTTTTAGAGCAAAGTTGATACTGCCAATATCGTAATTCTGAACTGGCGTGTCTTGAAGGTGGAATATCCGCTTCTGGATCTGTTGAAGGTATATTTTCTCGTACAAAAGTGTTAGTGATGCTTTTCAGTCTCAGTCTTTTAGTTCAAAATACGGTACAATATTATTTCCATTTTTTAAGGTGGCTTTAAGGGTTCTTTGCTCACGTGATGTTCTATTCTTTACTAACTTCAGCAATTTTTTTTCTTTTGGTACATACTTCAACTTCTCCTTGCCTATCATTTCTTCTTTTTTTCTTCTTTGAGGGTTACTTTTTCTTCTTTGGTAACATAGTCGCTCTGCTTCTCCCTTTTTCAAGAGTAATTCCTCTCGGGATAGCTCTTTCTTTTTAGGAACCATTTCACGTGCGTTCGATCAGCCTGTAAAAATAATTTAAGTTTATAAAGGAAAATAATACGAAGCAATCAAATATTTTGATGATTGTTACATTAATAAAACAGATTAGCGGCTAAATTTACACACACAATACATAAAATCAATGACCAATACACAAAATACACAGTCCCTGTTATAAAAAACAGCCCCTGCTGCAATTTCAGGCAGAGGACTGTTGCCAGGGGACTGTGTATTTCCCTTAGATTTCACAATATTTATGAAAGTAATGTAAAATAGTTATTTTTACATCTACCAATCAATTGCGACATAAATAATACAACAATAAACTTTATATAGTGAGTATTAAAGTAATTAACAAAACTTTTATGACTTACCAGAGGACTGTCTGTGGTACCGGTCCAAGTGTGTGTTCACCTCACAAATGATGCTCTGACACTAAACAAAATAGCATCTCAACGTAGCATTTGGTAAGGTTGCCAACTTCACAGTGATTGCGTTTTATTTCACTCAAAAAAAAGTTCGTAAATATTATCGTTTTTTATTATTATGGATTTGAAATTTTGGCAGGGGACTGTATGAAAATTCTAGGGACAAAGTTTACAGGAGTTTACTTAGTAAATAAAATTCGTAATGGGACCTTATTTTATGAAAGTAATATAGTTCAATTATTTTTGTTTATTATGTTAACTGCCATATGTATGCAATTTCAACAACTTCTTCGTAAATCTCATTTCTTTGTGGGAATCCAGGGTTGGGGACAACCAGGGGACTGTATTTTTAGAGTTTCTATCACATCTAGAAAAAAAGTTAAAATAGTTATGGTTCTAAAAACAAAGGGCCCGTATAGAATCGATGTTAAAGTTTCATGAGGAATATGTTTTTTTTAAATAATTGAAGTACTTTGAGAAATAATTGGTCGGGACAGCCGATTACGAGCTTACAGAGAATCGCCCTCATACAAACGTTGTAACTTAACTTCTCCAGAGATAATAGTCATGCATCAGAACTGTAGAAGTTTACAAAATAAAGTATTGTCAATGAATAGTCTCACTGCTACCTATAAACCTGACATATTGATTTTGTCCGAAACATGGTTGAATAAAAGTAATGTAGACAGTATTGTATTGCATGGCTATCGTCATGTCAATTGTTTCGTCAGGAAATCGCACATACATGGCGGTGTTTCTATATTTGCAACTAATAAACTTAAAACTACCCCAATAATAGAAATAAGTAAATTAGCTGTTGAATATCATTGTGAATTGACTGCTGTTGAAGTCACAATTAATAAAAAAGGTAAAAAGCTAATTGTTATTGGTATATACAGGACGGGCAAAGGTAATTTTGCTGTTTTTGAAGACGTAATGGATAAATTGTTTAGGTTAATTCATGAGAGATCGTATGACGATGTTCTTATGGCAGGAGATTGGAATATCGACTTTTTGAAAACCTCTCCGAACAAAAGATCGGTATTGGATATTTTGGAGGTTTATTCTTTCAAAAATATTGTAAATTTTCCAACAAGAATTGATAACTCTTCTAGAACTTCTGTTGACTGTGTGGTCACTAATATTGATAATAATCGTTTTACTATAAAAGGAATAGCAGCTGCAATGGACCGTACTGATCACGATGCACAGTTAGTGCACATTAAATTCGAAAAACTAGAAATGAATAAACAAGATAACGTTGAGAAACGTATTTTCCATCCTGAAAAAATTGAAAATTTTTTGTAATGCTATGCTATCATATGATTGGGACACCTTGTTTAACTCATACAATGAACAGACTTTTGACGATTTCGTGTCTAAAATAAGGTGGAATTTTAATTTATTTTTTCCTACAACAAAGGTGAAACAAAAATCGCAACCAGTTCCATGGATATCTGAAGAAATTACTAACATGCAGAGAGATATTAATGACTTATATGAACTTAGGAGACAATATCCGGAAATCATAAATAAGGATATAATAAGTAAAAAAGTGAAATTAAAAGAAGAATTGATATTGCGTTGTAAAAATGAATATGTTGAAAAAAGAATATCTAGTTCAAAAAATCCAAAGAGAGAGATTTGGAAAATAGTAAAAGAGGATACTAATAAAAACATCAAGGAATGGAACTGGGAACTAATGAATAATGAGACAAAATTACAAGTTAAAAACGATAGTATTCCTAACTACATCAATAATTATTTTATTTCTATTGGTGATGAATTGAGTATTAAATGTCCTCCCAACATGGAAAAAGCTATTAATTTCTTAAATGAAGCTGTAAATGAATTGCCTGATTTTGAATTTAAAAATATTTATTCTAAAGACTTACTAAGTTTAGCCAAAAATAAAATTCATTCATCTGAGACGAAAGATATATATGACATTTCGGGTAATTTTCTTTTTAAAATAATGCAACCTCTGTCTGATCATTTGACGTACTTGGTCAATAATATTTTGCAGTCTGACAAATATCCTGATACGCTAAAAGTATGTCGTCTAAGCCCACTTTATAAAGGAAAAGGAGAAAAAAACAGATGTGAAAAACTATAGACCCATTACCATTGTACCTACTATCTCAAAATTAATAGAGTCCTTGATGTCGAACCAATTAATGAAACATTTAGAGAATCACAAATCTCTATCTGAGACTCAATATGCTTACAGAAAGGGAAAATCAACTTCAACAGCCGCACATGTCTTTGTGGACAAAGTAATCACTGCTCTTGATAAAAAAAAAAAGTGGCTGCTATATTTATAGACTTGTCAAAAGCATTCGACTCGGTAAATCACCAATTGCTAGTAGAAAAACTTAGAAGGTACGGGATAAGGGGCCATAGTGAGAAATTAATATTGTCCTTCTTAACTGATCGTCAGCAAATAGTGGAAATAAAAGTTAAAGGACAGACACTAAAATCCCATCCACAAACTTTAAAAATTGGTGTCCCACAGGGTTCGTCAGTGGGAAACACAATGTTTGTCTTATTCTTGAATGATATGGCTAAAATACCAATGAAAGGCGATTTAATCCAATACGCTGATGACACTACTGTTGTAGTATATGGTGAAAATTTTGATGAATTGATAAACAATGTCACCTTATGTATGAAACATCTTCAAATCTGGTTTTCAAATAATGGCTTGAATCTAAATTCTGATAAAACAAATGTTATGATTTTCAACTCAGTGTCTCCCAAACAACCAGTATTTGTTATTCCATCATTTCATGACACCGAAACTTTAAAAAGTACTAATTTGGTGAAATTACTTGGTTTCGAAATAGACTCGGCCCTCACCTGGAAAACCCACATAGATGCAACTTGTGGAAAGATGTCCCGAGGAATTTATGCACTGCTACAATTGCGACCCATGGCGACGAAATGCTATCTTAAGGAAGTCTATTTTGCATATGTTCACTCAGTTATGTCATATGGCATTGTACTATGGGGTAATTCTACCGATAACGAACGCATATTAAAGATGCAGAAGCGAGCAGTAAGAATTCTGGTTAATGCCAGATATAGAGAGTCGTGCAGAGACCTGTTTAAGAGTCTCCAAATTCTTACATCTACAGCAGTGTATATTTTGAGATAATTAAATACGTTCGCAGAAATATTCACATCTACCAGACTCGTGGAAATTATACAAAATCTAATTTTCGCAATAAGAATAATTTGGTAGGTGTGAAACATAGGCTGCACAGTTCAACTAAAAATCCATCAGTCATAGGCCAACAATTGTATAATAAATTGCCAAACTCTGTCAAGGAATGTACGTCATATGATGCGTTTTGTTCTAATGTTAAGGACTTATTACTGTCCAAAACATTATATAAAGTTAAAGACTATTTGAACAGTAATTACGGTGATTATAAGCCTTCATCCTAATCTTGCCTACTTAATTAAAAATGTTATTTTATGAAAAACAGTAACATATATACTGAAATTGATTGATTTAGTAATAAGCATATTATTATTTTGTAATAAATGCTGGCTTGACAAAGCATATTTATATGTAGATATAAGTATAAATATAGATAATTCATTACTTTTATAAAAAGCCTCTATACAGCTTGTAATTTTAATTAAATAATTGTTAATTTATTTTGACCATAGTGCAAATTTGAATTATAACTTGTAAAGAAATATTATAAAATGTATTTAAACTGACGAGTTACAAATGTAACATTTATTATTATATTTAATGATAATTGTGTATATTTTGTAATAATAAATAATATCTTATCTTATCTTATCTTATCTTTTTAGTAAGGCGAAATTCTATTCGTTCGCGTTACCAACATGCTTTTTTTTACATAAGAAGTGACGAGACGAGCAGGCCATGTGCGTGATGGTAAGCAACATGCCTGCTATTGGAACATGAAGAGTCCAATTCATTACCTAGCACTGCACTGCGCTCGTCACCCAGAGATCAAAGATGTTATATCTCTAAGCCTTGTCATTTTTTTTTAACTATAATAGGTTCGCACTTGACCACCATCTCGCCTGATGTTAAGCGATGATGAGATCTACGATGGAGCGTGCTTAATTTCACTGGAAACATTGCCCTTCAAACCAGAAAACAGATATTTATACACGGATTGCTTATAACAGAGACAGCGGAGCGAGACGTATGTACGTGCTAATGGGTGAAACGTTGTGAGTTCGTGTCACCAACACGCATAATAGCAGTATATTATATCAGTAGCTACTCGTATAGAGGTGCCGTGTTGTGGAACATTAGTGCTGTTTAGTGCTGAAGCTCTAAGTTACAAGTTTTCTCTTCTATCGGTAGCGGCTTGGCGTCGTAGCGGCGACGGTACTCTGTTTCTGTCACTCTGGAAAACATTGCCAAAAACATTGAAAAAAAAACTTGAGATGTGTCAAGGGACACCCGGATGGAACGAAGTTCCTTTCGATTAATTAGTGAAGGAATCATTTTTTATTTTTATTATTAATTATTTACAAAAAACCTGTATACACTCAACAAAAATAATCGTCGCGACACCACACTGTTCAATGCGAAATAGAAATGAAAATATCTGGTTTGCTTTCTATAAGAGAGAGAGAGAGACAGACAGAAACATGCGACGCCGCACAGCTTACAATAGCAAAAGTGTCGTGACAACTTTTCGTAAGATTTTTTCCGTCTAGCCCCCTTTCACAACGCGCGATAAGGAACTTCGTTCCAAAAAGGGGTATTAAAGGGATATAAGTTTGACGTCGATGTCTGTCTGTCTGTCTGTGGCACCGTAGAGCTCAAACGGATGGACCGATTTCAATGCAGTTTTTATTCAAAGATTAATATCCGTCTGCATTTCTGTCTTTGATGACCATCTGCAAATTAAACTCTCGGATCATCTTCGTTGTTGCAGACAACGCTCGCCGGACGAACCGACCGATGGCGTCGTCGTTGACGTCAGCGAAACATTGACCTTCAAATTATTATGAATGAAAGGAGATTCGTTTCGTGCGCGATCAAGGGTGCTTAATACATGCGTCACACAGACCGCCGAGCCGGAGCCGAGTCGAGCCGTGATCGCGACGAGAGCTCGCGTTACGCGCCCGTGTAACGTAACCCACTTTCCCACAAACTCGCGCTCAGTGAATTGCCGCATGTTATGTTTCACACTGGGAGCATGTCGTGTACTACAACACTTTAGAACTAGTGAATATGTCGAGGTTCACAACAGGATATACGTAGTAGACAAATAATTTAATTTATCCGAAAATAAATAAAAACCGAGTTCAATTTAAAATTAAATTCACTCGGCCAAATTTCATAAGAATCTATCAATACACAACGTATTAAATACAGGAAAATAAATTTTAGTTCTTTGATTCTATTTAACAAACCGCCACACCGATGACTTCAAAATTTATATGGGTCCACCTCTGAACCAAAGTCAAAGTTCTTCATTGATAAATTTACAAATTACACATCAATTTTAGAAGAAACAAAAATAAGAGCACACAAAGACTAGGAACTGAACTATCTACCAAGCAAAAAAATAACCATCAAAATCAATTCATAATTGATAGATAAACTCTTTATTATTGCTCTTAAATTACAAAAAAAAACTTCATTAATTTTTGGCGCTATCGCCAAAGTCGCAAGTTTTTTTTTACAATATAAATACATACCGTACAAACAAACAAAAACATAAAACCGAATTGAGAAACTTCTCCTTTTTTGAGAGGTTAAAAAAGTAAATTAACTACCTACTTATGGTAAATGTTTTATGTTAAGTATTAGGGTTCTAAATAGACAGACTACAAAAGTAAAAGAGATGTACTGCTACTACTAAACCTACTAAAATTATTAATGTCAAAGTTTGGATGTTTGTAGCTCAATCACGTCGGAACGTCTGAGTGGATAGGGTTGAAATTTGGAACACAGATTACAGTCTGGAAGAACACATGGACTACTGGTTATCCCGGGAAAATAACGAGAAAGGGACTACGAGAGTTAAACCGCGGGGCGGTGCTAGTTTTTTTTTTACTTTTATAGGTTTACACTACATAAAATATATAAATAAATTTACATAAATAAAACACAGGGGTTTATAACGACTTTCTCAGTATTATAGAAGTATTTTAAGTACCAATTATAATACTTCTAATATAACTGACAAAGGTTAGGTACATCTACACACACATCAGCTACACGACCCAAAATAAAATACAATACATGGTATATCGTAGTAACTAAACGAGTGAAACAATAGACAGAGACCAGTTTATTGTGGTCACGTGATCGGGTGACGCTTCTTGCCGCGACCGTCTAGATTTAGCGCGCTGCGCGAGTACTATTAATTGTCAAGTTTACGAAAACAGCATCGCATTAATAACGTAAAAGTGAGAGTTTGTGTGTTTGTTCAGATTCATTTTTTTATTTATTTATTTAACGAAGTTAAAGTTACTTTAAAAAAAACTCTATATATAAAAATGTTATGTTGGTTTGTGTACGCTTCAAAAACTCAAAAAGTTCTGCACCGATCGAGCTGAAGTTTTACAGTGATATATAATCCGCATCAATGATTGTTTTTATCTAATTTTTGGATCTCAATGTGCCACAGAGAAGCTTGGCAGGGTACAGCTAGTATTACTGATGAACAAATCTAAGTACTGTTTGTTTATTTTGTAAAGTGCCCGAAAAACATGGCCGAATTGGAGCAATGCAATGAGTGCAAAAAAAAAAAACAACTATTAAAAAGGCTATTCACCGCAGCGGTGACAAATAGTTTTATCAGTATAAGTATTTATTAGAACGCACAAGGACGCGAATAGACAGTTCTGCTGCTAGCCGACATTCACGCCGCATTCCGATCTCGCAAACACACACACACAGATTGCACAAGACGAAAGTTTGTGTGGGATTGAGTGTTTCAGCATATGCAGTGTATGTTCCCACAGCTGGGCCCCGGAGACTTCTCTCACAAGGAGAGTCAAGGCCATAATCCACGCTGGCCAAGTAAGTGTCAGTGGATGTTTCATAATCTCGAAAGATTTTGGAAACATGTCAGTTTCCTCACGATGTTTTCCTTCACTGTCAAAGCCAGCGTTGATGACGCAATTGTACATTGGTCATTTGATTATGTACGGCATTGGTTCCATACAGTTTCAATACCTCTTGTAATCTATTATTCCGCAACGCCATACAAAAATCATGCGACAAGGAGCAATGATCGAGGTTTAGAACCCCCTCTCTTCAACTGCACTCTAGTTGGACAGCTTACAAGTGACGGCATAGTGCTCAAGCTTATTACTTTATACTCTTCTGTCATCCCACATAGGTCTCCTGCTGTATCAGATGACCCATCAATTTTGTTCACGGGCCTGCAGTCTAATACAAATGCAGCGATGCAGTCACAACCTCGGGACACAAACATGTCGTTTGTTCGTTGTCTCACCGCTCTCCGGGGTAATTGGTTTAATGATTTAACGGGTAGCCAGCGGGGCATAAGCAGCCCACTAAATGTGCCCACTGCTGGGACTCGGGGCCATCTCTCGCAAGGAGAGAGTCAAGGCCATAATCCACCACTAGTCCAGTGCGGGTTGGTGAATGAAACATGACGTCGAAAGATTCTAAGTACACATGTCTTTTTCTTTCATAAAATTTTCCTTCACCGTTTTAGCGGCATTACGAACATGACTTCGAAAAGACAGTGGGATTAGATCGCGGGGGCTCCGGATCGGCAGGGTAAATCCCTCTCTGCGTACCCTTGCAGTTTAAGTTATAGTTTGCGTAGGAGTGTCGCTGCGCTGCATTTGAAACTGCACGTTCCGACCGTCACGCCCGCTTGCCAATAATGATCTTTAACTCGGCATTTATGTAACCTATGCCATTTTACCATTTACCTATGGATAGTCGAGTAAGTTATGGCTAGTCTAGTCGGGATAACATGAGGATGATGAGCAAAACCGACATATACCTCTAATCTTCAAAGTCATGCGTCATCCACTAATTCACCACACTGGCCCAGTGTGGTGGATTATGGCCTAGACTTTCCACGCCAGAGAAGGCCCTGAGTCCCAGCAGAGAGAACATTTATCATCATTTGGGCTGCTTGTGGTATGCTACGCCATTTTAATTGACTTCAGACAGAGAAAATCTTTCTTTTACCTCATGTGGTACGGTCCCCCTAACCTCAACATCGGCCAGGAGTTGTTATGCACACATCGGTGTCCAATGGACGTAACGTACTCGCTGAGGACGAGGGTCCCGCACACAGTCGTAGAGTTTGTTTATTACCCGACGATATCGAAGATGATGCGATATGTCGTTTTGCGATGCCACCTACTGTTTTTTAACCGACTTCAAATGAGTTCATGGTCAAGTTTCAATTTCAATTCAATTCAATTCAATTCATTTATTCGAACCATTATTTCAAAAGAACACTTGGTAACGTCACTTACAATAAAATTATACATAAATAATCTGTGTATGTAATAAAATAATACTAAAGAATAATGTCAAATAAAAAATAATCAGCTGTAAAGGGGCCTTGTCATTTAGGTGCAGCTGTAAAAAGGCTTTGTCATGGTGAAAAAAACAAATTATCCAAACAATGAATACATACATTAGGTACTTAAACAAATTTACATTAATGTTTAGTATTATTCCACTTTACTCGATAGTTCTGATTTTGACATATTCCTTTTCCAAATATTGCTGTCCTTTACAAAATCATCTACAGTGTAATATGCTTTGCTCATTAGGTAGTTTTTTATTTCGGTTTTAAACCTAGTTTCATTGAGACCTTCCACTTGTGCAGGTATTAAATTATAGAAGCGAATCCCATTACATTTGAAAGAGTTAATGGTTTTCTGTAGTCTGCATTTAGGAAATACAATTTTATGTTTATGATGTGCTTTTGGATTCAAATCAGACATTTTCTGCAGTCGAGTACGGTTTTTTCGCACATACATTATACTTTCATAAATGTATAACGACGGGACTGTTAGTATATTTATAGTTTTAAACATCTCCCGTAATGATTTTCTAGCAGACAGATTGTACAGAGCACGGATTGCTCTCTTTTGTAATATAAAAATTGAATTTCTATCCGCGGCCGATCCCCATAATAAAATCCCATAGGACATAATACTATGAAAGTATCCAAAATAAACAAGTCTAGCTGTTTCCACGTCAGATATTTTCTTAATTTGACGAACTGCATGGGCAGCTGAACTGAGTCTATCAGCTAGTCTCTCTATGTGAGGACCCCACTGCAGCTTTGAATCCACTGAAATGCCCAGAAAAAGAGTAGATTGTACGGGTTCGATCACTTTATCTTTCAGTCTAATATCAAGTTTACAGCCCAGTACATTGCATAGCGTAAACTTTATACATTTAGTTTTATTTGGATTTAGAACTAGATTATTTGCATCGAACCATTTGTATGTGATGTCCAAAATTGCGTTTACTTCTGTGAAATCATTTATTCCTCTTTTAACCTTAAAAAGAAGTGATGTATCATCAGCGAACATAACTATTTCTACGTTTTTATGGTTTTTTATCATAAAAGGTAGATCATTAACGTATATAAGAAACAATAAGGGTCCAAGGATGGAACCTTGAGGTACACCATTTTAAAGGGGACTCATTTGATTGCACACCGTCAATTTCAACTATCTGTACACGATCTTTAAGATAAGAAGAAATAAAATTTAGAGCTGGCTTCGATAGCCCATAGAACTGTAGTTTCTTCAAAAGAGTATCATGATGAACGCAGTCGAAAGCTTTAGACAAGTCACAAAACACACCCAGAACATCGTGATGATCTTCCCAGGCACTTAAAATATAATTATTTAGTTCAACGCCTGCATCAATAGTGGAACGTCCCTTGTGAATCCAAATTGGTTGCTATGTAATAGGTTATTAACATTAAAGTAAGATAGAAGTTGATTGCATATAAGTTTCTCAAATATTTTACTAAGGCAGGGTAATACAGAGATGGGTCTGTAATTGCCAGGTTCGTTTTATCTCCAGATTTGAACAGTGGTATAACTTTGCTATATTTCATCATGTCAGGGAATGTGCCACCTCTAATGCACTCGTTGAACAATTCCGCTAAGTAAGGAGCAATGCTATTTATAATTCCATCAAGTACTCTTACTGATAATCCCCATAAGTCCTCCGTACTCTTTACTTTAATGTCTTTGAATGTTTTAGTAGTATTGTAATAGCAGTCACTTGGTGAAATTCAAATGTAGATGAAGGGCACTTAACGTTTTCTTTTAACATTTCTTCAGCAAGTAAGGGGACGATGTTAAGTGCTTAGTTGTTTCAAGGGATATCAGCAAAATAAGTCCTGAAAGCATCTACTATTTCCGATTTTCTTGTAGTTACTCTTTCACCAACCCGAAGTGCGTTTATTTTTTCACGACTTTTAGATCTCCCAGTCTCTTTGTTTATAATCTTCCACGTGTTTTTTATCATGTTATTAGAGTTTTTAATTTGATCTCGAATAAATATTGTTTTAGCTTGTATACATGAATTTCTGAAAATTTTGAATATTTATTAACATAGTTTTTGTTGCATCATCATTGCAATATGTCTTTAGTTTATATAAATTATACAAATTGTTTCGACTTTTAAATATTCCCGGTGTAGCCCATTCAGCGAACTTAGGTTTTGCGTTAATATTAATTAATTAATTAATTATACAATAGCAATACAACCATAAAATAGTTACATTACGTCATTGGTAATAGTGGGTATTCCCAAAACCCGAATCCAAAATGAATCGGGAGTGAATAGTTGGACTTTCATGTTTGTTTTTATTGATTGATGTTTAGATGGACGCTCGTTGCTCGATCACATCGTAGGGAAAATAAAATAGTAGGATACATAGACCCACGGTGTTAGGCTCCACCGGCAGACCAACTAAACTGAGAGTGAATCGGTTTCTTCTATGTAAGTATGCTCTATCGTAGACCGCACAGTCGCTTAACATCAGGCGAGCTCCGGGTCAACTATAAATCTAAATTAAAAAAAAAACTGCGAGGCAAAATAGCATAGTATTATTATTCACGAATAACGAACAGCTAGTTTTTAATGCGAGTATGCAATTACGTTGAAATTACGCAAACGAAATAAATAATCGCATCTAGAAACACATAACGGAATAACCGAATGTAAGCCACCCGAATAGTGTAACGACAGATTACGTGACCAAGCTGCTAACCGTCGTAATTCCACTCATTAAAGGTATATTCTTAAATAACAAACTGGTAGCGAGTCTGGTAAAGGAACTAAAATATAGGTCGAACTGTGCGTATAATCTACTGAATATTGATGAGACGGGCCGGACATATCCGGTAGTTTGCAAAGATAACGCGCGTGTTACGCGGTGCTCTTATAAAAATAGTGATTGATCGACATCGACCAAAGTTACGACCGTGGAAGCATCGTCAGCACGTCACTGGTCTACCAGAATCAAAATCATTTATCGTTATAACTGTGTATAAAAGATGACATCAAATACCATACACGGACACAACAGTTTGGCCATTTCGGGCGTGCAATATTTATTGTGCTGACAAATGTTCAAGTTGACGCGTTGTAAATCTAACCGCATGTTGGAAGGATCCCTTCGGGTCCTGCGCCGTCTGCGCAAATCCAAAGCCTACTTGGAGTCAGCTACTCCACCTATAGATCCTTCTCAAAAAAAGCTGGAAGCATCTGATAGCACGATTCCAAGGAAATTGGCCAAGCGAAATTGGAAGGGTACTAGTATTTTAGCATCGGCACGCTATTGTGGTTTCTAAATGTACTCATCGTTACACTTCTTTATTTGTACATTACGTGTCTGGTGTTACATCCCATGATGCTAGCCAAAATAGGACCTACGACTTTGGCTTCAACTGGCCTGCACTGTCTACTGAACTTGAAAACTATCAGGTTTCTCTAAGGAATTACATTTGTAGTAACCAGAGAACCGAGGTCACGTAATTAGCTCACCGCATCAGCAAACCGAAATGACAGTCAGCCGCCCATATCAGTCGCAGAATCAATAACCGTCGAGGTAGACGGGTTCTTCAGTGGAGACCGCAAATCGGCCAATGTAGGACGCTTAGGTACTATTCTTATTCGACATGGGAGCGATAGCCCCTGTTAATTTTTATGGAAGTGACTTCGTGAAAAGGGAGGAAATTGTGTTACAGAAAACAGTGGAAGCAGATGCTATTTGATTTGACCAATGAGCGCGCGCGGTTGCAGGGAAATGCTGTGAGGTACCTGCTATTTTGTCGTGAGATTGGTACCACGTCATACTCTCAGTCAAGATGAAGAACAGAAGCACCATTCCGAAACGCATTTTTATCGGATAGATATAAAATAGATAAGACAGTTACTTTGTGACGATGTTCGCCATTTTGCAGTACCTATATATTAACATTTTTATCAATGAAAGATGTTAGTACTATCTATACCCGTGGCGCGGTTTCGACAAGGAACGGCGTCACAATACAGAATACAGACCCCGTACGTTTGTTTGTTTTGATCAAGGCAATCAATCAAACGATTAGAAACGTCCAAATGTTACTAGTACGTCGATGACAAAACTATTATGTCATCATATACACAAACGCATATCGACGTCGTATCTCGCGATTAATGCTTACAGATAACAGTTACTTTTGTGACTATGCGAATAAATGAGAAATTTCGAGTAAATCCCTACTACCTACCACTACTAACTACCTAGAGTTCCTGTGCTCTTGTTTGTTGCAATATTTCCAGGAAAAATACAGGGTAAAAAACTAAATCGTCTTACATTTTGGGGTACGTGCGCAATACTTATTCTTCATGTTCCAATTACCGTCACGTCTAAATATATATGAATAACAATCGCCAAACATAAACAGCCCTCATTTTAAACGAAGCGTCTATCAAATCGCAATATTGCATCCAAGAACGGTAACTGGCTAAAATTTCGCCATAGTTTTCACACACCCAATTTTCACCTGCACGCCAAACATCAGAATGAATTTCTCACGATCGACCTGGTTAAAGGAAGCCCTGGTGAGAGGTTACAGCTCTGTTTTGACTGTGGACAAAGTTTTTATTATTAGCTTATGATCTTTATCATCATCATTCCCAGCCTTTACTATCTCACTGCTAAGTATAGGTCTCCCTCTTACTATGCCATTTTCCTCAGTCCTGTGCTAATCGAGTTTTCTACCCGCGATAGTTACAATATCGTCGACCCATCTTGCTGGTGGTTGTCCGACGCTGCGATATTCCTTGCATTGATCATCATTCTGTCACAATTTTAGACCACCTGTCGTCATATCGAGTAACAGTAAAAATATGCTCTAAGGCTTAGAGTATTAGCGCAGCTTAGAGTCTAAGCGATAGTTTAATTAAGCATCCCACTAAATGCTTTTACTAATGGTCCAGTGCGGGTTGGCGGATGACGAATGACCTCCAAAGATTGTTAGTTCTGGCCACTTTCCGTGCTGGCCCAGGGAACTCGAAAGAGCGATTCACAATATAAGGGCATAAGTTAGAATCCTGTTTTGACCCCTGAGATTGTTTCCAAGTGCGGACTTACAAATGTCTATATTAATACCAAAATATGGTGGACAGTTTTCTTAACAAATCTCTGATTTATAAATAATTCTATCACGTTCTATCAAGTTCGTCGTTACCACTGCTTTTAACAGCGAAGGAAAACAGGCACGTTTCAAAGGAGACCTTTTGGAAGAGGATTTTGGGCTTGACTGTCTCCCTATGAGAAATGCCCCGAGTCCCGCCAGTAGGAACATACAATTTGACTACATATGCTATGTTATTTTTACCATCAAATCTTTGTTTCATCTTATCATTTAAAAAAATATCTCTGAATCCCTGTCTCGACCGCATCGCCAGTGCTCCTGCGGTGTCAATTAAATTGACCTCACGCAGACGATATTTGCAAGCTGTCTTTTGCACTTCTCGATACGTCTAATTGGAAGGACTGGAGGTTTAATCATAAGCTCGTTTGCCTTCACTACTAAAATAAGAAAGCAATCTTTCAAAAAAAATCGATATGGGACAGATGTCTAACGATTGCCGTCGCCAATGAATATGGATATTTGCAATATAAATACAAATACGGACCAGGTTTGATTTCCTGAATACAATAAATAATATAATTCTTCTTCTTTTTGGTCGTATCCTCATTATATCCTCATTACAGAGGGTCGTGACTACCATCGACGTCCTTGACCACCTTCCTCCAGGCACTCCTGTCTTGGGTCATCCGTAAGCAAGTTTGGATTCTTTGGATGTTTGTCCTTGCTGAGCTTGATATAATGAGTAATGAGTACCTTAATAATTTATATTTTTAAGCCGGAACATACCCGTAGTAACATTACAGTGATGGGACGAAGAAGACTTGACGGCACGTTAATGTTTACACAATCCTATAGAGGTATTATATTATACCTACTTTAAAAATGTACTTAAAACTCTAATTCTATGATATTTCGGGGTATCATGGAATTTATACATCGGGATTTATATGATACGTTAGGGACGTCGGAACTACGGTAACGCAGCTAAAATGGAGTTGGGCTGGCCACGCAAATTAAGATGCGGTGATAACAGGTGGAGTAGAGTAGTGACCGAGTGGTGGCCGAGGCAAGGTAAGCGGAGTGTAGGACGTCCAGCTGCAAGATGGGTCGACGATATCGTTTCTATCGCGGGTCCAACCTGGACTCGATTGGCACAGGACCGAGGAAGATGGCATGGGAAAAGAGAGGCCTATACCCAGAAGTGGGATAGAGAAGGCTGTGGATGATGATGATGATATTTCGTATAAACGACCTGAGGCTGACTGATAAAAAAAAAACAAACTATTAAATATAAACAGATTCTGTTCCTGTGAGAGACCGAGCAAACCACGGATATTAAGTAAAGTATATTCCCATCGGCTCAGGTTACGTACAATATTGGAGACTTCCTTTCCCTCTCGCATGGCGTTACGTTTCCGCCAGTTCAGGCCCTCTATTCTCTAAAAGTAAACTTGTTATCGCGAAACATGCTATGTTATAATTAGACCACAGGATTAGCTAATATAGCCAAATACAAATTCCACTTCCCTTCGGAAGTAACACTTCCGAAGTTCCACTTCTCTTCCCTTCCCTTCGGAAGTGGAACTGGATGATATACCTGTATTTCTATAATCACACCATAGGCGCAGCTATTAATTGATTTGGGTGGGTTAGCTTTTAAAATGTTTTGTACTATCTTATCTTACCTGCAAACAGCAATAAATATTTTTGTATTTGTATTTCAGTTGCAA
Organism: Ectropis grisescens; assembly: GCA_017562165.1. Taxonomy (NCBI): domain Eukaryota; kingdom Metazoa; phylum Arthropoda; class Insecta; order Lepidoptera; family Geometridae; genus Ectropis; species Ectropis grisescens. The sequence continues at coordinate 1,249,396 of CM029797.1, read as the reverse complement.
AGTTGCAATGCATAAACAAGCTATCAAAGAAAAAGGCTTCTCAGAGGCCATTTAGAAATGGAATTCTCGATTTTGACCATTATTTACAATTTCCAGATTTTGTAGACTTTTTTTACCATCTACTTAATTTTATCAGTATTGTTTTTCTACAGATCCACCCAATAGCCAACAGTGGCCTAATGATTGCTTTTAATAATAAGGTCGGCATTTGCTACTTTATTTTTAGGTTTAACCTGATGTATGATTTTCCTATCTAAAGTGTAATAAAAAAAATACCCACATCTTACATCTATCTAGCATGAGAGACTCTCTGGGGTCTAGCTATTTCATAGACGAGGTTGTTGTCGTAACAAACGATAACTTTGCTTGTACAGAATACAGGCCCAGCGCAGTGCAGTTTACGTTAGTTTTTGCCGCATTGTACAAACTGCCGCTGATCGGTCTCTGTTTCCGTAATCTCTCAAACAATTCCATTTCTTTTTTTAAAAAGTACCTTCTATGGGAGTTGGGTTCAAGTCACCTCTACTGCCTATCGAGATTTCTTCACGAATTGTTAAAGAAAACATTGCCAGGATATGTGTTTCAAGAAAGATATGTTTCGAGGACAAGTGTTATCCACCAACACGCACTGGGCCAGCGGGACGGATTATAGCTTTGACTCTCTCCTTGTAAGAGAAGGTCCGAGTCCTAGCAGTGGGGACATTTAGCGGGCTGGCTAAATACGCTAAATATTATGCTCGTTTACTGATTCTCAAAGTACAAGCGTTGCGTACACTTTGTTGTCAGAGAAATTCGTCCGCAATTTTTAAAGTTACATTTTTTTTGGCGCGTTAGGTTAAAAATAAGACAGTATTTTTTTACGATGCGCGCGGACGCCGTTACCAAAAACCGACGTGTGACAAGACGAGCGGGACATGTGCGTGATGGTAAGCAACATCCTTGCCCATAAAAGCTCAGTGACACGCAGCTATTGGAACACGGAGCCCAAATCATAACCTAGCACCGAACTGCGCTCGTTTCCCAAAGATATGTGTTTTATCTCTTAGCCCAGTAATTTATCTGGACACATTCAGACCACAGTAATGTTTGCACATTACTGAATGGCGGCAGAATTACTCGCAAAGGTGTGGTGCTTCCCCAGGCGCACTCTGCAAAGGGCCCTCTACACAACTTCTTGCATTGAAGATATTATCTATTCTATGGTGTAATTTAGACTAAGCACAAAAATAAAACGAGAAGAAGTTTCTTAACTTCTTACACGCAAACATAACTACACACACACTTTTTTTTTGAGAATCAGTCACATAATGCGAAGTTGGTTAGTTAGCCAAAAGTCGCGTACATTAGGCCAAAGCTTCAAACCAGAGCGCGATCAATTAGCAACGGCAATAACAGATACACGTTCTCAACTTGACCCAGTATCGTTGATCAAACGCGTCGGCCGGGTAATTTCCACGTTGCCCAACATGCTAACATCAAAGACACTGCGCTACATACTCGCCGTGCGATAGTTTCATGTTACAAAGGGTTTACCATCGATTTCTGTCGACCATTTTGTGGTGGTGAGAGTCATCATCATCGTCCACAGCCTTCTCTATCCCACTGCTGGGTATAGGCCTCTCTTTTATCATGCCATCTTCCTCGGTCCAGGTTCGACCCGCGATAGAAACGATATCGTCGACTTATCTTGCAGCTGGACGCTGGACGTGGTGAGAGTACGGCGGTAAAATAACTGGCAAAGGTGGTACTTCCTCAGGCTGACTCTGCAAAGACTCAATCTACCACTACAATTATCCTCAGCTCTCTCACTGCTGGTCAAAGTTCTCCCCCAATTCCTTCTACTTAACCTTGTACTGAGTTTTCCAATCTTTATTAAACTATACGCGCTCATCCTTCTACCTAAGTTTAATAATTCGGGAGAGACGCTTGGGGAGAAACTCTATTCACTTATTTTACCCGCAAATAGAATGTGAATCGGCGGGTAAGTAATCTTTTTTTTTTAACCCCCGACCAACAAAAGGGGTGTTATAAGTTTGACGTCGATGTCTGTCTGTCTATCTGTCTGGCTATCTGTCTGTCTGTCTGTGTGTGTGTCTGTCTGTGGCACCGTACAGCTCAAACGGATAGACCGATTTCAATGCAGTTTTTTTTATTTGAAAGTTAATATCCGTGCGGATGTTCTTAGCTATGTTTGGTTAATATCGATTCAAGGTGGCCGCCACCACAAAATGGCAAATTATATATTTTTTTCACAACCTTCCTCAATATGGGTATCAAATGAAAGGGCTTGACTAGTAGAATGCTTTGCACTATAATAAATTTCAAATCCAAGATGGCCGCCACCACAAAATGGCGAATTATTTAATTTTTTTCACTACTACCTTAATATGGGTATCAAACGAAAGGGCTTGACTAGTAGAATACTTTACACTATAATAAATTTCAAATCCAAGATGGCCTCTACCACAATATGGCGAAATATATGTCTTTTTTCACAACTCCCTTAATATGGGTATCTCCCTTAATATGGCTTGACTAGTAGAATGTAGTACAGATAACAAATCTGAGGAACCCTAAAAATGGTGTGGTACTTTTTCCCCAGGCAGAAATTTCACCAAATTCGATTTGACGTGGGGGACTTTATCACAAAACTAGATATTTATTAGCGTGCAAGTATTGACAGCGGAGCTTAGGAGCTATCTGCAGCTCGCGTGTAATCAGCGAGTTATCGGAACTTTCCGGGAACCAGAGCGCGACGATAACGTCAAGGTAAAATGGCTGCTAATCGGGGAGCAGATTGCGTTGCCTGAGTGGGTTTTCCCCGATGGTTACAATCTTGGTGTCTTCAAATGGAGAGTGAATCCATTTCTTCTAGGTAAGCACGCTCCATCGTAGATCGCATCATCGCTTTACATCAGGCGAGATGGTGGTCAATTGCGAACCTATTATAGTTAAAACAAGAACAAAATTAAAAATTTTGACTAACCCCCGACTACCTCAGATTTGTTATCCGTACCACATTGTACTAGGGAAGCCCTTTCATTTGATACCCATATTAAGGGAGTTGTGAAAAAAGAAATGTATTTCGCCATTTTGTGGAAGCGGCCATCTTGGATTTGAAATTTGTCGTAGTGCTATTGCAAGTATTCTACTAGTCAAGCCCTTTCGTTTGATACCCATATTGAGGTAGTAGTGAAAAAAAAATATAATTCGCCATTTTGTGGTGGCGGCCATCTTGGATTTGATTTGTTTTATAGTGTATAGCATTCTACTAGTCAAGCCCTTTCATTTGATACCCATATTGAGGTAGGTTGTGAAAAAAATATATAATTTGCCATTTTGTGGTGGCGGCCACCTTGAATCGATATTAACCAAACATAGCTAAGAACATCCGCACGGATATTAACTTTCAAATAAAAAAACCGCATTGAAATCGGCCCATCCGTTTGAGCTCTACGGTGCCACAGACAGACACACACACAGACAGACAGACATCGACGTCAAACTTATAACACCCCTTTTTTTGGTCGGGGGTTAAAAAATACTATCGCCATTGGTAACTGAACAGGCGTTATTTCGGTTAATCCTCTGTTGAATAATTCGTACATTATGCCGTTTTATCACCAAAATAGCTGCCATCTCCTAAAACACATTAAACAGTAAAGAGCACCATTAAACAATTGGTGTACTTTGAAAATAATAAAGTAATTTTGCTGGTATAGTGATAGCTAACTAAGTCAGTTGGTAGTAAGTCTGTCTGCAAAGCCGTAGGGCGTGCGTTCGATCCCATCCAATGCAATTACTTGTGTCATTAATACAAATATTTGTTCCGTGTCTGGATCTGTATGTACAACTAGAGGCATAATTTATTATATCAGCTATCTGGTTCCCATAGCACGAGGCTAGCTCAGTTTGGGGATAGATGGTTTTGTGGTAGAACTGTCCTCCAACATTTATGGAAGTACTTATTTCTTTTGGCACGCCAGCGCGCCACAGACTGATTTTTCGTGGGCCGTGTATTGAATTCTAGCGTCACGCTCGGGAATGATAAGAAATCCTCGGGTAAACTCGGGCCATGCTCATGGCCACGCCCTCCGGTTTCCCCCGCGTAGTATCCAAAGTAAGCTATCAAATTCCGAGTTTGTAACCCCCGACCAAAAAAAGGGTGTTATAAGTTTGACGTCGATGTCTGTCTGTCTGTGGCACCGTAGAGCTCAAACGGATCGGCCGATTTCAATGCGGTTTTTTTTTATTTGAAAGTTAATATCCGTGCGGATGTTCTTAGCTATGTTTGGTTAATATCGATTCAAGATGGCCGCCTCCACAAAATGGCGGACAAAATATTTCTTTACAACCTACCTCAACATGGGTACCAAATGAAAGGGCTTGACTAATAAAATACTACTTATACATTGTAAAATAAACAAATCCAAGATGGCCGCCACCACAAAATGGCGAATTATATTGTTTTTTTTTTCACTACTACCACAATATGGGTATGAAACGAAAGGTCTTGACTAGTAGAATACATTGCACTATGACAAATTTCAAACCCAAGATGGCCGATTTCACAAAATGGCGAAATACATTTATTTTTTCACAACTACCTTAATATGTTTCAAATGAAAGGGCTTGACTAGTAGAATGTTGTACAGATAACAAATCCGAGGTAGTCAGGGGTTAAACAAAATTTCTAATTTTGTTCTTGTATAAGTTTTCACTTCTCGGCAGCTCCTATGACTGCCAATTTTTTTTCTAAATATATATTTTATTCCAGTATGGGACCTCTGTAAGCACAATATCGAGAAAGATGACAGTCCTGACAAAATCGACCCATCAGTGAGTCAAAGAAACCCGTGGATGATGATGATAACACTTCATTCATGATCTATGAGTATTCCCCCAAGAGCAGATGCAAATTTATGCATCATCGCTTTATCAGTCTAGATGGCGACCAAGCACAATCTTATCATTAACTAAAAACAAAATGCGTGATCTGTACTCTGAGAGCAGCGAAACAAATTTAGCGTCACATATATTCGTACGAATGCATGTGATGTGCGTTGCGTCATGCTGATCTCATCGCGAAACCGGTCCGGAGGCTCCCGTGACATTTGTTTACTAACTACTACGGAATACGCGGCGCTACACCATCCATTACGATCCTAGTAATACTGGAAACGTGAAACAATTGATATTTGAATGTTGTAATCTTTGGGTGATTGTTGCTACACTCGCTTCGAAATGGCAGGATACAGCGAGAGGCTCCGGCATTGTCGAAACGGGGGACCTCAGTAGCCCCTGGCCTGGCCCAAGGTGAAGCGCAGAGGCACCCCAGGCCGCTTGTCTAGACATTGCCTCCAAGCCGACGATACGGCCATGTCAGTTGTGCGGTGTATAGGGACCGTTGCAACTGAGGTGATCCCCAACGTTGGGGGCCAGGCATGGCGGCTGTCAGGTGGCGCAGTGGAACAGGACCGCTGATATTACGGCGTGCCAAGCTCCCTGCCCAATGTTGTTTTGGTTGGCTTGACGGATTCACCACTATTAGATGGTGATCGTGGGGGGCAGGGGGCTGCAGGAGGAGTGTCCGTATTGCGGTGAACGTCCCCGCGTGCTGTAAGTTTTAGTCAGTATAGAACCACTCCTGACATAGATTCCTGGCATCATAATAGACCGCAGGCCCGTGAACAAAATTTATGGGTCATCTGATACAGCAGGAGACCTATGTAGGATGATAGAAGGGTATAAAGTAATAAGATTGAGCACTATGCCGTCACTTGTAAGCTGTCCAACTGAGTGCAGTTGAAGAGGGGGGGTTCTAAACCTCGATCATTTCTCGTTGTCGCATGATTTTTGTACGGCGTTGCGGAATAATAGATTAGAAGAGGTATTGAAACTACAAGTCGTAAGTCGGCTCAATACCACCCATACACTGTGGATATTCCCAAAATCCGTATTAAACGGTTTGAACTTTTCTCGTACGTACAACTTTGGAGTGGAATAAGTTGCCGGCCTCCTTGTTCCCTGAGAGATACAATCTAGATCTTTTCAAGGTTAGAGTGAATAGGTACCTTCTAGGTCAACGTACGTCATCTTCGACCACACCGTCGCTTACCATCAGACGAGTTGGTGGTCAAACGCGGACCTACACACGATAAAAAAATACGTAAAGTCAAAGTCAGTAAAAAATACATGATAATAATACGTAAAGTCTATTTTTTCCGGTGTCCATTAAGTATTTGACGTAATCCTTCCATCGGCGTATTTTAATTAGTGTCCGACCGAAACTGATTTTCCGGCCGAAACCGAAACCGAATGTTCGGCCGTGGCTTCAGTTTCGGCCGAAACCGAAACCGAAACCGAAACTCACGTGGTCAAGTATATAATTTATTAAAATACTGAAATTTGGTGAATTTATTGATTTGGTGATTTATGAAAAAAAAAATATTATTTTGCCTTAATTAGGGCATGAAATGGAAACACAATATACAATATCATAATAGGATAGATAATAAATCAGTAAGAAGTCTTGTTAGTCCTTACAAGTTCTGATTCTAGGCTCTAGTTTTCACTATTTTATAATAACAATATTATAATCTCGTACTTATTTGTACGAGGTTAATTAGTAGTGTCCTCGTACCTCGTACGAAAGACTACTAATACGAATTCGATTAATTTCAAGAGATTCAATAACGATAATTCCCGAAAAGGGCCGACAGCGTCCGTCAAAGCGTTGCCGCGGAAAACAAAGTTAGGCGATCGTGAACGTGCTTGAACTTGTTAAGTTTCGGTTTCGGCAAAAGTTTCGGCCGATTTTGGCCGAAACCGAAACTGTGGCCGAAACTTGATTTTTGGCCGAAACTCGGCCGAAACCGAAACCGAAACCGAACTTTCGGTCGGACACTAATTTTAATACGGCAATTTGATCGGACAGCACTTCTATTCGCTACAGTGGGTGATACTGATCTCGATAACGACTATGTTTAGAATTAGAGCATTATTTTGGGCATTGCATGCGTTGGCACACATAGAAATAACCTACATTTGGTGATACGTACTTGGTTATTTTATTTCCGCACGCCTACAAGTCTGGTTCCACGACTGAAAAGGAATTAGGAGTAACTAGCAGGTCTACTACGAAGTCCGATAAAGATATATCGGCCGAAGTTATGGACGTTTTACACCACGAAACACTATCGGTCGATAGATCTGCAGGTCTACTACGAAGTCCGATAAAAGATATATCGGCCGAAGTTATGGACGTTTTATACCACGAAATACAATCGGTCGGTTGATGACACAAAAACTGTCAAATCAGTGTCGGTCGGGATGAACGAAACGCCCGATCAAATCAACCGACCGATTGTGTTTCGTGGTATAAAACGTCCATAACTTTGGGCGATATATCGTTTATCGGAATTCGTAGTAGACCTGTAGGTAGCAACGTCCGCGATTTCGCTTCATGTAGAACGAAGGACTTTGATCTCTCAATCACGACGGAACGTCTAAACGGATCGAGTTGAAATACTAATAATAAATACTTTTGTGATAAGAACGTCTAGGCTGTGGAATACGTTGCCTGAGTGGGTTTTCCCCGATGGTAATCGTTGTGCCTTCAAATCGAGAGAGAATCAGCTTCTTCTAGGTAAACACGCTCCATCGTAGACTGTATCGTCGCGAGGCGAGATGGCGGTCAAGTGTAAAAAAAAGTAAATAAATTTACATACAGAATATAGAGTCAAAGATAAAAAAACGGGCTTAGGAAGCTTAGTTAGTCTCGTTTATTATGTGGAAATCTAAAAATGAGGCCCCAAAAGAACACATGCTCTCTAATTAGTGACGTAACAGCAATTTACACGGATGCAACTGATGACTCTCCTAACGACCTGGACAGCGGGCAGCCTTGGGCGGCGGTTAGCTGGCCTGTTAATACGATGTTTTGATGCGGCGACCTTTATTCGAATAGCGTACTCTTCGTAACTCATAATTAACATTATATTATTTTGTAACTACCCTCTCTTCATTTAGTTCTATCTAAAACTGTTGTCATGATATTTTTTTGGTGCGTCGATGTTGTTGTGCCGTCTTTTAGAGGCCTCCCAAGGGGATCGGATCCCAAAGTTTACAGTCATTTTCTAAAACTGTCTTAGCTTTAATATTGCTGTCTCGTTTCTTTTCGCTTGAAATTATAGAGACAGCAGAGCTAAAAGCGATTTAGTTAGGCGGTAGTAGGGCGTGTGTATTGTGGAATCCAGAGAGTAGTGAACTTTGCCCAGAATTGGTACGACATTCATGTCCAACCCAATTCGATTTCAAGCTCGCTGCTTACTGAGTTACGTCTTCACTTTTCGTTTAAGAGCGCAGTACACGACCTTTCAGGAAGTCAAGGAGAAGGCGGAGTGTAGAAGTACATGGAAGGAACTCCACCGACAAGAGCGTCGCTCTTAAATTATGAATGAGCAAGACCTTTGTGCAACGATGCGGGGCAGCGGGGCAGCGACAACTTACAATTATAATATTTTTATAAAGAACTGTTACGAGTTTCAAAGGTCAAGTTTCAAGTTTACTTCTCGAAATTCAGAATTTGTTTGAGATAACGTAAACGTATTTTTGTATGAGGTTGTACTTCGCAGTATTAAGGCAACAAAAGTAATGCGAACAAAAATAAGGGAAGCCCTGTCATGGGCAATTTAGTTGGGTGTTGAGGCGCGAGTCTTCTAATGATCATAATCTTAAGATATAAGATCTTAGATCTCTGGGTGACGAGCGCAGTGCAGTGCTAGGTAATGATTTGGACTCTTCATGTTCCAATAGCTGCGTGTCACTGTGCTGTTATGTGTCAGGCATGTTGCTTACCATCAGGCACATGTCCTGATCGTATCGTCACTCTTTATTTAAACAAGAACAAAATTAAAAATTTTGATTAACCCCCGACTACCTTAGATTAGTTATCTGTACAACATGCTACTAGTCAAGCCCTTTCATTTGATACCCATATTAAGGGAATTGTGAAAATGGAAATGTAATTCGCCATTTTGTGGTAGCGGCCATCTTGGATTTGAAATTTGTCATAGTGCAAAGTATTCTACTAATCAAGCCCTTTCATTTGATACCCATATTGAGGTAGTAGTGAAAAATATTATATAGTTCGCCATTTTGTGGTGGCGGCCATCTTGAATTTGAAATTTGTTATAGCGTTTAGTACTCTGCTAGTCAAGCCCTTTCATTTGATACCCATATTGAGGTAGGTTGTGAAGAAATATTTTGTCCGCCATTTTGTGGAGGCGGCCATTTTGAATCGATATTAACCAAACATAGCTAAGAACACCCGCACGGATATTAACTTTCAAATAAAAAAAACCGCATCGAAATCGGCCCATCCGTTTGAGCTCTACGGTGCCACAGACAGACACACATACACACAGACAGACAGACAGACAGACAGACAGACCGACAGACAGACAGACATCGACGTCAAACTTATAACACCCCTTTTTTTTGTCGGGGGTTAAAAAAATTTATAATAATCGGTTCCGTGCCATAAAGTTGAGTCTTTGTCTAAGCGTTTGCGAGGATGCATAGCGGTCATCCATACCTTCCCACAGTATCCCCACGTATAATATACATATATATATGTACATATTATGAATACGTAGTATTAGGATTCACTGTAGAGTGGATCGTTCTACCTCTTTGCCAGTTATTCGACCGTCATAGAGTATACAAATTGTGACGAATTTACTTTGTGGCGAATCTACAATAACCCAAGCAATAATAGATAGATAGAACACTCTATTTTGTGACATACACAAATACAATTGTCTACTGTAAAGCATTTATGAACTAACGCCTGAAATAGCGATCTTATTGTTGGGGATAATATCTTCCAGGCAACCATCATAAAGGCGAGACGTTTACAATACATGCATAGGCGGGGAAGAAACAAGCTTAATGTGCAAACATTACTGTATGCTGGTTCGAAGAGTCATAATATCGTATCCAGACAAGTTACAGAGCAAAGAGATTTAAATCAACTTCATGTCCCCGGGGGGTCTACCGCTTAGCTAACTTAATATTAAGACCGCCCTCTCTTTTCTTGTCGCTTGAAATGAGAGACAGCAATGGCAACGCCAAAGCCGATCATGCGCGGTCCGAGGGGGGGTCACAGGGGACATGACCCGCCCCCCCCCCAAATCGTACACGTTATACAAAAAATCTAAGAAAATTAAAAATATCTAATAGTACATAGACAATTTTTTAACGCGGGAAAAAAAATAGAACGGGTACTACGCGGGTAAAATCTTGGGGCGCTACTAGTAAGTAGCATTTTTTGCTCGATTTATTGTATTTCTACTTGTGACTCCCCCCAAAACCTGAGGCTGCGTACTGGGACCGGGACTGAGGCTGGGACCGCGCCTGAAGCCGATTTAGTTAGGCGGTAGAAAGGCGGGAGCCGAGCGCAATGCGGTGCAGTTCTAGACAGTGATTTGGTTTCCTCAAATAAGTATGTCTTGCTCGATTCGTCATTTAATACTACAAATATAATCTGTCAGCCTCAAACCGTCGATTGGACGCACTTGTTCATAACAAAACATCAATAAGCATGACCCTCGCGTCGGGTTTCATTCACTAGACGCACACAATAGCGACGCTTTATATGTAGGGCTGCCACAATAACCTGTGTATGCTGGACAAACATCCCAGACATTTTATAATCAGATTTTTTTATCTCGATATTCGTCTAGATATCTCAGAACAAAGTGTTTGAAATAAACTATACAAATCTTTAATTTTTAAGAAGTATTGCTAACGCGCAATTAATTATAAAGTATTGCTAAAGCACGAAGCTGGCTAGGCAGTAAAGGTCACCTGAAGCCAACAGAGGAAAGATTACGATATGGTGCGGCCCGTGTCGCTTAGTCCACCATCTAAGGAAGGTGCCTCAGATTACGTGTTCAGGAAATGCCAGTGCGTTCCGATCCCAGAAATCGAAATAATTTAGATTTCTGTTTCTAAGGCGTTCTCCCCCAGGCACAGATGTGGGCCACTGAGGAGCGATTAGTGAATAAGATCTCATTACTCGTCTGCACCCCAATACAGCGGATGTCTGCAAAGGATTCCCCCGTCACAAAAAAAAATGGTAGGAGATCTAAGAAGTAAGAATTCACATTCTGCGCTGACGACACCGACGACGCCATCGGTTGGTTCGTACATACGTTGGATGTATCAACGAAGACCATCCGAGAGTTCAACTTACAGATGGCCATCAGGGACAGAAATGCGGCCGTGGTGGAGGCTCCCAGCCGGAAGGAGGCGGCTCAGAAAGTAGTAAATGACGATGAGAAAGTAGTAGTCGATTACTAGCTAAATCCTAACTAATGAAATACTAATGATAGTGATCGGCTCAACAGACGAAATCGGACAAGCGCTAATTAGGTTGAAAATGTTCCCTACTCCTCCCTATTGTCTTTTTCTTTCCCTTATCCAAGAAGAGACGAAGAAGTATGTTAAAAAAAAGAACCCAAAGGACAAGGACCGTGGAGTCTGTGGTTAAAGTTAAAATCGCATGTTACAGTACTACCCGCGTAGTCGGGAACACCCACACGCACGCAGAATCGCCAACGCACACATAAGCACGACGGACGCCCGAGGACCGTGAAGGGCGCAGGACCGGCCGCCGTCTGCTCTAACTGTAAGCCCTCATTGTCTCACTCCTTTCTATGCCATTCATTGTGAAGCTAACATTAAACATCAAGAAAACCTGAATTCTACTATCCTACGTTTAGTATTATAAATGTCAACGTCAGGATATTTGTATTTTTTTTGCTCAATCACGTCGTAACGCCTCATCAGATTTTGTTGAAATTTTAAACATAGATTGTAGTCTGGAAAAACACATAGGATACTTTTTATCCCGGTAAAATAACAGGAAAGGGAACTAAACAGGTAAAACCGCGGGGCGCTGCTAGTATTTTAAATGTGGAATTTTGGTTGCTTCGATGTTTGTTGCTCAACCACGTCGAAACTCCTAAAGGGATCAGGTTGTCATTTGGAATACAGTCAGATTATAATCTGGAATAACAGATAAGCAACATTGTATCCAACCATGTAGATCACGGGACCAACAGGAACGATGTGGATAAAGCCGTGGGGCGTTGTTAATAAGCTAATCATTTTAAATGTCGACTCTAACTATTAACCATCACAAGCACAGTGGCTTGCACACAAAATAAATCTCATCAAATCTCATTTTAAAAGCACCTTATCCAGTTTCAAAGGACTAACTATGTTAAGTGTGCTTTAATGTTCTAAATTACAAGTTTTAATTTTCTATCATCATCCCTATGACTGCCAATTTATTGCCCGATGAAACGTTTCACCGTATTTCTAATATAATTACAATTTAATGATAATGTATGAGTATTATGTAAGAACTGGCAGCCTGCCTAACCACACATCCTGCACACCAGTAATAAACTATTTACAATTTATTGTGGCAAATGTACTTCATTGTTATTTGCTAATAAAATAGCTCTATTGCCGAATAGTATTTTGTAGTTGCAGGTCTCTTTGAAGAGTCAACCTAGGAAAGTACCACAGTTTTGCCAGTTATTCTAACACCAAGAAGTAATGTGAAAACATCAATGTGTTCGGTTTTGAAGGCCACTGTTTCCAGTGAAATTACAGGGCATAGAGATAAAACACTTTATATCTCTGGGTGACGAGCGCAGTGCAGTCCTAGGTAACTAAGGACTCTTCATGCTCGTGCTACTGTGGTTATCAGCAGGCATGTTGATTACCATCAAGCGCATGTCCTGCTCATTTCGTCACTTTATACAATAAAATGAAGCTGGCTTTAGTGTCAGAGAGTTAGCCTATAAGACAGATTCCAGGGTATCTCAAAAGAACACTATTCTAAACAAGTTATGCTTTCCGGTTACACCCAATAATGTTTTGTGTCCTACTAATATTATAAATGTGAAAGTTTGGATGTTTGTTGCTCAATCACGTTAAGGGTTGAACGAAACACAGATTATAGTCAGAAATAGAATCTGTGAAATAGAACTACAAGTATATGTGAAAGGAAAAACTGTGGGGTGCTGCTGGAGTTAAGAATAATTACAATCAAGGCCAATGATTTATTTATAAACCCATTATAGCTAATCCTACAATTTTACCTATTGATGTTGAAAAATCTGTAAAAAATGGGCTACTATGAGATCCAAATTAAAATTACTAAGTTACTATGATAAGTGAATTTTAATAAAATTACAAGTTTTTGTGTTTTCTGTAGGTACATAATAGATAAGTAATTTTATTGAAGTTTTACCTGTATCTATCACATGTAGATTGAATTCATTTTTGATTCATTGCTAACAAAAATGATTTTTGTATTGTAGCCATACCCTGCGGTTTCAAACATTATATATTATATGTTACATTAAAATGCCTTATAGATTTCCCGGAATTTAGACCATAAGATCAAAATGATCAAATGGGATTGCCAGTTTCGGCAATTGGGAAACCATTACAATAAAGTTATCTCTACAACCATAGTCACTTTCAGTCTACATTGAACCACTGTACAGCTGTCTCATCCCTTGTGCCATTTACTCTTAAATATATTAATGTGATTTAGACATCTCAAGACAATCAACACATTCTACTGCTTATTAGATATAGATTAGAGCTAGACTAGAGCATTATACCAGATAAACACAATTTCACTATAACAACCAACAAACAGGAAGAAGGATGAGATAGCGAAATAAGATTCCGTCAAGCCGCCAAATATAAATAAGTAAAATTTGTTATTTCACAGATATATTTGTCATATTGATGAGGGTACCCTTTCACCCTTGTCCAGTCTTAAAACTCAAAACAGAGAGTTGAATCAGAAATACTTAACAGAAAATTTGCAGGCCATAAAGACTCAAACATATGGGACACAAGATGTCTGATCTTTATAGCATTTAGTTCAAAACAAACAATAGAATACACAGTGTTTTGAGTCTGGGTGTCTCATTGGTAGTTATTAAAAATTAATTATGTAATTATAACAGCTAAATATCTGTTAGCTAAAAAGCTTGTAGTGTAAAGCTCATACTCTAGCTTTCCTGAGTTAAGGAGCAGAGTGTTCATTAAAAAAACAATGCATAAAAATAGAGTAATCTACACACAAGGTAATCATTAGAACTGTAAACATTTCAAGGATTTTAGCATCAATGACAAATAAATGAAAACATGTGCAATAGTAATATAGCACAGCTGTTAGTGCAGTGATAATGATATATTGACTGGTCTCGACGTACAATAAAAATAAAGAATAAGCAAATATGATGTCACTGCCCACATCCTACACGAATCGTGGCATGGATAAAGTATAATATCGACGGCAGCGAACGGCGTTGCTTCGCCAGGCATTTGGTCTAGAAATCACATGTTTCGTAATGGGTCAGCATTTACCTATCACCAAAACATCGCGGCATACTTTCTGGTTTCCAAGGGACTTACAACGAGCGGAACCGAGCCACTATCTCTGTCTTACATACCGAAAAACATCTATTTGGAAAGGGACAACGCATGAAAACTTTGCGATAGACACAATACAAGCACCACAAAAGTTTTGAACAATTTTACAGACCAATATCAACGCTTCAACATAGACTTACCGCAGTCAAGAGTGCATAAATCCAAAAAAAACAGACACGACACAGTTGTTAGTGATAACACGACACTAAAAACACTCACAAAACACCATGTAAACGTTAGATAGGAGAGATAGCACTTCTGTATACACTGAATACACTAGTACAGTACACTAGCGCGAACACGGCACCACAACAGATTTGTTTATTTACAACGTTTAACACGCGATATTACGCAAAAATGACGAGACGTCCAGCGTATCACAATGATATTCGGCCATTTTAGCTGATGTCGAAAAAACTAGTGCTGCCAGTAGAATGATACTAAATCAGTGCTAGGTATATCGATATAATATGTTTGTAATGGAGCGTTTTATAGATGCAAAAAGACCTGTCAAAGACAGTTCACAATTTCACCATGGGTGGCGTATGTTTCGTTTTGTTACAGAAATTTCACAAAAACCAACAGTGCTGCCACACTTGGCAATATTTAGGACTATCTTTGAGAATTTGCATCTGGAAAACGCCTCATTAAAATTTTACATGGCAAAATATCAGTTCGTCATACATTTCGTGGTTCCAATATTTTGTTGGGCTAGAGAAATTTGAATAGAATATTACAATCTCAAGCAACTTATGTAGTGGTAAAATTCTTTGCAGAGTCCTCCTTAGAAAAGACCACTGTATCAAACCTTCACCAGTTATTCTACACCCAAGCAGTAATGTAAAAACATCATAATGTTCTGGTTTTGAGTGCAATAGTTCTAGTAAAATGACAAGGCATAGAAATATGTCTTATACTACCAGCGCCCCACGGTTTTACCCGCGGAGTTCGCATCCTCATTATTTATCCCCGGGATAATAAACCTATTTTTGAAGTGATATTTTCTTTTAGCACGGCATAGACAGATTTTTCGTGGGTTGTGAATTGAATTCTGGCGTCACGCTCGGGAATGATAAGACATCGTCGGGTAAACTCGGGACCATGGCCATTGGCCATCTAAAAATGTAAAAATCCGTCATCGTTTCTCTTTGCTCATCTCCATGCCCATAGCCACGCCCTCTGGTTGCCACAGTTTTCAAAGTAAGCTATCAAATTCTGAGTTTTCACTTCTATCGGCAGTTCCTGTGAATGCTATTTTTTTTTTCTCTTCCAAATTATAATCTATTTGGATCCGATCCGTTCAACGTTACAACGTGATTGACATTGATAACATTAGTAGGATCTCTGTGTGACGGGTGTAGTGCAGTGCGAAGTGATGATTTGGACTCTTGATGTTCCATTAGCTGTGTATTGCTGCGCTTTTATATGCGGCTTCTGTATGCGGCGTGACCGCAACTTCGCCAATATCCATGCCTTACTCGTGTTGTCACTATATAGTAACATTAAATAATATGTCAACAATTTGACATTTATACATTTTATCCCATCATTTATCACACATATTGTGTTATTCTGGAAACGCATTCATGTGTATTTTTTGACTGAACAGAAATGAAACCGTGAAAGAAAATGGAAGGAATTTGACCGAGATTCAACATTGATTAAAAAAATTACTATGAAAAACTAACTCAAGCTCTGGAACTTCATTCATTTACTCTTCATTCTCATTTTTCAAATCATACTTAGCATATTGTTGAATACAAACACTAACTACAGTTTTTGTACGACCTAGTGTTTGTGTTTTGGCTAATTCTAGATATAGAAATATACTGATGGTATTACTACGGCAAGAAATATGTCAAACAACAACCAATCACAGTAGAGGAAATAAATTAGACTTTTTTTTTTATTTAGCACTACCAGTGATCTTAGAGCATTTAGCCATCGAGAGATTTAATGGGCAAAGTATGTACTATTACAAACCTCTGACATATCGTCGTTGATATTGCAATATGTTCTATGTCAACTTTGACGTACTTTACAGGAGACACAAATAACGTTTTTTTGACGTAATTAAAGCGATTGTAATTATCAGCCTTTCATTATAATTAAAAAATAAATGTGTTACACGAAATAATATTTAAAAATAACAATAATTGTATATACATAGTGAAATACCGTGACATTGAACGTATTGTAATAAATATTTCGATTAATATTCATAATCACAGGATGACATAGTTTGTATTGCTTCTCAGAAATTATTCAGTTTCAGGTACTTTCAAAGTGGATTAGAAGAATAATATTTAATATAATTATGGAATATTCCTTTTTACACTTCTATCTTTCGGCTACCTTCAAAATATTACACTACACAAGTAAAACAAGCGAGAGTAAAGAATCTTTTATTATTATATTCCTGAAAATGATACCTAAAACCATAATAATTAAACTTAACGCCTCTCTTTTCTTTTTAACCTATTTTAAATTTTTTGGATATGTGTGCAGCCAGAAGATGAGGTTGAGGAACAATTGTGTTCGAGCAAGTCGTAGAATGCGTGATAATCCTTAGGTATTAATGGTTTCATTTCTTGCAAATGAATGAATTTTGCCAGGTCTATAGACAAGGGCGATGTGTACAGAGCAGATTTTTTTTCAATATTGCATCTTTTTGTTTGATTGTCTTCTCGGTAAATATTCGAACTCATCATTAAATTTCAGCTTAAATTTTATTTTACCTTCAGGTAAATACTGCAAGGCGCAAATGTCGGTTACGATTGGATCTCCTTTGGTATTTCCTGGTCTGATACTCGAATACCTGCCCCCCTCAAATTTCGTAAAGTCATCATAGCCTAGAAAGATTACATTGTAAGGATCTTTTCGTGCACTCTTCATAATATTAATATAATCGCCGGGAATATATATTTCTCTGTGAGGAGGCAGTTTTCTTTCTATGGCACTGTGGATAGAGTCTACCTCCATCTGAGTGTGGCCAACTTCCAGATACTTTTGTTCAATTATTACATTTTGTTCTACAGCCAGTTCCAACAATGCATTGGCCAGTTTCACAGATCTATTTTGATAACAACAGCCATCACTCCATAAAATGATTTTTGTGGCTTTTGATTTTTGTAGCTCAGACATTAGATGTTTGGTCAATATAGACGCAAACACATTACTATCCAAACCACCATTGCCCTCATGCCATAAGTAACAAAATACTTCCTTCGTTTTTAAGTTGTAATGTGTGTAATGTGAACTTTTAGTTTTGTTTTATAGTAAGTGGCTGATGCTTGCATTTTAGGACACAACAGCACAGCTTGCACGTCCATAGTGTACACAATAACGTCAGGTCCAGAGTTTTCTTTCATCAACTGATTTTTCAGCTCTCACTTTTCTTTTTTTTTCAAATGGGTAGCATATTCACATGGTTCAATATTGCCGCTTTTATATGAAATGCATTTATTGCATTGGTCTTTCCGGGTTTGAAAATAGATAAGTTCAATTCGTGAAATTTTCGTGAAAAGGAAGCAGGGCCAAATTTTTTCTTGTTGTTTGTGGTACAGAACTGCAAGTATTCCGTATACAAATCTCCTGTAATGCTGTTCCAAATAGGTTCCAAATATTTTTTGTAGTTGATTTTCGACAATAATGTGATTCGACTTTAGGCAATTTCTCAAAGAATTCCACAATGCTGTTATCTTCTTCTGAAACGTTATTTTGTGCAGGTGTAACACTTGAGTTCAGCTCCGGATCATTAGTATTCACAGACTTTTGTGTAAGCCAGTCTCGCAACTGCCGCTGTCCGATAGCCAACGTTTTCATAAACATGACTTTACAAACATGAACTTTTCTTGCAGCATTTTCAGAACGCAACATCAAAAATATTTAAAAGCTGTTTCTTTCCGACTTACATCATTTATCGAAGAGTTACGACGATGCTGGGGAACTCCGATATCAACTAGGCTTCGAACGTGAACTTTACGTGCCTCCCAGGATCTCATTTTCCAAAACTCTTGGAAAATGGACTCCCGGTCACTATCTGATAATTCGTTGCACTCAAACTGTTGCCGAGGACCCCCGCGTTTTAGCGAAGTATGACGACCACAACCATTTTTTAGAATCTTTGCGGGGCGTGAAACAGTTTGTTGGTATTTACCCTCTTCATTCTTTTCGAAACCAGTATATTCCTCTCCTTTGAGTCTGGCTGCAGAGTTTTTTGTCCTTTTCCACAAAGATTTATCAGCTTGGCCCTTACTTTTACGTTTATTCTTACGTCCGTTCTCCTTTCGCTTGCGGGTTAGTTTTCCATATCGTTCATCTAAAAATTCTTCAACATCTGATGAACTGCTAGAAGAATTTTCAGAACAACCCACAAACTCAGGTTCTGAAGGATCTATTGATTCCATATCCGAAAACCCGCAATAAGTCTCGTCATCACTAGATTTGCTAGATTTAGACGGAGAATGAGGAAAAGATGGCCTAAACTTTCCTGTTGCTTCGTCAAGAAGAACTGCTTCCTCAGGTGACTTTGTAGAAGTTGCTAATTCTACTAACATGTTTCCTCTCGAAAATCTCCTCATATTGTACCTGTAAAGAGCGGATGCAAGCCCTTAACCACCCATGCAAAATAATACATATAATACAGTGCAATACGATCTATGTCACATAATTTGAACCAGAGTAATGACATAAACCATTTTGTATAAATATCTAAAAATAAAAATAGTTATTCAGTACCGAAAAAATAGCTCCACCAAAGCCTGCATCACAATAATTTATCAAAAATAACTTATACAAGCAAGAATCAACGGATATTTGTCGCATGCACCGATACCATCGGTTACTTTGTATGGCAGCAAAAAAAACAAGTAACTAACAAAAGTATAGTAAAGCTTATTTCATAATCTGCTTTAGTACAACGAATTAAGTAATTTTACAAGGAATTTACCATTTATCTTTTGTTGAAACAAACGAAAATCTAAAAAAACACTAGCTAAAAAATTCGTTGTCGTTCAAAAGTTGACATAGAACCAATTGAAATATGAGTTTTGTGTTAAAGTTGTCACGTGACGTATTGCATCAGTGTAGAATAAAGCGTTCTGATTGGCTGTTGACATAGAACGTTTTACGGGTGCGTTCATATTTTAATTTAGGATGCGATTTAGAAATAAAAAAAAAATCTTAGAAATTTGACATAGAACATATTGCAATATCAACGACGATATATCTGTGTACGATAAGTTTATATACATAATATATAAACTTATCGTACACAGAACAAATAAATTTGTAGGTATTCACAATGTTTCACACAGATGTTCGCTTCGCACTGGGCGAGAATTGATCCTTCAACTTTCAAGTTCCCTGGCAAACAAACTAAGCCACGAGGTCAGTCAAGTGTTGCTCCGAAGTTCCATTTTGTGAAATCCTACTAAGATATATAGGCGAAAGTTTGTGAGTGTGTATGTTTGTTACTTCTTCACTAAACGGCTAAAACGATTTTCATTAAATTTGGTATG
This sequence comes from Ectropis grisescens, assembly GCA_017562165.1. Taxonomy (NCBI): domain Eukaryota; kingdom Metazoa; phylum Arthropoda; class Insecta; order Lepidoptera; family Geometridae; genus Ectropis; species Ectropis grisescens. The sequence goes on along the minus strand of CM029797.1, from coordinate 1,229,339 downwards.
GAATTAGCTGACACCATGAATTTACACATAGGCTACTTTTTATCCCGAAAAAATAACGGAAACAACGGAAACTACGCGAGTAAAACCACGGGGCGCTGCTAGTTTCTCAAATAAAATAAAACATCACCGCGTAACATTGAATGAAATTGAAAATGGAAAGAGTAATACTCGGAGTTTCTCTGAGGGATGGTATACGTGGTGAGGTCATCCGTCAAAGAAATTAAGTCACCAACACAGCTCAGCCTTAGTGTACTCGTTTCAGCAAGCTGAAGTGGCAGTGGGCAGGTCATGTCCGTCGCAGAACCGATAATCGTTAGGATAAACGGACTCTGAAGAGGAGACCGCAAATCGGCGAACGTAATGTACAAAGCCTTGAGACTAGATGAAGTAACGCTTTACGAAAGGTAAGAAAAGCCGAGAACCGGGCTGAGTGTCGTGACAAGTTTGTGTCTAACTGTAGACGAATGTGGGCTGATTATAATGATGGTAAAATTGAGAACTACATATAACAGGTCTATACTCATATTGAAAGCGTTTTATTGCCGTGATTATAGCTATGTTTTACAATTTTTTTATAAGGAAAATAGACTGGGTACCTACAGACCTTCTTAACGAATAATTACTTATCCGCCTCAAAGCTTGTCCATGACAAGTAAAAATATTTTACTCAAAGAGTTTGTCATCACATTGTCTATTTATTATCATGAATTGAATTTAAGTTAATCATATTTTTATCTTATTTTACCGTAATTACAAAATGATTAATTCTTACAGAAGTAAATTGTGCTACTTATTACTACTTTTGGTAAGTAAACTGAATAAATAAATAGAAGCTGAACTAATAACTTCACTACGAAATGGTTTCATGTTTTATTCTAGTTTAGATTTATGTTGCAGATTCAAAAGGCCAGGATGATATTTTTGGATTTACGACTGAGGGTATAGTATCTTTTCGTATCGTATCGTATTTGTTAACTAATGCACTACAATAAACTGAAAATCTGAGCATTGTGACGAGTTCACCTAGCTTTTAGCCAGTTATTGATCTACTGGTAATACGCCTATCATACACGACAAAGTACCGGCAATACCATGTTCTCGAACCTAGATAGAGCACACATTCATTTGATCAAGCTTTTATCATTAAATTACGATTTTATCATAAATGTTACAATTTCATTAGACAATGGTAAGTTTTTAACTGAATGGTAACGCCACGTCTTTTTTTTTGTAAAAAGTTGTACAGTCATGGGACCAGCAAGATATGGTTCTGTTAGCAAGTAACATGATTGCCCATAAAAGCACCGTGCCACGCAGTTTTTGAACACGAAGAACTTAAATCACCTTGCTCTCCTCACCCAGAAATAAAATTAATTATTGCAGTATTTCTTCTGAAAATATTGACATTCAAAATGAATGGAAGTAATATTTAAGCATAACTACACACATGGCAGCAGAATAGCTGGCAAAGGCGTGGTACTATTCCAACAGGATTCTGCAAAGAGTACTAACTCAAAAAAAAACACTGGTAGATCAGCATAGCGTTTGAGTGATGACACCAAGAGACCAAGAAACGGTTGATAATGGTACAAAACAGGAGGGTTGGCAAATGAGGGAAGAAGCTTACAGGGTGCTGAATTTGACAAACAATGATAATAATTAAAAAAATTGGCAGTCATAGGGACTGCCGATAGAAGTGAAAACGTGTAACTCAGAATTTGATAGTGATAGCTCATTTTGGAAATTACGTGGCTGAAACCGGAGGGTGTGGCCTTAGCATGGCCATGGTCCCGAGCTTTCTCGAAGATGTTTTTCATTTACGAACGTGACTCTTGAGCCCAATTCACAGCCAGTGCAGGATTAAGCCAGCGCGGGACCTGTAGCAATTTCTGTCAAGGGGCCCTTGGTTTGCTTAGGTTTAGTTATGCAAGATATTTTCGCTACATATTTACAGTCAGACAGACGTCGGAGCGCGGGGCCCCCAGTTTGCGCGAGGCCCGTAGCATTTGCTACTCTTGCTATATGACTAATCCGCCACTGTTCACAGCCCATGAAAAACCTGAGGAGCATCAAAAGTTTTTTGAAGTTCACTTCAAGAAAATACGTTTACAGATCCAAATGCATCCCTGCTACCAGTTGGACTAACGCAAGCATTCAGTGACGCTCGAGACATGTTCGTGAACTTCGTTAACAAGATGCTAGAATCCGGCTGGTATTGGTGAATTACTTCCATTGTTGTATTCCTTCTTGGTATTATAGTGATGCTCTCGATTAAATGTCTTTGTCTTTGAAATAATGGAACTTAATTGTTAAGCCCACAGTGTTTCATTATTTGAAATATGTATCCTAGAGATGATAATAAGATGCCAAAAACTAGGTGGTCAAAGGATCGAGGTACTTCAAGTCTGAACAGTTGCTCAGGTTATACCAACAAGCACAGATTTGCTTTTGTGTGGAATACTGTTCGCACCTTTGGCATGGGTAGCCTAAGTACCAGCTGCAGGCTTTGAAATCCGTCGAGAGACGTGCCATAACAGCTTTCAAGTGACGGTATAGTGTTCAATCTCGTTATTTTATACCCTTCTATCATCCTACATAGGTCTCCTGGTGGTTCATTTGACCTATACATTTTGTTCACGGGCCTGTAGTGTAGTCTAATATAAGATTTGAGCAGAATAAAAATATGTACAAGACATAAATCGCCGTCTATTTAGGCGGCCCCTAGATGATCAATCATTTTGCACAAATTCATTTTTTTTGGGTTAAAATTGAAGATTGCACAATTATTGAATGAAAGTTTCAGCGAGTGTAATTTTTTATTGTTTATTGCTCCATATTTTTTTCATTGCGTCGTGTAGGGTCAGTTTTGCACAATATTTATCAGTCTGTTACTCGTCTTGACGAGGAGTACAAGTATAGCGAAAATGCAGAAGTTAAGGAAACAGAGGTTAACAATGAATATGAGTATCCACTGGTACAGATAATTGGCGTATCTGTGGAATAACGCATTACAAACAAAGGCAAGCAAAGATTTCCATGAACAACAACACTATATTATATATGTACTTATATATATGTATATAGCTGCCGCTACATCTTGTTGAAAGATATTTTGTTCGCGCGGTCCTTACGGAATCAACATCGTTCTCCGACTAAACACGAAAACATTGAGTAGTTCGTATTTTTGTGCAATATCATTGATCGTTTGGATGCTAAGTTCCTTTCAATCTTTTTGTACAATAGAATGCATTGCACAAAGTTATTGTAGGTTTAGGGGCCGCCTTATATTACAATTTTCCCATATTTTTTGTCTCGTCCGAAAACGTCTCGGTTTTTGTATATGCGGACTGTTTTCATAACACCTAACTAGCAACACCGTATGCATAGCAACTTTATGGCTACGTTTCTCAATAAACGTGAAAATTCTTGAACGAAAAATCTAAAGGCGCGGAGAATTAGAAATATTTTAAAAGTTTACTTCGTGTAAATTTAACTCAAAATGAATTTGCAACACGATTTCAATTTGCTTGTGTCGGATATTTTGGATGGAAACAACTGCAACCACTGTAGGTTATGTTTGTGCAGCATCAAAGATGAACACTTCGCTAATTTCTTAGACGGCGTTGCATGTCCCTCAACCGAAGAATATTTAGAAATCGGGAACATCCTGAGGAAAATCTTTGGGGAAGAAGTAAGTTCAATACTAATAATGTAACTTAGAACTCATATATTATTTGATGTAATTATTGAATTCATATGAAGGGACCTAGGCCGATATCTTGGTGGTCCTCTGCAAATTAACTCTTTCTATTTAAAATGTTGTAATATCAAGATTACTTCTATGTTATGAACTGTGCATTTAGTTACTGTGCTACTGTCAAAAACCTGATTTCATTTTGCTCCTTATGTTACTGAATTAATACTTTTGTAAAGTTATATTTACCTTAGGTTAAATTCCTGTGTTTTATTCTTTTCAGGTGTGTAAAGAAATAGCCGGGTTAAATGCAATTTGTAGTGATTGCCTTGACAAAACATTGGACGCATACAGTTTCATACAACAATATGAAATGGTGACAGCAAAACTTCACAAGGCAGTTGACAACCTCACTGTGATGCTATCTGAAGACCTGAATATAACTGGTAAAAACCAAGTGCTGTACATTGTATGTGACGAAGATGAATCTAGGCTGGTGTTCGTGGAAAACAAAAAAAACAAAGAGGTTACAGACGTCACAAAAGTTTTAAAATGCAACAGCTGCAAAGAGCACTTTGATGTAGAATCATTTATAGAACACAACAGGAGTCAGCATGATTTATTGACTTGTAAAACTTGTTTTTACACCAGTAAAAACAATGACGATTTGATCGAACATGAATTGAGTACCACAAATTATAAATGTGACAGTTGTGCACTTGTTCTATGTACAGAAGAAAGCTTAAGAGACCACGAGAACAGAGTTCACAGCATGCAAGTGTGCAAAGAGTGCGGGAAGTCATTTAAGGGCTTAGATAAGTTGCAGGCTCATGAACTAAAGCATTTTGTCAAAAACCAATGCCCGAAATGTGGTAAAACATACAACACTAAAGAGTTCTTTGAGAAACACGTAACACTCTGCTTACAGAACCGTGTTGAGCTTCATCCAATGAGAAGTAGAATACAGAAAACACACTGTTGCCAGAAATGTGGTAAAGGGTACAGCACCCGGTGGTCTGCGGGTCCACGAGAGGTTTGTACATGGCAATGCTGAGCATCATGTCTGTAAGGAGTGTGGTAAAAAGTTTACAGCTCCATGCTACTTAAAAGTTCATCAGATCACTCATACTAAAGAGAAAAACTTTCCGTGTGACCTCTGTCAAGGGAAATTTGTGTCCAAAGAAGCACTTTTGTACCATCGACGAAGGCATACCGGGGAGAAACCATATGTCTGTGACCACTGTGGGGAACGATTCGTCAATGCTTCAGCTCGAGTGGAGCATATAAAATTCAAACATATTGGACCAACATTGAGTTGTGACTTTTGCCCTAAAAATTTGTCACAAAAATATTTTAAGAAAGCATATGAAGAAACACTACGATCCTTCAAATAAATCATATGTAGGCAGAGCTGACATTCCCCATGATGTTCATGTGGTTGCAGCTATTCAACGCCAGTAGATGAATGATCATGTCTGCCCAATGCAAAATCTATTTTCTTACTGATGAAAATAAGGTGTGTTCTAGAGTTGCAATACACAACTCACAGTGAAGGACAACACTTTTGACCTAAAAAGAACAAGAATAGTCTGTTTTAACACCCGATGCAATAAGAGGGGTCAGGGGTATTGTTTGATGTTGATGTCAGCTGTGTGTGTGTCAATGAGACTGGCATCATAGATCTCTAACTAATGCACAGATTTCGATGCGTTATTTTTTCATGATTATTTTATTTTCTTTTTTTTACATTGTAAGCCAACTTTTGGTTCTTTGCTGTTTGGTTATTAAGATGGCCGCCGGCACAAAATGGCGGATAACATATAATTTCACAACTCCATCAATATGGGTATCAAATGAAAAGGCTTGATGAGTAGAATACAGTTTACTTTTCAAATCCCAGTTGGCTGCCATCACTCAATGGAGTAAAGATTTGACTTGATTTGAGGGTAAATAAAAAAAAACTTGTTGTCCTGTTCAAAAAACAGGGGGGGCAAACCTACTAAAATTTTGGAACTTAGCTGTCTGTCCTATCTATTCTGTGTCTTACAAATCATAATAAGTAGTTGAAATTTTCAGGGATAGCATGTTTTTATGGCAGATTTACCTACAAAATCAAATTGTCAGTGCATGGAATAACACACAATGCATATTCTAAAAAAAATCCGAGCCACGAACTATACCCACCTAATTTGTTGATTTGGAGTACTATGTTCACCGTACCATAGTCCACATGTCCGCGTATGGTGCACGCGAACCATATTCAAGCGTCTGTGGCTGCCTGGCTGCTGTTAGATACTTTGACAAGTGTTTGGTCCCATTTTAAAAACAAAACATCGTTTTTAGGGTTCCGTAATACGTAAAAACGGAACCTTTATAGATGCGTCATGTCTGTCTGCCCGTCCGTATGCCACAGCCACTTTTTGCCGAAACTATGAGTATTACTCTGTTGAAACTTAGTAAGTAGGTGTATTAAGATTTTACAAAAAAAATATTAATTTTGGAGGTGTCCTTGAACTGATTTTTTTCATCAAACCTGTAGGCGTGGATAGGTCTTCAAAAATGATGTTGAGGTTTTTAATATCATTTTTTTCTACACTGAATAATTTGCGCGAGAGACTCTTCTAGGCTTGGGCAAAAAAAATCGATATATCGAAATATCGATTTTATTTTCGAAAATAATCGAAATTTATCGTATATTTTTTTATTTCCGATATATCGATTTTCGATATTTATTTTCGGATATCGAAAACGATATGTTTTGCCTCGAATTTTCAAGCATATATACACTTTAATTCTCCAATTGCAGTATTTAAATGCTAAATGAAACACAAGCAACTATATTCGCTCAGAATATTCTTCAGTGTCCAATTTATTCAGCACATCGTTCTCCAGATGTGAGGTCTGACCGAGCAACATCAGCAAAATCAAAATAAATAAAACGTCTATATGGTGCAGACCTGAGCAGCTTTTAAATCTGAAAACAGCTACGCCAGAGATTCCGAGCTCTGGATCTGTCCCAATAAGCTTAACCAGTGTCTGGACCAACCACTTTTTGAGAAGAAGTCAGATCGGATACACATCGGAGAGTGTGCGACTGATTTCCACGATCTAATACCACCTTGCCCTTTTTTTAACCCTCGACCAAAAAAAGGGGTGTTATAAGTTTGACGTCGATGTCTGTCTGTCTGTGGCACCGTAGAGCTCAAACGAATGGGCCGATTTCGATGCGGTTTTTTTTATTTGAAGGTTAATATCCGTGTGGATGTTCTTAGCTATGTTTTGTTAATATCGATTCAAAATGGCCGCCTCCACAAAATGGCGAACAAAATATTTCTTCACAACCTACATCAACATGGGTATCAAATGAAAGGGCTTGACTAGCAGAATACTATACATTATAACAAATTTCAAATCCAAGATGGCCGCCACTACAAAATGCCAAATTGTATTATTTTTTTCACTACTACCTCAATATGGGTATCAAATAAAAGGGCTTGACTAGTAGAGCACTAGGACAAATTTAAATCCAAGATGGCCGCTACAACAAAATGGCGAAATACATTTCTTTTTTCACAACTCCCTTAATATGAGTATCAAATGAAAGGGCTTGACTAGTAGAACTGATACAGATAATCCGAGATCCGAGGTAGTCAGGGGTTAATCAAAATTTTAATTTTGTTCTTGTCTATCGTAATGCTCGTCGAAAAAGCGACATCGTTTCATGGTTGGTGTCCCAAAGACACGAACGAAGAGATTTGACTCTACTTTTGTGATAAGAACGTCAAGGCTGTGGAATACGTTGCCTGAGAGAGTTTTTCCCGATAGTTACAATCTTTGTGTCTTCAAATCGAGAGTGAATCGGTTTCTTGTAGATAAACACGCTCCATCGTAGACCGCATCATCGTTTAACATCAGGCGAGATGGCGGTCAAGTGTAAACCTATAAAAGTTAAATAAAATCCAATTGATTTTGGGTGAATTGCCAAATTTTTACTCCGGTTCTTTTGAAATCGCTCTAATATCCGAAAGGGTTGCTTCAGTCGTTAATTTAACAGTGCCGGATAATAGGAGCAGATTGACAGGTAGGCACTTTAAAGAAAGATTGCTGCTGATGTCTATATCAGACTATTGTATATGTAGGTTGGAGCGGAGCTAGTGACAACACGGTGGGTAAATGCGCACTCATGCACCTACATAACACAGACGAATACTGGTTTCAGTGATGGTTAATTTTGAACATTAAAATATGTACGAATTATGAATAAATAATAAAATTGGTTGTCTGTAAAGTCGGTTAGTTTACGAACGACAACGTAAAACAAAACACTGATAGATGCGATGCAAGCGTACAATGAGCGTAATGGGACACTTTTTCGTGCACGCAGCCGGCGTTCATCGATTTATTAGTCGTTGTCTCGTCAATAATATGCCAGATATTATGTATTTTCATTTATCTAATTAATAAGTGCTTAATATTTAAGTAACCTTCTCCTGAAAAAAAATCGATATATCGAAATATCGATATTTTTTGAAAATATATATCGATACATGTAAGTATCGATACTATTAATATCGATATATTTTGTTTATTTGCCCATCCCTAGACTCTTCCAAAGTGGTAAAATGTGTGTTACCCTCCTGTAACTTCTAAAATAAGACAATGATAAAACTAAAAAAAAAGAAGTATGGCACTCGGGGACTGCCGCGGTAAAGCTATTGCATGTTGCATGCATTTTTATCAACATAAGCAATGGGGATGTTAACAATTTTTCGGAATTGCTTTTATTTTAAGAGTGACATTTGTTTACCATATAAAATATAACGGGAAATCCGCTAAGTTGGCAACACTGCTAAGAGCATTTAGTCTGTAAAGCTAATACAACTAAGATTCAAAGTCGAATGACCGAGTGGGGAGGACGGCGTTACGGTCTTTCATCCCTCTTTCTTGTGAACATAAGATACACATAAAAAGATGCACGATCACTAAAATTCGGTCCCCAGGCCCGCGATAAAAGCTATGCAATAGCTTAAAAATATATTGATGTACATTACCATGCAAACTTCCAACAGAAATTGGTTTGAACTCGGTCTAGTGAGTAGTTTTTTAGATACGTCAAAAATATACAATTTTTTTTAAACCATTATTAAAATTAAAACATCGATCAAAGTTAACACCAAACTACAAGAACTTAATGTATTATGTTACTTGCTGCTACGGAACCCTTCATGGGCGAGTCCCACTCGCACTTGGCCGGTTTTATTTTCTAAGGAAGGGCAAAGCTCCTCTTGCCCTTAAACTACAGGAACTATGCTAACAATGCCTAATGTTCTAGAATCTAGATGCTACTGTGATAATTAATCTAAGTCAAGTATGTACACTTTTTTCAAATAAAGCTAAGTTTACAATCATAACCCAAGTTTTTTACAATTAAACTTACTGTACCATACGCGCGTTGTTACGACACCTGTCGAAATTGATCCTATCAATTCAACCTTCTTTGGCTCATGCACAACAACTTTGCTGAAGATCATCACAAGACATGATCAAATACATACATAGTTCACGATAAACCAAAGAAGTATCACAAATTTATTTATAGGTCATGGCAATAAACATAATTTTTGTGTCCATAAAATATATGTATGTATGTATTCATACATGTATGTATCCATATAAATATGTATGTATGCATGTATAGATATCCATAAAAAGATCCTGAAATTCAAAATAGGTTTGCACATAAGTAAATCAAACCTCCCAAACTTCAGCCGCACGGAATTATGTTATCGTTGGAAAGAGTGAGCTCACTCTTTCCGTTCTAGTCGGTTGTAGGAAGCGGTCAAAGCCGAACATTTATACCTATAACTATTCGTTGTCAACAACAAATAAGACCGCTTCGGAGCTTCGTACCGTACTTAACCGCTAGCGATTCTAGGGGTCTAATAGATTGGTATAGTTTTGTAAACCATTCACGCTACACATAGAGACGCAGTTCAATTTCAAGGTGCTCATGCATCGATATAATTAAAGAAACGCAGATGAGGTATGCTATAATCTAAAGACAACATAACGTGGCGAAAATTTGTTTGAAAAATTTGAAAATTGAATTGTCAGCGAACGTACACAACTCCTTGTTGCGACTGAGACTAAATCAGGAGACGTCACCTTTTTTTTTTTTTTTTTTTTTTTTTAACTTTTATAGGTTTACACTTGACCGCCATCTCGCTTGATGTTAAGCGACGATGCGGTCTACGATGGAGCGTGTTTACCTAGAAGAAACCGATTAACTCTCGATTTGAAGACACAAAGATTGTAACCATCGGGGAAAACCCACTCAGGCAACGTATTCCACAGCCTAGACGTTCTTATCACAAAAGTAGAGTCAAATCTCTTCGTTCGTGTCTTTGGAACATCAATCATGAAACGATGTCGCTTTTTCGAGCTACGAGCATTCCGATAGAAAAAAGGGCAAGGTGGTATCAGATCATGCAAATCAGTCGCACACTCTCCAAAGTGTATCCGATAAAAACCGATAGGCTGGCAATTTTTCGGCGATGATCAAGACTTTGTAGTCTTTTTCGCAGAAGAGAGTCATTGCCTATGAGCCTTTTGGCACGTCTCTCGATCGATTCCAGGGCCTCCAGCTGATACTTAGCCGATCCATCCCAAAGGTGCGAACAGTACTCCATACAAGAGCGAATCTGTGCTTGATACAATGTGAGCAACTGTTCAGAGTTGAAGTACTTTCGCACCTTTGAGAGGACACCTAATTTTTTGGCAGCTAATTTAGCCTTGGACTCGATATACGAGCCAAAGTTGAGCGTGGATGTCAAAGTAACGCCCAAAAGCTCAAGACGGTCAGAAACTGGCACGGATACACCACGAAAAGTAGGAGTTAGTTGGAATGGACTCCTTTTTGCGGAGAACAGACACGCCTGCGTCTTACTCTCGTTGAACTTGACCAGATTGGCATCACCCCATTCAGACACCGCCTCAAGGGTCAAGCTCAAACGTTCAATCAAACTCTCTCTCAGTACCTGGGTTTGCTGCCCACTGGCTCTCGCGCTAGATATGTAGCTCTCTACAACGGTGCTATCATCTGCGTACCCAAAGATACCGGGCTTCAACAGATCATTAATATGTAGCAGGAAAAGTGTCGCAGAGAGTACCGACCCTTGAGGGACTCTAGCATTGATAGCCATTTGATCCGACGAGCAGCCATCAATGACGACTCGTATGGATCGATCCTCAAGAAGTCCGATATCCACAATAAGCCCAGGAGACAAACCATAACTTGAAAGCTTGCTTATAAGGCCATCATGCCAAACCCTGTCGAAAGCCTTCGAGATATCCAGGGAGACTGCAAGTGCTTCCCGTGTTTCTCAATAGCTTCACTCCAGATGTGAGTGACGTACGCTAGAATATCCCCGGTGGACCGGTTTCGGCGAAATCCGTATTGCCGGTCACTGAGGAGGTCGTTTGATTCTAGGTACGTCAGGAGCCTGTGGTTTAAGACACGTTCCATAGTCTTGCAGAGTATGGACGTGACCGAGATTGGCCTGTAGTTGGCAGGGTCAGCACGACTACCTTTTTGGGCACTGGTTGCACATTGGCAAGCTTCAAGACTTCGGTACCAGCCCCGTTTGGAGAGAAAGTCTGAATAGGCGCGTCAGTATCGGGGACAACTCAGGCGCACAAGCCTTCAACACTAGGGCAGGAATACCATCTGGGCCACTGGCTTTATTCACATCCAGATTGCGTAGAGCCTTGCGAACCTCCATTTGGCGAATGTGTATCTCTGACATAAAAGTCGGACAGCCGGATGGAGTCGGAGGTGTCGCGCTACCAGCATCAAGACGCGAAGATTCCGCAAACTGAGATGCAAACATGTTTGCCTTCTCCATTGCAGTGTGAGCCAGTGTCCCATCAGGTTTCAGCATTGGAGGTAGTGAGGGGCGGCAGAAGTTCGATTCGACCGATTTAGCTAGGGTCCAAAACGCTTTGCTGCCCGCAGGGTACGAAGCAAGTTTGTTCCCTATTCGACTAATGTGGTCAAAACGAGCCCTCTGAAGAACCTTTTTGCATGCCTTAGCAGCCTTGTTGAACGCTTCTTCTGGTGTACATCCCTTGCCTTACGCTGTCGAGCATCAACCCAGGCTAGGTAGGTCTCATGCTTAAGTGCTTCAGCACCTTTACATTGAGAACCAAACCAAGGGCGAGCTTTGCTGGATAATGGGACGTCGGAGTACGGAATGAAATATTCCATAGCCGTCCGTATTACATTAGTCACAGCATCCGCGCAGACTGAGGGATCACCAGAAGTGAAGCACAATGACTGCCATGGGTAAGACGCAAAGAAAGAGCGCATCTCATCCCAATCTGCTGACTTGTATCGCCACAACCGCCGGTTGCCTCTAGGGCTGGGATCAGGCGGATGGTAGACAGATACTGATTTCACCAGACAGTGGTCGGAGCTGCCTAATGGCGAAGATACCACCACAGAATAACGGTCTGGATCTGTTGTCAGCAGAAGGTCTAAACAATAAGGTGTATGCGACTCAACGTCGGGTACTCTTGTGGCCTCTTGGACCAGCTGGGTTAGGTCTAACGTTAAAGCTAACTTTCTCGTTTCCTGCCCAGCGTGGTCAGTGTCCCGGTATGGGAACAGCCATTCCTTATGATGGCCGTTAAAATCCCCAGTAACACTAATTGGGCCGAAGGGTACTTCTGTTGAGCCGCGTCCGCCGCCTCACTTAAATATTCTGTGAGCCTAGTCGTCTCCAGGTCCCCGCTGTGCGACCGATACACACAGGCATAGACAATTTTGTCTATGCCTGTGTCTATCAGCACCAAAGAACAGAAAACCTAGTGTCTTCAAGGTTACGGAGACGCCGACAGCAGATGTCGTCACGGGCGTACAGGCACACTCCAGCACGAGGTCGGAATTTGTGCTCCAGGGTATAACCTGGATACAATAGGTACGCCACGTCCGACGGACAACCTATCTGCGTCTCCGTCAGAAAAAAGAGAGTCGGCTGCTCAGTCTCGAGGTGGTGATGGACTGCTGAGAGATTAGAGTGCAGACCTCGAATATTTGTGAGGTGCACTTTAACCGACAAGGAGTGCGGCCGCTCTTTACACTTGTTTCTGTTTCCAACTTTTTTCATTTTTGTTTTGAGAGGGGGATCGGTGGGAAAACGGCAGTGGAACGAGGCCGCACACTACTGACCATTGGTCACAACACACAACACAAACACATCAGTGGGGAGCTAGCCTGGAGACTGCGGGGACGCCCGAGCCCCCCCGGGGATGTCTATCTGGCCTTGTCATCCGGTCGCCAACCGGCAGGATAGCGCATCCCGGGATTTTACGCTAGATGGCGGGGCAGCCTTTCATGAGTGGCTAGCTCACTACTTGGGCCCCCAACTATCTGCGGTCGGTCGCGGCAACCGTGCCTCGGATCCCGCTACCCTCCATGACTAGCTTCCCGATGTATAGTATTGGTGTGACAGACCGGTCTTGTAGTTATGCAGCAACTGTTCTGACCCGTTTTCCCCTAATTTCACCTGATACCCTGATTTCACCTGATTTTGCATCGCCATAGTAGAAGCGCGTTTGCCGCTTCTGCCGTTTTTAAGAGTTCGATGTGCTCATGACACATCTTTAGATTTATGTATATCGATAGGTTTATATATTCATAGACCGTCGGCACATCTGATGAATCCATGTTCTTCCTCGTTTCCTTATGAAGGAAGTTAAGTGCTAGGCTCCAGTTCAAACTCTTTGCTGGAGTTGGCCTGCTGGGGCTGTACTAGGCGAATTTTAGTATTGGTTTGATTCTTTACAGAGTCTGCTTGACGAACCTTTGCCAAATACTCTACCGCCAAGCAATATTTATGTGAAAACATCACTGTCGCCGGGTTGAAGGGCAATGTTTCTTGTGGAATTACGGGCAGGCATATTGCTTACCATCAGGCACATGCCCTGCTCGTCTTGTACTCAATATACTTTGAAAAATATATAGGTTTGGTTGTCGGCTTGTCGGGTTTACACAAGCTTTAACACGGTGGTCCCCATGGGGGTGATGGTTTCTTATTATTATTTGTTATAAACTAGCAGTACCCCGCGGTTTAACCCGCGTAGGTCCCGTTCCCGTGATTGTCTCGGGATACAAAGTAGCCTAAGTATGTGTTTTTCCAGACTATAATACGTCGGTGTTCCAAATTTCAACCAGATCCGTTAAGACGTTACGGCGTGATTCGAACAACAAACATCCATACATTGATATCAACTTCAACTTTTATCTTTAGCTTCTGTAAGCAGCTTTGCCGCAACTTCGCCAACGTCTTGTGTGTAGTTAGTGGCACATTCTTCTGTAGTTGTTTCGGTGTTAATGCAGCGTTGAAGATGGCGGATTTTCGGACGAGTACTGTACCTCTACCATGAGTTTATTATAGAAATTTACGTAGACACTGTAGTTAAGAAAATGTATGAAAACTCGAACAGCGCCTCTAGCGGATAGTTGAGCTACCAACATTACTACCATGAGTTACCATAGTTAATATCGTGTAGTTATGTTAAACTACAGTGACTGTAGATTGGCTTTTTTCGTTCATTCTCTCCATACGAAAACGGCACCATGAGGTACAAATTTGACAGATGCTATAGTTACGAACTATTACCGCAGTAGTTACGGCACTCACCGACGTTTAGATGCGTGAGAGTGTATAGTTAACCGGTCGCGCTGAACGAATAGAAGTTATTTTACATTAAATATGTTCGGTAGAGCATATTTAGCGTTAGATATGCTGGAAACTGCTGCGTTAGAAGACGAACGACGAGAACAAAGACAATTTCAAAGTGATATGCGTAAAATAGTTGGATATCCCCTCGATAATATAAGTGAGAGAAAGTTTATAAAACTATATCGCCTAACGAAAGAAGTGTTCATAAAATTGTGTGAGTTGTTTCGCCAACACACGAATTTAAGATCCTCACAAAGGGTTTCATTAGAATCCAAGGTAAGTCCTAATCTAGATCATATAAAATGGCTGTTTTATTTTACAACCCCCCTAAAACCAATAAGTTTCCTATTCATTTTTACAGGTATTATGTGCTCTACTATTTTATGCTCACGGGGACTATCAGCGTGTTGTTGGGGAGGCAAACCATTTTTCCCAAGAGGCCATGAGTGTGTTCATTGGAGAAGTTACTGCAGCATTAAACCACCCGTCTATAGCAAATAAATTCATAAAATTTCCAACGACGCGTCAGGAAAGGGATTTAATTAAAAACAGGTGAAAACAAGATTACTTAAGCACTTTTAATGCAGGTAAATAAGTTTTACATACCAATTGATGTATATACTTATTGGATTCTTATTAGTTTTTTACAGAAAATATCAAGTCCCAGGAGTCATAGGTTGCATAGACGGCAGCCACTTCAAAATTTTCAAACCAAATCATGAAGTGGAACATCTGTTTTACTGCAGGAAACATTATCACTCATTGAATGTTCAAATGGTAACTAATTATAGGTATATTTAATTAGAAAGTAACTTAATTTCTAGTTAGTATTATAGTTATCTGGCACTGTTGATTCTTATTATTTTATATTTACATTTCAGATTTTTGATTCTAACTGTACAATAATGTCAGTTAATGCAAAGTTTGGTGGAGCAACCCACGATGCTTTTATATGGGAGAATAGCGACATAAATGATTATATACAATCATTGCACAGAAATAATGAATCATCATGGCTTTTAGGTGAGTGTATCAAATTTATATAAATAATACCTTAAAAGATATAACTACTAATATTTGTATGTGGTGATTTTTCATATAATGAGTAAGTATTGTTTGTTACAGGTGATTCTGCATATCCACAAAGGCCATGGATGATGACTCCATATGCAGAAACATCTCCACACTCTATAGAAGAGATGTTTAATAAAAAGCATAGCACAGCCAGGGTTGTTATTGAAAATACATTTGGTAGGTTGAAAAATAGGTGGCGGTGTGTGAGCAAGGATAGGGTATTACATTATCAACCTGCCAAATGTGCACATATAATTATTGCATGTTGCATACTCCACAACATTGCAACACAGTACAATATTCGGAGCCAGAGGACATTGAAGGTGACAGTGCTTCTTCATCAGGTTTGTTGCAAAATGGAAGTGTTTATATTAATAATATAATAACAGCCGCAATACTTAAAATCATCTAGTTTAAAGCTAACAGACAGTCAAAGAGTTTTAAATATATCTGAAGTGAATTATTTATCAGAAATTATATCATGAAATCCATCATTAAAAATGTAATTTCTGTTTTATTCACAGAAACCTCTGTCAATGATCCACTGCAAGAGCATGAAGGCAATAGTGACTTACTGATGGGAAGAGCTGTGCGAGACCAACTTGCTAGAAGAATTAGTAGGATAAATTAAAAAAATAGTAATAAAATGTTTATTTCCTATCAAATTATTATTATCAATAAATAACAGTAAAAACTTACAGAATTTAACTTATTATCATATTAGTGGTTAACATATTTTTGTATTATTTACACTTACAAACTTACATATGATTATCAAAACTTTTATTAATCTTAATTGTTGTTTATTTATTTATTACATAGGTACATAACATTTTCAAAACAGAACATTTTCAATATGAGAACCAAAAAAATAAATTAAATCTACACATTTTAAGCTAGAAAAAACACCTAAGCAAATATGTACACAACATGACAGCAGTTACTTGAATATTTACATTACATGAAATTGTGAAACTTACACTACATAATATATGTACCTAACACAGATTTTATGATGCATTTATCCTACACAAAATAAAGTTAGTAAAGATACAAACAATTTGAACAAGTTATGGAAATAAGTATATACAATAAATAAATTGAAATTTTAGTGCTATCTTATTAGATAGCACTAAAATTTATATTTTTTTTTTTGTGTTCTCTGAAATAATGTTCTAGGGTCCAATAGCAATATTATTGTATTTTATTTTTAAATATATCTATGGCTTGATTCAAGATTAAGAGAAATTGTTGAAACAAGTCTTGCCATCGAGCTTGTTGCTGAAGTTCAATTTCTCTTAATCTTGCATGCTCAGTTTCCCTATCCCTTAAAAAGGTCCGCCACTCACTATCACAATTGAGAAATACCTGGCGAGATATTTCTGACTGTGTTGGCCGGCGAGCCCTGTTAAGGATAGGGGATCGCCGACGACGGCGCCGTCTGGGAGTGACCCGAACAGACTCAGCTGTTGGATGTGTTGGGGTAGATGGCGGCACACTCAGTCGCCGGCGCCTTCTGGGAGAGACCCGAAGTGACTCTCCCAGTGGGTGTGATGGAGGTGGGCTGGCTTCTGTAAAATTCAATTGTCGGCGCCGTCTTGGAGTGACGCTTACTGTATCTGGTTGGCTGGCTTCTAGCAGTGGCACACTCAAGTTGGCAGGCTCACAACATTCCACTAATGTAGGATACTGTGTGCTGCTGCTAGGCTGTGTGTTTCTGTGAAGTGCTGGAAATTAATATAGTCTCAGTGAATGTTTTTAATTATTTACATAATCCACAAATTTTACATAATATAAAAATAGTATTTGAACTTACAAGCTTCTGGTGGTGGTGTAGCTGTCTCAATATCTTCTGAGACTGAGACGTTTCCCTATAAAAAATATTGAGTTTTATTTATTAACCTAAAAATGATTATTTCCTAAGAATTATCTATTGAACTTCATGCTTCGCTGATATTAACTTCATGCATCTTATTAGTAACCACAACCAACCTTAACCTGATGTAAGCCAATTTCCACCACCTCTACAAATCCTGTAGCTATTTGAGTTCCAATAATATTGAGAATTCTTTCCTCAAGCTCGCTCAACTTTAATTTTATAGCTGGCCCACCACCAGTTCCACTTGCAGCTCGATGAATTCGAGCTGCTTTTCTTTTTGTGTTATTTTTTAAATCACTCCATACCTTAAAATAGAATATACCTTTAAATATAATAAACCCTACAACAGTTCAACTGTCATCACATTCGTGCAAAAATAGCTGAACAGATCTTGATTAAACAGAGTATGGAATACATAGGAAGACATTTTATCCTAATATTACTAAAAGAATGGGAACAGCACACAACACACCTTTCTCCATTTATCACAAGTTTTGGTATCTCCTGTGGCATCGGCATTCAAAATATCATTGAGCTCCGTCCAGTGCTGAATATTCCGTAACCTTCCATTAGGCCCTTCTGTCGGCTTGCTTAGGTCTCCATTTCTGTATGTTAAAAGTTCTTTGTTTAAAAAATTGTATTTGGATACACAACACTACAAAAAATATTAACCTAACCACTTCACTTTTCTACATTCCAAATCTAAGAGGTATACCTTTTTTATCACTAGCAAAGCCAAGGTTCATATAAAACGTTCCTTCTTGGTAAAAGAATGTGGCTAAAACAATCTCAAGTACCTTTATATCATAGCACTCCGAGAAAAGAACTAGCTTCTTTGATCAAATGAAATTATGAAATTTTAATACCTAATGCACTTAATCGTATTTAACACTTACCTTTCCATATAATCTACCATCAACTCAAACTGAGAGGCACTTGTTTTGGTCATTATCCACACAAACAAAATACTTTGAAATACGAGATCCTTGCACTCAAACGTATCGGAGGCGAGTAAAGTTAGATAATATGTTAGTAAACAAACAAAAATTTTGTTCACGGCTGGGAAGCCGACTGACAATCAATGTCAACGCAATAGAAATAAATTGAAAATGTATGCAATAGTACCATATTACGCGTAAGCAGCGACTTTTAATTTTTGTTGGTTAATACTACAATATCGACTTGAAACATACATTGTGTTTTCTCTCTTTTTGTCTAATGTGAAAAAGAGAGACAGATTTACGATGCTTGAAGTTAGTAACGTTCCAGATTGCACGTAAACATTTTGTCGCTAAACCACAGATTAAAAATCTTACTACGATTGATATAGTTTCAACTATAACGAGAGTAGTTAACGTCAACACAGCTCATGGTACGAATATTGAAGCCGACTATTGTAGTTGCGTTCTCACGTTAACTACTGTAGTAGAGTAAGCTAATAAACTCATGGTAGAGCTACTGATACTTTTTGTTAGTATGTAATTAGTTTCTAACTACTGAAATGGACAATCACATGACGTCACAACATAGGCAAATAATAAATATCATAATAATATATATACAAAAACATAGTGCATTTAAGTTACTTATATAATAAATAATTATAATTTGATATTATTAATTTCAATAAACTTATTGAGTACATACACAAAGGGGGAGTATACTAGTGGGAGTAGGTTGGAAAAGGAAACGGGACGGGGAAGGTCATTGGGAATCAGATCATATAAGGAAAAACGGTTTTTGGAGCAGTCAAAGAATATATGATCGGTTGAACCTTGAGCCAGCCCGCACTCGCACAGAGAATGGTCGCGTACTCTTATTTTGGCAAGGAACACTGGGAGTACAAACAAAACCCAACCATAGGCGACAGATGGTAAACGTAGTTTGCTTATTGAATCATATGAACTTAAAAAACTAGGGCTTTGGGGGGATGGAAGGTTGAATTTGTCAATAGAATCTCCCTTTATATTGTTTTGATTTCTGCCACTCAATACTCCAGGCATCCAGGAGCTGAGGTTGGCAAGTAGAGGAAAGATCATGGGAGTATACATGGTAATGATCTTTGTTACCAAGAGTAGTGGCTTGCTTAGCGTAAGAATCGGCGTTTTCATTACCAGGTATCCATGCCAGAACTATACCTATGTAGGCCTAAATTATGAGACTTAAGAAGTTCTTCTTTAATTTTCAATATTATTGGGAATTTAGTTCTAGCCTTAAATTGGTTGGCCAAAATAGCTTGAAGACAGCTTCGCGAGTCGGTAAGGATTATTGTTTTTGGTATCGAGTGGGATGAGATATAACGTATTGCTTCAAATACAGCTATTGCTTATCCTGTGAAAACTGAAGCCAATGGGGGGACATTTGTAACTTAAAACGACGCTGTAACTAGGTATCCAGACAGAAGCACCCACATCTCCTTCATACATTGATTTATTGATTAGGTACCAACATTGATATCCTACTAATATTATAAATGTCAAAGTCAATGATTTCAAAACTCAAAGAAGTGTCAAATAAATATTTATGTCAATGTATGGATATTTGGATGTCTGTTGCCCAATCACGTCGCAAAGTATGATCGGATCAGGCTGGCTAATTGGAATACAGTTTGATTACAGTCTGGAAGAACATTGCGCGGGTAAAACTGTGGGGTGTTGCGAGTTATAAATAAGAGTAGAACCTACCTGCGACGACGCAGTCTTACCTAGGAAACCCGTCCAGACTAGAAGATTGCCAGATTGCTCATGAAATACCCACTGAAGTAACATTGCGTATTTCGGAGTCAAACTTCTCAGGTTTTATTTGTAGATAATTCACTTCACTTGCCAAATAATTATTTGGACTCTTTGTGTTCCAATAGATGCAGTGCTGTTATATGGCAGGCATGTTGCTTATCATCAGGC
Organism: Ectropis grisescens; assembly: GCA_017562165.1. NCBI lineage: Eukaryota > Metazoa > Arthropoda > Insecta > Lepidoptera > Geometridae > Ectropis > Ectropis grisescens. The sequence continues at coordinate 1,209,044 of CM029797.1, read as the reverse complement.
ACATGTCCAGCTGGTCTCGTCTCTATAGGTACTATACATGGACGTACAAAAATGTTGTGTCCGTGGTACTACAAAATAAAATGTAAGGATTTTTCATGTGTAGTCCCAGATATAATATCAGCTGCCATGGGGCCATGGTGTATCCTGTAAATCAACAGACATTCACGATAATTTTTTTCGACAAATATGATTATTGCATTTTTTTTTTATTAAATATTCCACGTCAACCACAAGTACTTAGCCCGTGTGTTTACTCAAAGATGTGTGTGCAAGAAATTCGATAAATATCTATGTGTTTACTAGGTTTATTTTGTTGACTTGTTGTTTTACTATGTACCTATACTCCCATGATCTTTCCTCTACTTGTCAACCTCAGCTTCTTGACGCCTTGAATATTGAGTGGCAGGAATCGAAAATTATCAAAGGGAAATTCTATGGCCAAATTCAACCCACTATACCCCCAAAACCCTGGTTCTTCAAATTCAAAAAAATCAATAAGCAAACTACGTCTACCACCTGTCGCCTAAGGTTGGGTTTTGTTTGTACCCCAGTGTTCCTCGCCAAAAAAGACCATTCCCTTTGCGAGTGCGGATTGGATGGCACAACCACATTTTCTTCGAGTGCTCCAAAATCGTGGTTCTCTATATGACTTGATCCCAGGTCCCAGATGACCTTCCCCGTCCTGCTTCCTTTTCCAACCTATTCCCACTAGTAAATTCTCCCTTTATTTATGTACTTAATGAAGATCAATAACATGAAGTTATAATTATATTGTATTATATTCTACATTTGTAAATATATCATTGATTACTTTATTTATTAATATTTATCTTTATGTATATCTGTGTTGTGACGTCATGTTTGTGATTGTCCCTTTTCAGTAGGTGTATAGACTAACAACCAGTAAAACTACAAGAAGCCAACCGACCAACGGCCCATGCCAAGATTAGATCAGCCATCACCTACAAGACACTGGCGACTGGCGAAGTTGCGGTCACGCCGCATACAGAAGCCAAAGATAAAAGTTGAAGTTGACTTGTTGTTGACAAACTTTCGCTTTTTTTAATATTTTTATACTTAGCAACTTTTTAGAAAAAAAAAAGCTTTTATTTAATGTCAGCTTGATATTGACAACTGACAAGCTGACAACCAGCGTTGCCGATTTGTGGGGAATTCCCCAAATTGCGGGGAAATCGAACTCGATTGGGGAATGGTGTGGGGATTGGCGGATTGGTTCTGTGTGGGAAAAACGTGGGGAATTTCAATTTCGTATTGATGCTTATACTGCACTACCAATTTATGATACTTCAGTCACTTTATCAGTAAGTTATTACTCATATCACCGAAAATAGCTACAATAAAGCACGTCTCTAGTTTGTATATTGTAAATATGACACCACCATGCTCAGCTTGTAAATTTATTATGCATTAAGAATAGTTTTCAGTACTCACAATTTTAAAATCTTATCTAAATAATGTATGAACGGTTTGGGCTAAATACAAAAAAGTTAAAAAGAGCCCGCTGATTTGAAGCTAAATAATTCATCTAATTTGATTGAATGAGTAGGTAAAATCTTTTTGAAGTGAAAACTTCTTTTGACGTACCACACACAGATTTTTCGTGGGCTGTGAATGAAGCTCAGCGTGAATGAAAGACAAATATGGATGAATGGATACGGATATTTGGTCAAATAAGAAGACTTAGTAAAAAATAAACACAGAAAAGTTTTTAAAGTTATTGTTTCAAAAGCAGATTTTTTTGTGTGTTTGAAACTGCGTTTATTTTCGATTTGTGTTTGACTTTTAACATCAGTAACAGTAATGCTTGGAGCAGACACTTTACCACAAGTCAAAATTCTTGAATTTTTGAAAAGAAAAGTAATTCTTGTACTATTGTTTACTTGGCCATGTTCTAGTTTTTAGATTGTTTTCATTCCTTTTAAAGTATAAATTACACATTAACCAAAGTGACATTTATGTGACACTGGGAAAAGTAAAAAATACTCAAACATTAAAAATACAGAACGGTATTGTTAAGTTTTTATCACTCAAAACAATGTTAAACTGTAAGATACAGCAAATGCCCCAATAAATATGAATAAATACTACATTTTCCATTTAATTAATTATGTGGGGGAATTGGTGGGGAATCGGCATAAGTTTCTCCCCGAATTGGGGGAATTTTTCTTCAAAGTTTCAGCAAATCGGGCATCGGCAACGCTGCTGACAACACCAATGTTACATCGTATGATTAAATGATTTTGATTTTTGATGATGGACTCACACCAGAGGTTTCTTCTTTCTTGATTATGATTATTGTTTATTAGATTTTGTGGAACAGTTAACTTCTTGAGTCTCATACTCTCATATTACTAGATATAAATCCAGACGATGATAACTGGTCATTATGGGTGATGCCGCACATTTAATTAATATTTATAAGCACCTGACTGGCGAAGATTCGAACATTTGCAGGTTATGTTTAGATGCCGTGGATGTAAACACTGGAGTTAATTTGGAAGAAAGTTATGTGATAGAAACCTTCTATTGTGATGATACGGTCACCTACGCAGAGATGCTCAGTGCGCTTGGGGTAGGTCCTCACCTGATTTAAGTTTCGGGATACTACCCTCGGGATAGTACTGTTAATTACACTGAATCTACACTGAATAAACTGGAGTAGAATGAGCCCCTAATAACTCATTAGACTCTGGTGAAGTTACGATTATGCCCCTTATAGATGCCAAAGATAACCATTGAAATTTAAAATGGTGGCCATGGGTAGGTAGCTCACAAGAAATACTTGAGCTACGGTTCAGTAGCCTAAAGCGTTTGAGCTGTATCCGTGAATAAGCTTGCAGATCTGCTCAAAAGTATACAAAAATACTCTCTTATCTATGACTCAATAGTAGAAAAATGTAGTAGAGATTACTATTATACTACTACAGTCACAGTGTCAGATACTCACCATGATCAGACTCTGAGTGAGAACTTTTTGGATTCATTGATTGATTGACCTGTTGAGTAGTCTGTGGTTAATTGTTACTTTTCTACAACAAGTTGCAGACCATTCTTGAGCTGCACCTGAGCCGTGAGGCACTTGTTTTACATAATATGAGCGTGACTTATGAGTCACGGCTTTTGTGATCTGCCTATTTTAACTGCATCAGATGAGTTACACGTGTAACTAAATATTAAAGTAGAAACTATGTTAAATAACAGAAGATGTGTGGTTAAAGACTAGATTGTTCATAATCCATACTAATATTACAACTGTGAAAGTAATTCTCTCTGCCTCTACACATCTTTATCTACGGAACTAATTTGAATGAAATGACCTGAAAATTTCAAGTCATTTCTTAAATCTCCTTTTTGAAAGTGTGGCAATTTATGAAGTTAGAAGGTTGTAAACTTATTGTTAGGCTTTTGATCACATGTAAATAAAGTTTATCATTAAAAAAAGCTAAAATCACTACTAATGGTTCAGGTTAGCCACAGGTTACGCAGCAGGGTGGAGCTAGTATTTCATATTTGCATGTAAATCAGTTCATATTTCTTTCAGGTTTGTTCTGACTTCACCCTTCCACGACTTCTGTGTAAGCACTGTGCTGACCTCATAATGAAAGCCTTTTGCTTTCACAAATTGTCCCAATACTCATACAATAAATGGTATGAAGCTTTGGATAAACTTGAGGAAACTGACTCTTTAGATTTTATCAAAAAAGAAACGAAGACTGCCTACATTGTGATCCAAAAAGAAAACACTCATGTATTAACTGGGACTAAATCTTATAAATGTAAAAAAGTATTAATAGGTAAAATAAAAAGAATGATATGGGACCGTCGTGCTTCTGAAACGATAAGAAGTAAACTCACAATTTGTAATGAATGTGGAATCAAAATCAAATATAGCTCATTAGCTGCACACATCAGAAGAGTACACAGTAAAGACTTGTTTCAGTGCTCAAGCTGTAATAAACTATTTAATGATGCAGTCAAATTACACGATCACAAGATGATTATGCACATGCCAAAGACGATACCATGTGAGCATTGTAATAAAAAATTCAGCACAGAAAAATTACTTAGAACACATCATTTAAAATTTCATATACCTGCTACCTGTAGCGTCTGTTCAGTTGAGTTTCCTAGTAGAGTGGCCATGCGCAAACATTCCGATGAACACAGATTGATCCTATGCATACGGTGTAACAAAGTGTTTGAACATAGAACAGGCCTGCAGCAGCACCAAGTAACGTGTCGAGATGTGCCTCTGACCTTTATCTGTGACATTTGTAATAAAAGTTTTATCAAGAGGAGACTTATCATACAGCATATGCGAGTTGTACACGGTTTCAGTAAAACATATGACTGTAGGTGGTGTGGTAAAAAATATGATGCTATTAGCAGAGTAAAGATGCATGAAGTGAAACATACACGGGAGAGGAACTTTAGTTGTCATGTGTGTGGGAATGTATTTGTTACCAAAGCTGCCTTACAGTACCATATGCGAATACACACAGGCGAGAAACCGTTCCCTTGTGATATATGCGGAGAGAAGTTTCTCTCGGCTTCTAGAAGAATGGATCATATGAAAAGGAAGCATCTAGAGCCTACATACCATGTATGCTCTGTTTGTGGGAACAAGTTTAAGTGTAAGTCTGGTCTTGTGAGACATTTTAAAAGACACACAAATCCTGGAAGCAAAATGTATGTACCTGATATCGTTGACAAAGATAATAAAAGTTGAAAAGTTTTGGGAAATCTTTCATTGAGAATTCACATGTTTTCATTGGAGTTCCATAGTTTGGGATAAATGTAATTTCTATTTTTATTAATTTGAGTAACTCATATTCATGTAGTTTATCATGTTATCTGACATTAAGTAGAACAAGGAGTTAAGATTATAATACAGCACAGTCATCAAGTTCGAGTTGGTGGGTAACTTGGTGCCACGCATATAGGCACAATCCAAACTGCCTACACTGCACTGCGCTCGTCACTCAGATGCGATCTACCCGAAATATCGTTTTATTTATGAACTATCAGCGCCCCGCGGTTTTATCTTTGTAGTTATTATTTTCCCACTATAAAAAGTCTCATGTGCTATCTGTGTCCCAACTTCATACCAACTTTCACATTTATAATATTAGTAGGATTATCTTGAAAACTACACATACATTCTTAATGTATTTGTAGTTAGTACTATGCCCACTGTATTAGATTTAGTAATAAGTACACTCATTAGTAGCTTTGTCAATTTTAAAGATAAGTACAAACATTGTGGGACCCGTCAATCACAGAACTGAGGCAGACGGTAAACTAAGACCAGTTGGACAGAGAAGGTGTTGATGTACAAATTAAACAAATAGTTGTTTTAACAGTTTTTTTTATTGTAACTTACATCAAGCTGTTAAATAACTAACAAAATAAATACAACGACGGAACACTGCCGCCAACACAGACTTCATCAAACCTCACTGCCATTACATAACAGTTCAATACATAGGCATAGGTGCATATGGATCTGAACTTTAATATCATAGGATGCAGTCCACAATTGTAGCATCAGCCTGAACGCAATACAAGTAACATTGACGCCTAGAATAACACCAGAAAATAGTGTTCATTATTATTTATATTCATATATAACTACCTACTTACAGATAAAGGTAAATGCTATGAGTACCTATTTTACACTTAAGTTCTGTCATGTGACTCAAATTCCATATCCATAAAACTAAGAATTTATTTATACAATTCAGCAGATCGACAAAAATATGAAAGATTAATATACATAAAATAACAGTTTTACTTGACCATAGACTGAACTACACTAGCTTCATAGATTTGTCAAAATTTAGTTTATTATTTAACAAAATTTTATCATTAAAATAATTATTTCATAATTTCTTTGCTACACAAATTTTTTTTATGACATTCAATGCCAGTGCTCTGTCTAGAAGTTAAATGTAGTTAAAGTTATATATGACCTAAGAAACAACATACTACCACTGTAAATTTATTTCGAATGATTTTATAATTACATTCATATTTACACATCATCCTACCCACTAAGTGTATTAAAATGTGCAATAGTTTAAGGTTACACAAAAGTAGTGTATTTGAGAATGTTTGTTAGACAACACATTAGTAAGACAAATATTTTTAATTATTTAACAAGTCCCTTTACATGTGATATGATTGGTCCAATCTGAGTTGAGTTTCAGCCGCGTTCGGCGGTCTTTTTCATGTACGCGCAAAACCGCTTCTCGTTTGGCACTGAAACTAAACCCAAAGTAGTAGTGTGCAAAACGAGAAACGGTCGAGCGCGCACTCTCTTGAAAAAGACTGGATGCGGCTGAAACTTCACTGGCTGGACGACTCTATCTAAAGTAAGTAACCCAACCCGTTCTTGAAAAAGACCGTTATATGCGGCTGAAACTTAAGTCAGACTGAACCCATCATACCAACTATATACAGCAATTTGTTACTTTATTAAATATATTTATAAACAGACATAGTTTTCATAGTCACAATATTTATCTATGTTGTGTTATAGAACGCTTTATAGACAATACATCTGCATGGAAAAAATAACTTTGGATTTTGTTTAAGTTCTGCCAAGTATCGAAATGCATACCTAATTATAGAAAATAAGTTGTTTTGCTATGTGAGCTATCATATTTCACTACACTAGTATATTTGATTACGGTGTTACTCATAAACATGGTGCACGAAACTGTATCGACATATCGGGGATTCACTCCACCATATAACCATTGTAAATAAACCGTAATTATAATACTTGTATAATATATAGTATAATATAAGAGACCTAATAAGCTTATATACAAAGAAAACGGTTAAAAGTCAAATTAATTATGTATTTTTTACAAAGAAAGAAACATTATAACTTTAAGTTTATTAGATAAAGTCTTTTTGTAGTCTACGGTGGCGACAGTGGCTCCGCCAATAGTAAACAATTTATCTATACACTAGGGCTGGACCTACTCTGAGGGCACATTTTGAAATTTGACAATTAAATTACTGATGATTTAAATTAATATTACATACTTTACTCCCTACTCCCTACACGTCCTAAATATATGACCGTGGCTAATTTCGGTTATGGCAAAGTCAAGTTTCATTGAACTTTTTTAGTTGTATAGAGTAGTTTTTGGTTCAAGAAAATTTGACGGGTGTTATGATTACCGACATGCGTAGCGCTGAAGCGGCGACGGAGCAGCGGTGTGAGACGTGCGCGTAATACTTTTTTGGATGGTTGAAATCTAGTAGAGTTCGCGAGCCACCGACAAGCGACCGTCGGCGTATTATACAACATTAGGAGTGACTGTTTAAATATTGCTAATATTATAAGTTCTCATTTCTATTGCCAGTCCCTGACTGATTATTTATTTTTTAAATAGTGCTAATGGTGCAATAGCTATTTTAAATACATGTAGATATGTATTTACAGGTTTATAGAGGTACAACAATGCCGTTAGCATGCTGGGTATACTTCCAACTAGTAGTGAACTTTCATAAGTATATGTTTAATTCAGATGTAGTTCGAATAATATAGTAATAGTTTTCATTAGAATATCATCTGAGCTTAACATTGGTCACCCTATCCATGTACACAAGTACTTGGTGCTATACTTACTTGATTAAATGTTAAAATGGTTGTCAGATTGAAACAATTTACAAAATCTATCCAACTTAGAAAATTCTTAGCATATATTTAAAGTACCCGGGAAGACTAGCAGTTGACCGTTTTATCCTTAGATAAAGAATAAGTAAATAGATCAGATTTTTCCGCACAGTTCCTTTGTACCAATCGTAAGCAGATGAGGTGTATGTTAGCTAAGGCGACGTAGTGATGTGCCGCGACAAAAGTATGACACTTTCACAAAAGCGATCAGATCTTCGGCATAAATCGTTTATTCTAACTCAATACGTAGTTTATGTAAACTCTTTGGTTTTATCTAATTCAGTGCATTGAAGTACCGAAAAAAAGTTTAAAATGCTGTTGTCCAAAATGTGCCTTCAGAGTTGTACCGAATAACTAAGTTACTCATAAACATTCGATAGACTAACTTTGTGTTTTTTTTAACAATGAGATGTTTTCATTTGACCGCCATCTCGTTTTAGTCGGTTTTTCCCGATGGTTACAAACTTTGTGTCTTCAAGTCGAGAGTGAATCGATAGACCGCGTCGTTGCTTAACATCAGGCTAGAGCAAGCGTACTACAGTAAAAAAAAAGCAAATTCGTTTCCAATGCTGTTGTCAATGAAAATTGTATCTTAGGCAGAACACGTTTAAGCACATATTTGTACATGTTCATTGTAAGTAGGACGTGAGTGGTGCAAGGTGATTTAATTATGACATGGTGGTTAAATAAAAGAGGCCACCTTTACATCTTACACGTCTATGAATCAAATGTCAAAACGATCGAATGACGTTTTTCCTGTTTTGACACATTTTTGTTTATATCAATACTGTACAGAATTACAGATACAAATCACCCAGATACTGCCAAAGAGAACAAATGAGGTTTTACTGTCTGTTGGCAGAGCTGTAAAACACAACTAATAAAATTTCACCATTTTGACTTTCTCGAAACCTTTCATTTCAATTACTTTCAGCCTATATATTATCCCATAGCAGAACAAAGGCCTTTCTGTTCCCTCCACTTTTGTCGGCGCAGAGTTAGTTATTACTCTAATCTTTTGTCAAAATTAGATAAATACAATTCCAGTTTACGCTGTCAACTCTACTTTGACAGTTGATTATATTTGACATCCATTTTGACAGCGGGTTTTTATACCCTGATCGTATCAACAAGCGCTCGATTTCTTTCCATACCCAAAATAAAGTGTCTGGAAGTCTATTGAATGTTTCAAGAATAAGCCAGTATATAATTACTTCTCCTTGTTCAATGCTTCGATGAATTCTTCTAATCTCTCTTGGACTTGTCTTACTCGCTCTGAAAAAGGAAAATAGTTTGTTTATTTACTAGCGGTTCGTTCCGGCTTCGCTCGGATGTTGTTATATAAATATATATAAAATTCTCGTGTCACAGTTTTCGTTGCCATACTCCTCCGAAACGGCTTGACCGACTTTAATGAAATTTTTTTGTACTTATCCGGTATCTATGAGAATCGGCCAACATCTATTTTTCATCCCCCTAAATGTTAGGGGTAGTCCACCCCTAAATTTTATTATTTTATTTTTTAGACAAAATTTTTAATTTCAATTTTTTTATGATACAACATACAAAAATACATACAATCCTCAATTTTCACCCTTCTACGATCAACCCCTATTTTTTAATAGCCATTTTAGTAATTTAATCATTTTTCCTCTTCGGTGGAAAACTGATCAATCGTCATTTAATTAGTTATCCCCGCCAGATGTCTATAGGTGTCACTTCTGACCCAGTAAACAGCACGATAATTTGGCGATCAAAAGTAGCCTATAGCTTATATATAAATTGAAACGCTAATCTCGGGAACTACTGGACCGATTTAAAAAAATCGTTCACCGTTCTTTCATATGTTCGTAATCCTTGAACGCTGTAGGTTATATAATTATATGTACCACGGGCGAAGCCGGGGCGGGCCGCTAGTATAAATATATAATAGTACATTATGGTACAAGCGTGTAAAGTTGATGATTACCGCTGAAGCGGTCTTAAGATAACCGAGGACGGTAATCATCAATACACACGTGTATCATACGACGTTTTGCAACACGCTTGTGAATAAAATAATAATTTTAAAAAACACAGTTTTCATGTTATGCGCGCGCAACTATCAATGGCGACAGTCACAGACTAAATGACTAAAGGAATGAGGTTTCTTTTTTTTAGGCTATAATTGACTATTTGACCAAGCAATAGCTACATTAATTATTTTTTTCTATTGAACACCATCTTTTTTGTATTAAATTTGTTTATGAACATAGTAACTCAACCAATAATAAAAAACTATAACTCACTAGTACTCAATAGTAATGAAAAGTCAGTTTGACTATTGGTGTCATTATGTGCCTGATTGCGGTAAAATTAGAGCCACTTTATGAGCAAGTGTGTTGTAACTCACGTTTGACATAGTTAGTCCATTCCGACTCAAGTTTCGATCACATCCGGCGATTTTCCAAGGAGAGTGTGCGCGTGTAATCGTAGCTCGTTTAGCACATGAGTTACCCGTGTATTTATTTAAAATGTGTAATAACCATGTTAGGTTTCATACTAAATATCATGAATCAAAACTAAAAACTGCCCTATTTTTTCAATTTCAGTTTTGCCCGTTTGTTCCCACCGACCCCTGAAGCGGGTGGACCGATTTTAAAAGCAATTTCAATGGCAGATAGTTGAGGTAACAAGGAGTAACTTAGATTACTTTTATTTACAGAAAAAAGAAAAGAAAACAAGCTTCGAGAAAAAAAATGTGTTACTCGGTATGTAGTTCGCCTGGTCAGCAAGTAAATAATAATAACAAGAACTTACTTAATTCTTCAGCTAATTCTATTCTTCTCCCCGATAAGAGTTTCTTCTTGAGATCTGGGTCCGCGGACATCTAGAAACGGAACAAAATTAACTTGTTGATTACTTTATCAAAACTTTTGTTAGGATCCATTTTATTACAAGCATATAAGCGGAGTCTCCTACTGCACGTATACAGTATGCATATGCTTAAAACTATTTTTTACAAAAAATTAAACCGACTTCAACACCACAAATAGGCACTCAAAAGCGAAAAATAATTTAATATAGGTAATTATTATAACCGCTACTCACTCATCCATATGAAGTCGGTGCCAGGCTAGTTAAAAAAGTTAGTAGATAAAACTATGTACGAGGTAGTAAGTAAGTAGGCATAGGTAAGTAGTATCTATCTACTACCTGTTAGATTTGGCTGGCACCGACTTCATATGGATGAGTGAGTAGCGGTTATAATAATTACCTATATTAAATTATTTTTCGCTTTTGAGTGCCTATTTGTGGTGTTGAAGTCGGTTTAATTTTTTGTAAAAAATAGTTTATTTTACCCTTTTTAGTGCTAAACAAGTTTTCACTAATGCATTTACACGATTTCGTGTTGAGATCTCAATACATGAATTAAACCCAAACACTGGGTAGTTCCTGTAAGCCGTTAAGAAATTCCCTTGACTGTCCTTTATCTTCATCATCAGACCACTAATGACAGTCACAACCCATCTATGTAAAAAGTTCTCATCAATACAAATTCATCGAGCTCAAACACAAGGTAACTACTATGTACCGTCGAGGAGTTCCCTCGACCGTCTTCCCGTTCCCTCATCAGATCGACTCCAGACCATCTTTAAACTATACTGCTTTAAAATGCTCAAGCAAAAACTTAACTAACGCACTAGTCATCTTTACAATTTTCGAAAGTTATCCTCGATTTCTCTAGGATACCATCATCAGATCCTGGTTTCCTTATCATGGTACCACCCTTGGAATATCTCATTTACAACAAAAAAAGAATCATCAAAATCGGTTCATAAACGACGAAGTTATCCGCGAACACAAATAAAAAAAAAAAAACATACATACGGTCGAATTGAGAAACCTCCTTTTTGAAGTCGGTTAAAAAAGAGATCACTATATTTGTTTCGAAAGGGTAGTTTTTCTAAAAGATAGATTTTGTTTAAAAACAAAAACTATCGAGTCTATACTCGAGGCTGTTCGTGGTAAGACTAGCGCTATTTGAAAAACGTTTAGAACAGCCAGATTCACCGACAAATCACGCAACCCATATCACGGTCCCTATATCTCGCAGGTCGCGGTGTAGACACGCCACCCTCTTACCATATTTCAAAGAACTTGGCATACTTACGCAACAAGCCATCTTGATCCACCAAGTAGCTGTATATGTCAGAAATAACCTTGATTCGTACAACACGCGAGGAGAGAGATCTTCTTGTAACACATGGAATGTTGACAATCGGCATAGTATACCATACTCTCTCACGAGGTCAGGGAAGCTGATTCATGTTATGGGACCGAATGTTTACAATATTCTTTTTAAACTAGTTAAATCAGTCCCAAGTGACGGCAGGTTCAAAAACTGACTAAAATGCTGATTTATCGATCAAACTTACTAAAGTTACAGCGAGCTCAAAAACAGAATAAAATGCTGGTTTATCGATCAAACTTACTATAGTTACAGCGAGTTCTTAGAGAAAGATGGTCTTAACTTGATTACGATTAAATTGTGAAAAATTGCCATCGTTAACTACGACTTTCATAAATTCATATGTAATGTTTGACGATAATTATTAACGTAAAATGAAATGTTCATTTTAAACTTTGAACATGTATGCTCTTTTTTAAATTATTTGACGTGTAAATAGTGAAATACTTCATACTATAATTACTCATACCAGTATTCAGTGTAACTTGATGTAGGTATTCTAAGTCTCAACCTCGCGTGATTTGACAATGACATTGAATATTTGATTTAGTTATTTCAATTAATTTGACATCACAGATGTTTGACATTGTACGAGGGTCAAACTGAAAGTTCTTAGAACTGGCCACTTCTAAACAATATAATAAAAAAATAATTCTATAATTTGAAAATAGAACTCTTTGCCAATATTACTGAGTATATACTTCATTCATTTGTCATTTGTTTTACGATTTGGCGGCAAATTGAAAATTGTCTGTGTAACGTCAACATGAATTTAACACGAGAAAATTTTCGTGCAATGATTTTTTATGACTTTCGATGTCATTTAAGTCAACAAGAAAGTTATGATAGACTACGATTGGCCTTTCACGATGAAGCCCCATCTCGTGCGACTGTTTACAACTGGTTTAATGAGTTTAAACGTGGTCGCACTAATCTCACTGATGATTTACGTGAGGGACGGCCTTCTACGGCGACGACTGAAGATAACATCGGTGTTGTGCGGCGTATGATAGAGACTGACAAAGAGTGACCTATCAGCAGATTCGGACAAGCTTAGGCATCGGTATGAGTCAAGTGCACAAAATCCTACACGAACATTTAGCGGTCAGGAAGCTTTGCGCCCGGTGGATACCTCATAATTTGACTGAGGCTCAAAACTCCATCGTGTGGATTGGTGCCGTAAAATGATTGAAAGATTTAACGGAGGTGACTCAAATGCTGTGTTCGACATACTAACAGGTGACGAAAGCTGGATATACTGTTATGATCCTGAAACCAAAAGACAATCTGCTCAGTGGGTGTTTCCTTTCGAGGAGTTGCCAACTAAAGTGAAGAGAGATCGAAGTGCGGGGAAAAAAATGGTGGCCTCGTTCTTTGGAAGGATAGGTCATTTCGCAACAATTGTGTTAGAGGATCAAAAAACAGTTTCTGCAGAATGGTACACTACCAATTGTTTGCCACTTGTCTTGGAAAAAGTTCGAGAGAAACGACCTCGCAGTAGGATCCTCCTTCACCACGACAACGCCTCATCGCACACCGCCAAGCGAACGATCGACTATTTGGCGACATCAAACGTTGAATTACTGGGTCACCCGCCGTATAGCCCCGACCTCGCGCCTTGTGACTTTTATTTATTTTCAAAAATTAAAGAAAAACTTAAAGGAAAGCGGTTTATGAATGCTGAAGAAGCGGTGGCTGCGTATCGCGATGCCATTGAAGAGACCCCTAAGGACGAGTGGGCAAAGTGCTTTTCCCAGTGGTTCCATCGCATGCAGCGGTGTATTGACGTGAATGGACAATATTTTGAAAAGATATAATAAAACTAATAACTGGCCAATGTAATCAGTTTTTGATTTTCTAAGAACTTTCAGTTTGACCCTCGTATTTGATTTAGTTATTTCAATTAATTTGACATCACAGATGTTTGACATTGTATAATATTTTTTTTTATAGTAACAATCATTTTAACATTGTTTAAAAAATGATTAAAATTATATTATGATAAAATTTATTAATATGTTTATGCAAATAAACCTGATTTCATTGCATGAATGAGTGTTCAGCTTCAGAGTTAGGAGTTACCTCGTCGAGCACCTCCCGCAGGTCGCGGTCCAGGCGCGCGGCCTCCCGGTTCCCGATCTGCTGGCGCAGCGCGTTGGCCGTGGTGCGCAGCGTGGCCGCCACGCGCCAGAACATCACTAGCTCGCAGCACTCCTTCTGCACACACCACGACACAATTCAATTCATTTATTTCGAACCTTAGGCATCTTTGATACACTTGGTAACGTTAATAATTTACAATATACTAGCGGCCCGCCCCGGCTTCGCACGGGTACATACACACACACATACACCCTTTTTTTGTATCGGGTTTCAAAAAAAAAAAGTAAATTATAAAGGAAGTTTGAATTTTTTTATGAATTTTTTTTTGTTAATGTTTTTTTGTATTTTATTTTATTTTAAAATTTTATACATATATAATATTATTTACAAAACAAAAGCCATTAGTTTTAGTGAGTCAGAGCTTCCCTGTCAACGATATTTGAAGTAGTTTTATTGTGTGGCAGCAAAATAAATTGATTTTCAGGAGCTCCGACACGTGATAGGCCAACATACAGTTGGCCATGAGTGAAACATTATTTTCGTAGGTCGATCCCTAATAATTCGAAGGTTTGGCCCTGGGACTTGTTAATAGTTAAAGCGAAAGATGATTTCACCGGAAACTGAAGTCGTTTAAAAGGATTGGCAGATCAGTTGGAATCATCGGTATCCTCGGTATATGAGCTAGTTGACCAGCTGCTGGGCCAGTGATAAAATTTTGTTCAGCAAGCCGCTGCGAACGCTCGATACTTGACTCTCTAGCACGCGATTGCGACGCGTATTCTCTCCGACTTGCAAGGTGATTTTCAGTTTCTGATGAAGATTCCTCATTACGCCGTATTTTTATTGCCCTCGCCTGGGAACTATGTTTAGAAAGTTGAGATCTTGATCTTTTGGCATTTTGGGCATTATAAAATGAAAATAGAAGGAAATAAATAATTAAACAGGCTTTTACTAAATTTTTGCTTATTGAACTATATGAAGTACTAAGCTGTCTGAATAATTAAAATATAATATTTATTATCAGGTAAGTAGTAGGTACTTACTTATTGAAAAAAATTTGAAAATATGGGCTTAGAAAACTACCTTTACTAAATTTTTGCTGAAATTTTAACAGGAATACCCATAAAATACTACTATAAGCAGTTTGAATGGTTACATTAAAATATAATATTTATTATCATATACTTATTTACCTACGAAACGAATTCAACATTTTTTCAAGCTAAAATCATACGATCACGCACACGACCGCTGCATAGGGAGCCGATCGCGCGAGTGAGCCGCGCGGCACTTTATTTTATCACATTGACTCCCCCGTACCCCAGTGACGCTTACATGGAGCCTACATCGCATGCTGGCTAGCTGAGCGCGGTGAGCGACAACCACGCCGCGACTTTTTCTAATACTTGCATTTTAAACTCGTGATATCTTCCGAATGAAATGTAAAAATTATAAAAAGGTATTAACTATAATATTTAGACATATGCTGTCGCGACACTTTTTGTAGATAATGATGAGTTCTGCAAAGTCGTAGTAAATGATTTTGTTCTATCATCAATAGTTTTCGCAGCGCACGCGACGTAAGGAATTTTTCATGTCTTTTTTTACACCTTATGTTACATTATTGGAGTTTTAGTAAGGATTCCTAATTTTTTTTAAAATATAATATAGCCTATGTTACTCGGGGATAATGTAGCTTTCCAAAGGTGAAAGAATTTTTGAAATCGGTCCAGTAGTTTCGGAGCCTATTCATTACAAATAAACAAACAAACAAATCTTTCCTCTTTATAATATTAGTATAGATAAAATATACAATCATTATTATATTAAAATATATCAAATCGCATCTGATATGATATATTAAGCGGCTGTAAAAATGGCCTTGTCAGTAAATAAATAGCCGCTGTAAAGGGGCTGTAATGGGAGTAAGCATAACAATCAATCAAGACAAACAATAGATAGATCGATGTCTCCCCCGTAATTTTACAGGAGAACGTGACAAAGACAAAGAATTAATAGCCCACTAAATGTTCACACAGCCGGGACTCGGGGCCTTTTCTCGCAAGGAGAGAGTCAAGGGCATAATCCCCCACGCTTGCCCAGTGCGGGTGGGTGGATGATACATCACTTCGAAAGATTCTCGGTACATGTCGGTATCCTGACGATGTTTTCCTTCACTGTTCTAAATTAGTGGCATTACGCACACGACTTAGAAAAGACAGTGGTGCGCGTGGTTTTGAACCCGGATCAGCAGTCACCGTTCTTCCGACTAGACCAGCCGTAACTTAAATGCTAGACTAAACATTGCATTTCAATCGTCATTTCTTATTTCATTTTTATACAGTTTTTTGTATTTTTGTTCCTTACCACAATGGTTTTTACCCAAATTTTACAAAAACGTCTTTGGAACGTTTTGTCTTTGGAACGCTCTCCTGTAAAATCACGATTTTGGATATACAACAACTTACGTGGAAGGCATCGAAATAATCTTGGCTGACACAAAAAAAAAGACACAAAAAAAGTACTACCGAATCGGGAGTCGTCTGTCAGGGCCATGCCGACTATTCTTAACAAGTGATAGCAATCGGACGCTGCATTTTGTCTAGTTCCCATCCGATCAGAGCGTGTAACGAACTACGTTCCAATAATAATGTTAAAGCTTTTACAAATAACTGAAATCACTTTCTGGCGTAATTCCTATCTATTTATGTACATAAAGAAAAATGAGGAAAGCCCATATTGGGTAAAAATGCCCAATATAGGGACTGTCGATACAAGTAAAAACTCAGAATTTGACAGGTCACTTTGGAAACTACGCGGGTGAAACCGGGAGAGCGCTGCTAGTCAGGAATGAATCTTCAAACCTTGACCGTCTAGAAAAGCGTTACGTTCCAAGTTCACCTGAACACTTCTTTCATTTACGGGCGTGACACTCAGGTTCATTCAATGTGTGGTGCGCCAAAAGAAATGTTCACTTCAAAAAACACTAAAAATGTAAATGCCACTTACCCCATTGCCATTCTGTTGACTATACAAGTAGAAGCTCTTTCTGCAGTCCCGCGCGCGAGTCAAAGCCCTTTCCAGGAAGTTTCTAGAACAACAATTCACTTTTTGTATATATATCATTCAGACAACAAAACGCAATTACGTCTTTTGTGTCATTATTCCCAATCGTCCGAGTAGAAAGAGATCAACGATATTTGTGAAAGACACCTTAAAGAGTCTGTTAATTTTAGGTAATCGTGTAGGTTAAAAATTACAGGGCCTAAAGAGTCCCCCTGAGTTACGCCTAGTCTGATTCTGAATGTTTGTTATAGATGCATTAATATATTTAATAGTCATTTTTGGATTGTTTCATATAAATGACACTCCGTTACGAGACTTAAAATAATGAAAGTTTAGCTAAATAAACTCACTTGAGGTAGACAGGTTTCCAGGTCTCCCGGATGTAGTCGTTGTCCACTTCGATCCCCTTCCGCCTGAGATTGTCTCGCACCGCTACCACCTGCGCGGGAGATAAATCCAAATTTGTATTCTAACCACTTGAATTAAAAAAAAACATAACTTTGAAACAGCTGAACCGATTTGGACGAAATGTAGCTAAGAACTATAGCAAAAAATAATTAAATAAAAACTATCCCAAAAAATTGGCGTTTCAAACTAAGTCAAAATCGGTTCTTGACCCACCATCTTAACCGTTCAAGTATTACGTAACGCAATTTGGGGGAAGGGGGTGTCTTGTGAGACGTTACGGTGTGTCATGGAGGTATTTTTTTTTAATGGAAAACTTGTTTTGGCGCGTCACATGCAATTTTTCGTGTGCTGTGAATTGAATTCTAGCGTCACGCTCGGGAATGATGAGAGATTTTCAGGTAAACTCGGGACCACGGCCATTGGCAATCTAGAAATGCTTCAGCATTTTCCATTGGCTATATCATCGTCATGCGTCAGCATTTCTAGATGGTCATGCTCATGGCCACGTCTTCCGGTTTCATCCGCGTAGCGTTACTTACAAATAATCAGGAAATTAAACTCTCCCTAGTCAGCATCTTGTGTGGGAAGAACTTCTAAGTAAAACCGATCACTTGGATGATACCTATGTTTACGGAGAGTGAGAGGAAGGGTATTAAAATGCTAAGGTGGGTTACGATCGGGGATGTATAAAATCTTTAAAAAAATGCATTACGCAATACTAGAACGCTCCCTTATCTGCCAACCCGTACTTGGTCAGCATGGTTTATAATAATAGCCTTGGCTTGTCTCCCTGCCCCAGCATTGCGCTGTTTCTGCTGGCCGTACCTCGTCATACATCAGGTTGGGCCTGGTGGCTCCGAGCCGCTCCAGTTCTGCTCGCACCTCCCCCCGGCGGCCCTGCTCGTCGCTGGTGTGCTGCCAGTACAGCCAGCGCTCCCGGAACCCTGGCCCTGACGAGGCGAGGAGGAACACACACATACACAGATCAAAACATCTATGACATTCGGTTTAAATAGTGTAGATGTTAGGTCTATATTTCGGATCTGGATATAGGAATACAATTATATACATTTCGGATATGTAACTATTCCGCATTATCGTTACGGATTTTAGATTTAAATTAGTTGTAATAGCCAAAGGATAATAATAATAGCACAGAACGTCTATAATTAATTAACTTGCCAAAATCGTACAAAACATCGAATAGTACATCGGCTATTTTTTAGTGCAGGAGAGCAACTGGAACGGTACTACGCGGATAAAACCGCGGGGTGCTACTAGTAAAGTATTTTTTAATCGACGTAATGGCTTAGTGGGTAGTATCTCTGCCTGCGAAGCCGAGGTTCGTGGGTCCGATTCCCACCCAGTGCAAATATTTTTGTGACGAATTCAAATCTTTGTACTGTGCCTGGGTGTTTCTATGTTTAATAAGTATGTATTTGAAACTATATAAGTATTATATCTGGCCGCCATAGTACAAGCTTTGCTTACTTAGGGGTCAGATGGTGTTATGTGTGAATTGTCCACCAATATTTATTATTGGTGAAACCCCAGCAGATACCGCGTCTGACCGGACCACTCAACAGATAGCTGTTTTCGTCCCGTCCAACTTGTCTTTAAGCACCGTCTCCACGAGCGCCACGGTCGCATCCCACTCCGCGCGCTAATCTGAATCCGTGGTCCGTAGATTCCCTATTTCCTCAGAGCGACCTGTAAATGTAGAGCCACTATCGGATCACCAACCTGTTAGCTGTTTGAGCTCGTTCCGGGTCCCGTCCAGCTTGTCCTTAAGCGCCGTCTCCATGAGCGCGACGGCCGCGTCCCACTCCGCGCGCGAGCCCACGCAGCGGTCCTGCAGCGCGTTCAACTGAAGCACCCGGAGAACCTGCGGACACATTTATATATTACACTACAAATATTAGGGGCAGAAATGCGGTCGTGGTGGAAATAGCAAAATCGGGACTAAAGATCACCAGAATTAGGTTGAAAATGGTCCCTACTCTCACTATTTACCCTTTCTTCTTCTATTTCAAGATATAAGTTAAAAAGCAAATGAGAAAATTCATGGCCCCAGTGGAGTTGCTAAATTTACATAAAAACACTACAAACACTAGTGAAAGTGCCTATAGGCAACAAACTCAGATACTGAGAAAGAGTATGACCGAGCGTCTTAATTTGGCTCTCAAGGCAGTAGTCTCTGAATGGGTTGATGCCGAAGAGTTTACATATACTACGTATAGAGTTGGCACAAACGCTTTACACCGAAAGCACGGGTAGCATCTTTCTTGCCTTGTCGCTCTTGTGGAAGTGTCATACTTTTGTCGCGGTACATCACTCTACGATTGACACAAAGGAATCTAACTCTATACGTAGTATATGTAAATTCTTTGGTTGATGCCAATCTGCATAACTTTAACGAGGGAAAGACGCAGGCGTGCCCGCGCAGAAGGGAGTCAATTCTAACAGATTCCTACCTTTCAAAGTGTTTTCGTGCCGAGTACTGATCATCTCGAGCATTTGGGCGTTACTTTGAGATCCACGTTCAACTTTGGCTCCAAGGCTAATTTAGCTGCTAAAAACTAAGCGTCCTCTAAAAGGTGCGAAGGTCTTTCAAGTCTGAACCATTTTGGTAACGTTATATCAAGCACAGATTCGCTCTTGTAAGGAGTACTGTTCGACCCTATGGGATGGATCAGCTAAGTGCCGGCTGGGGGGTTCTGATCCAACCCGATCGAGAGCTGTGACAAAGGGTATAGACAGCGACACCATTGTGCAAGCCTAAGAATGGTCAGATTATTTTCTAGGTTTGCTCCTGATAAGATTCCGCTGCGCCCCTAGTACTACTCGATTCTAACACCGTATTCATGCCAGTATCATCAAAAACGTCTGTTCGGACTCATTACCAGATAGGATACCTATATTTCTCACCATCATCATCAACAGCCCACTAAATGTTCCCACTGCTAGGACTCAGGCCTTCTCTTCCAAGGAGAGAGTTAGGGCCATAATCCACCACGCTGGCCCAGTGCGGGTTGGTGGATGACACATGACTTCGAAAAGACAGTGGTGCGTGTGGGGTTTGAACCCGGGGTCTTCGGATCGGCAGGCGCAGTTCTCCCGACTAGACCAGCCGTCTCATCTATATATCCAACCTATACATCTAAGTAATCGAAAATAAATATTGGCAGTCATATAAACTACCGATACAAGTGAAAACTTATAACTCAGAATTTGATGGCTTATTTTGGAAACTACGCGGGTGAAACTGGAGGGCGTGGCCATGAGATTGGCCATGGTCCCAAGTTTGCCCGAAGATTTCTTATCATTTCCGAGCGTGACGCTAGAATTAAATTCGCAGTCCACGAAAAATCTGTCCGTGACGCGCCAAACCAAGTTTTCACTTCAAAAGAGACGTAGTTATAGAAGCTCGCAGAAAGGGCTGTTTGTTTATTTATTTACAATTTAAACATGAAACTTACAGTTATAAAACCAACACATTATATGTTTGAGCTAAATATAGGCAAGGACTTCGGCCCTGAAATTGCCCAATTTGTCAAAGATATCCAAATCTGGCTTTTGAGTGAGTGTGCCGTTCGTAAGTTTATTTACGGCATTTGTGTGTACAAGTTGACTCACATCTTGCGCGCGTTCCTCCCACTGATGCCTGTTGAGTGCCTCCTCCACCGCCTCCTTCTTGACCGGCTCGTAGATGAGGTCGGTGTCGTTGGTCTTCCGCATGAGGTCGGAGAACTCCTCCCGGAGCGCCTCGCGCCCCGCGCGGATGGACGCGGTGGGGAGCGCCGACTCCGCCCACTCGCGCAGCTTGATGTCCACTTGCGTGTTGAATTTGTCTGGGAGAAACATCAATGGCACATTATTTTATTCTAAATGGAAAACAAACAACATTACATCATGCAAATTTGAGATCAGTAGAAACTTAGAAACTAAAGTCAACAAGAACAAAATTAAAAATTTTGATTAACCCCCGACTACCTTGGATTTGTTATCTGTACAACATTCTACTAGTCAAGCCCTTTCATTTGATACCCACATTGCGGTAGTAGTGAAAAAATTTATATAATTCGTCATTTTGTGATGGCGGCCATCTTGGATTTGATAATTTTTATAGTGTATAGTATTCTACTAGTCAAGCCCTTTCATTTGATACCCATATTGAGGTAGGTTGTGAAGAAATATTTTGTCCGCCATTTTGTGGAGGCGGCCATCTTGAATCGATATTAACCAAACATAGCTAAGAACATCCGCACGGATATTAACTTTCAAATAAAAAAAAACTGCATTGAAATCGGCCCATCCGTTTGAGCTCTACGGTGCCACAGACAGACACACACACAGACATACAGACAGACAGACAGACAGACAGACAGACAGACATCGACGTCAAACTTATAACACCCCTTTTTTTGGTCGGGGGTTAAAAACAGGTTTTAGTATGAAAACTAACATGGTTATTACACATTTCAAATAAATAAACGGGTGAGTTAATAGTTAGTCAAACGTGAGTTACCCGTGTACCTATTTATTTAAAAAACAGATTTCACTTTTCAGATTTCAGATTCCCACTTAAGTTGTTGCATATCCAAAATCGTGATTTTACAGGAGCACATTCAAAAGGTAGAAATTGTATTTTTTATTATATATTTGTATAATTTACGTAAAAAAACATCATCATCAGCCGCAAGACGTCCACTGCTGAACATAGGCCTCTCCCCTAGATTTCCACAACGAACGGTCCCGCGCAAGCTGCAACCAGCCGTTTCCAGCGACCTTTATGAGGTCATCTGTCCATCTAGTGGGAGGCCGTCCAACACTGCGTCTTCCGGTTCGTGGTCGCCACTCGAGAACCTTTCTTCCCCATCGGTTGTCAGTTCTGCGAGCGATGGGGCCTGCCCATTGTCAATTCAGCTTGCTTACTCTTTGAGCTATGTTGGCTGCTTTCGAACTTTAAAAAAACCATCTAATTTTCCAACTGTTTATATGCCGTTGAGATGAACGGTCATCCCATTTTCTATTTTTAATCGGAAGGTGTCGCCCATAACGCTATAGAGCGCTATAGAGTCTTCTATTTTTTTAATTGTATGGTTTTACCGGTTACTATGAGTTGCGACTGTAATATCTGTGAAAGTAGCGCTTCAAACCGGATCACAGCTACTATTACAGCTTCACGGTAGAATAGCTGACAAGGACATACACTTGACCCTAGAACTAATTACCTATTTACGGGCTCTGCAAAGAGTCCTTACACAGTACTTACTAGCTAAGATACTACAAAAAAGGTGTTTACGAAATGCTCACTGTAGTTGATATCGTACGGGTCGAGCCATATCGTGGCGCCGCTGACCTCACCCTGACCTTCGTTCTTCTGGACCTTCACTCTCCGGGGGATGAGGCGCGCTGGGGGAGGGAGGAAGGTAAGGTAGGCGGGGGGGAAGCAACGATTAGTCTATCTCAGGTTTTGTAAGGAGGAGGAATAGATGGTAATGGATTAGATTAGAGGATAGGTTTTTTTGGTAGTGCATGACGAGACGAACAAGACACATGCCTGAGAATGAGCAACACGCCTGCCCAAAATAGCAGTATCACGCAGCAATTGGAACAGGAAGAGTCGAAATCTAACATTGCACTGCGCTCGTCACCCAAAGAAGAAAATTTGTTGTACTAAAAGTAACTTCTAATCAGACAAATATGCATAAACGTAATAAGCTAACTATTTGTTCCCACTGAGGGGACTTTGGGGACATTACATTATAATACGTGTAATTGGTATTTGTCGTTCTTATTATTAATTAGTAAAATGGATTCCCTTTTATCCCATTACATTTAGTGGAAGTACCCGCGGGGCGTTGCTAGTGAAGGACATACGTACCGACATCTTCCTGCGCGCTGGCCGCGGCGGGGAGGTAGATCTTCTCGAACACCTCGTCAGCGGCCGCGTGCCACAGCGCCTGTTATAATAATATCGTGGAGTTAAATAAATTAATAATAATAATAAATAAATATTGGTGGACAATTCACACACAACAACAATCTGACCCTAAATTAAGCAAAGCTTGTACTATGGCGGCCAGATAGCTGATATAATACTTATATAGTTCTAAATACATACTTATTATACATAGAAACACCCAGACAGTGCAGAGGCTTTTTGTTTGAACGCGTCAATCTCAGGAATTTCTGGACCGATTTCAAAAATTCTTTCAACGTTTGATGTGTGGGATCCCTGAGTGCTATTGGCATATGTCCAACGAGAGAAGCCGGGACGCACCGCTAGTATAAACATAGAAATGATAGAGTCAAGGTCATAACTCATACGCTGGCTTATCGGATTTTCCGAGGATGCATTAAAGTTACGGTTGGTCTAATCGGAGTATGGCGACTGCCGATCCGGAACCCCGGGTTCAAATCCCACTCGGACCACTGTCTTTTTGAAAACATGGCGAGTACACCGACATGTACCTAGAATCTTTCGAGAACATAATATGGCATCCACCAACCGGCACTGGGCCTTGCCTCTCTCCTTGCAAGAGAAAGTCCTGAGTCCAAGCAGTGGGAACATTTAGTGAGCCGTTTATGTGAACTCCATGCACAATACACCCCTAGCGGGACGTCAGTACAGGCCAACCTAAATTAGAATTATGTGTCCTCGGCTCTCTTAAGACCCTCACCTAACGGCTCGGGTCTTAATGGCGTTTCGTTTTCGTAATTAATGTTGGTAATCACCAACATTACTTGTACCATAATGTATTATTGTATTTGATTGTACCTTGTTGAGTCTCTGCTCCCACAGCGGCGCGGGCACGGCCGACAGCTCGGCTGACTGGTCCAGGAGCTCTGCTCGCGCGCGCTCGAACACCTCATCTCTGTCCAGCTCGCGCTGCCTGCAACCATAGCCCTCTCATTATCATACCACGAAGGTACATTAAACGCCTTGGCTAGCTTAGGACACCAAGCGAACAGATGGAAAGTTGAGCGGAAAGTGAAGCCAAAGTTCCTCAAAGTTGAAAAAGTCAAAGCCTTTTTGATAAATGTACAATTTACACATCAGTTGAAATTGTCAGCTTGTTGTTCGACATACACCATGTATCAAGGAAAAGTTGCTGCCATCAAAACATAATCTCCAAAGCGTCTTCTTCCCTGGGGAAGGAATTCTTACACTTGCTATCCAAATTTAACCGCATCATAAGCCCTGAGAGCTTGTTATTTTCAATATAATCTCATCATGCTATCACCAATATAAGTGTTTTACTGACCCGAGAAAATCGGTCGGTCTTCAGCGCATCATGGCATTAAAACCAGAAGCACACACAATGTACCAGAAAGAGGTATCTGGCATCTAAATAGATCTCCTAACCGTTCTACTTACCTGGGTTAGAAGTTCGTTCACTCGGACTTCAGGTGGAGCAGGTTGGCCTTGAAGTCTTCGGCTTGTCGCTTGACAGATACACACCAAGTGCTAAGGGGAAGATATTCTCAAAATACCATTTCCAAAGCGTCCCATTTTCCACTCGATCTTTAGTTTCCGGCCTTGGAAGTATGAGACAGAAATCATATACCAGGCAAAAGTGTCTACCATCAAATTTCACCCCTTAGCACCCCCCTCACCTGGGGAAGGAGTTCTTCCACTCGGTCTCAAGGTTGAACCGCATGGCCTTGAACGCGTCGGCCTGCTGCTCCACCGAGGCGCGCACCATGCGCCAGAAGCAGTCCGCCACCGCCAGCGACAGGTTGCGCGTCGTCACCTGCGACGGCGTCACCAGCCCGTCCCTGGGGGGAACAACTAATCAAGAACAAAACTCACACAAAACCTTCTTAGACCTATAATTAGTAATTTCACATATATCATCATCATCAGCCGCAAGACGTCCACTACTGAACATAGGCCTCCCCCCCCTAGATTTCCACAACGAACGGTCCTGCAACTAGCGGTTTCCAGCGACCTTTGTCTGTCCATCTAGTAGGAGGCCGTCCAACACTGCGTCTTCCGGTTCGTGGTCGCCACTCGAGAACCTTTCTTCCCCATCGGTTGTCAGTTCTGGGAGCGATGTGGCCTGGCCATTGCCATTTCAAGAAGCCATTTTTTGAAGTTATAGACTACTGGCCCGTGTCAAAGATTGATAGGTCATTTGATCCACCGGGAGACCTACATAGAAAGATAGAGAAGGGTATAAAATAATAAGATTCAGCTCTACGCCATCACTGGTAAGTTGCCTAATTGAATGTAGGTGAAGAGAGGGGGTTGCAATCCTCGATCTTTTACCCTTATCGCATGATTTTTGTACCGCGTTGCGAAATAATGGATGAGAAGAGTTCGGCATCGGTTCCATATAGTTTCAATACCTCTAATCCATTATTGGGGAAAGGATTGAGGGTTGCAACACCCTCTCTTCACCTGCACTCAGTTGGACAGCTTACAAGTGACGGTATAGTACTGAATCTTATTATTTTATACCCTTCTATCATCCTACATAGGTCTCCTGATGGTTCAAATCAGGGTTGTTACGGATGCAAAAATTTAGACATCCGCGGATGCAGATGCGGATTATTAGAAGTTCACATCCGCGGATGCGGATTCGAAGCGGATGCGGATGCGATGCAGATGCGGATTTTGGGATTTTAAAAGGATAATTATTTAAATTTTAAGTGTAAAATATGTCCAGATATTGCTTTTTATTGGTGGCGACATTTCACCTAATATTTATATCAAAATATTCATTAAACACACAAAAAAACTATGAAGTACACAGTTAACACTCACTGTAACTATAATTGATTGACAATGAGAAAAAACACAACAAACAAACCTGTAGGATCTTGTTGCCAATGTGCGCCTTTCTATTCGACAGTTACTGAATGAAGTTAGTAATTACCAAAACAAACGCGAAGCACGTGCCACTCTGGCTCCGCCCACTTTCTTTACATGTAGTTACTTGTTGATGTGAATCTGCATCCGTAAAAACTCCGCATTGATTGATGCGGATGTGAATGCGGATGCAGATATCTGAATTAATGCGAATGTTCCGCATTTGCGGATGCGGATGCGAATATTCGCAACAACCCTGGTTCAAATGACCTATCAATTTTCGACGCGTGACTGCAGTCCATTACGACTGTAAGAAATTTTGAGTCCTTTTTTTTATAAATTTCGAAGATATCGCGCGTTTGGCGCATGGCGTCAGGTGTCATCTCGATCCGTTCGTTTCGCATCCCCGCGCCATAATGAAACTGATTTGGCGTCGCGCGCGCGCTGTACCTATATTAAATTGCTGCTTTGCTTATTAGATTGTTATTGTTGCATTAACCGCTCCTCGTAGTCGCGTATGTAGGCGACGGAGTCGGGAACAGCCTGCCTACCAGGATGTGATGGACCTGATGGCCACACTACTCCTGAACCCCCCGGACTCACTTGAAGAGCTTGGAGGAGCGGAAGAAGCGCTCCTCGTAGTCGCGTATGTTGGCGATGGAGTCGTCCTTGCGGCTGCGGCCCGTCACCACAGCGTAGTACCCGAGCGCCTTCATCGGGAACAGCTTGCCTTCCAGGATGCGGCGGATCTGATGACGCACAACGAATGTTCAAGATATCATTAGTAAAAACATGCCAAATTGTTTTTTTGGCTCTGTTGCTAGCAAGCCTGCTCTGGGTAGATCTAAAGTATAAGAATTAAGAATAAGAATTAATGAAGTTATTGTTGTATAATTGGCGTTTTATAATTGAGACTATTTGTATTTATGTGTAATGTTGCACGCCCTATGGGTGCGGATATAGTGATACCTTTCATAAATTTATTATTTTAAATCTGTAACTAATACCTATATTCCAGCAATAAAGATAATTTGAATTTGAATTTGAATTTGAATTTGGCATTTACGTCTTTAATTTTTTTATTTCCCGACCAAAATAAGGTTTATATTTGACGTCGATGTCTGTCAGTGTGTGTGTGTCTGTCTGTGGCACCGTAGAGCTCTAACGGATGGGCCGATTTCGATATGTTTTTTTTTTTATTTGAAGGTTAATATTCGTGCGGATGTTCTTAGCTATGTTTGGTGAATATCGATTCAAGATGGGCGCCTCCACAAAATGGCGGACAAAATATTTCTTCACAACTTACCTCAATATTGGTATCAAATGAAAGGGATTGACTAGTAAAATGCACTATGACAAATTTCTAATCCAAGATAGCCACTACTACAAAATTGCGAAATACATTTCTTTTTTTCACAACACCCTCAATATGAGTAGGCTCAATAAGGGCTTGACTATTATAATGTTGTATGGGTTACCGAGATAGTCGGGGGTAAATCAATTTTTTTTATTTTGTTCTTGTTCCTTATAGACGTAGGATTCAGGTCCGCCAAGCTGAAATGGGAGCGGGCGGGTCATGTGGGTAGAATGCACCCCGATCGGTGGGCCAGAGAGGGTATCTGCAGAGTGGATGCCGGCGGTCAGAAGACAGGGTCGTCCTTCAAAGCGATAGAAGGACGAGCTCGAAGCGTTTAAAAACATTGGACGATGGAAGCTTAGAACCGGAATACGAGGAGGGAGAATTGAGGAGACATTTACTTATAATTATTATCATCATTCACTCTAACAGAGTGTACTCACCCTGTTAGGGTTGGCCAGGTTTTCTTCGGCGAGGTCGACCTTCGTGAGGACGAATATGGTCCTCTTCCCGGACGGGTCACACGACGCCACCAGGTCGGTCACGTTACTGCGCTCGGCGTCTACTGACCCATCCTGAAACAAGGTCAAACTTACATTACTTGAACTATTAGGTTCACTCTGTCACAATCCGCCATTTCGCCTGATGTTAAGCAGTTATGGTTGAATTGTTTTTTTTTTCTAGGTAAGCACGCTCCATCATAGTCCGCATCGTCGCTTAACATAAGGCGAGATGGCGGTCAAGTGCCAACCTATAATAATTTAAATAGAAAAGACATGGTACCATGGAACACCAGATAGGAACAAAATTCCTTTGGATGATATAGAAGCAATACAATTCGCAAAAAAAAAAACACTTAAAATAAAAATAAAATAAAAAAATAAAATAAAATTTATTTCAATAACATAGATCTTAACTATACAATATTTTCTTAAAGCTATACATAGGTATATTAATTTTATCAGCCTGAACTAGGTAGAACCTGTGTTTCAGGCGCGAAAATTGCTTATTTTAACTAAGAGTTACATTATCGAAGATAATAAAACTAAACAATAAAATCGGTAAATATATGTACTACTTTGCTTATTAAAAAGATAGGTATGAAATTTCGTAACTATTTTATAACTAATATCAAATGTTCAGTTTCCTCATATGACAGTGTTAGCAGATATTCACAGACAGTTTGTTTACAGTTATACAAATTTTGGTCGTAAATAGATAGCAATCTATTTAGTCGATTGTATAGTATTGGACCAAGAAATATGAAAAATCTGCTTGTGAAAGCATGTTTTGTCTGTGCCAGTGAGCTACATACGATATCCTTACGTCTCTTGTTAGTAATCTCAGTGCAGTAGGAAAGATTTTTTTGTGCTGTTTTAGTGTCGTGTTCAAAATAAATAGTTGTCTTACTGATAGAATGTTGCAGGATTTGTAGAGCTGTTTCGTAGGGAAGAGAAAGGGACGAAATGTTGCGACCTTCAGAATGGCTCTTTGTGCTCTTTCTACAGAAAGCATTAACGTCTTAGTAGCACCTCCCCATGATGTGATACAGTATGTAATTATTGATTGGCTCAGAGCTTTATACACTTGCTTTATTAATTTAGTATCTACTATATACCGTAATATTTTGAACACATAAATCAACTTACGAAGTCTGTTTACTAAGTTTTTGATGTGTAGCCGAAAGGACAGTGTGTCATCAATAATAACACCTAAATATTTGATGTCATTTGCTCTTTCTATGGTTGGGCAGTTGTCTAGACAGGCTGTAGGATTTGTGCACATGTGTGCATATAGATGCTGGTTAGTTGTAGATTGCTTAGATTTACGCATAGAAAAGTATATGTATTTTGTTTGTACTTATTTAACATCAGAAAAATAAAGTCGGCAAGACTGGTTACGGGCAGTTTTACTACCAAAGTCAAAGTACTTATTCATAAATGTACAGTTTACACGTCAATTAATGAAAAATAAAAACAAAAAAAAGAGCATACAAATTGTATACATTTTCCAGTTATGTATTTTTCTTACGGTTTTTGGCATTTTGTCAGTTCAGTCGCGCAGCTAAATTCCTATCTCCTTCAAGCCTGCCCGTACGGAACTTCGTTCCAAAAAGAAGCTATAGTTACAGGTTTAATACATTAACATAATTAGAAGTCAATTTTTTTGTACAAAATTAAGCTATTTCGCTCTCCTCATCAGAACTGATTATTCTCATGAAACTTTTAATATTATTAGATTAGTAATAGTATTTTCAGAGTTTCTACGGAGTGGACGCCATCGGCCAGTCGACCCCAGGGTCGTCCTCCAACGCGGTGGAAGGACGAGCTCGGAGCGTTTAAAATGATTGGACGATGGCAGCTCAGGACCGGATACAGTGGAGGGAATTGGGGGAGATCTTTGCCCAGTAGTGAGACAGTAGAGGTTCAATAAAAAAATAAAAAAAGTATTTTAAGATCCCTTCTAAATAGCCTCATCATACCTGTATACAGAGGATGATGGCATTAGGGTTGTCCATGTATTGCTTGGTCATCTGCTTGATGGCTTCCCGAGTGTCCGCCGCCATGTCCACTGTTTGTGTCTGAAATACACAATAAATAAATAAATACTGGTGGACATTTCATACACACCATCTAACCCCAAACTAAGCAAAGCTTGTAGTACTATAGGGAATAAATACAATTAGCATTTGACAGCGTTGGTTGATAACACGAAATGAACCAAACACTGTAGTACTTATAAGTGCACAGTGAATTAAACAAGTAAAAGGGACTTTGGTGTTTTATTTCAACAATGAAATACAATATTCTACGTGATTCAAACAAACTTTGAATTAATAGAAGTTTATCACAAGCGGTTATTAAAATCAAGTCAAAAACAATTAGAGCAGGTGGATCCCCTTGACGAAGTCCTACTCGCAAAACATCTATAACATGTGAACTAATTTAAAATGTATGTTTTAAGATAGCGGGATCCATATTTACAATCAGATAGGTTTATTTATATTTTTAAACACTAAATTCTACTTGATTTAACATACTGTCAATGGATAGATATTAGTCAAAAGTGGTTAATAACAAATAAAGTTAAACACATACAGAGCAGGTGGATCGCCCTGATAAAGTCCTAACTTATAAAACGCATATTTTTTAATTCAATAAAACTTAAACGTAAGTTTAAGATTTTCAATGTTAACGTTCATGGGATGTAGTGCCCGAGTGGGTGTTCACTGACCGAGATGACCCCGGGCAGGTCCACGAGCACCATGCGGTGCAGGCCGGGCCCCTTCACCGACATGGAGATGACCTCGCTGGACACGGTCCGGCCGCCGCGCACGCTGTTGCGCATGCGCATCTCCACCTCCCTGCGAACAGATCATAATATACTTTACTCGAAAATGCTCTCGAGGTCTTTATTTTTAGCCCCCGACCAAAAAAAGGGGTGTTATAAGTTTGACGTCGATGTCTGTCTGTCTGTGGCACCGTAGAGCTCAAACGGATGGGCCGATTTCGATGCGGTTTTTTTTATTTGAAAGTTTATATCCGTGCGGATGTTCTTAGCTATGTTTGGTTAATATAGATTCAAGATGGCCGCCGCCACAAAATGGCGGACAAAATATTTTTTTACTACTACCTCAATATGGGTATGAAACGAAAGGGTTTGACTAGTAGAATACATTGCACTATGACAAATTTCAAATCCAAGATGGCCGCTTCCACAAAATGGCGAAATACATTTCTTTTTTCACAACTCCCTTAATATGGGTATCAAATGAAAGGGCTTGACTAGTAGAATGTTGTACGGATAACCAATATGAGGTAGTCGGAGGTTGGTCAAAATTTTTAATTTTGTTTTGTTGAATAAAAATAAATAATATTTTTATTCATTTATTTACAGCAGTTAAAATTTAAAAGACTCACACAAAAAAAAGAAAACATCATCGACACAAAGAAGAAGAAGCAGTCACACATTCTGTTTTTTTTTTCTGAGTAGTTTTAGAGGGTAATCCATGCCAATCTCGAGTGGCTCCACCTACGGATACTTTTTGAACTACCGCAATTATAACAATTAAGAAGAATTGCCACTTTGCTCAACATCAACGATTACGTGCATTTTAAATTCATATTTTTCAATAAAAAAAAAAAAGAACAGAAGCAGTCATCGTAGCCGAAATCGGCTCGAAGACATCCTCATCCTTACCAACACCTTTAGATATTTTCTTATACCATTAAAGCGTGAGCTGATAACACCACCTTTACAGGTTACGACAGACATTCCACGTAACCATGCATAACAGCTAAAAATAAAACCATATTATGACGTAGCTAGTATGGTAAGGCAGTGACGTTGGCACTTACTTCCTGAGATCAGCCAGGTCGGACTCCTTGTTGAGGTCAAACTCCCGGGAGGAGTCTCGGAACTGAGCCACGTGGTACGGACCCTCTGACAGGGTCACCTTCACCGGAGCCCTGCAAATACAAGCATACTGTAGTGTAGTTCTAACTTCCAAATATAAAGTTGAAAATTTGTCAATAAAGTCAGTTTTAAAGATGAGCTCGACATACACACTGAATACAGAAACCACAAGGAGAGATCGAGGGCTTATTTCACCATGCTAACAAGTGCGAGTAAGCGAATGACAGATATCCTTCAAAATTTCTTTTTGGAACAGGTTTCCTCACGATGTTTTCTTTTACCCTAAAAGCAAAGTGGTGATAACGAACACGCCATTCTTCACTTGGAAAATAGGAAAATACTCAAGAAGTGCAGACAGGATTCGATCTTAGGACGAGATCGGACGTTCCACCACGTCAAATATAGGAATGGTGATGAGTGAGAGATGTCTGCCTTTTCACGAAGCCAGAAGCCCTACGAGGCTTTACGAGATCCTTCTGGTATGTGCGGCTGTTTCAGTAGTCTTTCCTACTTCCCACACACGCCAAACAGGTCAAGACGTCGAGTTGCGGAAACAGTCCGCCCACGAAGCCTGAGCGGAGCGCTACTACTACTAGTCTTTGCGCAACTGCCGTTCAACGGTCGCAGCCGCGAGTATTGGAGGGAATCTCCTACTACCCTCAGTTGACATGGTGGTCACCTGGTGCACATCTCGCCGGCGCCGCGGGGGAAGATCCTGGCCTGCGCCACCATCTCCAGCACGGAGGTCTTGCCGGCGGACTGGTCGCCCACCACCACCACGCGCGGCAGCCGGTCCGTCTCGCCCGCGTCCCAGCCGGATAACTCGTCCAGCACGGACGAGTACATGTCGATCAGCGAACGCTGGAACAATATACCCGAACCTATATTACAAAATATATATTTCGAAGTATAGGTATATAAAAAGCAAATTAAAACTCATAACACACAATAAAATATCTAAATTTACCAATCCAAAGTTAGGTCGATCCTATTTTGAGAAAGAGGTTACTCGTCGAATCGTGATAAGAACATCTAGGTTGTGGAACGCGTTGCATGAGTGGGTTTTCCCCGATAGTTAAAATCTTGGTGTCTTCAAATCGGAAGTGAATCGGATTCTTGTTGGCAAGCACGCTCCATCGTAGATCGCATCGTCTCTTAACATGAGGCGAGATGGTGGTCAAGTGCGAACCTATACTAGTTAAAAAAATCAAACTCAGTTAAGCAGCATTGTGGGAATTACGTCATCCAAACTACCGCAGTGTCTCAATGCGAAAGTCTTCTCTTTATCTATAGGGCTCCTTGCAGAGTCCGCCTGGGGAAGTACCACATTTTGCCAGCTATTCTGCCGCCAAGCAGTAGTGTTTACTAGTTACTGTTTTCCGGTTTGAAGGGCAATGTTTCCAGAGAAATTACTGGGCTAAGAGATAAAACACCTTATATCGAGCGAGGTAAGTCGCCTCCATGGCTCACAGTCTCCACCACAGCCGCACTTCTGTCTTTGAAGGCGCCAGCTGTAAGTTGTCCTCCTACCTTGACCTTTCTTCTAGTAGAACTTGTTGCTGCCCTGGCGCAGCACCAAGTTCTACTAGCACATGTATTGAAGGCCATCTGTAAGTTGTACCTACATACTCGTCCTTACCTTGTCCAAAGCAGCAATGACGAAACTCACTAGGATGTATAGAAAGAATGCAATATATCCCGTAAAACCAAAGTGACGCTGGTACGTACGCTGGTATTCTCGATTTTCTCTTATGGTGCCGAATCCTGGACGATAAGAAAGAGAGAATGGGCAAAAATCGATGCTTTTGAAACGTGGTACTGGAGACGGATGTTGCGAATTCCATGGACTGCATGCCGAACCAATGTGTACATTCTTAAGCAGCTACGCATTACTGATAGGCTATCCACTATTTGTTTCCAACGAATCCTCAAATATTTTGGAAATGACGCTCGTACGGACCCTGACAGCCTTGAGAAGCTTATGGTGGTCGGTAAGGTTGATGGGAAAAGACTACGTGGTCGATCACCTACCCGTTGGTCAGATCTGGTAAAGACACTCACTGGATTACCAATAGCCGAAGCTCTTAGGACCGCCGAGGACGGAAAGACATGGAAGAGCATGGTGCAACGGGTGATCAATACCTCAGACTAGACGCGATCTTCAGCAATGAAGTTAACGACTGAGAAGAAGAAGACTCGTACCTTGACCTTCCTCTCTTGTTCTTTGGAGGTTGGAGCAACTCGACGACACCATAAATCGTACATTTCTAAGTCACCTCCTCCCGTTCTCCACCACATCCGCACTTCTGTCGTTGCCGGCCCTCTGTAAGTCGTACCTTGACCTTCCTGGGCGGCGGCACCCGGCCCTGCCGCAGCAGCATGTTCTGCTGGCGCAGCTCGCGGTTCTCCTGCTCGAGGCGCTGCAGCTCGCGCTGGTAGCGCGCCTGGAGCGCCAGCACCTCCTCCTGGAGCGCGTGCACGCGCTTCTCTGCGGGGAAGACACACAACATCAAAATGATAACATAATTCTTTATTGCATAATATGGGTACATAATATAGATGTTGGTACAATAATTATGACAATGACAAACTTTTTATTGAGACAAAAACTTAATCTAGTATTAAAATGATTGTTGGACCCCACTCTGAAGACACGGTCCAAAACTAAGACCTATGCAGTCGCCTATCAGACCACGACAGGCACTTGACTCTATACAATTGTATGGGCGCCAGTTCGCGCCGAGACCGCGACACGAGACCAAGACACGTGTCGCGAGACATGTGTCGCGGTCTCGGCGCGAACTGGCGCCCATACAATTGTATAGAGTCAAGTGCCTGTCGTGGTCTGCGGTCGCGGTCTCTGGGCGAACCGCTATCATTAGCGCGAAATTGTTGACAATAGGCTAGTGAAAACGACGAATAGACTAAACATGAAAAGCTGTGTACTTACCATAGACCGTGGCGTCGTCCCGGGCCGGGCGGTCGGGCGCCGGCGCCGGCCGGCTCTTCAGGTTGTTGGCGATGGGCGCCTGCTCTGCGGAGCAATCCACTGAAACTGTTATTGTAACGTGCCCACCAACAAGCTGATAATAACATAAACCTAAAGCTATTTAATGTTATAAATGAGAAAGTATTCTGCTTTTCTAATAGTACGTACAGTGACGAGATAAACAGAATATCTGCCTGATTTTAAGCATTAGTATTGCTATTCCTATTCATAACAGCACCGTCAAAGTCAAAGTACTTTATTCATAAATTATTGGGATACATTTAAAAAAAATCCAATTTATGCTATCGGGTCCATTTTTTTTTGTTTTTCCGTGTTGGTTATATCGTATACAATTTGATATAATAATATAAAATCTCTATTTATTTCTTATATTTCTTAATTCGAAAAAAATCCGACACAAGTGTCAAAATTGTTAGTTTACATTTCAAACACATTAATTTAAACAAACGATACCGCCAGAAACGTCTTGAAACGCTTTTGAAAATAATGGGCTTAAACAGGTACAAGTAACGCGGCAGGTGCTATCTTGACCTCACGGAAAGCCAGTTAGATAAACTTGAGCGTCTCCAAAATTGCTGTATTAGATTTATATTTGGCTTGCGCAAGTATGATCGTGTGTCACAATTTCGTACACAGCTCAAGTGGCTCCCCATTCGCCTTCGACGGAATGCTCGTGTGCTTTCGCTGCTCTACAGTGTGCTTTTTAACCCTGCTGCCCCCCGCTACCTAAAAGATTGTTTCTCCTTTTGGAGCAGCTCCCAGACACGTACTCTTAGGCCTACTTATAACTTAGTGCTTCAGGCACCCTCTGTGCGCTGTTTGGCGCACAGAGCGTCGAAAAATTCTTTGGCAAATCGTTTGCATTTCAAGCAGTGCAAATGTGGAACTCCTTGCCTGTGGAAATCAGGGAAGCTCCTTCGCTTGTTGTATTCAAAGAACATGTGAAAAGCCTTTATTTGATCAAAACAAGCAGCTGAATTCTCTGTGAATGTTACACTATTACTTTTCAGTAAAAATATTCTTAAAACTTTTTTATTCATTGGTTTTGTAATTCTGTATGAATTAGTTTATACTATAATGTTATTTATGTATTTGAAAGTATAATTATTAGAATGTATGTTTATCATTATGTTAGTCAACGAATATTATTAATTGCTTGTTTTAATAGGTATATAATATGTACTCTTTTTTTGTGAACTCCCGCCTTCCTTTGTTATTTTTAATCCTTTTCCATACCACGGTTGCCTGGAAGAGATCGCTTTTAGCGATAAGGCCGCGTATTGTTTCTAAATATTTTTTTAGGTAATGTTTTCATTTGATGCTTTGTATTTAATTTAGTGCAATAAAGAGTTTATCTATCTATCTATCACTTCATATGCCGAAGCGTAAACAAACGCACTTAGGTAATCTGACACCCGTTTTGCCACCAAAATTTTAAACGTGAGTCGCCGAAAGTGTAGCAAGCGGATATATTGTTTTCTAAGCCGCCGCCTCCCGGCTTAGGGCTTGTGCCACAGCTGCAACGGAGTGTGAGCTTACCGACTCTGGGCTGGTTGGAGGCCGCGGCGGCCGCGACGGCGTCCTCGTAGCGCTGCTGCAGCCACGAGCGGAGCTCCTGCGCGCGCGCCAGCCCCGCCTCCTTCAGCCGCGGGTCTGCGGGGGAGGGCATCATGAGGGAGCGCTGGACAGACGTACTGAGATACCTTTGTTTATTGAAACTATAGTTCTAAACAATACAGTTTTATGTAGTCTTTTGCAATATAATATATTATTTACTGATCACTGGACCCTTCACCATTCTAGACAATTCTTAGTGATTAACTGAAATTTCGATTTTGAGCAGAGAGGGCAAGGATCTAGAGAATACAATGTACAAGGCCTATATCATACACTCTTATTACTCTTATTGACATTAGCAATTATATGACAGTGTACTCTCGTACGTAAACATGCTTTAAACATAAAGACAGCTTTTAAAACTGTGATAAGTGTAACAAAGGGTCTTTGTCATTTCTAAAACAATAAAAATCCTTTATTGAGAAAACTGAAAGTTTGGTTTTGGACAAGATATGGGCAAAACTCGAGTATTTCGAAACAGTTTCGCCAAAACTGAGAGCCTGACCGAAAGCTCGGTTCGACTGTAAAACCTGTATATTGTTCAGACACTAATTACAATAATAATGATACTTCATTAGTTTATTTATTATGTATTTAATACCAACATACCCATCTGTAACTGGTCCCCGATCTTTTCTTTGGCATCGATAAGAGTGGAAGTGAACTTCCCCCACTGCTCATTGTCAGGCAGCAGGTCGTTCACCCAACCCATATCTGGCAAGCCGTCTTTCCATTCCACATATTTCTGGAACAACATAGTTATGGAGTTTGTAGGATGGCACATGGTAAAATCTTTTTCTTGGAGCAGATTAGTTTTCCATTCATTTGTTCTGTCTGATTAAGTGGAAAAATAATCAACATTGGACATAGGCACTTAGAAAATAATGCGGATGTGCAGGTGAGGTTAGACCAATAACCTATTGATGTCAAAATATTACTCTTTTTCTATTTCAATTACAATCAATTCAATACTAGCTAGCATTTGATTATTGTCTAATATTCTGGGTATGCATGTACCTAGAAAATCTTTAATTCACTTTAATTTAAAGAACATTCAGATTATGTACCCATCAGGAAATAGAATCAGTTAAAATGTTTCACACTGCAAACGATAAATGTGGAATCAAAGATCTTAGTTCAGATTCAAAAAACCTGGATGACTTAGCGATGGCTGTTTAGGAAATATAGTGTGAAATAAGTTAGTTTTTGTTTTTTTAAAGAAAATAAATTATTATTTACAGGCAGCTTCAGATGGCCTAAACAACTTCTCGAGTAGTTTTACCTTATTAAGCGTCATGCCACCACCGACAGCGCCACCCAGCAACAGGTACCGTATCTTCAGCACCCCGCGCACCGCGCGCGCCACCAGCATGCCGTACCGGCGGCGCGGGACCCACGCCGGGTCTGGCCGCCGGAGCAGCATGCTGCGTCCCGTGTACACGGAGAAGGCCACTGCTCTCGTCTCCACTAGCGTCCATGATGTGCGCTTTAGTGATGCTCTGGAATTTTTTAGGTAGGTTAGCATGCACTTTTTAAGTGAACAAAAATCGTGAAATTTGCTTTCTCATTACGAGTAGGCGAACAAAAAGTGTGAAACTCGCTTCATTGTCACCACATGCTTCCCTTAAGCTGTAAGTACTGTGTATTGGTTCTTTTACTGTATTGGTACTATTGTAAAATTGTAAATAATGTTTATAGCATTATTAGCTAACATCAACACATAGAATAATCTATGTGTTGATGTTAGCTAATAATGAAATAATAATAAAACATAAAATATAGTAATAAAATAAGCTTATCTAACGCTTAGTCACTTCATGGTGACATATATGTTTTAATGTCTCCGACAACAAGCTATTTATCTGTAAAATTATTATTATGCCTATATGGAATACAACTATGGGGTAGTGTTACTATGTCCAATATCAATGTCATCCAAAGAATGCATAACAAAATCTTGCACACTATATCGGATGTTTTCTGGTTTGTAACTAATAATTAAATCTATAACAATCTGGACATGAATACCATCAAGGCAGAAATCAGGCTACATAGCAAAAACTATCAACACATCCAAACTACCTAGTGCTGCAATTGAATAGACAGAACTATCCTAACCGTGTTAAAAGGCACGACATCTTGAGGTTACAGGACAGAGAGTAGCTTCACTGGAATAAGAGAAGTGTCCTCACTGGAGGCGACACTCGCAAAGTTAACCACCCTCAGCTCATCTCCATAAAGTCCTTGGACTGGTTGCAGATTTATGAATGTAAGAAGAATTATTAATTCTTGACACTTTAGGATCTATTCACATCAGTTTGAGTGTGCCTATGATTTCTTTTACAACAAACATAGTTTATGAACAAGAATTTCCAAGGGAAATATGTATTCTTCTTTGATATAAAGTAGCCTAAGCTTGTATAGGCTACTCTTTACCAAAAAATAATACAAAATGACTTGTATTTTAAGCTGGTTGAACTAGTAAGTTGAATGGGTTCTACAATCTCAGTAACTTACATACAGAATTAAATCAATAATTTATCCAATTCAAGGTTTCTTATCTTAACATCAAAATACATAAGAGACGACAGCAGGAAATGAAGGTAAGTAGTACTAACGCCGGTTAATTTGTTATGTACTAACATTTGCTGAGGACCAAGATTTTTTTCAAGGTAATAAGATTTTATGTGACCAATGTAACATTATATACGACACAGACACTCACCTCATACGATTATGTAGTATCCTCGACATTGTTTACGTAATTTCTTCAATTTAACAAGTATTTCATAACCAACAGAGAAGATTTCAATGGAATATAAACATGGAAAAAAATATGTTTCATAACCTCAACCGGTTATCTAAATTATGTCCTAAAACTCAACCGTGCAATACAATACACCGCAAATATATAGATACACAGTTAACTTGTAAATAATTCCAAATTAATTCATTTTCTCCAAGTTTCGAATTCTTTGACAAAATTCTTATTTTCTTCATTAGAACAAACGTCAAATCGCATTTAGAATTCAGTCATTTCAGTCACACGATTTATTGCCCGAATATATTTCAGAAATACCCAAACCAAAAGCTGCTTTTGGTCAAAAGCATAAATCATCATAATATGCCATTTTGGTAACAAAAATAATAATTGTCCATCATGAGGACTACCAGTAGATATAAAAGCTTTTAACTTTGAATTATAGTTTTAAACTACACTAATGTCGCTCAATATGCTACCTGCAGTATAGCTAAAGAGAAACTACTATTACGCATGTCGGTGACGTTAGTAGTTCACCGACATGCGTAATTGATGACCAAGAAGATTGATGCACTCAAAGGATTTCATCCATCCAAAATGCGGCTATAGCAAACGTCTCACTCATTTGCACCAGTGCACCACCCCCATTCCAAGGCATGCCGCTACATTAACCATTAATATGATATGTCCCCACACCATATTTTTTATTCACATGAGCCTTACAACCCATATGATATTTCTACACCAAAAGGTGTTATAAGTGACTAAAGAAGTTTCCACTTTAGCAACAATTCCAATAATTGCTTTTTAATCCATTGGTGAAACCAAAAGTTTTTGAAAACATGCCATTTCCACCAGGCACACTTCTAGGTGTATAGGTCATGGGTCATATTTATATTGTATTGTAGTCCAAAAGAACTCAAAGTTTCTACCACAAATGACACAAAAAAAATTAGTGATTTAAGTGTCCATAAACATTTCACCCACCAAAATTCTTATCTCCACCAGGCCTGCCGTAAGGAACTTCGTTCCAAAAACATAGCTTAGTTGAACTTTTTCCTGTCACAGTTATGCCTGATGATTAACTAATATGATTGGCGGAAATGAAACGCATCCATAGCAACGTGGCATAGCATTTCACTGTTGGAACTGGAACTTAATTATTTAGAAATTTTTAATAGATAAATCACCATTTTTCACCATTAGAGTAATTTTATCAGTTATGTAGGTGACTCTCAAAGACAGGGTAACTACAAAAATTCCATAAAATTTGGCAAAACTTTGTTAATGGTAATAATACACAATGTGTGTTTTTTTTAATTAGACATTGACATTGTAAATAACTTTTTTAATTTTATAGAGCACACCAACCTGTAAACAGCGTTTTATTTATATAGGAATTATGATTATTTTTATTAACGCAGCAACGACGCTGAGCAAACATATTTGTTGCAGTTTATTCGACGCTCCTTTTATAATACCGCAAAATATGGTGGCAATAAAAAAGACGACAAAAAGAAACTGAAAAGCGTTGTATCCACATCAGTGATTTTTTTCTGAACAGCTGCCTTTTGTTAGCCGGAACAGAAAAAGTTGTATGAACGTCAAACTCGATTTAATCAAACGTCAAAAATTGTAAATTTTCCTGATTCCTGAAAAAGTGGTTTTCCTAGAAAATATCACATAAAACCTGAATTTTGGGTGCAAACACAACCACGACAGTTTTTATCGTTAAATATTAACGTGTTGAATTCTAAAATATCAAGTGTGGAAAGTGGCAATGACTCGTTTTAATTAATATTATAATATTGGCCCTGCGTCGATACTCATCAAGTCTGAGTGAGTATTTTTTGTCAGTGCTCCTTTTGGATCAGATTAATTAACTATTCGACGAGGAAGTGATGCGATGATATCACAGTTTGTTGTGCAGTGACGTAATGAGGTCATATTCTTGTGGGGTTTCGTTTGAGAATCATATATTATTTTGTTATTTTTAGACTCGCATGTCTGCTTGTTTGTTTTGAGCAAAACACAGATGTGAAGTGCTGGCTAATGTTTACTCAGGCCAAGGTTCCCATGAACTGCACACGCTTACTAGATATAATATTGAACTTTATGTTTTCCTCATCCAAGCTTATTACTTAGCCATCTTAGCCATATCTTCCTGGTCAAGGTACATGAATATCACATATTTTTTAAGGTTTTTGCTTACACAACATTTTTTAAAACCTTTAATCTGACAAGTCTTAAATACAACTTTGTTATTACCGAGGTCATTATTGTCTTAATAATCTTTTTTAAAAATAGAAAAGTGATATCGCCACATTTTTAGCATGTTTATTGTGTGTCATGTAGTTTGTTATTAAATATTAACTATTTAGTTGTTATAGAGCAGTAGTTTTACCGATTATGTTAAGGCAAAGCTTGTCAGAAATTTCCAAGTGCTCCGTCAATGATTAATGAGATAACATAGCAGAATAATTACAAAGTTTTACACATCAGAAAACTGAACTGAACTGACATTATGTACATAGAACACACTTATTTTTAACATGTTTCAATGAAGTCAACTGTAGTGTTAGGGTCTGTGCTGATGTCTTTTAATAGGTGTTTTTCATAGAATGCTAATAAATAGGTTTAAAAATTAATTAATACTTGTCTTCGGCATTTGGTTCACCTTTCAGAACCATTTTGGCAGTTGAAAATGGTTATGATTAAGAATAGATCCTCATTTAA
Organism: Ectropis grisescens; assembly: GCA_017562165.1. Lineage (NCBI taxonomy): Eukaryota > Metazoa > Arthropoda > Insecta > Lepidoptera > Geometridae > Ectropis > Ectropis grisescens. Next base: position 1,166,804 of record CM029797.1, on the reverse strand, counting down.
ATGTCATAAAACATAAGTATATGTTGGGTAATCATATTACTTTTGATATGAAACATCTTTTCTCACAGTTGCTGGATATTTTTGTGTGAGTGAAATCAGGAAGAGACAGAAATATCTGTAACTTGGAAATTGGGAAAAGCACAATTTGATTTGTCCAATGAGTTTGAATAAATGACTCGCTTAATTTTTATGTCTATAGCTGTTATTGTATACCAGAAAAATATGACATGGGATTGATTTTGATATTATTTGAGTTGACTTAAAAATGTAAAGAACCTAGATTTGTTTCAGTGTTTTCTTGATATTCTACCAAATATTGTGTGACAGCACAGTCCATCTATGGAGTATCTTTACTAGATAGCTATGGTGTAAGACCTATACCTATATGCATAGACTAAATCGAAATCACACTTCTGTTATTAAATTTATTGGTATTTCTGCCTACATGTTGCTGAGACTGTGAAACTTAAATAGATAATTTTGAAAGTATCATCAAAATAACCTAAATGGTTTCTTTTTCGGTTACAACAACCATAGTCACATGAAGGACCAAAAAATAAATTTAAGTAGATCACAATTAAGTCCCTATGTAATGTTTTTATCCCTATGTAATACCTATACATAAATACTTCATAAATAAATGAATAGTGGTGGTTTCTTATCTTATCTTATTGGTGGACATTTCACACACAACACCATCTGACACCAAACTAAACAAAGCTTGTGCTATGGAAGCCAGATAGCTGATATAAATAGCTTATTGATTATTCTGAGAACTTTCACCCTCATTGAGATTAAATGTTATATTTTGTTAAAATATGTTCAGTTTTCCCATGTACTGTCCTCAAGAAGTACCTTATCTCGCACAACAACTAGTGCAAGAACTCCTCGGATAGTACGATGTTGGCATGTGCTACTGCCAGTAGCGTCTGTCAACACTATCTTCTATTATATTAATATTTTTTTTATTGATAAATATTAGAGATGGGCCGAGTACTCGGTTGATACTCGGTACTCGGCGTACTCGGCGGGTTTTTTGATACTCGTACTCGGCCGAATAACTCGGTTTGAATGCCGAGTATACTCGGTTTAAGAAAAGCAATATATTTAAGTAGAAATAATTAAGAATAAGAATAATTTTATTTCCAGAACATGGTTAAACACTGAATTAAAAATCAGAATTGACAAAACAATACATTTGTTGATTAGCAGTGAGCTTCAAACTAAGTGCAAGACTATTTGTGCCAAATGCGAAATTTCGAACAATAAATTCGTTACAGTTAAACTATTAATTATTTATAATTAAAAGGAATATTTTTATGCAGTTATTATAATGAAACAAACGTCGAAATAAAACAAAAGATTAAAAAAATAAAAAAAGAAACTGAGACAAGAATATTATCTAACCGTGTCTGACAAACTATTAAGCTATCGGCTATATATGAACTGTTCACTATAGTATAAACAACCTATGAGTTCCTCAGTGCCATCATACATAAGAGTTTGTAAAATAACAGAGTTAATCATAAACTATGTTTTACTAATTTATGACATCTTTGACAATCTGCAAATAAAAAAATAATAAAATCAAAATTATGCTAATGAATGAGTAAGTAATGTAACCTGTTTGTACTTGATTAGGCGCGCGAAATGGTAATTTGATTGAACCGAGTTACTCGGCCGAGTACTCGGTTGAAAAAAAATTGAACCGAGTAAAACTCGGTACTCGTTACTCGACAAAAGTGTTACTCGGCGCATCTCTAATAAATATCAAATGCTATGGTAATGAGTATCATATTTTGATACTTGTAATCATAATTTTATGAATCAGGTGTTTGTGAAACCCCTGGTGAGTCTGAATCGCACTTGGACTCGTTTTTCATATTTTTCTTTACCTTTTAGTTTTAAACCTTCCCCAGATTTTCACAAATAATTTAAACCAAAAATAGGCAAATCAATCCAGACATTCTCGAGTTGTAGGAGACTAACGATCAGCAATTTATTTTCTTATACAAGATTTCTAAACTGAAAGAACTCATCACTAATCTACTAACCCATCCCAATCGGCACCCGGTGCAAAAGTGATTGTTATACTAGCTGCATTCCGCGGGCCACCATGGCTACCTGTTGCTCCACATAAGACCCGGAGATGGAGTCACTCACCAAACTTTTTGGTCTCAGTCAGTTCACCACACAGATTTTTCGTGGGCTTTGAATTGAGCGGTACGCTCGTAAATGAACCAAATCTTCAGGTGAACTCGTGACGGAAATACGAACGTATTTCTAGATGGCCATGGTTAGACGACCTATATAGACGACAATCGAGAATGCTTTGAAGATTTAATCCAGACTAGCAGCGCCCTCCGGCTATACCCGTAGCCGGACGTAGTACGAGGTACGGTACGACCCGTAGTACGAGGTACGACCCGTAGTACGAGGTACGACCCGTAGTACGAGGTACGACCCGTAGTACGAGGGTTCGTAGTTTCTTAAAGGAGCTATCAAAATCTGAGTCATAAGTTTTCACTTCTATCGGTTCCTATGACTGCAATTTTATTTTCCTGGATGTAATGAAAACTATTCATAATGCTTGGGATTCCCTTGCACGTGTAAAGCTCGTAGCAGATGTGAGCAGAAGCTAACCGCTATCAAGCCCTTATCATCGACCGCCACTGTGTGTTCAAGGAAAATATTATTTATAACAATTGTTGGTATTATTAGCTGGGATTCAACTGCGAATATAATGTTATGGCATTGATACTGTTACTAGCAGTGCCCCGAGGTTTTACCCGCGTAATTGTCGTTCTGGTATTTTTTCTACGATGAAAAGCATATGCGTTATTCCAGACCTATGTATGTATAATCTAAGTAGGAATCCATTGCAGACAAACAACGTGACGCGTAGTTTATATATATCAAGATAATAAAATAATCTTACCTACTATCCTACTAATATAAAAGTTTGTATGTTTGTTTTGAATCACGTCGAAACCTCGAAACTATTCAAGTTGACATTTGGGACACATATTATAGTCTTTCTCTATGTAAATAAGTGTGCGAAGTTTTGTACACCTCCGTCCGTGCTGTTTTTAACCGACTTCAAAAGAGGAGGAGGTTCTCAATTTGGTTGTATGTTTTCTTTTTACCTATGTCACGCGATAGCTCTGCCAATGAGGCGTTTTCCAGACGCAAAAAGACTTGTCAAATATCGTTCTAAATATTGACAAGTGTGGCATTACTGTTGGTTTTTGTGAAATTTTTCTAACAAAATAAAACAGTGGCGCCACCTACGGCGAAATTGGGAAATGTCTTTGACAGGTATTTTTGCCTCTTGAATTCTGATTCTCACTGTGATTCCATTTTTATGGTTCTTTTTTTTGTTTGGTAGATAAATTTTATTTATAGTTCCCATATAATTTTTATTGAAAATCGGTGTGGCGGTTTAAAAAACTAAAAATTTCATTAATTTATCTACACTTCTTATGAAATTTGGTAGAGGGTCTGAATTGAATTTGAAATTGGTCACGGTTTTGTTTTTTGGGAGAAAATAAATTACCGTAAAAAAGGATACACATTTTTTGGTTCACATATCGGTATACCAAAAGATTGAAATGCTTTTTAAAACTAGCTGTCTCCATCGGCTTCGCCCGTAATACATAATATCATACATATACATCCTATACTCGGCGCTCTGGGATCGCGTACATATCCAACACTGAAAGAATTTTTGAAATCGATTCAGTAGTTCCTGAGATCAACGAGTTCAAACAAAAAACCTCTTCAGCTTAATAATATTTGTATAAATAGTGCGTACAAATATCCCATGAGCCAGACACGCAAAACCCCCTAAGTGTGATGATTCAGAGCTGGTAAAAGTTGAACAACCTAGTATTAATGACGAGATAAAAACTCGATCCGTAGGGGTCACGGAAGGTCACTCTCAATGATTGTTTACGATTCAATACAAGGGTATACGTGCCTACTTCCTGACTTGGTTTTACGAAGTTTCTGAGTTTATACTGATACATAAAATAAGTATTGCGACCTTCTAAACGAATTAACAAAAAAGTGTAGTTAGCTTATACGCTGTAGAAGTGGGAGCGAGAGGTATACCAGCAAAATCTCTCTATAACCTGCTGAAAGACCTTGGCTTGCCCAGAAGTGCAATAAGTTCTATACTAGAACGAGTATCTAAAGCTGCACTAGTGGGCTCATATCTGGATTTGGCTGGGCAGCGAGAGAAACACGAGTAGTGAAGGTGAGTGTTGGTATCACAAGTCTCGGGATCTACTCGGGATTTCTCTCTCTGCCATACGATGGACCCGGCACCCGGACGGTGAATCCATGGAATGCTTATTAGTATTCCACCGTCTCTAATAAATGCAGTTTAAAAATTTGATAATTTACATTTTCAACAGACGTCTAAAAAGGAGGAGGTTTTCAATTCGACTGTATTTTGACGTGACAACGTCTTATAAATTGGTTTGCCGGGTGACACTTCAAGAAACTGCGTTACGCTCCGCTCACGTTATGCGCTCACAACGAGAGCGAGTGAGAGGCACGCGTCCCTTCCACTCGGGCATGGTTAGCCCGCCTAAGAGCGAGAGACAGACATAAAAAGTGAAAGGCACGCGTCCCTTCCGTAAAATTATTTTACCACTCAAAGTCGTTGTCACGTAAAACTTTCGCCCGTATACCGACTTTACAGGCAACCAATTTTTTTTAATGTTTGTTACCTAAGGACTTTTGACTGGGTGAACCGATTTCGATGATTCTTTTTTTGTTCCAAAGTGTATACCGGGTGGTCCTATATAAATTTTATCGAAATCCGTGATGCTGTTTTTAAATTGAAGTCGCTTTTTCTTTCTTTAGAGAAAATAATAATAATAAAAAAATGTGTGCGCTTAAGACCGTACGGCAGAAGTGAAAACTAAAATAAGAAATACTTATATTTAAAGACCACTAAATAATTTTAAAAATTAAAAATAATAATGATCTAGATAGATCTATTATAGAGGTTTAAGTTATCAAGGGGTTTGGTTTTGGGTTCTGATGGGAAGGGAACATATTATTTTTGAAGTTATAGAGGTTTTTAAGTTACCGAGGTTTGAGTTATTGAGGTTCTACTGTATACTTATACCTAGTAAGCACAGCAATACGAGAATAACATGTGGCCGAAATGATTAGTATCTATGACCAAGAATTAATAAAAAAAAAAATTACGCGGTTAGGAAATAGGGGTTGACTAGCAAATTTTTTAGTATATGCAATTTATTTATTTTAAAGGTATTTCGCTAAAAATGCATATTATATAGGTTGTGTTTAAAGTGTATGTTCGTTTTTCGTTATTAAGTTCGAGTTTATAATATTAGTAAAAAATACGTATAAAACTCAAACCAATCTCACGGATGGGAATAGTAGTGATAGGACTCTTCGCGCAAAGCTCGCCAAAGGGGAAGTTTTACCACACCTTTGCCAATGATTCTGCCGACAAGTAGTAATGTGCAGTTATTACTGTGTTCTGATTTCTTGGACGATGTTATCTGATACGGGGTAAAGAGAAGAATCATTGGATGTCTTCCATTGAAGATTTCAGTGTGGAGCTTATTTTTTTTAAACTTTTATAGGTGTACACTTTACCGCCATCTCACCTGATAGGTATTAAGCGACGATGCGGTCTACGATGGAGCGTGTTTACATAGAAGAAACAGATTCACGCTCGATTTGAAGACACAAAGAAAGAAAAGTAGAGTCAAATTTCTTCGTTCGTGTCTTTGGAACGTCAACCATGAAACAATGTAGTTTTTTCGAGCTACGAGTTATCCTTCACGTTAAAATCCTAGTACTCAATTAGCCGCGTGATACTGTTGTTATTAGCAGACGCCTGTATTACTCGGCTAATCGAGTCCTATCTCAATCTATCTTATAAATAAAATTAATAAATAGCAGGATGTCTTGAATGTATAACATTGTGAAATTTGTAATCGCTGTGATTTGATTACGGATAATAATCTAAGATACTGGACATGGCTGTTTATCGCTGGCTGATTCAGTTCTACTGCATCTTTATCTAGTAATTTGTATTATTATAACGGAGCGACGATTATATCATAGCAAGGACTTTATAGCTTCTCAAATTATAACAAGGTAATTTACTATTTAAGTTCTTTTTAGGGTTCTGTAGCCAAATGGCGCAATACGGGACCCTTATAGACATTCATCACGTCCTTATGTCACAGACACTTTTTTCGAAACTATAAGAACTTGAAGAAATTGGTTTGCTTGAGATCTAGTTAGTAGTTTTATTTTAATACGTATAAACTACTACTATTATTTATTTATTTAGGTATAAAATTTATTACTATCACTATTGTTAAAACACGGTTTAAAGTGACAACGAACTACAAGAACTTTTATATTTTGTTATTTGCTTCTACGGAAGCCTTCATGGGCGAGTCCGACTCGCACTTGACCACTTTTTTAACCATGATAGGTTTACACTTGACCGCTATCTCCTGATGATTAGCGACGATGTGGTCTAGAATGGAGCGTGCTCACCTAAAAGAAACCGATTCACTCTCACCAAGATTGCAACCTTTGGAAGAAAGCAATTCAAGCATCGCCTAAAAACGCAAAAAGGCATTCAAATAACTTTTTTTTTTGCAAATCTCCACCGTAACTTTGTAGAATCGATCGATCATTTCGGAGAGTTTGCAACTGATCTATGTGATCTAATACCACCTTTACTTCAGGCGCGGTCCCAGCCTCGAATTTTGGGGGTCACCAGTAGAAATACAATAAAACGAGCAAAAATACTTCACTAGTAGCTCCCCACGATTTTACCCGCGTAGTTCCCGTTCCAGTTGTTTTCCCGCGTTAAAAATAATCTATCTACTGTTAGATATTTTTAATTTTCCTACGATATGTTTTTTTCCTAGATATCCTAGATATTTTTAAATTTGGAAACGTAAAGCCGAGGATCGGACTGAGTGGCGTATTATTGGAGAGGCCTAGGCCTATGTCCAGCAGTGGACGAATGTGGGCTGATTATGATGATGATGATGATGAATTTTCCTACGTTTTTAGTTTAACATATACGATTTTGGAGGAGGGGGGTCATGTCAGCCCATCCGTTTGAGCTCTACGGTGCCACAGACAGACACGCACACAGACAGACAGACAGACAGACAGGCAGACAGACAGACAGACAGACAGACAGACAGACAGACAGACAGACAGACAGACAGACAGACAGACAGACAGACATCGACGTCAAACTTATAACACCCCTTTTTTTGGTCGGGGGTTAAAAATAACATTGTAATAACGATCGTTTATACAGTAATTGTTATTTTTACTATTTATACTATTGTGTGCACTTAATAACTTATTATATCATTATTTAATCATGTAAATATTTACCGGACCGTAGAAATTTGACCTCGAATTTGAACTATTTGGCCTTACCTACTATTACTTATTTATATTATTATTTGACTGCCCTCGTGGCTTAGTGGGTAGTAACTATGCGGTAGCGGCTAAGAACGTTTTCTCCCAGCAGAGATACCACTGATAACGTGAGTGATAAACACCCATAGTTGATTTAGAAAGTCAAATTCATTCTCATCTATTAGGCGTATCGAACCTGGGACCTTGCACTAAAAAGCAGATACACCGACTCAAACAAATCATGCGTCTTTATACCTTCATAAATAGAGGTCAAAATCCAATGCCAGAGATGAGATCATCGGGTCCTAATGCACTCCGTAGGCGGATGCTGTGTTAGGAAACGCTTACGAGTCAAGTGTGGGATGAGTCAGGAATGTTGGTATACTCTTGCTTTATAGAATCTTAAGTAGTTATCTATTTTTGGAAACTAATCTATATCGGCTATTGACTGATCAAAGAAAGACATGTTTGGTCAGTAGATACTCGTAGCCTTTGAACTGAACTGCATCAAACTAGTTTACTCTTAAACATGCTATAGGTAATTTAACCAGTAGCGCCCTGTGGTTCTACCTGCTTAGTTCTTGTTTCTTTTATGTTTCCGGTACAAAAAGTAGCCTATGTGCTATTCCAGGCTATGTTCTATGTTTCAAATTTCAATCTGATTCGTTCGGACGTTCCGATGTGATTGAGCAACAAACATCGAAACTTTCAAATTATAATGTTAGTAGGATTTTCGCCGAAAAAACAAACGACGCGACGACTTACTACTCAACTAACTAACTCTAATTAGCTAACTAGACTAAACTCAGATACTCGACAAAATTACATAATTATTGTGAAATCAACTACAAACACCAACGAGACAGAGAGGTTTCGGAGTAGGGAAACGAATATAATCGAGGTACGCAAATTCGATTTCGATATAAATTTTAAAGGAGCATCTCCGATTTTGATCCACCACAAAATAAAGGATCATCAAAATCGATTCAGCTTTTTTTTAAACAAAAAGTGACGAGACGAGCTGGACGTGTTCCTGATGGTAAGCAACATGCCTGCCACATAACAGCACAGTGACAGGCAGCTATTGGAACATGAAGAGTCCAAATCATTACCTGGCACTGCACTGCGCTCGTCACCCACACATCTAAGATGTTATATCTCTAAGCCCTGTAATTTCTCTGGAAACATTGCCCTTCAAACCGGAACACGGTAATGTTTGCACATTATTGCTTGGCGGTAGAATAACAGTTAGAGGAATTGTCGAATAACAAACAAATAAAAGCATACAGTCGCATTGAGAACCTCCTCCTTTTTTGAAGTCGGTCAAGAATACACAAAGGAACCGGCAAATTACGTTTACAAACTCACGATTATGAAATGGTATCTTCTTAATTATCCGTAATGATGAATCATCAGTAATGGTTATAGAGCGTTCTCTTCAGCTGATTAGACCTTTTGTACATGACGTCGTTTATAAATATAAATAGTTGAATACACGAAAGGTTGTGTGTGTCAGTCTGTCACAAGCTCACAATAGATTACGAGCTCCTGTTTCCTTGTCCCCAGGGCGCTGATAATGCCGCACTAGTCATACCCTCGCCCGAAATAACTGTAAGTATTGGCATAACTTATCTCTATTGATAACTTGAGGAGCAAGTCCGTCCCCGATTTGGCCAGTTTTCAGAGCTATCTACTCATTAGCCAAAACAAATATCAACTGGTAAACAATGCTTTAAATTTCTCAAATGTCTTGGCTTCAAAATGATAGTTTCTTTTTTTGGTAATGAATTTATTGTTTACTAGCGGCCCGCCCCGGCTTCGCCCGTGGTACATATATATAACCTACAGCGTTCAAGGATTACGAACATATGAAAGAACGGTGAACGATTTTTTTAAATCGGTCCAGTAGTTCCCGAGATTAGCGTGTTCAAACTATATATATATATGCTATAGGCTACTTTTGATCCCCAAATTATCGTGCTGTTTACTGGGTCAGAAGTGACACCTGTAGACATTTGGCGGGACCAGCGGCGGGGAGTTTTCGACCAGAGAGGAAAAAGATTAAATTACTAAAATGGCTATTAAAAAATAGGGGTTGATCGTAGAAGAGTGAAAATTGAGGATTGTATGTATTTTTGTATGTTGTATCATAAAAAAATAGAAATTAAAATTTTTGTCTAAAAAAATAAAAAAAAATATTTAGCGGTGGACTACCCCTAGCATTTAGGGGGATGAAAAATAGATGTTGGCCGATTCTCATAGATACCGGATAAGCACAAAAAATTTCATCAAAATCAGTCAAGCCGTTTCGGAGGAGTATGGCAACGAAAACTGTGACACGAGAATTTTATATATTAGATATATAATCTCGTTACAACGAAACCGTACAAAAATTGAAGTAATTGTAATTATCATGCATCTACTCGAAAAACCACCATTATTCGGATTTCGTACTTAAGCGCTCTACAGACGATGCCCTGAAATCGGAGGAAATGACGAAAAAGGGGCGGAGGGGGCGTGATAAATCACTTATCAAAAAATCGGGTCCGATTTCAGCCAGTGTTGTCAACCATACGATTTAAATCGTATTTATACGCCTTTTTGGCTATAGTACGATATACGATCGAGTAATCGAAATCGTACACAAAATATTTTCTTAACTTATCTTGAAATAAATAACCAGTTATTCTACCCCGAAGCAGTGATGTGGAAACATTACTACGTGCCGGTTCAAATGGCAATGCTTCCAGTGAAATTACCGGGCATAGAGATAAAACATCTCTGGGTGACGAGTGCAGTGCAGTGCTAGGTAATAATTTAGACTCTTGATGTTCCAATACCTGCGTATCACTGTGTTTTTTTTTGTAAATAGTGACGAGACGAGCTGGACATATGCCTGATGGTAAGCAACATACCTGCCACATAACGGCACAGTGACACGCAGCTCTTGGAACATGAAGAGTCCAAATCATTACCTAGCACTGCACTGCGCTCGTCACCCAGATATCTGAGATGCTATATCTCTAAGCCCTGTAATTTCTCTGGAAACATTGCCCTTCAATATGTCTGCACATTACTGCTTGGCGGTAGAATAACTGGCAAAGGTGTGGTACTTCCCCAGCCGAACTCTGCTAAGAGTCCTACCACTACCAAAAATGTGATGTTATGTGGCAGACATGTTGCTTACTATCAAGCACATGTCCTGCTCTTTTATATAGAAAACAGTGACAAGCACTCTTTTCTATAAAAAAGTGTAGGTATGTTTTATTTTTAGTTGATATATGTTACGACTATTTTATTGTAGAAATTAAATGAAACCAGCGTAGCAATTCTAAACCCAGTCGGATTGATCCGACACCGAATCTCACATCTAGGTCTTTGTTTTATCTGTTTAGAATTACAGAAGCAAGGATTGTCATTTTGAATTTGAGCCGTTCGGATTGCGCCTAGTACCACTACGCAGTACTACTTTTATCTGCAAAATTAAATTGATATCACCATCAATGAATATCGATCATCTCCTCTGGGCGATACTGAGTTCATCTGAACATTTCTTTCATTTCATTCACAGCCCACGAACAATCTGTGTGTGCGCTACAACAAGTTTTCAAAAACATCCCTAATGTTTTGTCTATAATTCATGATGTTTTACAACCAGTTTTTAACCTAAGTCTCTTTTCTCAGTAGTAAGTGCCATGGCAACACCTATGTTTTTTTGTTTTAAGTAGGGAATGTAATATCGGAAAGTTTTCAATTCCTGCACTGAATCATGATAGTAAATACCCAATATCGGAATTCCGGAACAGCTTCAAAACTGGAAAATGTATTTGGATTTTACCTACAAAATGTATTAATATTTATGCTTACTCTTTATTGACACATTAAAAAGGCACAGCAAAACTCAACAAAACATTGTAAAGTACTGCGACAGTGGGCGGCCTTTCCGCTGAAAGCGATCTATTCCAGCCAATTTTAGGACGGAAAAGAATTTGTAAAATAGTCAGAATATGGGGTGCAAACAAGAACAAAAAAAAAACGGAATGAAAGACACAATAATAATAAAAACACAATATAATGATTTTGTAGTTAGTTAATCTTATACAACAATACTAGTAGGTACTTAATTATTGATGTATAATACCAATACTAATTAATACGATTATAAATAAATGTAATGCGATTACAACATAAATAAAAACGCCTGTAATTGCATAAGTAGTAAATTTTCCAACAACAAGTCTACAATTTTAACAAATATAATTGTTAAACATATTTTTTCAAATTGTTCAGTGAAGGAGAATGCCTGATGTGCACGGGCAATTTATTCCATAACTGAGTCGCCTGCCCTGCAAGTAAACGATATGCCATCGAACATTTTAGTTAAAGCAGAAGGGCCTTTAGGGAAAGACTGATTTTTGACCTAAAAGGAAGCTTATGGTAATTATGTAAAGATTTAAAAGTTCTTTGAAGTAGGAGAATGGTGGGGTTAAACAAATCCAGTTCAATAATTTTGGAGCCGCTCAGGTTTATTTTAATAACTTATCGCGTGTGTATCGTTAGAAAAGAAGTTGGTAGTCAAAATACCGATATTGTAGTAACGATATTAAAGTGTTTCAATTTCGGAATTTAAGTATCAAAAAAAAATCTCCAAGATTTCGGAATTGCGGAATACACGCCCTAGTTTTGTAAGTTGTAAGTGTATCATAACTTGGAACAATTATAAATGTATGAAATTTACACGGTCCATGTCAAGAGCACAGTATGTATAGCTTCTCTTCTTTCACTGTTATATCAAAGTATCTACTTAAGTCTGTGGTCATGTCCGTCACATTGCTTGTATTGTGTTTCGTGTATTTTAATCGAGGAGCTTAATAGAAAAAGAAGAAGAAATAGAAGTTGAGTAGAAGATATTGCATAATAATATTATGTTAGCATTAAGCAGTGAATACGTTTTACTACAATGCCGCCGAAAAGATGGTCTATAATAAATTTGAAATTTGCGGAAACCAGATAAAATGTAAGTCAATAGATAGAATAGATAGGAGTTTTCGGCACGGTTCTTTTGTGCCAATCGTAAGCGGATAAGGTTTATGTCAACTACGACAACATAGGGATGTGCCGCGACAAAAGTATGACACTTCCACAACTAGTATTTTTAGTTAGTACAGAATAAATACGTGTGTAGAAAGTAGGTTACTCTTTAAAATAGTATTTATATCCATGTTGACTCACTATTTGAAGAAATTTTGGAATTTAAAATTGTTTCAGTTCCTGTTCCTATATACCTACAGTCGATTTTTGGTCAGATTGACTTCAAGCAAGACGTCAAGCTGTTGGCTAAACCGCGAATCAACGTAGTATGAAAACTAACGTGGTTATTACACATTTTTACATAAATACACGGGTAACTCACGTTTAATTACAAGTACGTGCTAAACGCGCTGCGAACCCGCGCGCGCACTCTCCTTGAAAAAGATCGCCGGACGCGATCGAAACTTGAGTCGGACTGGACTGACTACATTAAGCGTGAGTTACCCGTGTATTTATGTAAAAATTAACGTAGTATACGATTTCGAGATACTAGATGGAATGACGATACATGAAAGGCAATTGATGGCGGTAGCAGACGTAAGACCAAAGATTGGGCTGAGAAGTATATTATGGAGACGCCTATGTCCAGAAGTGGACGAATACAGACTGATGATGATGACATTTTTACATTGTACATAGTAAAATGATAAATTTTAATAGCCCCAACAGTATTATCCATTAGAAACACACAAATTTGTTGCCCATCATAATCCTAGAAATATTATTCATAAACTAACTAAACTAAAAGGTAAGATAAGGTGATACAAAACATTTTCAAAACATTTTAAAAGTTGACCTGTACAAACTGGCCTCTTCTTCTAGAAGCATGCAATATGTCTGGCAACGCAGTTTCCATTGGTCTGAATTTATACAATGATAATAATAGTCAGCTGATAAAGTCTAAGTTATTCCAGACTATAATCCAACTGTTTTCGCAATTTCAACCGATCCGATTTCAAATTTTATAATAGGCAATAGCATTTTACGATATATAATATAATATCATATCATCGGGCATCTCTTTACCAATTTAGGCGATTTGTCAATTTGGCATTGTTTAGTCATTGTGGCATTTGCGTGTTGATCATAATTGTTCTTTGATTTATTTCCGCGTTTTTTGTTCTTTATTAGCTGTAAATTTATTTTTCTATTGTATTGTAAATATAAAACGTAGTTTACCAAAAAGTTTTTCTTTTCCACTAGAAACTTTATTTAAATCTAATATTACATATATTATGAAAACTAAATAATTTGTTAGGTTGGTATTGAACAGACATGTTAACTGCTGTTATTGGTTTGTACTGAGTGCCGACTCCTACGTAGTAATTACATACTCTTTGCTCTGATCGACGACCAGTCCGTTGTACAGCCAGTATCGTACTGACTGATTTGTACGTGTGTAGAGAATACCCTATTTTAGTGCTCCACTACATCTACGTCATTTCCTCCGATTTCAGGGCATCGTCTGTAGAGCGCTTTAAACTAACGGATAGGCAATTCCATTACGAACATTTTGGTAAAAATATTTTTTTCAAAAACAAAACTCTGTTTTTATAAAGATTTTATTCTAAAATTTGAGCGAAAAACGGCGAGAATTCCTACTGTTTCGCTGTTGCTGCTATTTCTTGCGGTGTGCGATGAGGTAAGAAATACTCGAGGTTATTTGCTCGGGGTACGGCCTTAAATAGTAGAAGACCGTGATTTCGCTCGTATAGTTTCCGATCCCGTTATTTTTCGGGATAATAAATGACCTCGGTGTTGTTCGAGACTATTATCTATCTAGAGGTTTATACCAAATTTCATCGAAATCACTTTAGTACTTTTTGCATTAAATAATTACAAACTTCCATGTACACAAACGTTGGCATCCTATTATAAATGTAAATATCTCGATGATTGTTGCTCAATCTAGTTGTATCGACTGAGGATCGAGTTGAAATTCGGAACACAGATTATTGTCTGAAATAACACGTAGGCTATTTTTATCAAGGGAAAATGATGGGAACGGGCGCTACGCGGCTAAAACCACGGAGCACTGCTAGTTAATGGTAAATGATATTAGCGGTTTATAGTATTTTTAATTTTTTTTTTTTTTAATTTCAATGTTATGTGTTTTGCAGAAGAGTGGGCAATGGCGTCGGTGTGGAAGCGTCTCCAGCGCGTGAACAAGCGTGCAGCCAAGTTCCAGTACACCGCCTCCTACCACCGCATCGACCTCGAGACCTCGCCCAAGTGGTAACTAATTTATAACACTCTTCCGAATATAGTTATATCGGCCCCAAGTTTCGGCAGCTTCAAAAACAGATTAAAGTGCTGGCTTATCGATCAAACTTTTTATAGTTACAGCGAAGCTTGTTAGCACATGTCGACAGTTCTTTATAAATAAATAAATAACATGCTTCTGATGGGAGCGATAATCATGACTGCTGTCACTACTACTACTGTGATACTGACACATAAGTGCTAAATGTGTAATTCGGCGTAGTACAAAAGTCACTGACGTCGGTATTCGTATTATACGACTCAAACGGCGCTAGACCGGACACGTGACAAGACTTCGTGTCGGCAGGTGGAGTACCTAATACTTGCATTATCGAGCGCCGATAATTGCTCTCATTTAATTGGATAACGGGACACTCACGTATATACGGTCGGTCAATCCGACTCCGATAATTGCTCTATTGGCAGATCCATCGCGGGGATTACGTGGATGAGATCGTTAAATACTGAGATCGTTGACAAAGGGGAGAGGAAGCCTGAGCGAGGAAAAACATTGCGGTAACGTAAACTACGCGAATAAAACCGCGGGATGCTGTTCTTCTTTAGCCCGTTACCGTCCACTGCTGAGCATAGCCTCTTTTCGTGTATTTGTCCCGATCCTGTGCTAGTCTCATCCATGACCCGCGACATTTGAAAGTCATCGATCCTTCTAACCGGTGGACGCCCAACACTTCTGTTGCCTTTCATTCCACCAATCCGTCACTGCTTGAGTCCACCTGCCATCACTCTGCCTGATGAGTCCAACTGCTGTTAATAATCTGTGTCAGGATTATTTAAAGTTTCTTTTTCTATTTTCTATAATCTCTCTGGAAAGACTGGGCATTGTTTCAAACCGAATCACAGTAATGTTTACACGTTTAGGCAATTACACATTGTTAAAGATGTGAGTACTTCCCCAGGAGGACTATGCAAAGAGTTTAACCACTACAGAATGCGTTGACCTCTTACAGGAAGCCCAACAAGCTGAGTGTGGTCTGGACCCGGCGCTCACGACGGGTGCTCACGGAACCCCTGGAATGGGAGCCGTCTCTCAAGGACCCGCTCAAGTAAGTACTCAGCGTATGCTGCCCACTACTTCCCACTGCTGGCACTCGGGGCTTTCGCTTGCAAGGAGAGAGTTAAGCCCATAATCCACCACACTAAAGATTACCATGTTGGTTTCTTCACGAAGTTTTCCTTTACCGTTTTTAAGTTAGCAGTATTACGCACATGACATCGAAAGGACAGTGATGCTTGTAGGATTCGAACTAAGGTATCGGCAGTCGCTGTTCTCCGCAATTTGTTGCGTGCCAATGAACCCTTAAAAATGATGCCGTGTGTGATTGCAGAGGGTCGGTTCTGTTCTCCGTCCCCGAGAACAAGTCGGTGGCGGTGACTCTCTTCAAGGACTCCAGGACCAACGAGCTTGAAGATAAGGACTGGACCTTCCTGCTCGAGGATGTGAGTATCCTACCATCCATTGCATAAGCAACTGATTTTGTGACCTGGGGTTATATCGCCTTACTAAATATGTCTAAGCTTTGTAGTTTTTCCTTTTGGATTGAAATTATAAAGGTAGCAAAAGCAAAGCCAAAGCCGTTAGTTTCGCGCTATAAGGGCTGGCACAGCTACTGAACCCCCCTGCCTTGTCAATGCGGGAACCCCTTGAAGGGAATTGTTGATGTTTCTCACACAACACAATCCGGAGTCAGTCCGATAGCTTATATGATACTTATTTACGCATCCTGTTTCACGGAGAATGTATGCACGCGAGTAGGGATCAAGCCCGTGCACTCTCCTTGAAAAAATGTCGCTGGATGCGTCTCAAAACTTAATTCGGGCTGCTCTGAGTTACCCGTAATTTAAAATGTGCACACAACCACGTTGGCTTTCCAAAATAATCTGTTGGTATCGTAAACGTGTCGGCGTCGGCAGGTGTCGCCGACGGGCAAGCGGCGCCGGCTGGCGGTGGCGTCCATCAACATGCGCAAGTACGCGTCGCTGGAGCCCAGCTCGCGGCCCGTGTCGGTGCCGCTGGAGCCCACCACGCACAAGGTGGCGGCGGCGGCCGTGCACCTCACGCTGCACTGCGTGCTGCTGCGCGAGGGACAGGCCACGTCAGTACCGCACCTCATATACTACTTATAAATGCAGTCCAGGGTCAACTCCAAATCGAGTACAAATCAAACCCCTGTCACACATTTTTTTGTAACTTTAACAGGTTTAAACTTGACCGCCATCTCTGACGGCTGATGTTAAGCTACGATGCGGCCTATAATGAATGCGGCCTATAATGAAATTACCTTTTTTTTTTTACAAATTTCTTGGATTAGGAGAAGAAAAGGAAAATAGGGGGTTTGTGAATAATTAATTCTAGTACTAGTCAGTCCGATTTCATCTGTTGAGCCGATCACTACCGGTTGGGATTCCTATAGTAATCGACTCGACATCGTCTTTTGCTCAAGCCGCCTCCTCGTGGCGCAGAGCCTCCACTACGGCCGCGTGTCTGTCCTTTATGAATGCGGCTTACCTAGAAGAAACCGATTCATTTTTGATTTGAAGATACACAGATTATAGCCATTGGGGAAAACCACTCGGACAACTAATTAATTCCACAGCCTAGACGTTCTTATCGTAAAAGTAAAGTCAAACTTCTTCGGTGTCTTTAGGTCATCAACTATTAAACATAAATGAAACTAAATTAATATCAACCTATTCAAAGCCATTGTGTAACCAAATCAAAATCGAGTCAACACCATGACACAGCTAAACCAAAACCAACCCATAATAAATGTTTAATGTTTCTTTTCTTGTATTATTAACATATTATCAAAAAAATAATAATTAAATACAAGTATTATGATGTAGTTATAGCAAGAAAAGCTTCTATCTGAATCCCAATCAATACGGCTTTCGACAAAAAAAAAAACAACAAAGGACAAACAAAAGGATAGGCAGTCTCTGATTTGACAGACAAATAGCTAAAAGACTCAACAGAACGAAAAAAAACCGTAGCGATATTTCTTGATATAGCTAAAGCATTTAACACCGTCTCTACTTCACTCTTACTCTACAAATTAGATAATCTAGAAATAAGAGAAACCTCATTAGTTTTATTTAAAACCATCTGAGAAATTGAACCTAAGAAGTGGATGACATTGGTGAGATTATGAATAATAATGAATCTGTTATATTTAGTGTTTCCCAGGGATCCATTTTGGGCCCTACTCTTTTTCTCGGATATATAAAAGATCTTCACCGTTTTATTTTATGAATCCGTTATTTTTTTAATCCCCGGCGCAATAACGACGGAGTACTATCGTTACCTAGCACTGCACTGCGCTCGTCACCCAGAGATCTAAGATGTTATATCTCTAAGCCCTATAATGTCTCTCTATTTGTACTTCCACTGTAGTTCGACAAGTTTGTTTATGTATTTGTCTCTCTGTTTGTGGTATCGTACCCCAGAAAGACTGATTTTGATTTAGTTTGAAAGGTGAATTAGTCTGAAGTGTTTGTAGCTGAGTTTGATGAAGATGTCGCCACAAAACTTACTTAACTGCAGGATATTAAACTTACCGGACTTTACTTGAATGCCGGATTACATATTTTGAAACTTTTGCATAATAACAACGTGTGGTCCCTCAGAGACGAGGACATGCAGTCGCTGGCGTCGCTGCTCTCCGTCAACAACAACTCGGACATCGCCGTGCTGGAGGACCTCGACGAGGACGACACCTACACGCTGTCCGACCACTCCACGCGGCAGGTGAGTGACACTCTCCCTCAGCCAGACCGCCACCCGACACGACACTCTTAGTATCGTTCTCACTCAGGCGCGATCGCAATCAAAGTCCCTCAATTTTGGGGAAGATGGGAGGTTACCGTTAATCTTACGACTATAATAGAGGCGAAAGTTTTTGTTTGTTACCTTTTTAAACGGTTGAATTGATTTTAGTAAAATTTGGTATGGAGATAGCTGACACCCTGAATTAACACATAGGCTACTTTTATCCCGAAAAGCTAACGGGAACAACAGTAACGGGGACTGCGCGGGTAAAACCACATGGCCATTGGCTTACGCATTTTTAGATGGCCATGGTCATGGCCACGACCTCCGGTTTCACCCGCGTAGTTTCCAAAATAAGCTATCAAATTCTGAGCTATAAGTTTTCACTTCTGTCGCCAATTTGCCAATTTTTTAACATTTTTTATATTAGTGTAATTAATGATTGTTTGTCTGTTTGCGGCCAGATGTTCGACCTCCGGCAGCAGATGGAGGAGATGACGCAGAGCCTGACGAGCAGCGACGTGGCGGCCACGCCCAACAGCGTGCAGAGCCTGCGGTTCGACTCCCGCGGCAGCGTCACGCCCACCGGGGGCACGCCGCCCACGCCCACCATGAGGGATGACGAGGTAACTGTTCTCACTCCCTCACACAACATCCATTATCACAACTCACACTAACTCAAACGACATTACCCCTCTCACACAGCTTTCCCCCTCAAACAACTTTCCCCTCACACAACTTCCACCTAATACAAATTCCTCCTTCACACAACATCCCCCCTTACACAACTTCCCCACTCACACAACTTCACCACTGACACAAGTTCCCCCTCTCACACACCTGTCCCCCTATCACACAACTTACCCTCTCTCACTCAAAATTCCCCCTCTCATACAACTTTCCACCTCTCATACAACTTTCCCTCTCTCACACAACTTACCCTCTCTCCATCAATTTTCCCCCGGTCACACAACTTTCGCTCTCTCACACAATTTTTCCCCTCTCTTACAACTTTCCCTCTCTCACACAGTTTTTCCCCCTCACACAACTTTCCCTCTCTTACACAATTTTTCCCCTCTCTCACAACTTTCCCTCTCTCACAGAATTTTCCCCTCGTACACAACTTTCATTCTCTCACACAATTTTTCCCCCCTCACACAACTTTCCGCGCTCGAGGGGTGAGCACACCCTTCCTCTCACAGTTTAGATACAGTTTCATGCAGTCGCGGGTAAATTCCCACATTATAACGATGGTAAATATTCCACAATTAATGACTTTAGAGCTACCATTGCTGTTCATATAAAAAAATGAAATTCGATCAGAGATCAGAATCAGAGATAGTTTAGAGCCAAAGAAAATATCACAATAACATAATTATTATTCCTTTGCCAGTTCGAGAGTACGCCGAAATTCGACATCAGAAAATTAGAACAAAAATCCTCAACGCCGGTTGAAAAGATAGACAATTTCAAGGAGATCGTGTTCAAACCGAAGACGTACACCAAAAAGAACCTTAAGCCGCTGGAGTTAAAGACCAACCTGAACGTGGCGCTGGACAGGAACGACAATGAGAACGAAGACGTGGACAAGACGCCCACCGCGGACATGGAGAAGCTTTTCCCGGGGAAGTTTGATAAGGATAAGACTCCGGTAAGTGTACTTGTTTACTTGTTTTTTGACCGTTAATTATTTATTTAATTTTGATGTATCCCCGACCATTTTGCATTTGAAATTTGTTATATTGTTCTCTTAGTCAAGCCCTTTCATTTGACATCCATATTTATGGATTTGAGTAAAATAATTGGCAGTCATAGGGACTGCCGATAGAAGTGAATGCAACTCAGAATTTGATAGCACACTTTGAAAACGCGGGTAAAGCTAGAGGGCGCTGCTAGTTTGGAATAAATATTTTGTAGATTGTTGTCTAAATAAGTTTTTTAAGCATGGTCCCTAGTTCACTTAAAAGTTTCTTTCATTTACGAGCGTGACGCTTGACGTTTCAATTCACAGTCCACGAAAAACTGTGTGTGGTGCGCCGAAAGGAGTTTTCACCTGTGTTTAAAATTTCAGCCCGACCCGCTCGTACTTTACGACGTGATTGAGCAACAAACATCGAAACAATGTTTGGATAAACATTTATAATTGACTTTGTTCAAATTTAGATAAAGTTAAGTAATTACTTAAATTTTAAAAGAAGGGTTAAAAAATTGTAAACCTGTGTTGTGTACTATGAGTATTTACCATTTGTCCTGCCTGTGCCCGGGTAGGACTATTAATAGTCACATCATTGTGTTCCGTATTCATACAACAATATTTACATTCTGGACCACAATTTTGAATTTACAAAATGTTGATTCCCAAAATGTTGAAATCGTGAAAAGTTGAAGTTGCGAGATGTTGAATCCTGGAAGTACTACAACATAATGCCTTACACTCAGTTAGTTTAGTTTGGCGGGGCCTTTTACCTAGCCTCTTTAGTTGGGCCATTGTGCGTGGCTCATACTTCCCTTTCCTACTCCAACCAGCCTAGGCCGTCCCAGAAGGCAAGCATCTTATTAAGGTTGCGACAGGCATCCGGAACAGACGACGGAGATTGGAGGAATTCTGCCCGTTGATTACACCCAGTTAATTGCTGGTTAAAATTCCGTGTACTTATCTACCATAAATAAATAAATGATAAATATTGGTGGACAATTCACACACAACACCATCTGACCCCAAACTAAGCAAAGCTTGTAATATGGCGGCCAGATAGCTGATAAAATACTTGTATAGTTTTAAATACATACATATTATACATAGAACACACCCAGACACAGTACAAATATTTGAATTTGTCACACAAATATTAGCACTGGGTGGGAATCGTACCCACGACCCTCGGCTTCGCAAGCAGAGTTGCTACCCACTAAGCCACGAGGCCAGTCGTCTAGCTAGGATATATAGTAAATAAACGGCTTAAACACATGGTACGAGTATGCCCTTCAAACAACCAATGGTCCACAGCTTTTTCTGAAAAATTCTTCGGGTTTCTTGGAGGCTATTTATATAACAAAATTAATGCTAAAATCGAAATTTACCCCCTTCAAAAATTTTAATGTAAAAAAATTACCTCAAATTTTCTGAAGTCCCTCACTTATGACGACACCGAACAATTACTCACTATAGTGAAGTAATTATCAAATCCTCGTAACAATTAAATAATCTCATATAGGTACAATTACGCACGAACACACATCTACACTCAAACGCACCCTCTCCCTCACACACACACACACACACACACACACACACACACACACACGCACTCGGCGCGCGCACACACACACCATCACACTCACACACGTATGTACACACACACACACACACACACACACTCGCACACATATGTACACACCCTCACACTATACTTACTTAGACTATGTGCTCTCACTAACACCTAAGAATTAACATCTATATTTTCAAATAGTACTTACCCATTTTCACCACTTGTCCAGTGTCGGAGAGGCTGGTGATCTGTCATACAGGTTTTCCTAGTGCAGACACCAGTCTCTCACATAGATAATCTACTACTGATAAGTATACTTTGAATAAGTTATTTAAAAAAATGTAAAACTTCTGTGTGAGAGAAAATAAACCATTTATTATATTATTATTATTATATCGAAATAGCGAATAACAAAAGATTATCGAAAAATAAATGTAACAATTAATTACCTTGTACTGCTGCGATATATTTGCATTGGTATGTTTGCAAAGTTTGTAGCATTTTTCATGTTAATAAAGTATTTTGAAATGAAAGGTCCTATCCCCTGCTCCCCAGGTCCAGGACCTGCTGTCGTGGTGCCAGGAAGTGACGCGCGAGTACAAGGCGTGCTCCATCGGCGACCTCGCCGCCAGCTTCCGGAGCGGGCTGGCCTTCTGCGCCATCATACACCACTTCCGGCCGGACCTCATGTGAGTGTCAGGACCAGTTACTGTTATAGGTAGGACTCGGGGTTTTTTCTCACAGCTGAGAATCAGGGCCATAAGCCACCACGCTGGCCCAGTGTGGGTTAGTCGATGACGCATGACTTCGAAGGATACCGCATCTTTAGGTATAAGTCGGTTTCCTCACGATGTTTTCCTTCACCGTTTTTAAGCGAGCGGCATTGAGTCCTGTATAATGTAAACTGTATGTAATGTTTGTGTATGTTTGTTTCCAGAGATTTCTCAGGTTTGCAGCCCGAACAAGCAGAGCGGAACGTGCGGTGCGCGCTGGAGGCGAGCGCCGCGCTCGGCATCTCACAGGTCCTCACCGCGGCCGATGTGGCGGCGCCCGACCGACTCGCGGTCAGTACCCCGACCGACTGCGGTCAGTACCCCGACCGACTGCGGTCAGTACCCCGACCGACTGCGGTCAGTACCCCGACCGACTGCGGTCAGTACCCCGACCGACTGCGGTCAGTACCCCGACCGACTGCGGTCAGTACCCCGACCGACTGCGGTCAGTACCCCGACCGACTGCGGTCAGTACCCCGACCGACTGCGGTCAGTACCCCGACCGACTGGGGTCAGTACCCCGACCGACTGCGGTCAGTACCCCGACCGACTGCGGTCAGTACCCCGACCGACTGCGGTCAGTACCCTGACCGACTGCGGTCAGTACCCCGACCGACTGCGGTCAGTACCCCGACCGACTGCGGTCAGTACCCCGACCGAAAACGGTCAGTACCCCGACCGACTGCGGTCAGTATCACGACCGACTGCGGTCAGTACCCCGACCGACTCGTGGTCAGTACCCCGACTGACTCGTGGTCTGTACCCGACCGACTCGCGGTCAGTACCCAGACCGACTGCGATCAGTACCCCGACTGACTCATGGTCTGTACCCCAACCGATTTTCTAATACTTTTTTATTACCCTTTTTAGTACTGACCGCGAGTCGGTCGGGGAACAGACCGCGGTCTGTTCCCCGACCGACTCGCGGTCGGTACTAAAAAGGGTAATAAAAAAGTATTAGAAAGGAAATTGTACACATATACGCTCTTTATTAGACCCGGTAAAACACACAGATAAGTTTTAACAGGTTCTCAGGGTCGGCTGGTGGTCGTTTTGTTTTCATATACTCCACGAACGAGAATTAAAATATCATCTTCTGTTTCAGATCATGACGTATTTGTTCCAACTAAGGGCACATTTCACCGGCAAAGAGCTTCAAGTTGAACAATTAGGTGAGTAAAAAATTGTTTCAGATGCAGACTGTCTGAATTGTATTCAATACAGGTCTATAAGACAGGAACTTTGCAACCACACTACTGCATGGAAGATGGTAAGGGTTGTGACGTAATTTAATCGTAAAAATCGTACAGTGAAGTGACGTCTTACTCTCAAGGTCCTAACGAACCTGTGTTCATCTTCGATTTTTTTAATTTAGATTAAGGAAGTGTACGGTACACATCGTCAGCTTATGTCCCCCGAGGTAATGGATTGTATAATGGACTATCAAGAACAAAATCCATACTAATATTATAAATGCGAAAGTAACTCTGTCTGTCTGTCTGTCTGTCTGTCCGTCTTTACCGCCTAAACCAACCAACAGATTTTGATGAAATTTGATACATAGATAGAATAGATCCCGAGAAAGGACATAGGCTACTTTTTGTTCCGAAAAAAGGGTTGAAAGGGTTAAAATAAGGGATGAAAGTTTATATGGAAAACTTCGTCATTGTTGAAGAACTATGAAACTTTACGTCTAGATATTTAACACGAAACCATAAAATGTATGTTTTAGCAGTTTTGTAGTTTCGAACTGTACCTACGGGGGTTAGAATTGGGGTGAAAGTCTGGAAGTTCAATATTATTGAAGATAAAACCATGAAACTTTGTATCTAGACACTTGAAATGGAGTCGATAAACGTTTGTTCCAGCAATTTTATAATTTCTAACTATACGGGGATACTTATATAACCGCTTGCTTGATACACTGGGCGCTTTTCGCGTTTTACAAATTTGGCGGGAAAACGGGTGTCAGGTTACATAAGTGCGGTGTTGATGTTTCGGCATATGAAGTGCCGCCTTACTTTTACCCGTTTGAGCCATTTACTCTCAAGAACGTTTCAAGACGCTTCTAGCGGTATCATTTATTTATAATTAATGTACTTAAATAAATTCAAGATGGCCGCCGCTACAAAATGGCGGATAATTTATGTTTTATTAATCCCATCAATATGGGTATCAAATGAAAGGGCTCAACAAGCAGAATACAATATATACTATAAAAATTGAAATCCAAGATGGCGGCCGCTACAAAATAACGGATAACGTAGGTTTTATCAATCTCATCAACATGGGTATCAAATGAAAGGGCTCAACAAGCAGAATACAATATACTATAAAAATTGAAATCCAAGATGGCGGCCGCTACAAAATGGCGGATAACGTAGGTTTTATCAATCCCATCAATATGGGTATCAAATGAAAGTGCTCAACCAGTAGAATACAACGTACTATATAAAATTAAAATCCAAGATGGCGGCCTCTACACAATGGCGGATAACTTAGGTTTTATCAATCCCATCAACATGGGTATCAAATAAAAGGGTTTGACAAGAAGAATACAGTGCACTATACAACCTCAATATTTAAGATGGGTGCAGCCACTAAATGACGTATCAGACAGAATTTTTGATAGTCGACGAGATTTCCATGGTGTCTTATCAAATGTTATGCATGATGGACGCTCGATTAAGGCAAATTAAGAACTGCGAAAATGAGTTTTTTGGAGGAGTAAACGTATTACTTTTCGGTAATCTTTTACAACTGCCTCCTATAAAATGATCAGGAACATCTGTTTTCAATTCTAATATGAAATTATATATATGAAACTAACTCTCTCTGTCCGTTACCGTCTAACGCCTAAGCCACTTAAAGAGTTTGTTACAATTTGGTGCACAGATAGACTAGACTTAGGAAAGGACAACGGCGACTTTTATCACAGAAAAGAGTTGAAAAGAGTGAAATGAGGAGTAAAAGTGTGCATGGAAGGATCTTGGCACTCTTTGTATGCTATTTTTAACCGACTTCTAAAAAGGAGAAGGTTGTCAATCCAGTTGTATTTCCAGTTGTGAATCAATTTAGATGGTTATTTTTTTGGTTGGTAGATTATAGTTCAGAGGTGGTCATATAAATTTTATCGAAATCAGTGCGGCGGTTTTTGAAATATGAACAACAAACTAAAATTTTCGTTCATGTAATCAGACGATATATCTACTAATATTTACTAATAGACTCTAATAAAATTTGGTGGACCGTCCCAATATGATTTTAAATTAAAGTCTGTTTTTGATTAATTTTTTGAGAACATAGTTTTTTGTAATTTGTCGTGTAAATTGTACATTTATTAATAAATATAAAACTTTGACTTAGACCGAATTTGATTAGGAAACGTGAATTTGTATGGTAGTAGACATACGAGTAGGTACTGCCTCAATTACTTTAGTAAATATGTGGCGCGGACGAAGTCGCGGGTAAAAGCTAGTTAAATATATGTTGTTTTACCCCCGACTCAATTCAATTCATTTATTCGAACCATTGGAAATTAAGCTCTGCGGTGCCACAGACATACACACAGACAGACAGACAGCAGTCAGATATCCACGTTAAACTTATAACAGCCACTTTTTTGTGCAGGGGTTAAAAAGAGTAGAGATGAGGAGCAATAAAACGGCAATGAAGGACAGAAAGATTTTCCACCAACTTTTTAACTGCCTATGGCACCATGAATCATCAAGACACCCTGGAGATCTTTCCGTTTTTGTTTTTTCTGAGAAAATTTTATACTTTTAAACGAGCAATTCTTGTAGGTATATATATATATAATCTGAATCTCGGAAACGGCTCGAACGATTTTCATGAAATTATGTATACAGGGGTTTCGGGAACGATAAATCGATCTAGCTAGGTTTTATTTTTTAAAAACATCATTTTATGCGCGTTTTTAGACAATGAAAAACTCCTACAATGTCATTAGAATACGATAACTTATTTCGCCACTGTTCTTTAAGTCTAAATGGCTCAGACGGAATATGCTCACTCTCAGAGTCAACAGGCCCCGGTTCGAATCCTGATGATGGTTACACTCGGGACTTTTCTTTTTGTTCTTTTTTTTCTGAGAAAATATTTTACTGAGAGCCCTTTATCAACGCATTTAATTGTATCTAAATAAGTAGGCACATATTCTAACAAAAACACAAAAAAATCCTATTGACGATGCATCTGCACAAACTAACATTACACCTGTTGTACTTGACAATAGATGGCTTTACAAGCGGAAAGCGACTTTGTTTTATTATTATATTATATTTCATCACTACGTTTGTTACTTTCTGAGTTAATCCATTTTGTGACCGGATTTTATACCAAATTTGTTTTTACATTACTAACATTTGTTTTGAAACAAATATGCATACAGACAGACAACAACTTTGGTACGTTCAAGTATAACGTTACGCAATTTTTTAAGATTTTAATACCCTCTCTTCCCCTCTCATAACGAACCTCTTATTCTTCATAAACATTCCGTTACATCCAAGTGATCGTTTCTACTTAAAAGTCGCCATATAAGTTGCCAACTAGGGAGATTTTAATTTTCTGATATTTTTTAAGATATCTCCATGACGCACCATAACACATTTCACAAGACACCCCCAAATGGCGTCACTTAATAAATACTTGAACCCCACAATTGTAAAACAAATTTGATGTTGTAGAATCCGGTCAAAACATGGATTTTTTCAAATGAAGAGTGACGAGACGGGCAGGACATGTGCCTGATGGTAAGTAACATGCCTGCCACATAACAGCACGTAGACACGCAGCTATTGAAACATGAAGAGATCATTACCTAGCATTGCACTGCGCTCGTCACCCAGAGATCTAAGATGTTACACTCCGCGAGGCATAAGCTGAGCTTTGCATTTGTGTGAGTGTCCATGGATAGTGTAGGTGTGACAACCGGCCTTAGGCGCGGCGCCATTCTGTCTCGCCGCGCTCCTGCCTGATTGGTGATCACTCACACTAATGCAAAGCTCAGCCTATACCTCGCGGACAAAATTTCAAGCTCCTGCCTGATTGGTGATCACTCACACTAATGCAAAGCTCAGCTTATACCTCGCGGAGTGTATATCTCTTAGCCTTGTAATTTTTCTGGAAAAGGATATTCCGGAAATTGCCAAGTGCTAAGTGGGGTATATAAATAAATAAATATTGGTAGACGATTCACACGCAATACTATCTGACTCCAAACTAAGCAAAGCTTGTTACATATTTGTGTGAAAACGTCCAAATGAACATTTGTATTTGGTCAGTGTGTGTGAGAGTGTCCCTGTCCCGGCAGGCACGGATGAGTCGGAGTGCTCGTACCTGGTGGGGCGGCACGACACGGACGGCGCGCTGCCGCGCGACCTGTTCTGCCGCGAAGTGGCCACGAGGCGCTCGCGCAACCTGGGCGACCGAGCGCGCGCCAGACCCACGTCAGTAGCTCTAGTCCTTTCTACGTCATCACCGGCCTGTGTTCCTCCACCGCTGGACATAGGCCTCTCACAAAACACCCCACTCAACCCGATTCGCGTTTTTGAAGTGAAATTTTTTTTTTGGTGCGCCACTGACGGATTAGTCCTAACCTGACCCGCTACCGGGTTAGGTTAGGAACAGCAAAAAAATATTAATTTTCATTCCCAACCTAACCCTCTTCCTAACCTGACCCGAAAACTATGACGTGGTTTATTCCGAACCTGAGATCCGAAGATTTCTTATTATTCCCGAGCGTGACGCTAGAATCAAATTCACAGTCTGTGGGGTTTATTCCTAACCTGACCCGAAAACCTGACCCGCTACCGGGTTAGGTTAGGAACAAACAGCAAAAATGATTGTTTTTTTTCATTAGAAACTAAAAACCTGAGCCGGAAATAATGTTCCTAAGTTAACCTCGAATCTAAAACCCTACCTAGTACGTTAGTAGTCCTATAGTTCCTGGAGTTAGGACTTTTTTTTAGTAATCGGGTCAGGTTCGGAACATCATTTCGGGTCAGGTTAGGAAGAGGGTTAGGTTGGGAATGAAAATTAATATATTTTTGTTGTTCCTAACCTAACCCGGTAGCGGGTCAGGTTTTCGGGTCAGGTTAGGAATAAACCCCACAGACTGTGAATTTGATTCTAGCGTCACGCTCGGGAATAATAAGAAATCTTCGGGTAAACACGGGACCATGGCCAGTAATGCGTCAGGATTTCTAGATAAGCCAAGCCAAGCTCATGACTACGCTCTCCGGTTTCACCCGCGTAGATTCCAAAGTAAACTGTCAAAATCTGATTTATAAGTTTTTCACTTATATCGGCAGTTCCTATGACCGCCAATTTATTTTTTTACTTGTTCGCGGTTAATTTTTGTCGTCGTTTTTTGGATTTTCGTCGATTTTGATTATTTTTTGTTGGAAAGGAGGTACCTATTCAAGGGTGGTACCATGGTAAGGAAACCAGGATCTCATGATGGGATCCTAGAGAAATCAGAACAGAATCAGAAAGAAGAACTTCTGAGAATTGTAAGGATGACTAGTGTTAATTTTGTCTCATGAAAATGTTACCCCGTAGGTCGCTAGAGTCCGGGCCGCCGGCGCCGGCGCCGGGCGCGGCCCCGGGCGCCGCCCCGGGCCGGCGGCGCTCCCCCGAGGCGCGCTGCGCAACATCCTTACGCGCGTGCTGCCCGCCCCCCCCGCGCCGCACCCCACCGCGCACTGGTTCGACGAACAGGTGACCATTACACAGATTATACACTTTCTTACATCTTTTTCCCATTCATTCCTGACGGTTTTTAAAACCCAACGTAAAAACAATGGGGGTGTGTGTATATGCGGGCGTGTTTGTGTATCCGTGGATCCGTGTATCCGTATGTCACAAACCTGCTTGCGCCTCACCCTGCCGAACACTGGTTTGATGAATAGGTAACACCTAAATGGTGTTCTCAGTATTTCATACAGGTTTTGAATCTTCCACGCAAAAATTACGAGGTGTTATAAGTTGGACATTATCTCTCTTTTTTACTTTGCGTGTACGCACACACACAGAGACAGAGAGTAAAAATACACACCGTAATACCCTCGTACATACCCAAACGCACCAAAATATAGAAATAGACATTTTATTCATGTAACTGTATTTCTAATGTAAGATTTTAGTATATAAGCGGGTCGCAGCACAGAGCCACACCCCGGACACTCCACTAAAATTCCATACAAGCGCCGCTGTGGAGCTACCTACTCTTCACACAACTACGCAGATGTCGTTCGTACACATGCGTGAATGTGTGCGTTAGAGCTAGGGCTACTGAATTGTTTTATTGAACAGTTGTGTGTTGAGTTACATAAATAGAATGGAGCCAAATTTTACTATTCTAATTAAAAGGGTGTTTGCACAGATTTCTTAATAGTTTCAGAAATCTGTGGGTGTTTGTATTGCCGCGTAAAATGAAACGAAACCGATGATAGATTAGATCAGGTAGGTACCTAGATATCTATTTCTGTTAGTAGGTACACATTCGCATTTTATTTTACACTTACCCATGAAGGAAACTTTATTCTGTCACTATAATTATTCCTTCAGGCATTATCAATCCGTGCTTGGGCACGTAAGTTACTGGCTGTGTAAGTTACGAACTTTGAGTTAAAATGACTTCTTTATTATAAATATTGGTAGACAATTCACAAACAACACCATCTGACCCCACACTAAGCAAAGCTTGTAATATTATAAAGCAACGTTTTCGAAAAGTTTCTAATCTTACGTTATTATAAAGCTTTTAATCTTGTCCCGTTCAGTTGACGGACAGCCGTAAACAGCACAAAAACCCACCATGATGCGAAATATCATTATTAGGAACTATATGTTCGATACCAGCCCTTCGTTGAGTGCTCCTAGCGTATCCGAAACGGCCTGAGGGGTGAGGAAGCTTGAAATTGGCGGGGGTTGGGGAGTGTCCGTTCTATCTATATTATCTATTCTATGACAGAGCGAGCAGTCTCTCGCCTCGCGTCATTTATACAGTCGTACAGTGTTATAATCGGCAGTTTATACAGTGACGTGGTTTCATTTCCTTCTCCAGTAGCAGTAACACCTACATATCTAATAATTCAAACAGACACAGAACAAATATTAATCTTGGGTACGAGTCGAGCCCACCTAGGGTAAATGTTTGATTTTTTATTTAACCTCAACTGTCTCACTACTGGACAAAGGTCTCCCCCAATTCCCTCCACTGTATCCGGTCCTGGGCTGCCATCGTCCAATCATTTTAAACGCTCCGAGCTCGTCCTTCCACCGCGTTGGAGGACGACCCTGGGGTCGACTGGCCGATGGCGTCCACTCCGTAGAAACTCTGGCCCACCGATCGGGGTGCATTCTGGCCACATGACCCGCCCACTCCCATTTCAGCTTGATGTTTGATTATAAATAGTTTATTATAAATAGTTAATTATAAATAGTATATAGTGAGTATGAGGTCGTTGTACGTTGTTGGCAGCCCCCGCCGCGGCCCGACAAGCTGATGACGCGCAAGGAGCTCACCGACCCGTTCGGCTCCGACGACGATGACGAGGAGAAGCGGCCGCCGCCCGCCGAGGAAGGTACGGACACCTCAAGGGGAAGGAAGCTCACCAAGAATCACTGGCAACGACGTTATATCACATGGACGCAACGTCTCGAACAAAACTTACAAATGAAATGAGGAAATAAGGCCACTTTAGGCCTTATTTCATCTATACTAATTTCGATGTTTTTATATATTGTACATAGTGACGAGACTAGCAGGTCATGTGCCTGATGGTAAGCAACATCCCTGCCACATAATAGCACAGTGACACGCAGCTATTGGGACATGATGATGATTTGATGCTTATAGATTACTTGTTATGACGTCCAAAGTTTAAGATACAACTCCCAATCTCTCAACCTGAACTACCTCTATATTTCCTGATTGAAAACTTAATTTGGGTTGACGAGTTTAGACTTTGAAGCCAGTAGTCTAACAACTAGATACTTCTTAAACTAGTCGGGTTTATTTGTAGAATTTGATTTTTTTGAGAAATAATACTTTGAATTGACGAAATAATGATATACATGTTTACAGAAAATGTGATAAACCATCGCTCTTTTTTGTTTTTCTAGTAGTTTGTTCACGACAATATCAACAAAACAATATTTTAAGGAGTATACATAACGTCCGATGAAACGCTAGGTCCACAGACGACTACCGTAAAAGACTGCCACATATGCCGTGTTGACACTCTTTTGGGAATATTTTCAACCTAATTCAAGCGGTTTTTAATCTGATTTAGCTAGTTTCTGTGTCGTCTCCTTCCGAGATAGTAAAGTTTGTATTAAATCAGTTAAAACGGAGTCGAAGTCCCCCGTCGCCGAGCCGGCGGCGACCGACCCGCTGAACCCGCCGGACCCGGCCCCGGCCCGGCTGCACGCGGGCACGCAAGCGAGCACGCAAGCGAGCACGCACCCCGACGACGCGGCGGAGAGAGACAGCGCACCGGAACCACAGCCCCCAGTAAGTGTATATTAAAAGGAATATTATTATGTTCACGTATCATCAGCTTGACATAGTTAGGTACTTGGTTGTAAGGGGTTGTATTTATAAATAAGTTTAGTTAAGGCATGTACATGTGTTTTTTTGACCCCCGACCAAAAAAAGAGGTGTTATAAGTTTGATGTCGATGTCTGTCTGTCTGTCTGTGTGTGTGTGTGTGTGTGTGTGTGTGTCTGTCTGTCTGTGGCATCGTAGAACTCAAGGTTTGAAGGTTTAATATTCGTGCGGATGTTCTTAGCTATGTTTGGTTAATATCGATTCAAGATGGCCGCCTCCACAAAATGGCGGACAAAATATTTCTTCATATCCTACCTCCTATATATGGGTATCAAATGAAAGGACTTGACTAGTAGAATACTATACACTATAAAAAATTCAAATCCAAGATGGCCGCTACCACAAAATGGCGAATTATATCATTTTTTTCACTACTACTTCAATATGGGTATCAAACGAAAGAATTGACTAGTAGAATACTTTGCACTATGACAAATTTCAAATCCAAGATGGCCGCTTCCTCAATATGGCGAAATACATATCTTTTTTCCTCTAAAATGTTGTACAGATAACAAATCTGAGGTAGTCGGGGGTTAGTCAAAATTTTTAATATTGTTTTTGTTAATTAAGTTAGAATATATGTATGTATGTATTGTTATGTGATGAGGCTAGGTACATTTATTATGTGTAAAATTATTAATAGCGTAAGATTATTAAGTGTATGTGGTGTGTGTCGTCATTCGCCGGCACCAGCGGAAGACCAGCGCCGGTTGGATCCAACCGGCATTATGCTGAGCTGGGGCCGGGGTTGTGGCAGAAAATCATAAGTTGAATAGATTTTATAGAACGGTGTATGTATATATAAATTTTATTGTGTGTATTTTTTGTCACAATAAATAATTTGTCATTGTCATTGAATAAGTTCCAATGCTTAATTGAATATAAAACACATACCTAATAGGCATGGTGAAAAAACTAATTAATCTGTCAGATACATTATTAAAAAATATGGGACACGTATTTTTCATGTCTCAAAAAAAAATGACGAAGATCCTACAGCGCTTAGCAGTTTTGAGAGACGTCACGTTATAGTACGATTGTTACGATAGAGTGACGTCACAACCCCCGTTCTGAAATTGTAATTAGTTCGTCAGGTTGATTATCGAAATATAATTGACAGGCATTTTAGTTTTATAAAATTATCAAAAATTCACAAAGATATAAATCAACAAACTTCGGGAGTGGGAGGTTGTGACGTCACTCTGTCGTAAAAATCGTACTATAACGTGTAGTGGCTCGAAACTGCCAAGCGCTGTATCTTCGTCATTTTTTGTTTGTGAAACAAGAAAAAAACATGGACAATATTTTTCATCAATCATCAATACTTTATAACTGACGGACTAGTTCGTTTTTAAGCTATTGCATAGCTTTTATCCCGGGCCTGGGGACCGAATTTTAGTGATCGTGCATCTCTTTCTTATGTTCACAAGAAAGAGGGATGGAAGACCGTAACGCCGTCCTCCCCACTCGGTCATTCGACTTTGAATCTTATTTGTATTAGCATTACAGACTAAATGCTTTCAGCAGTGTTGCCAACTTAACGGATTTCCCGTGATATTTTTTATGGTAAACAAATGTCACTTATGTTGCTTATGTGGATAAAAATGCATGCAACATGCAATAGCTTTACCGCGGCAGTCCCCGAGTCCCACACTTCTTTTTTTTAGTCTTTTCGCTTATTACAGACCATAACTTTTTTAGAACCTGCCTCACCTACGGAACCCAGAAGCCCGCCCCTCGAGAGGCCTCCGCCGAAACCCACCACGCCCGAACTGCCAAAACCCACCCCGGTGAGTTTACACCCTTCTCATTAGGAGTATGTGTTGTGGCTGTCCGTTTGAAAAGCTAGTTTTATGTAGTGGCGCTTAGTGAGGACTAAATACATAGAGTATTAATACTAGAAATATAATTACAATGCTAAACTTATAGAATAGGTCAGAACTCTAGAATAGTTTAAAAAGTAGAGAGAGATAAATAGATTGATGGAGAAAGAGATTTTTTTTAAGTGAACAAGTTTGACCGCCAACTCACCTGCTGGTAATGCGACGATATGGTCGACGATGCAGCGTACGCGCTAATTTCTCTTCAACTGAAATCTTTATTTTAAATAAAAATAATTTATAAAATGTAGTAACCTTATTGCTAAAAGCGACCTATGACTTCCTAGACCTTTTTGAGAAATCTGAACTAAATAGATTTGAACTCTTCATGTTCAAATAACTGTGTGGCGCTGTGATTTTATAAACAGGCGTGTTGCTAACCATCAGACACACTTCGTGCGTTTCCTGTCATTCTATTTTTTTATTAAAGTACTATCATCAAAGTACGTAAGGAATACATAAATATTTTTCTAAAATTTTAGAAGAGTCCTTAGTTCTAGATACTTCACCTTAAATAAAACTTAAAATTTTAGATGTAGATAATTTTAGAAATCACAATCATTTAAAAAATGTTATTTAACTACATGAGATTTTTTTTCATTTCCCCAAAACATGGCTTGTCGTGTGACGTCAACGCTTCTCAACCGCTTGCTATTGGACCATTTTTACAACGCTTGGCTGTGATTGACTCAAATTTTGATGCGCCTGACCCCTCATTGGTTGACAAAAATTGACGCTGTCTCATTGGTCGATTGCGTTCACTCATTGGTTGATTCATCATTGGCCGAATAGCAATTGTTGTCTCGTCACGACGAGCTCAAAGAGAAAGCGAGACAGTTGCTCGAAGCGACGAAGCGAGAGGCGAGGGAGAAGGACAGAATGAGAAGACAGAACTCCAAGGACAAGGAGGAGAAAGAGAATGGACTTCGTAATGGAGATTTGAGTCCTAAAAAGGTATGTACAAATAATACTTAATAGATCTCCATAATTTGTAGGATATAGATGTTCAAAATTGTATTATCTGTATTAATCCTAAGAAATTAATCCTAAGAATATTATTAATGCGAAAATTTGGATATTTGTTGCTCAATCACATAGGATCGTCCGAACGGATCGGGTTGAAATTTGGAACACATATCATAGTCTATAATAGCATATCTGACCGCTGCTAGTGCGTTTATAGCAAGCTTAGATACAAACTTTAACTATTTTTCGTGCACTTACAAACACCGACTATATTATCTTAATACATTTATGGATTAAATGAAATATAATATTTGTTGTGTGATAGCCGATGACGGAGGAAGACAGACAGGCGATGCTACGGGAGAGAGCGAGGAAGCTGATCGCAGATGCGAGAGCGGGCATAGTCAGGTAAATATAGCTGTATAATATTAAAACATAACTGACTTCAACAAAGAAGATTTTTGTACTTATGTTACGCAATAATGTATATACTTTCACTAATTAACTTACTTTACAGGTTCACTGTACATTTTATCGAAATCGGTGTAGTGTCGGTTTTTTGTAATATAGACACAAATCTAAAATTTGCTTATTTCGATTATATGTATATTCGTACCACCTCGCTGTGTCATTGGAATTGATAATAATAGTTATCAAACTTATCCTTACTGTTTATAATAAATTATAGTTTTGATAGTGATTACATCCTGCAAACTATTTAAATTATAGTTAGTGTGTTTAGTTGATTTCACAAGAGAATATGAAATTTTATTTATTTGTTTATTCAATGAGCACACAAAACAGAATGTAATAAACACAAACTATAACATAAGAGTATACTGTGCAGAACTGTATTACATTCCAAACTATAATTTAGTCGAATCGAGGTAAATTTTTATAATCGTTGTGGATATTTTTCGAATAAAATTAAATTATATAGTTTTAAAAAAATCCTTTTTTGCGGAGATAATCATATTAAGTATATAGTTTTAATTCACGGATAACACGTGTGATATGATCGGTCCAGTTTGACTTAAGTTTCAGCCACATCCGGCGGTCTTATTCGAGGGAAATGTCAACCATTGATAAAAAAAAAATACATAATTAAAAATTTCGATTTACCTCCGGATTACCTTGGATTTAAATTTGTACATTCTACCAGTCTAACCCTTTCATTTGATACAAATATTGAGGCAGGTTTTGAAAAAATATTTATCCGCCATCTTGTGGAGGCAGCCATCTTGAATCGCTATTAACCAAACATAATTGAGAACCACCTCAAAGAAATTAGCTTTAAAATAAAACAACCGCATCGATAGAGGTCCTTCCGTTTGAGAGCTATGGTACCACATACAGACACACGCACAGACAGACGTCGACGTCAAACTTATGACACCCTTTTTTTAGTCCGAGGTTAAAAAGTATAGTATTTAAGTGAGTAGATGTGAAGAAATGTTGATAAGTGTCCCTCCCCCCGCAGCCCCACGTCCCCGCTGTCGCCGGCGCGCACGCGGCCGGCGCTGGAGATCATCTCCCGGACCTCCGTCATGGAGGAGCTCGCCGCAGGTACGATATATTACCTTATTTACCAACTCTCCTGTCTCGAGCCCTTACTACAGCGGCTGCGTCGTCGACGTACGAGCACATCTATATCTAGCTATCTTCAATACCGAGAGTATTGGCGATAGCTAGATATAGATCGTTTAGGCAGGTCGTTAAGGAGAAGTGAGAACAAGATGTCTTAAATAAAATGTAATGGTGAACATTTCACATACAACAGTGTACAGCACAGCAGTGCAGTGCTAGGTAATGATTTGGACTCTTCATGTTCCAATAGCTGTGTGTCACTGTGCTGTTATGTGTCAGGCATGTTGCTTACCATCAGGCACATGTCCTGATCGTCTCGTCACTCTTTATTTAAAAAAAAAAATACAACAATATCTAGCCCTAAAGTATGCAAACCTTGCACTATAGGAGCTACATAGATAGTTGATATATTACTTACATATTTTTAAAAACGTACTTCTTGATTCTACATAGAAAACACTCAAACATACAAATATTTGTATTCGTCACACACATGTTTGCACTGGGCGAGAACTGAACGTTTTAATTATTATGCTACTTCCTACTAATTTGGCAAGCCGTCATTTTGCGGAGACTATCGTTGGCTGCCCTCGACACTATGTCCCAATTCGGTCCGTGAAATATGACCATTGACCATGTCATAAGCGAAGGAAAAGATCTCGCCCAGTCCAATGATTCGCTATGTGGAGATGGCAAAGATTTTAATATAAGCCAAGAAAAGTGTGAGACCTAAGACGTTTCCCTGCGACACACCGTAGTTGACTCTCTCGAAAGAACATTGACCCATTGCTTTCTGTTGTAAAGATACGACGGAAACTATTCCAGTGCAGGTACACGAAAATCAAACCATTTCAGTCTTTTTAACAGGATAAGACGAGAGACGCAATCAAAGGTCTTGGCAAGGTCAATAGAGACACCCTTACACAGATACATTTCTGGCCATAACCATTATTTGACACAATTAAGTACGTGTTTAAATAATATCGATCACATGAAAAGAATTAAAGATATGTTTTGTATCCAGCTGGAGGCATGGAGCAGCTGGACGCTCTCCTGGCGAGGGAGTGCTCCACGCCCAACTCCAGGAGCTCGCTCAGTCCTGACCGCTCCGGTGAGTAAGATAAGATATGAACGCTCTTTATTAAAAGACACAATAAAAAATACGAAAAATTACAAAATAACAATTACAAGCTTGACATCTATTTGGGGGCCTTATTGCTTAGAGTAATCTCTTCCAGACAATCATGAGTAATCTTTTTGTTATGGTTTGAGTGCAGTTGGTCGCTAATGGCCTGCAATGTCTATCAAAGTTTGGGGTAGCGGAGAAGATGCTATCCGATTAAACTTTATTTATTTATTGACCTTTGTATTTTCTGTCTGAGAGTTTTAAATTGGGAATTATTAAAAAAAGGAGGGAAATAAAATACTTATAATCTCACGTCATAACAAGAGAGGGTAGTAAACTAAACGGATTTAATCAATTCCCATACTTTCCTTATTATGTAAAGCTAACTTGATGGAGACCTGTGGTTGTACCTTTATTACCTTATTTTTTTCCATGCCACGATCCGAACTGTTGCTTTATGTTTTCGGGAGTAATATGAATGGTTCAGCGTGGTCGATGTAACGCGTGCGTGTGTCCGCAGAGGGCCGCAACAGCGAGGACTCGCGCAGCGTGAAGAGCGGCGCCAGCGCGGACTCGCGCCGCTCGCCGCTGCACTCCTTCTCCGCGCTCGTCGACCGCCTCACGCCCGACAAGGACGGCGACGAGGTAGTAGCGGCGTGGCGTGCACGCACTTATACCCTCACTGCTGCCCTCACTGCTACCCTCGCTACTCTCGTTTCTGTCTTTACTGCTACTCCCACTATTACTCTTACTTCTACCGTCACTATTACTCTCATTTCTACCCTCACCATTACTTTCACGTCTACTTTCACTGGTACCATCACTATAACTTTCACATCTACCTTCACTGCTACCCTCATTATTACTCTGACTACTGTACTCACTATTACTCTCATTACTACTCCCTCTTCTACCCTCACCACTGGTGTCAATACTGCTTTATCTACTACCCTCACTGTTACTCTCCGGCAGCAGTGCTGCGGCCAGCAGACTTATACCTTTATTGTTTGCGGCAGAAGGTGGAGAGTGGCTCGTACATCCAGTCCGAGCTGGAAGCGTTGGAGCGCGAGCAGCGAGCCATCGACGAGCGAGCCGCCGCGCTCGAGAAACTACTGCGGACTGTCATGGACGCCGGGGACAACACCGAGGTCAGTGGTCATTCGCGTCAGTATAGAGATACCACCGACAACACCGAGGTCAGTGGCCATTCGAGTCAGTATAGAGATACCACGGACAACACCGAGGCCAGTGGCCATTCGCGTCAGTACAGAGATACCACTGACAATACCGAAGTCAGGGGGCATTCGCGTTGACAACATCGGGATCAGTGCCCACTTGTGTCAATATAGAAACGCCGCCGATAACTTATCAGTCGCGTCAGTATAGAAAGGATGACAATACCGTGGTCAGTGACCACTCGCGTCAGTATATGGATACCACAGACAATACCGAGGTTTGAGGTCAATCAATTCTCTCACTACTTCTCAATCTATTCGCCCGCTACCTTTCATCAATCTCTTGCTAAAAGCTTAAGTTAATGCCCAATTCTTTACTTCTAGAAGAAGAAAAAATGGCGGAGAATAATGATTCCGTGTGTGCGCCCGCCGGCCAACATGGTAACACGTACATGCCACCGTGTAGCCCGACGTACAAACTATACTATATCATATAACTTTAGTTAATGTAGATAATGAATTGAATTCCGTAACGTTCACAATGTATAATGTAGAGTTCAGTAGATTAACGGTAGACTGTAATAGAATTACAATTAGTAATAGAATTAAGCGCTATTAGTGTTTACAGATTAAAGATTATTTGAAACCGTGGTGGCTCAGTGGTGAGAATTTCCTATCGTAATGTATGTCTTAATGTAAATTACATCAGTAATCACTACCTTGTACACCACATATGTCGCAGCCAATTATAAACTATACTAGTTGACCCGGAGAGCTTCTTACCATTTTACTTGTTTTTCGTTAACATTTCTGAATTCTCCGATTATTCCTTTGAACATTATCTCGGTACAAATCTTGTCCCGACAATAACGAATACATGAAACAAAGAATCATCCAATTTGGTGCAGTCATTCGAAAGCTACGAGCGCACACACACTTGAAGATTCATTTTGAAATAAATGAAATAATTTTTGAAATAATTTCGCCGCATCTATCATTGTTTTGTTATGACGTTGTCACATTAAACTATCGTCCGTAAACCATCGACTTTACAGACAACCAATTTTTTTTTATGTATGACATTGTTATACATATTAAGTTGTATTGTATGTACGTGTGTCAGGAGGAGGCGCACCTGATGTCGCAGTGGTTCAACCTGGTGAACAAGAAGAACGCGCTGCTGCGGCGGCAGATGCAGCTCAACATACTGTGAGTCCACACAAATATCGTTAATATTGTTTCTAAACTTTCACAATTTGAACACATAATGATTACATAGCTGCCGAAACGTCGAGACATTTAAACAATTAATTATTCGCGATTAAGCCCCCTACTATATAAACGTTATAAATATCGTCACTAGGGGCCGTCCCGACCTCGTTGAGTTCATCAACTAAACTATATAGCTTATTGTTGAGCATGTTGTTGATTGATGCCTACGCCCCGTAGGGGTATACTGAAGGTGACCTGGAAGGTGGAGGCCTCTTGCACTGGTATAAGCTATTGTTTGTGGCGGCGCCAGCTACTAATCCCTTTATTAATGGACTAGCCTCACTAACAAACAAACAAGGATCCCATACATACATTGATTTCTACCACATACACTGCGATACAAGAACCCTCCTCGCCTCCTGGGCCACCGGCAGACTCCCGGGATGGCGCTTATGATAAATATAGTACGTCCTTCCTAACTTGTATCTAGATTAGGGTGTACCCATAGATTCATATCGCCTAGATCGATAATAATTATAGACTACGTCTGCGTTTTGCCTCAAAACGCAGTCTTGGTGTCGGTGTAAGCATTATGTACTGAAGTTCGCCAAACAAAACTTTAATGCCGTGGAATAGATAGATAGAAACTCTTTATCGCAACACAAACAATTTAAAATATTACAAATAAACACTTATGAACTAGTGCCACAAGTGGCGGCCTTATTGCTAAGAGCAATCTCTTCCAGGCAACCAGCAAAAAGGAAAATAGCCCACATATACTCGTAGGCGGGGGAAGCGACATCAATTTAATAATACTACTACATATCTATAACTATAACTATATAAAATAAAATATGTACAGTGAAGGACCACACAAACCATCGTAATGTTTTTGATTGTCGGAAACGCATGCACTAGCGGTTGTCCTTGACTACTGATGGTAGTTTTGACCGGACTGAGCCAATATGGCTCAGTATGATTTGCCTCACTTTTCTTGTGCGGACCCGGTTCCTAAGCGTTGTTCTATGGGTACACCCCTAGGATTATGGTAGTTCTATTATGTGTTCTGCATAATCCCGTATACTGTTTTTTTTTAAATAAAGAGTGATGCGACGAACTGGAACTGGACATGTGCCTGATGGTAAGCAACATGCCTGCCACATCTCGCGGTCGTCGCGGTCTCCGGTCGCGGTCTCAGCGCGAACTGGCGCCCATACAATTCTATAGTGTCAAGTGCCTGTCGCGGTCTCAGCGCGAACTGGCGCCCATACAATTCTATAGAGTCAAGTGCCTGTCGCGGTCTCCGGTCGCGGTCTCAGTGCGAACTGACGCCCATACAATTCTATAGAGTCAAGTGCCTGTCGCGGTCTCCGGTCGCGGTCTCAGCGCGAACTGGCGCCCATACAATTCTATAGTGTCAAGTGCCTGTCGCGTTCTCCGGTCGCGGTCTCCTGTCGCGGTCTAGTGTCGCGGTCTCAGCGCGAACTTGTACCTTAAGCCCTGTAATTTCTCTGGGAACATTGCCCTTCAAAGCGGAACACAGTAATGTTTTTTTTTTACTTTTATAGGTTTACACTTGACCGCCATCTCGCCTGATGTTAAGCGACGATGCGGTCTACGATGGAGCGTGTTTACCTAGAAGAAACCGATTCACTCTCGATTTGAAGACACTAAGATTATAACTATCGGGGAAAACCCACTAAGGCAACTCATTCCACAGCCTAGATGTTCTTATCACAAACGTAGAGTCAAACCTCTTCGTCCGTGTCTTTGGAATATCCACAATGAAACGGTGCCGCTTCTTCGAGTTATGTTTTCACATAACTGGTTTTACTAGTTCTGTAAGGTGTGGTGTGGTGTGGTGTTACAGCGAGCAGGAAGAGGACCTCAGCCGGCGCTGCGAGCTGCTGGCCAGGGAGCTCCGCCTGTCGCTGGCGGTGGACGAGTGGCGCAAGACCGGCGGCCAGAAGCGGCGGGAGCGCCTGCTGCTGCAGGTAGGGGGGACCGCGCTGCGACCTGGGCCGAGCGGACGATGCCATGAAGAAGACCGTCCTTTGTTATATTATATGGACTCTCCATACTCCATAGTAGCACCAAATGTGGCCCGCTTCCAACGAAGACTTTCCATGGGTGCATCCTATGTGGCTAACAATTAACAATAGACATTAACACGTTTTTTTTTCTTTTTTCCCTTCTGTTAAGTTCTGTTACGCCGGGACTTCTGCTCTCATTCTACGTAATTTAAAAAAAATGCGATTTTCCTGCTCCGGCTCCACTTCGATCCGCCCGATCGATAATTGGAACGGACGAAATGACGGATCGAAGTAGAACCAGAGTAGGGAAGTGACGAGATTGCTTCGAAATCACGTTTTTCGTAGACAGGTTGTTTATCTATCTTAAAATCTCTTAAAAGTTGTTACAGATTGAAACAGTTTAAACGTCCCTATTTAGATCTCAAATAAACTGCGTTCATTATCGATTGTAAGGTGGCAGCACTGTCGCATTCCTCAGAGCTGCAGTCAGGCCGCTAACTGTGTCCTTGTTTCCCCAGGAGCTTCTGGCCGCGGTGAACGAGAGAGATAGACTTGTACAAGAGATGGACGAGCAGGAGAAAGCGTGAGTAGATTTCCTTGTGACGCGCATTACTTCTGTACTGATGTCGATG
Organism: Ectropis grisescens; assembly: GCA_017562165.1. Classification (NCBI taxonomy): domain Eukaryota; kingdom Metazoa; phylum Arthropoda; class Insecta; order Lepidoptera; family Geometridae; genus Ectropis; species Ectropis grisescens. The sequence continues at coordinate 1,123,922 of CM029797.1, read as the reverse complement.
CCGTGCTTCTGGTAGTCAGATTTATCATCTGCTTACTATTGACACAAAGGAACCGTGCGGAAAATTTAACTCAATACATAGTATATTTAAACTCTTGTATGTAAAAGTTGTATGTGATCCCTTAGTGCTTATAGGCTATAAATATTTGTACCTCGGGCAATGCCCGGGCAGAACGCTTGTTAATAATATTATGTGAGCTTATTTAGCTCCCAAACTACAGGCTTTCCTTAGTTTGGTGCTAGATGGGGTTGTGTGAGGAATGGCCAACAATGTTGATTTATAATTTGACGACCGAACCGACGAACCATGATAAACATACAATATTTGAAAATACAAATGTGTTGTATGATTTTTTTTTTTGTAATTACTATATTTTATGGCTCAAATAAAGTTATTATCATTGAAAAAATTGGTTGTCTTTTGTGTCGAAAATGAAATGTATGTAGTAACATTATGTCATCCCAACAGGATAGCGGACGACGACGCGATAGAACGCAACCTGTCGCAGGTCGAGATACAGCGGAAGAACAACTGCATCCTCCAGTGAACGCGACACCACACACGAACCTAGACAAAACTGCCGAGTGGCTGTTTCCTAACGATAATGTTGGTGTACACTTTTTAAATAAATCCACTGTTTATGTGTGCTATATGTGTCCAGGCCGACTAATAGGCGTTTAAAGCACGCATATAGCGTACCGCGTGAATGCGTGTTCTAACGCTGCTAGTGATGAGCCGTTGAGTCTCTTAAGTAATTATCCAGGAGTACAATAAAATTTCACTTTTAACCCGTCAATTGGCAGGAACCCATATATGGGTTCGGCGCCGGTTATGACCCATCATGTGAAAAAAATACAAAAATTTTGAATCTACCCTCAAAAATGTTGACAAACAAATCATAAGTAAAGGTATATCATACATTAAAAAAAAACTAATCTAGTGTAACAAATGAAATGTTGAAAATGTAAAAATGTTGGTCTTAAAATGAGTCTCAAGTGACGAATTTAAGCTAACATATGCAATACACTTTTAAGCTAAGATATACATACAGCACCGTAACTACCTCCGTTTTTCTTTTTACCTCCGAAAACACGTACAACAACACATAGAGAATGCGTCCAATAAACGCGCGTGATACGTTTTCTGCGTGTTGGACCGTGCGTGTTTTCTATATACACGGAGATACAAGAAACATGAGAACACGCATTCACGCTCGGCGCTGCGCGGTGATAGCCAGTGTGTCAATCGCCTTGAGTTTCAACTGAACCGTGACCGCTGCTCGTTTACCACTGACCGTGTCAGTGACTGACCCGTGCCGTGACTGACCGTATCAGTGACTGACCGTATCAGTGACTGACACGGTCAAATACCCGTGAATTAATTTAAAATGTGCATCAACCACATTCGTTTTCATACTAAAATTGGTGTACACTATGTACAGTTTTTAAGCTGCTGTGATTCAAATCGTCGATACACTCTTGTCTGGGTTCGTCGCGAGTGTAGAGTGTAGACGCAGGCTGTCAATAATTTATGTTAATTGAACACGATCATCAAAAAATACCAAAATTAGCCCGTAATATTTATGACTATTTTGAAATAAGGAAAAAGATTGAAAATTGTATTTCATATCTCATGGTATATTAAAACAGTGAATGTAATGTAATAGGTCTTATTCTGAAGGTGTGTTTTTAAGTATAGCTCTGAAACTGTCACTATTAGAATTAATTTTGTAAACGTTAAACAAGACTTACCAAGACCGGGGTGTCTACCGCCCAAGGAAGAAAACTCCCTCTCTGAACGCGTGAAGTAGTAAGATGACGTTACCTAATATATCGAAGCCTTGATCATGCCTTCAGAATAGTATCTAATACAATACATATTAGCACACACAAACAAATTTAAATATGAAAAACTAATTGTTTACCAGTCATAAACTTTAAAGGAATAGTTTATACCGCGTTATGTTATATCAAAACATACGGTAAATAAATCTAACCATGTACACCGAAAAAATAATTGAAAAATATTGTATTGAATATCGTAATACTGGATTATAATGAACCAAATTCCTTAAAAAAAAATACAATTTTCTAAGATCAATTTGTTGTAAAAATTTCCCGATGTCATCAAAACGAAAGGGTAAAAACATAGAAAAAGTCCATTAGGAATAAAGTAAAGAAAAAAAAATTGGAAGTAATTAATTAAGTTTATAATAAAACGAATCTGTAACTTTAATGTCTAAATTTATGTATTTAATTATTAAGTTACGCTTGTTCCTGGGAAAATATTTTGTATTTGTAGCAAAACTTACGTTTGATGTAATTTGTAACTCACGGCAACTACTTTGTTTCGGGTTGAACTACTATTGAAGGAATCCACTTTTTTTTAATGAAAGGTCCTTTGGCAGTCAGCTTTACTTGTCCTCTTATTGTTTACTTAACTTTGGGCTAGAGTAGGTGTGCCAGGCAGTAATTAGACTCTTCTAGTTCATAGCTGCGAGGCACTGTGCTGTCAGCGGCAGACTTACCTACCATCGTCCGTTACATCGTATATAACGTAACGCGTATGTCTTGTTGATAGAACATTAATAAGCTACATAATAACTAGTGACATATTGTGTCACCGTAAATTTGAAAACACGTCCGATTAGAATCCTACGGTAGGTTAGGTGAGTTTGTAATCTGACGCCGTTAGATTATCACAGTTTTTTTAATTATACGTTGACATATCCAACCAAAAACGTGACAAAGTTTTCTAACTTCATCACTGTGTTCAACCTGTACAAACTTGGATCGGGCCGCCATTTTATAATAATACGGTATTTGACTAAATTTGTAAAATCGTTTAAATTGTTTTTGATTACATAATATATGCACATATCACATGAATATTTCCGCAAGTTCCACTGTTTTAACATTAAAAATAAATGCTTAAAGTATAAAGTTCGAAAAGCCCGCCAAAAACGCTGTGTCTGGTCGTGATACGCGCGTGACGTCACACGCCAGTAAATAAATCACTGTTCTTAAAGAAACCGTTTGCTAAAGATGGCATATTTACTGGCGTGTGACGTCACCAGCGTTGCCATCCTTAACAACGCGTTTACTTGGAAATAAAAATTCAGTGTTTTTTTAATTTTCATTGGGGTATTTCACAAAAAATACACACTATATCTTCCAAAATAGAGTGACATATGTTTTTTTAATGTGTTATTCTAATAAGATTATCATAATTTATGCTATATTTTCATCATTGTCAAATACCGTATTACAAGCGTTGCTTGTAGTATTTGTCCTTTACATACTAAATATTTTTCTGGGAACGCGCTTACCATCGTCGTTATAAAAATTGGCCTTACTGTATTCGCTATTCATAATACTCATTGTCTTTGTTTCCTATAATGTATATTCATAATCATAAATTATTTATAAAAAAAATATCGTTAGCGAAGTTCGTGTGGTTTTATTATGGTCAAACATATTTTGATGAAATTGCAAATACTGCTTAATATGACAATTATGTTTTATATAGAGTTAGAACGCCACCGTGAATTACTCCGATTATTATCATGATTAATGTATATTTTAACTTTATGTAATTTTTTATTTATTTATGTCAATAACATGTATGTTATCTTATTGTAGATTATTTTTGAATAAAATAAAGTTTCCTAGGAGTCCTCAACTACGGCGAAATTTTATTTTATTATTTTGTAAAATATTTGACAAGGCCATGAATGTAATTTTTTTTAAATTAATAATAATTGAGCGTTTGACCGTTACCTTGATTGATGTGAGTCGATGCGGTCTACGATAGTGAGTGGTTACTTAAATAAACCAATGTTGATTTTAACACGCTCAGATACAAACCATTCGCTTATATCCACCCAGAATAAACATTGTCGCTTTACATCTTGCGACATGTTGACGACAGTCAAGCGCGAACTCATTTTTGATTTTAAAAAAGTTACATTTATTTACTGGTCAAATATTTTATAGTGAAAAAAAGACGTGAATATAATATTTTTAATGAAAAAAAATATGTTTCACCATATTTAAACCACTGTTTTAGTAGTAGTGAATGCATTACGAGTGTTTTGGTATAATATTACCAAAGAGAAATGTTTATCTTTAGCTTTTTTACGTAGAACCGTGATAAATAAGTACAATATCAAAAGATTACGTGACCAATTCCGTACGGTTAATGATGTTATTTAAACAAATGTATAATAAGTATGTATTTACAACTATATAAGTATTATTTCAGCTATCTGGCTCCCATAGTACAAGCTTTGCTTAGTTTGGGGTCAGATGGTGCTGTGTGTGAAATGTCCACCAATTTTTTTTTCTTTCCATAGTTATATTTGATTTCCAGGCAATGCAAATTTGATGAATACAAATATTTGTTCTATGTAAGGGTGTTCACATAACAAGTATTATCAGTTATCTGGCTTCCATACTACAAGCTCACCAATGTTCACCAATACTTATTTATTAGAATCGCATAATACCTAAAACAACATCTAAATAATCTGGTTTGATTATTTTCCAAGTTTACTGATACATTGACCGTACAGATTTGATCACATGTATAAATTAATTTTATTTTGTATCCCTACATAGAGTAATTTTTTTATTTTTTTTTACAACGCATTTTAGTTGTTAATTTGACATGATAAATCCATGTGTAAAGTAGACATAATAAAAATAGGTTTTATAAAATTATTTATTTTTCGCTTTATTATCGAATCGTCTTGCCTTTGATACCATTAAATAGTGACGTAACAAGGAGACAGTTTAAATTGACTTCAAAGAAGAAGGAGGTTATTATAATCTATAATATATGTTCGGCTGGAAGTTGCTGTAAGTTGTATACACAGATTTCTAAACAGATGAAACCTTCGTGAACGACACTGTGAGGCCAGTCATTAGTTATGTATGCGTGACAGCTCTCACCGACGTTGTCAAATTACTCACGTTGGTGTGCGTGTAATGTTCCCAGTCTTAAGAAAAAAGTCCCACTATTGTTGTCTTAAGCTTTGGAAATTTTCACGTATAATAAACGCATAAAACATTATTTTAAAATAATTTATTATTACACCGATAATATAATGCAAGGATTTCTTGTTAATAACTTGCTCCACAAAAAAGGAGACAGAAACCTGATTGAAAATTATAGACCTATTAGCCTCATGTCAAACAATTACAATTTTTTTTCAAAGCTGATCCTAAATAAAATATCAAGGACTATAGATGAAGAATAGCCCATTAAACAAGCTGGTTTTAGAGCAGGGTTTTCAAATATTGATCATATGCATGTATTAAAACAGTTAACAGAAAAATCTCAAGAGTATGGGAAAGACCTAAGTATACATTGCATTTGTCGACTACAATTGAGCTTTCGACTCAATTAAACACAATCTGCTCTGGGAGGCTCTAATTCAACAAGAAGTAAGAAAGAAATATGTTCGTATTATTAAAAATATATATGTTAACAGCACTGCATCAAGTTAGAATCCACAGATCATAGACGAGACGTTTTATAACGGCGAGGATTTGTTCTTATCTATTCGTTTTATAACTATAGTTTTCATCAACACTATTAGTATTTTTATTAACCCTAGTAACGGCGAGGATTTGTTCTTGGCATCGATTCACATTAAATAAAAAAAAAATTACGCTTATAAAAATAGGGCTTAAAATTGAGTTATACAATGTTCATCAATAATTTGGTCTACGAGTATCTTCAAAACAAAATTAGAATCTATATTTTACCTTAACTTAAGGGAAAATAATTTCAATTTAGTATAGCAACACTGACCTATTTTCGTTGAGGTGTTGTGTTTCTATTCATCAATCGAAATAAAATCGTCTAAATTATATAAATACCAGTAAAAATATTCAAACTTTCCTATGAAATTTCCTTTTTTTTTATTTTTGGGACCAATGTTTGCAATGTTTGATGACACAAGACGGCATAATCTTAAGCAAAACATAAAATCACACGGGACTCCCGTACGAGACGGAAGTCAGTTTCGTACTAACTGGAGTTTGTATTTGCTTTGGCGTTTGATATTTGCTTTCCGGACCTAAGGATCTGTGTTCCGCACGTTCCATCTGCCTTTTGTTTTAGAAATCTGTGGTTGTATATATTTATTTTCAACGTTAAAATGAAACTAGGACCGTACTATGAGCTCTTATTTCGACCGTGCTGTGAGGTGTTGCTAGAAAAAATGTTAGTACGTACTACAAACGTAGAAGTACGTGCCTTTGTTTTAGTACTAAGTCACCAATATTGAATTGTTTTTAACCCCCGACAAAAAAAGGGGTGTTATAAGTTTGACGTCGATGTCTGTCTGTCTATCTGTCTGTCGGTCTGTCTGTCTGTCTGTCTGTGTGTGTGTCTGTCTGTGGCACCGTAGAGCTCAAACGGATGGGCCGATTTCGATGCGGTTTTTTTTTATTGAAAGTTAATATCCGTGCAGAGTGTTCTTAGCTATGTTTGGTTAATATCGATTCAAAATGGCCGCCTCCACAAAATGGCGGACAAAATATTTCTTCACAACCTACCTCAATATGGGTATCAAATGAAAGGGCTTGACTAGTAGAGTACTAAACGCTATAACAAATTTCAAATTCAAGATGGCCGCCACCACAAAATGGCGAATTATATAATATTTTTCACTACTACCTCAATATGGGTATCAAATGAAAGGGCTTGATTAGTAGAATACTTTGCACTATGACAAATTTCAAATCCAAGATGGCCGCTACCACAAAATGGCGAATTACATTTCCTTTTCACAATTCCCTTAATATGGGTATTAAATGAAAGGGCTTGACTAGTAGAATGTTGTACAGATAACAAATCTAAGGTAGTCGGGGGTTAATCAAAATTTTTAATTTTGTTCTTGTATTTTGTGGAAAATTCATTCATTTCTCGTGAAAATAGAATATTGCTTGACTGGCATATTATGTGAAGTTTTTTTTAACTTAATATACTTGACTGCCATCTCGCCTGATGTTAAGAGACGATGTGAAAGTAAAAAGATGATCAGCAAGATAGTAATGTAACTTATGATAATATAGTTAAATCTGCCTACTTGACATTGACAGGACGGTACGGACAAAAATGCTCAGACCATGTTAGCTGTCCAATGGACGCCATGTAGCATTTTTTTTAATAAAATTTAATTGTTTTGTCTGGAAACACCTCATTGAAGCACAACGTTTAGTGTATCGCGAGCGCGAATCTTATCTTCGAGCGATATGGCTCACAGTCGCGTAGCACAAAATGTTTACCATCTTCAAACGAACAATCATGGCGATGAGAGCTCTTGGTCCAGTGCTCTGTTAAATTTATACTCAGCTGTGTCGTTACTGATAAAATTTCCAAAATTGAACAAATTTTAATTCGGACGGTGCTAAATTATTTGTTATCGATTCGAAAACAAAAAACGTGCAATGAAACATTTGTCATAAGAACACTTTGACATATTTGTAAATAGTTTTTACTTTGACATTTAGCGGGTACAATGTTTTAATCATAGGTATTTTTATTTGGCATAATTTTTAGTTGACATAATTTTTTATTTGTCATGAATGTTATGTCAATCACGGAGGCTGCCATAATCGTATAGTGCTTGATTTAGATATTTGTATACATGTGCACAGAATATTATTAGTTCGGGGATGGTTTCGGTCAAACCACCGTTTTGGATATATAGTATTATATCTGTAAATTATTATAAATGTATTATATGACCTACTCATCGTAACGTGTATAAATAAAATGTTTATACTACATTACATTTCTGTAAGTCTTAAATCATTTTTTGAATCAATAAATTGCTTAGAAACTACGTCTCTTTGCAAATATAAATATATATTGTGTCAGTCAAACTGTTTTGTATAATGACTGTAACTCATGCAGATTTACCGAGCAGGAATGTTGAATGTGTTCCGGTTTGAAGAGCAATGTTTCTAGAGAAATTGTAGGAGAAAGAGATAAACATTTCGATGGACGAGCTCGGAGTCCTAATGTTTGCTGTGCTAACAAGTATAGCTGCGTGGTACCTTGCTTGTTATGGTCAGACTTGGTGCTTACTATCAGGCGCATGTCTTACTTGTTTCATCACTACATCCAATGAAAATGTATTTATTATGATGTCCTAGTTTGACCGAACCTCCGTCGCACCCCCGCGCGGGCAGTTACGTGTATTCAAAAACGCTTCTATCAATGTAAAATATTATATTATGTTACTTGTCCACTCGTGACTCCTCAACGAGTGGGTGCTGTGAAGATAACTCCGTCTGGGAACTGTCGCCGCCATACTTCAATATTTATTATACATATTAGTAAATTTTAAAATAAATAACCAGTGTATATCAAGAGTTTGATGTCTTGGAACGTATAAAATTTATAACATCTTCGAGTATAATTACGTTTACATGTCAAATATTTTTATAAAATAAATGTTATCAAAACAGCTATGTCTACATATTACGACGTATTACCTATTACCGCAGTAGATATCATAATATTATTATGAGTAATGTGTTGTAAATATGTAAGTACTTAAAAGTACGTAATAAAATGTGTCGAACCACGACCAGTTGTCCAGGAGACCGACTCCAGTTGTTCCACTGCTGGCTAAGGGCTTCTCCTAATCCTCACTCGGCCCACTCCCGAGTTTCCATTATTTTTATTATTTTAATGATTGTCGTAAAATTTCACGAATGTCAAAATATTAATGTCATAATCTTCAAATATTGATATTTATATAAATATTAATATTAATTTACATACATATAAATATTAATTTATTTATGTAAATATAAATATTAATTAAATATTCAAATATTGTTATTGTAGATGTATTAGTAGTATTTGATTTTTAAATAACATTGAACCATTGCCATAATATTTTATTAGTGTCAAAGTATTTAGTTATTATTAGAACGTTTATTCCGTGACGTAACTTGAAATTATTCAGATACTTATCTATAAAAAATATTATGACAATAATTTAACTACACAATTGCAACTAATTTATATTTAGTATTTATTCTTTATGACATACGTTGCATGTATCTAAAGTGAATATGTTTTGCAACTACGAAATTGTCTAATATTAAAATTACTACTTTTATAACTATTAAATTACTAGTCACGTCAACACCAGTTTGTTGCAGATTTTGTACGTTCTAAGCCTCAATATACCGTATAGTTAATGCAAATAGCCGCCGTACTCTTAATGTATTCAGGGTATTGGGTTAAATGACTGGATTCGTGAACAAATATAGCTCATACTATTGCAGTCAACCATTTTCATTATATAATTGTACATAAACCATCAACAGTATAAATATATACCTAAATAAATGTGTCTCTCGATGGGTTTTCATAATTTAGGATGATGTACTTTATTACAAAGAAATATTATGTTCACTGTTTGACCTAACACCCTGTAAGAAACTATTTATTATCGAATGGACCGGTATTAAAGTGATATTGTAAATTATATCGGATTTTTATTGAATTCACCTCATTACGATGACGACGACGAGCGTATTGCTGAGTTATGTTATACCTATTACAAATTAGTAAGTATTATATATATTTAGTCAGGTCATAAATTCTGTCACCTCATTTTTTTTTGCAATACTACTAATAATGTTTCAATTAGTTTTGAAAAAGGAACGTTTCCACTTACTGAAAACAAAAAACATTCATTTACGTTCATTTGTCGAAATGGAATGGACGCTAAAAGAAGACAAGAGTCGCGGCTGTCGCGTTGCACCGCTGTGGTTACGTGTCAACAGAAATGTTTAATATGCAGCAAAATTTGCAAATAACGCTACGATTTTTATCGCACTATCAAACGGGTCACCGAAGATTCAAGCTACGAAGATCGTAAAAGGAGCGGCCACATATATACCTACTCGCAACGATTAACTACCATAAATTAGTTGAATATTAATATTACACATGGTGCGGTCGCCAGTTTTCTCGAATGAACTTGGCTGGCCACGCTGCCGTGTGTCTAGATAATATTAATTATTACTACTAATATAATACTAATAATTATTTAATATTTTAGTCGAACATCTACATAACATCCACCCAGATAAACTTTATAGTCCTGTTGCCTGGATAACTTAGTTTCTATTTAGAAGTTTCAATAAAAAAAGACAAATACAAATTGAGAATTATTTATTTCGTTCGATGTGTCCAAGCATAATAATTAATTCTGAGATTACATACAGTTCCGACTTTTATTAAAATTAATCATAAATTACATTTACGCTTATCACTAATGGGTGTTTGACTTGGGGTAGGTACACTTATAAGAGTCATAATTAGTTTTTAGTTCAAAAGTATAGTAGCAAAGTATTATATAATATCAGTTTGTTAATTCAAAAGTATTATTAGTGTAATAACTACTAAGTATCTACTCATACAGTTTATGGCCAGTACTTATATATTTTACTGCACGAATAGGTAGGTACTTTTGGATTATCAAACCAGTGTTTTAAAAAACAGGGATGCTAGCAGTAGGATTTACGATAATAATAATATTTAACTATCGTATCACAAGCAAGGTTTGGATATCGAAACTAAATTAGCGGGTTTCAGAAGAAAAAATATGTTCCAAACTAAAAAAACAGGATCCTATTATTAAGACTTCGCTGTCGATCTGTCTGTCCGTCTATCACAAGGCCGTATATACACAGTGGGTACAAATATTCACAGATGATGTATTTTTGTTGCCACTATAGTAACAAAAACTAAATAACAGAATAAAATACATTTGAAAGGGGGCTCCGTACAAGAAATGGGATTTTTGGTCGATTTTGCACGATATGAGTTAACGGCAACAGGTAGACATATTCACAGAATATTTTAGTTATATATTCACTTCAAAAATAAATAACTAAATTAAATATAAAGCAAATATTATATACAGAACACATGAGTTTTCCCTTTTTGTAGACAACGCGACGGAACCTTTCGTGCGCAAGCCCGACTCAGCACTTGGCCAGTTTTATTATGCAGTTTATACATACTGTTTGAAGGACAGTTATAAAATTGTTGCTTTGTCTTTGTGTTGTATTAGTACCAAAAATAGGCGAGTCTCACAATCAATACAAAATGGTCGAACTTGGTCAAACACCCAAGATTACCTGGAAGAACTTGGTCTTAGTAAATTCAAAATATTTAATATTACGTTATAACAATATCTTTATAATGTTACAGCTTACTACATTCGTTAATACTATCATTGCAAAATTAACAAATATTTCGTTATACTTTTAAATGCACGTAGTTTTTTTTTGAAAAATCCAGTTATCTACTGTTTTGTGACTAATGTACTGACTATTCTTTTCATAACAAGAAAATGTTTATTTTCAGTAGGTATATTTTTAGAATGTGTTTTGAAAACAGAATTCAAAAAGGTACGAAAAAATCCCGCCTCTATATATATGAAAAGTATAAAATGGCCACATTAGTAGCGTTGTTTAGAGATTTGCCATGTGAATTAATGCATTGGGATAACCTGCTACTAAGTTACCCAATAAAATTGAGTTACATTAAATTTAATTAATAAAGATTATTATTAATATACTGTCATCAAATCAATTTGTTTCCATCCATTAGCTTTCATATCAATTATTTTATGTTTTACCGAATAAACATGGCTGCTGTTTTGTGCTTCACTTTTCTTTCTGGATTGCTTTCACCGTACACTTCTGGATTATATATTTTGATATGATTTGGTGCGGGAACCGTACGCAAATAGGTATGCAACATTTTTTTCATTGTAATTTTATTTTATTAGTTATTATTTAGATATATAATTTCTAAAACGCCATTGTTTTGTCTGTATGTTTAGGTTAAACAGTACATTCTCCTACTTTATTAATATTACTAGATGTCCGCCCCGGCTTCGCCCGTGGTACATTATATGGCACTCATCGGGATCCCGTACATATCCAACGGTGAAAGAATGACTAAACTCGGTTCAGACAATCCTGAGAATATCGCTTTCAAACAAAAAAAAACTCTTCATCTACCTGCTACGCCACCTGTCGGAAATTGGTCGTACCAATTCAGATTTAGAAACAAAGATTAGCAAAGGTTCTTCAACTTTTCTTTTGGCTTCCATTCGGTGATGTGACCGTTGACATGACAACGATGAAATGACATTTAGCTGTCGTTTACGTTTTAAGTCACGTCACACGGGAACGCGGTCGAACGGGATAGTCGTCGTTTGTGGTTTTTTGAAGTCACACGGGAACGTGATAAAAATTACCCTATGCCCTTTTCCTGGTCCTGAGGTACCTCCTCACAAATTTCCAGCCAAATCGGTTCAGCCGTTCTTGAGTTATAAATGGTGTAACTAACACGACTTTCTTTTATATATATAGATTAAAGTTTTGTCTTTCGATTTTTTTAATACCTTTGTAAATAGTTTATTTTAATATTACCAGTATATAATTATAATGATAATTGTAGTATTCATTTCTTGTTATTCATACATACATATAGTCTTGCGCATCAGGTTTATATAGGTAATCGGTAATTTCTTACATAATAAATAGATAGGTATAGGTAATCTAAGTAGTAATTATATTTAATTTACATTAATAGAAGCACTTGGGGCCTTAAATACCATGTTACAATTTATTAATAATATTTAATTGTTCACTACTATTAATCATTAAATTCCTATAAAGATAGTTTTTATCCCTTGGGTTGCCATGACAATAAAATTATTCTGGCCAGCAGATTAATTGCAATTTCGTATTTCTTATTTTATAAGCCAAATTACTTTCAATATTTCCTACTGATAATTAAAAAATCTATTTACATGTCATTTAGGTCCACAATTTGACCTGATACATTTAAAAAATCTGTCTGGTCCAATTTTTATCACGTTTAAATATATGTCACCTCGTTGTACTTGTATTTGTGCGTATTTTCATCTCTCTCGTTTCTATTTCGAAAAGAAAGAGATGACAACATGTACATTGACATTTTTGCCATTGACTTTTTTTCTCTTTGATATTTCAAAGTAGAGAAATCTTCTCTCTTGGAAAGAAAAAAAACAATGAAGTTTTCCTGCGTAAAATCTGACAGATGTCAACTGTCAGAAGTGTTATTGTTAGATTTACGCGCGCGTGTGGTTGTTGGCGGTGACCGGGACGGCGGCCTCTGCCTCGGCTTCCGCTATCTCTGCTTCTCTCTTCAACCGGCGGTACTTGCCTGAAACAATTCATTCAAATCGTTCTTAAAAATGGAAACACTGTAAAAGTTGCCAGAAAGATCTATTCTACTTTGAGGTGATGTATGCTAGTTGACATTGTTTTTTTCTTTAGTAAAAATTAAGTACCGCATAGACTCATCGTTTCGTAACCCTTGGCATTTAGGTTCTTGTTTTTTCAACATATATCTTGGAAAAAATAGAAGAAAAGATAAATAGGAGGGAGTTACCTAGATGTTCAATCTGTTTCAAATGCTCTTTACACATTCATAAATGTCATTGCCTTTCTACTATCACAGATAATAAATATAAAATCGCATATGAACACAGTATGAACGATTTAAAATGGCAACTGGCTTCAATCTACAATTTTCAAAAGTGGCGCCCAACGCGGAGCAAATTTATTTTTATTACAATTTTTAATTTGGTTATCTAATGATAATCCTCATTAAATAAGAATAAAATAAACTCTAAGGATTATTTTTTTTGCATACCTGTTTATAAATAGAAATAATGGTTTCAACAAACCAGAAAAAAAAAAACAGTACGATTAAGAAGTACTCACGTGATATCTTGACCATAATGACTCCCCACCAGATGGACCAGCCCCAGCCCACGAGACAGAAGAGGACAGTGAACAGCTGTCCCGCTCCCACCAGCAGATTTATTACGAAGGACCCTGGCAACAGAATATCAACTTATTTATTTCGAGGAGGTCGTTAGCTACTTATGTAAGCCATAGTTTTGACAACTAATTCGACACATCAAAGTTGGCGGTCTATTAAAAATCGATAAACTTATCACTTTGCTACAACTAAAATAAGTATCGATGTATTGTTATTGCACTTTTTAATTTCAAGTGAAAATGAAAATCAAAAGCATAGTCATAGTCACTACTTTTAGTTAGTCGCCAAAAAATATGCGACCTTACAGTCATTGTTAAACTCTTACCCATTCTGTATTTGGCTCCATCGTGAGGTCCAAAGCGAGGTATCCCGAAGCAGAGGCAAAATAAACCGCTGAAGATTGTTCCTAAACACAAAACAATCATAATTTTAAATAAAATTTACCCACAGACAACTAACAAACAGAAATATCAATAGATAAAATTAGTAGGTAGTAAAATTTTGTGAGAAAATTTACTTTCGCTACTGACTACTCTAATCGTGTTACAATCACTAACCAACGTATTATATAATTTAATTTAGCACAATTTTCTTTCAGTCTTTGATTTTTTACGAACCTCGATTTTTTTTTTATTACCGTCGGTCTTTGTCCAAAGATGTGTCTGTGTTATGGCTAGAGCTGTTTACGCCTGCATAATTAGTAACCCAAGATACAAGCGCGTCATCATGTTCCTGTCTATCCATACTTTGTTATTACCTATTTATTAGGCACCTTGTGTGCATTCCTAAACGTCAAAGCGTCAAATCAATCTCTCTTATCATCCGCTCATCAAGAAACACCCACAAGATTTGTACCCAAATTATTCTACAATAGGCGCGGTCCCAGCCTCGAATTTTGGAGGGGGTCACCAGTATGCAGCCTCAGTTTGTAGGGTCACCAGTATGCTTTTGGGGGTGTGGGGATCACCAGTAGAAATACAATAAATCGAGTAAAAAAATACTTTACTAGTAGCGCCCCACAATTTTATCCGCATATTTACCGTTCCAGTTGTTTTCCCGCATTAAAGATAGTCTATTTATTATTAGATATTTTTATATTTCTTAGATTTTCAGTTTAACGTATACGATTTTGGGGAAGTCATGTCCCCTGTGACCACCCCCCTTCGGACCGCGCATGTTCTACAATGTAAGCTGTGAAAGTTGGTTGGTAGTTGTATTTCTCCGGGTCCATCTGGACTCAACTAAGAGCCACGAGTGGATAATTCAGATACGGCGGTAAGCTGTCTTTAAATGCTCATAGTCCCTATGAGTGTGCTCACCGAGTCCAGGCACGAGCACGTTGCAGACGAGGCACCAGTAGGCCAGCGCGCGCGGCAGGATGGGCACGGCGGCGCGGATCACGCTCGTGTGCTCGATCAGAGACGGGTCCAGCTTCTTGCGAGTGTCCTGGAATATGGACAGATAGCTTTAAACAACAAAACATTTGCACGTTAGAAGACATACGATAATGAATAGGCTAAGGGAACTACTGTAAGGAAATGGACTACAGACCAGAAAGAACCAGAAAAGACGCAGCCTAAATGATTTAAATTATTCCAGGAACGAACTATTAGTCAAATTAGAAGAAGAACTGGTTAAGAAGAGGAATTTATATGGCACACCTACTCACGGTTTGTAACAGTATCTATCTGTTTTACAATTTAAAATGTTCGTGAGCTTTTGTGAGTTCTTGACCAGGGCTCAATCAATGGGCGGAGGGTGATGTTTAGTGATAATGATGCTAATTTAAGAAATGGCATTAAATTGTCTATTGTGTCTGAAATATGTTGCATTTGTGGTGTAAATTCGCAATTTTGTATAAAGTAAAATACTTATCACAAGATTGCCAATTAATATATATATACCTCGCTATCTTCTTCTATGTCAATATCTCGTTTCATGAAATCAGTAGACGCGAGGACTTTCGAACTCCTCGACGACTTGAGGGATGGCCGAGGGGACGGCGCCGGAGACACTTGGAGGAGGTTCGTCATGTTTACTACTTTATTTCACGATCACAGTTAAATTAATTTAATAGTCTACTTGAAAGGAGTATTTTATGTTTTGAATTCTCGCTCGGTTCTATCTTTTTGAAATCCGGGAAAGTTTGAAAGGTTAAGTTTAATAAACACACCGGTAATGGAATAAAATTTGATAAGGTTGATGAGAATGATACATTGACTTTACACTGAAGTGATTAAAAAGAGACAAATTATTTCTGAGACTTTCGATTAAAACATAAGTGATGCTCGCGCTTCTAGACGCTCATCATATGACTGACACTCGATATCGTATCGAATAAATTTGCAAATCATACTCCACAGTCCGACTTCGATTTGTTGCCATTGTTGCTGTGACCTTGTAACACAATAGAAGTTTTACAATTATACCTTTAAAGTATGGAGTTAGATTAGAATCGAGCGTGTCAAGTTTTCCACGCGAAGAAAAAGGATATTTTAAATGAGGTGTCACAACAGTTTGATATGTTAGTCATAAATGTGGCTATTTTTCATTTTTGGGGCATGTGTTTTCTAATTACCAAATACGTACAGGCCGATTATACGAGTAAACCTCGGACCATTAATTAGAAGTACTTCTACTGTTTTAAGCTATTACGATTCTTTATTACTTGTATTATCAATTTAAATTGTATTCCTAACAACAGACAAAAGCAGCATACATTGAGTGTGTTTAGTCGAGATTTACGTACTAATTTAACTAATAATTTCGACTAATAGTAGACATCCCACCAAAAGACTGAGCAAGATGGTAGTTCGATAATTATGTCTGCCCGTGATTGGAAACTTTTATGTCAACTCCCGCCATTCGTCAGTTACTTGCGAAAATGATGCATGAAAGATCTTCGAAACATAGGAGACACATTTCACCATTTAACCGCTGTTATTATCTCATAAAATTACTAGTGTACTTCATTCTAATTTAACGATTTTGGGGTAAAAACATACGAAAAATATTTCATTTTACATATTCGATTTATTCAAACATACAAACGATGTCAATATTTACTGGTCGTTCAGTATAAATCGCATTATGGCGCCCAAACCGGGACTCAATGTCACAAAGTGGGCGCCATTTTGCCACTCGATTCGCTATAATGACTCAGTTTTACAAACTTATATTTATGGTAATGATTTCACCGTAGTACAGCAACGCAATTATATTTACCATGTTTTATGCAGATTTCCTAGTTCTCTATATAGAATAACTTTATCGTTTACTTATAAACAGTAATTATTGTTGTTGCTTTCGACGTCGAAATATTTGAATACTAATTCTGCAGTCAAATTTGATAAGTTTTATTTAATATTTATTTTTAGCATTATTGTCCCAATATTTACGCCCTATTTTTGGATGTGACTGTTTTTATTTGTTAGCCTCCTCAATGATACCATTCATTTTTAGTCCTTCATCTTCATGTCTTCGTATTCGTTATGTTTCTTCTTTAACTTTGCTATGTTTCTTGATTCCCAACCAACCAACTTAATATGTATCAGTAGTTGGACTCTTTGCGGAATCTGCATAGGGAAGTAGAACCAGCTATTTTACAAAAAGCAATTATTACAAAGAAATTACAAAATCTTATATCACCGGGTCAAGAGCGCAATGCGGTGCTGGACAGTGATTTGATTTCGGACTCTTCGTGTTGGGATTGCTGACACTGTACTTGTGCATTTTTTAACTGTGTTAGTATGGGCAAAATAAGCTACTCTTATATCTAAAGTATTTTTTTCCCTTGCTTCACAAATTATGTTTTTACCTTTTTCAAGATAAGCATCTCCCGTGTCGTTAGCGTTGTTTGAATTGAAACTTTCTTTGGAAAATGATTATTCATCAAATAATTAGTGGCCGTCCAAGCCTTGAGTCATGCTCCGGTGTGAGAGTTGCGTGTGTAGCCGCCACTACATTATACAGGGTCATTGATATATGGACAAATGACGGTAAGGTCAGAATTTTACGATTGGACGTTTATTTTACTTTGAATTTTATTTCTGAAACGGTTGTGTTGTTTTGTTTAGATGAATTATGCAGATCTTTAGAATGTTAGCTTGTTACGTTACAACGAAACTGAAGAACCGGTTTTAGTAAGTTTGCATTAAGCAATCAGAAAAAGAATGGAATGTTTACTGACGTAGTAAGTTGGAGTTTGAACAGAAAATAGCGTAGCGTAAAATAGCGTTAGTATTACTTGAATGTTATGAAATTCAGAAATGTGTAGAGGAATAGAGATGAGAAAATGAATATAAAATATACAAAATATTACAGAAAAAGAGTCAATTTATAGCTTACTTTGGAAACAACGCGGATGAAACCAGAGAGCGTGGTCATGAACATGGATATCTAGAAATGGCAAATGGTGCGCCAAAATAAGTTTTCACTTCAAATCATAGTGATACTACTTGTTCTGGCACTGGCAGCATGGATCTCATCTAACATGTGCCGACTGCAAATTCACAAGAAAATGTATGTTTGCCGGCCTTACCTGGTTCTTTCCGACATTCTCTCTTCTTAACGAGTGATGACAGGTACTACAACAGCATCAATTAACTCGGTAACTAGTAAGTGATCACGGAGGAAAGAGTAGCAGATAATGTAGTGGCTACCTAGTTGCTATCAGAAAATGAGATGATGACAGTCCACATTCCACTTATTTCTACTAAAACGATATGATCGATCGAGAGACGTGCCAAAAGGCTCATAGGCAATGATACTCTTGTGCGAAAAAGACTTCAAAGTCTTGAACATCGCCGAAAAATTGCTAGCCTATCGGTTTTTATCGGATACACTTCGGAGAGTGTGCGATTGATTTGCATGATCTGATACCACCTTGCCCTTTTTTTTATCGGAATGCTCGTAGCTCGAAAAAGCGACATCGTTTCATGGTTGATGTTCCAAAGACACGAACGAAGAGATTTGACTCTAATTTTGTGATAAGAACGTCTAGGCTGTGGAATACGTTGCCTGAGTGGGTTTTCCCCGATGATTACAATCTTTGTGTCTTCAAATCGAGAGTGAATCGGTTATTTCTAGGTAAACACGCTCCATCGTAGACCGCATTGTCGTTTAACATCAGGCGAGATGGCGGTCAAGTGTAAACCTATAAAAGTTAAAAAATATATATATATATCGGAGGTGCGCAGTAAACGAGTAGGAGGAAAAGCTAGTAATCGAGTGAGTGAGGGAGTATGAGTAAGTAAAGAAGTGATTAAGCGATGAAGTGGGGCAGTGAGCGAGTGAGTAAATGAATGAATGAGTGAGTGAGCGAATGAGCAGGTGGGTGGCCGAGCGAGCGAGTGAATAAATACGTGAGTAAATTAACAAATGAGTGAGTGAATAAGCCAGTGAGCCGGCGTGTGAGTGAGCGTATAAGAGTTCATCAAACCTAAATTTATTTGTTTACTTATCAATTTGAAATACTGTTATTGTGAGCACAATATAAATGACATTGGTGAGTGAGTGACGAGTTACCTCGGGTGGCAGCGTGGGCGAGAGGCTCTTGTTCTTGGAGAAGAGGCTGGCGCGGCGGCTGGCGGGCGCGGGGTCGCGGCGCCGGCGCATGCCGCGGAACCAGCTGCTCAGCCGGTTGCAGCACCTACAGCACGGTCCTCTTGTTATACGATATGTGTCTTTAAATAAACTATTTTCTTACAAAAAATTAAACTGACTTCAAAACTACAAATAGGCACTCAAAAGCGAAAAATAAACTAAAATCATTATCATAAGCGCTACTCACTCATCTATTTGAAGTCGGTGCCAGTCAGGCAAAAACTTAGTAGATTGATGCTACGTAGGCACAGGTAAGTAGTATCTATCCTATACCTTTTTTTTTTTTTTTAAATATAGAGTGACGAGACGATCAGGTCATGTGCCTGATGGTAAGCAACATGCCTGACACATAACAGCCCAGTGACAAGCAGCTATTGGAACATGAAGAGTCCAAATAGCACTAGCACTGCACTGCGCTCGTCACCCAGAGATCTAAGATCTTATATCTCTAAGCCCTGTAATTTCTCTGGAAACATTGCCCTTCAAACCGGAACACAGTAATGTTTGCACATTACTGCTTGGCGGTAGAATAACTGGCAAAGGTGTGGTACTTCCCCAGGCGGACTCTGCCAAGAGTCCTACCACTACTAACCTGTTAGATTTGGTTGGCACCGACTTCAAATAGATGAGTAAATAGCGCTTATGATAATGATTTTAGTTTATTTTTCGCTTTTGAGTGCCTATTTGTGGTTTTGAAATCGGTTTAATTTTTTGTACGAAAATAGTTTATTTTACTCTTTTTATTGTACAAGAACAAAATAAAAAAATTTTGATTAACCCCCGACTACCTTGGATTTGTTACCTGTACAACATTCTACTAGTCCAGCCCTTTTATTTGATACCCATATAAAGGGAGTTGTGAAAAAAGAAATGTATTTCGGCATTTGTGGAAGCGGCCATCTTGGATTTGAATTTTTTCATAGTGCAAAGTATTCTACTAGTCAATCTCTTTTGTTTGATACCCAAATTGAGGTAGTAATGAAAAATATAATATAATTCGCCATTTTGTCGTGGCGGCCATTTTTGGATTTGAAATTTGTTATAGTACATAGTATTCTACTAGTCAAGCCCTTTCATTTGATACCCAAATTGAGGTAGGTTGTGAAGAAATATTTTGTCCGCCATTTTGTGGAGGCGGCCATTTTGAATCGACATTAACCAGACATAGCTAAGATTATTTGCTATGGTATTACCTTGAAATAAAAGAAACCGCATCGAAATCTGCCCATCTGTTTGAGTTCTACTACGGTGCCACAGCAGACAGACAGACACACAGACAGACATCGACGTCACTTATAACACCCCTTTTTTTGGTCGGGGTTAAAAACAAGTTTTTATTAAAGCATTTACACAATTTTGTATTGACAGGGTCGAGCTTCATAACATACATAAAAAAAAAAAAACATAGGGGTCGAATTGATAACCTCCTCCTTTTTTTGGAAGTTGGTTAATAATAGGTTTGCACTTAATCTTGCCTGATGGCAATATAATCTGTGTAATCCATGTCCATGTGATCCATGCAGTCTATGATAGAGCGCGCTCACCTAGAAGATTCACAATCAAGATGAAGCGACTTAAATAACCCTAGAACACGTCCAACATGAAATACAACGTATTCCATACTACGTATTCGACAGCTTAGTTTACTATAATAATATTAAACCTTTTGGTTTGGGTCTTTGGAGCATCAACCATGAAACAATGTAACTTTGAAAAGACCAAGGTGGTATTAGATCCGCTGCGCATTCAACGAAATGTATCCGATAAAAACCTAATAAACAAACATTCTCTACTATGCGTATTCTTATTGTGTTCTTCAATGTCGGTGTTGTTTAAGTAGTAATTAACGATCGAAGTTAAAAGTAAGTAACTTAACTGTACCACGTGGTCAAGACGATCGATTATCAATTACCTATTTTTGACAAATCGACGTTATCGATTACCTATTTTTGACAAAGACGTTTTATATAAAAATATGTCTTATTCGCAAATATCGCCATACTTCAATTTCACCGTCAATATGTAATTTTTAAGATGGCGCCCAACATGGGACAAAACCAATTATTTTTATCCATTTTAATTAGTCATGACTCATGACATTGAATGCCAAACGAGCACCGGTCAGTGAGTAGTAAATCACCCTACAGAGCTATAAGTCGTGGGTTCAACTCCTATCTAGGGCAAATATTAGTGTGATCAATTCCTATTTATTTTTTCAGAGGATACATAGAGGCATTCGATGCATGTATTTACTATTACATACGTATCAGCTAACTGGACCTCATAGTGCAAACTTGTTTAGTTTGGGGCTAGATAGTGTTGTGTAAGAATCTTCCACCAACATTTTATTTTATGTATTTTTTTATATTTTATACTGTACTAGCGGCTCGTTCCGGCATCGTTAGGGTTATTAAATCACTAATTTATATACCCTATTGAATCGTCATCCATTCGATACTTACGAAATTTACGATAAACGTGCTAAAATACCCTACGTGCAAAATTAGAGACTCATAGCATTACTAGTTTCAGATAATTCGCGATGACCTTTCGCTTTTAAATATATAAAATTAATAGAAGATGATATGTACTTACGTCGCAGGCGCTCTATCGCTCAGGATACTATCCCGTCGCTCGACCCGCCTCTTCCCCCCGCAGCACCCGACGTCCCCCACTGTGCCCGGCGCCCCGCCCCCGGGCGCGCCGGTGACGTCCCCCACGCGCTGCGCGGGCGCCGCCGCGTCCGACACGCGCCGGCGCCGACCGCAGCAGCAGAGCACGTCGCGCAGCTTGCGCTTGCGCCGAGTTTCATCTTCGAATTCGATCGTAGCGCCCTGGAGACAAACAGAAAGTTATTAGTTTCAGACGTTTTATCTAACTTGATTCCTACATTAGGACGGATTATTATCTGACGGAGTAATTAGAATCATACATTTTTTGACCCAATCATCTTAATTGAAGTGATAATTACATTTCTGCTGCTTTTGGCACAAATTGAATTCTATTCCCGCGGTTTTGTCTGTACTACTGTCTGTCTGTACTGTCTGTAATACTGTCTCGTAACTTATAACTTCGGCTATATTTATTTTGTGTGTTTGTTACGCGATCTGTGAATCTGCGAATTGTGAATCGACTTTGATGATTATTACTTTTTGTTTAGTGATTGATTCAGAGGTGTTTTCACATAAATAAGCATTAACGAAATCCAGTATTTTAAAATTAAGTCGACTGTTAATTTTTTCAGGTCAATATTGTTAAAATCTAGTGATAAAAAGTCTAATATATGTATTATTCCAAACTGTTAACTCACCAATGTCCATCATCTAAAGTAATTGAGCAACTAATATCCAAATATTAAAACTTTCACGTTTGCAATATTGGCAGATTTATGTTTAGAAAAATACTGACTTTTCCAGCGGCTCTTTCGAGATCCCTCTCAGCTTCTTCGACTTCTGGTTTATTCTTCTTACAGCAGCTGAACTTGCTCATCATACCCTGTTTCTTATGTTCTGTGGTTTCTTCCGCTCCTTCTCTATCTGTACTCCTTCCTCTTCTTTCTGATAGCTCTTCTGCTTCCTTTTCCTCTTCACCCTAGATAAAACACATTTATTTATTTTAAACTGGTTTGTCTGCTATTGCTTAAGATCGAATAATAACACATGATTGTAAATGGCTTCTGCAATTTTTTCAAGCTTTTGAATAATATCATGTCGTCTCAAAGGATCCATATCACTTGATGTTGGTTAGATAGTGTTACGTACTAGATCACATTGCGACTTAGTGGTAGGACTCTTGGCTGAATCCACCGTGGGAAGTACCACACCTCTTCCAGTGATTCTACTAGCAATCATTAATGCGCAACCATTTCTAAGTTCTGGTTTGAAGTGAACCATGTCTACAGAAATTACAGGATAGCTATAGCACGGATGGATTAGAAGAGCTAATCTTAGAAAAAGTAATCATCTTTTTGAAGCTAATCATCGTTATCTCTGGGTGACGGCTGCAGTGTAGTGCTACGAAGTGATTTATTTGGACTCTTTATGTTCAACTAGTGTGGCACTGTGCTTTTATGGGCAGGCTATGTTGCTTACCATAACAAGCATGACTTCTCGCCCTGTGATTGGAACGAAGTTACTTACGACAACCTCGGAGGAGAAAAGGATTTTGCTGCGCGAACGAGCTGAAAAAAATGTGAGACTAAAACCGTAAGAAAAATATATAACGGAAGCGACGCGCCAAAAAATGTCCGTGACCAGTGTTGCCAACTGTATTTTTCAGATGATCGTACTATGAATAAAATAAAAAAATAAAATTGAGCAATTGTTGTTTTTTGCAAATTGTGTTGCTTCTACATATATTATCCGAAGGAGTTTCGTTCGTACCTGTTGTACCATGACATCACATCTTTTTATTTTATTAAAAAATGGCTTACATTAGAAACTTTTATTTCAAACCATCATCTGATGTTTTTATTACCTCGACGTTTCTGTCGTGTTGTAACGACTGTGGTCACGAGAATACTAAGAGTGTAGCGACACACGTGAGTTGATTGTCAAATTACTTATTAGCATACTCATGCATATGTAAATACCTTAATACAGCAAGGGCAACATTTGCTTCTACATTTCCCCATGAGCCTCGAGCAGATGTTTGGCTTCTTCTGTCCATCTTCTGCCTCGTTCTTAACTTCTTCTTCTTTGGGCTGCTCTTTTTTCTTTCTCTTTCTGTTCTTTGCGTGTTCTCGCGGGCGGTTTCGGCGTTGTACTTGTGCTTTGTGGAAATCTGTGTTATTTAATTTAAAATGTTAGTACTTAGCTTGAACCTGTTCTCAAGAGATAGTAACATCAGAATAATTTATAATGTACAAAATCAAAAACAATGTAAACGTTTGCTAGAAATAAGTGAAAAATTGTTTGTGCTAATGGTTTGTCTGAAATAATCATCCAACACAAATGATGTTGATTGATAGAAAACGTTGGCGATTTATTTTTCCTCCGCTGTGTATGTTGTGTATGTTCAACATGATCTAATAAAGATCGCACTCTTCTTCAGGGCGGTGGTATATCTCATTGGCGAGAGACAAGGTGGGATCTTTGCGAGGGAATCCCGAACCCCAGCAGTGGAACAAAACGTAAAAATGTAGACTGTGTTTAGTCTTATATTATGATGTGATTAAGTATATAATGTCATCCTACTACGCTTGAAAGAACAAATAACAGAGTGTTAAGACTGTGATACTTTTCAGTCCTCCCATTTTTTTTGGTATTCAATGGCCGAGGGTGGAAAAGCGTCTTTCAAAATATTTTGCATCCCATCGGGACGTATGCTAGTAAATGAAGTTTTGAGACTGTGTTCCCACAGCCTACCCTTGAAACTTTGCGTGTGACGTTAAATAAGTGGTTTGTTCGGAAACCGATAAGAATGACAGGCATGCGACCGTTCGGAAACTAACCTGAGCAACGTACTGGTCCCTGGCCAGCTAGAATACGAAATTTTGAATTTAGAACACGAGCCGAATATCGAATACTGGCTGTTAACAGTTTTAAACTATTTAAAAAAATAATGCCGTTGTTCACCGCCCTATTCCGAAATTTACTCAAGTAGTAAGTCTCGCGTAAACACGCAACCCAAAAACCAGTTAAAATTTTTAGTACAGCATAATTGTTATAGATTTTTGACGTGTGTGACGTCAACTGAAATACACAAGATTTGAGTTTAAGTCAAGTTTGGTGCAGCGGTTTTGTCCAATCCAAATAAAAAGAATTAGCTGGTCTGGGAAACTGGCGCCTTGAAAATTTTTAGTTATTCCAAACATTATTGCAAACGTTACAACGTCGTAGCTACTAAGAAGTTTGCTTAGGTTACTACGTGGTAGTTCATGACAGAAAGAGGTCAAGCGTCAAAAATAATAGCACACAGTTATGTTTACAATGTAATTAACTTGCCAAGCTTTTTCTTGACCTAGATGAAAAAAAGATATATTTTTATTTAATTTTGGTTTTGTAACGAGTAAATTACTTCAAAAATTCATTAAAACTTATAAAAATAAACGTAGGGTTACCCAGGTTCATTGTCGTACCGCTTTGGCAGTAATTCATTTGGCAAAATGTAAACAGTCCGATTGTGCAACATTTTCAATTGAACATTACACCATTTTATGCAAAAAACGTATTAAAACTATCGTTTCCTACATCGTCTCTATGCCGAGAAAAAAATATAAAACAATACATTTTGGACTGTCAGCGGTTGATTTGAAAATAGAACTCTACATTCGTAAAGCGTATATTTATGTACTTTTTTTTTAATGAATGGCTCTTAACTATGTACTTTTTTCGATTGAAAACAAAACGTCACGATTTCTTTTTAATTAGATGGCGATATTTTCGCGCCATTTTGTTCACAAAAGGGCGGGTGCGACGCGACGCGATCGAGGTCGGACTAAACCGTTTTCTTAAGGGCCAGTGTTCGAGTGCCAAGAATTACGTGCTTCGTGGCGTGCTCGTAAATAAAGCTTTGAGTACAAAAAGAAAGTTTTTTTTTACAAAAGTAGGTACGCGATTAGAAATTCCTGGGACGCTAGTTTCAAGGGTTAAGTACGTGTAAGGTAGCAAAGTTGAGGATTTATGGTAATGTGTTAGATAAGCAATTAAAGATTTCAAAAAAGTTCACGTAAAGTTACTGCTTCTAAGGCACTCCTCACATTTAGTTGAGTAATGTCAAAAACGGAAATTTCTAGTCTTTTTTTTGTATAACTCATGAGATTTGTTTGTTGTCGCCGATTTACAGAACACCAACTAGTTCATGATAGTAACGTATTGTAATTATTTAATACAGCCTGAACAAAAACTATCAAAAGTTGATCACCAAAAACCATATTTTTTACCACTAGATAATGTATTAAAAATGATAATTATACTAATATTATAAATGTGAAACTTTGGTTGTTTGTTTCTCAGTTACGTCGGAACAGGGCTGAACTGTTCGGGTTGAAATTTGGAACACAAAGTCAAAGTACTATTATAAATGTAAATACAATTTAAACGTCAATTAATAAAAAAAATTGAAACTTGACGAAAAAAAGTATGGTGGTATGCATCGATATAAACCAATGGATGTGCCCTGAGTAACTTGAAATTGGTAATAAAATGCGTCTCTATGTGTGTCGTAAATAGTTAACACATAACCAATCTACTTGACACCTAGAATCGCTAGCGGCGCGATATGCTGTGGTTCTAAGTACTTATTTTGGTTGTTGACAACGAATAGTGATAAGAAAAAACGTCCGGCGTTCACCGCTTCCTGCAACCGACTGGAACGGAATGAGTGAGCTCACTCTTCCCAACAATGACATGATTCCGTGCGCCCTGAAATTTGGGAGGGCATATATTTGTATTGAGATCCTTGGTGGTATGAAGTTCGCCGGGTCAACTAGGATTTTTATGATAAAGTCATGCGACGACATCTACACTGCTCTCATTATCCAGAGATTTACGAACATTTTTCTCTTTGCCATGAAATATTTTATGTATAAATATATCTAAAATATATCTACTATAGAAACGCACGCCTTTCAAACAGTATAAAAATGTTTTCATATTGTTACTTAGCGGTAGAATAACTGGCAATGATCATTTATTTTCCCAAACTATGATATATACAAATCTGTGAAGTACTGTAACAGTATAAATAGAGAGTACATAATCCTTTGTCGATACAGCGACCAACGTCACCGCTCAGTAATTGCTGCTCCAAATTCCCAGAATCACCTTAACATAGCTTTAATTTCCGTTGCGTTAAATTACATTAGGCAACTCGACGACAGTATGTTAGATAGCTAGTAGGTACATACTAACTCTACATACTAACGTGTCTAGATGATTTGCGTCAATGCTTCGACCCCTATAAAATAAAGTAGCAGCGCCCTACGGCTTTTAAGACGTAGGTTTCGTCCCCGCTATATTCCCACAATAAAAAGTAGCATATGTCTGATTCCAGACTATAATATGTGTTCTAAATGTCAACCCGATCTGTTTAGTCGCTACGACGTGATGGAGGAGCAAACGTCAAATCTTTCACATTTATATTATTAGGGGACAATAAAATTGGCGCCCAACATGTGACACACACTTTTTTGGTAAATAATCACGTTTATATTACTATAAATTGGGCGCCAATTTTATTGTCCCCTAATAATATAAATGTGAAAGATTTGACGTTTGACGTTGATTTTTTTCACGAAACATATTAATAGTATATATATTTTCTTCGATAAATTGGGCAATTTCAGGGCCGAAGTCCTTGCCTATATTAGCTCAAACATGTAATGCGTTGGTTTTTACTGTAATTTCCATGTTTAAGTTGTAAATAAATAAATTAATAAATATATAGAAAAACATATTTTAAAAAATTAAGGAAAAATCAAGAAACTATGCTTATTACTAACTAGCAGGGCCTCGCGGTGTTACCCGCTTGGTTCTCGTTCCCGTTTTAACTGTGTTCTATAACAGACTATAATTAGTGTTCAAAAATTCAACCGGATCTTTTTAAATATTCCGACGTGATTGACCAACAAACGTCCAAACGTTTCTATTGTAATTTTAGTAGGATATTAATTATTTAGTTGTTCGATCCGGACGAAGTTGAGTCAGAACTTTGTGTATAAGTACTGATATATTTTATTTTTGATATATTTTTACTTTGTGTCTCGTATAAAGCTGAAGAAGTTTTTGTTTGAACGCGCTAATCTCAGGAACTGCTGGACTGATTTCAAAATTATTTCACCGTTGGATATTTACGGGATCTCTAAGTGCTATAGGTTATATTTTATGTACCGCGGGCGAAGCCGGGCCAGACCGCTAGTTAATAATATAATTGTGAGAAAAACAACGTTCAGTTGAATGGTACAATGTATGTAGATGGCAGCACTAGTTTAAAATCTTATATGCTAATCAGCGTGCGAGTCACGCTATCGTTTGCTGACCACGGGGGGCATCGCTGTGTTTCCTGTCTCCTTTACTCCTATGTACTGGGCGATTCAAAGGAAAGGGAGCGATAATGGAACCGCCAAGGAAATTAGAATAGTTACCCCACTGACCCGCTTCGAGAACAGCACGAACCAAGTTTAGAAAAATACTTTGGAAATACAATAAAAATAAATAATAATGTGAAAAACCTATGTCTCGGAACCAGTTTACTACAGCAATAAGATACAATCCTTAAAAAACTATTAAAACTATTATTAACCCGTCACTTAGATTGCTAAAACATATTGTAAGGGGGTAACAGGTATTCTTTTGTTTCACAATACTTAGAAGATTGGCGTGACGTCACTCGTCGGTACGATTTTTACCACAGAAATGTAAATGTACCTTATTATTATTTAGATTTTGTATTTTTTACCCACATATGACGTCACGACCATTCTAGAAGCTTGATTATCTATATCTTCGTCGAATATTTATAGTTTGACAAAACAATAACTACGTGTCCCATATATATATATTTTTTTAATACATGGTGACGAGACGATCCGGACATGAACCTGATAGTAAGCAACATGCCTGACACATAACAGCACAGTGACACGCAGCTATTGGAACATGAAGAGTGCAAATCACTACCTAGGACTGCACTGCGCTCGTCCCCAGAGATCTAAGATCTTATATCTCTAAGCCCTGTAATTTCTCTGGAAACATTGCCCTTCAAACCGGAACACAGTAATGTTTGCGCATTACTGCTTGGTGGTAGAATAACTGGCAAAGGTCTGGTACTTCCCCAGGTATAAATTTTCTATGATCTAGCTGAGGTACTAATTAGAATGGTTTATGTTTGACCCAGTCAGGTACCCTAAGCTCGGACATAAGGCCTTCTCTCGTAAGGAGAAAGTCAAGGCCATAATTCACCACGTTGGCCCAGAGCAGATAGGCGGATGATACATGATCTTGAAACAATCTTGGAACCTCCGGTTTCTTCACAATGTTTGTCTTCACCGTTAAAACTAGTTGTAATGACAAATTTGCACAAACATTATTAAGATGTGAAGCCAAGATTTGAACCTGTCATCACTTCACGGCTGTGAGTCAAACGTTATAGACAACAAGGCACATTCTGGTAATCTTACAGTTAACTGAAGTATTTTAATGATCAATTAACTTAGTGAGTACCTACTTCTTCCTTTTTATTTGTTAACTAGATGTCCGCCCCGCCTTCGCCCGTGGTACATATATAGCACTCATCGAGATCCCACACATATCCAACGGTGAAAAAATTTTAGAAATCGGTTCAGTCATTCCTGAGAATACCTATCGCTTTCAAACAAAACACCTCTTCAGCTACCTGCTACGCCACCTGTCGGAAATTGGTCGTACCAACTCAGAGATTAGCAAAGGTTTTATATTCAAGTGGTATGTAATCTGTGATACTCAATGACGCAATCTTAGACACATGCTGTCATGTGTCATGTCAAAGCACGTAACGTACGAAAACTCTCAAAATGGAATATTTTTCCCCGATTTTGTTACATTCTTGATTCATGCTCCGCTTCTATTAATAGTAGCGTTATTTTCTATAGCCTATAGCCTTCCTCGATAAATTGACTATCAAATAGAAAAATAATATTTCAATTCGGACCAGCACTTCCTGAGATCCTAGCGTTCAAACAAACAAACTCTTCAGCTTTATAATATTAGTATAGAAGTATAGATACTATTAGCATCCTGAGATTTTATACGCGTGGTTGCCGATCCTGTAATTTGCCTGTGAGTAAAAGCAGCTTAAGTATAATTTCAGACTCTAAATATGTATTTAAATATATATATTTTAAATTTAAACATTATCCGTTAAGGCGTTTCGACGTGATTGCGCATTAACATCAAAATATCCAAACATTGATACTTACCTGTGATATTTTTCATATTAGTAGGACATACATTTAAGAAATCATTTAAAATGTTGCCGTTATTTGTTATTCCAAACGCATGTGCACCACACAAGGAAGTTGAGAAAGCGTAGGGCAGGGACCCTCAGGGACGTGCTACCACTTTCCTTTACACCTCAGGGATATTACGGTCCACGGGAATGTAAATGACGGACAAGACAGTTTCACTTATATACCAGTATCAAACGATTGACTGACTCCACATCACACACTTTTACTAGTGGCAGGACTCTTGACAGAGTCCGCCTGGGGGAAGTACCACACCTTAGCCAGTTATTCTACCGCCAAGCAGTAATGTGCAAACATTACTGCGTTCCGGTTTGAAGGGCAATGTTTCCAGAGAAATTACAGGGCTTAGAGATATAACATCTTAGATATCTGGGTGACGACTGCAGTGCAGTGCTAGGTAATGATTTTGACTCTTCATGTTCCAATAGCTGCATGTCACTGTGCTGTTATGTGGCAGGCATGTTGCTTATCTTCAGGCACTCGTCCTGAACGTCTTGTCAATCTTTATTTTAAAAAAAACATCGAGTACTATGTTTGTAGGTTCGAGGTAGTAGATACTCGTATTTTTGAAGTGAAAACTGCTTTTGTCGCACCACACACAGATTTTTCGTGGTGGGCTGTGAATTGAGTTCAAACGCCATACTTCCAAATGAAAGAAATCTTTGGGTGAACTCGGGACCTAAAAGCATGGCCTTCTAGTGTAGATGGCCGCGCTTAGAAGACTTATTTAGACGACAATGCTTTGATGATTGATTCCAGACAAGCAGCGCCCTCTAGTTTCGCCCGCGTAATTTCCAAAGTGAGCTATGAAATTCTGAGTTATATAAGTTTTCACTTGTATCGGCAGTCCATAGAGCTGATTTTACTTTTAGCTTTTAGCTTTAGCTTACGAAGTTGGTTAAATCTGCAGTTTTTATAACACATTAGAGCGGCCCGTTCTGGC
This sequence comes from Ectropis grisescens, assembly GCA_017562165.1. Taxonomy (NCBI): domain Eukaryota; kingdom Metazoa; phylum Arthropoda; class Insecta; order Lepidoptera; family Geometridae; genus Ectropis; species Ectropis grisescens. The sequence goes on along the minus strand of CM029797.1, from coordinate 1,092,540 downwards.
TTTGCTCGGGTATATAATAAATATGTAATTTGTAACAAAAACAAATCGGCTGTTGTAGAGACTCTCGATAGAAGCGAAAACTTATAACTCAGAATTTGGTAGCTAGCTCTCTGGAAACGCGGGTGAAACCGGAGTGCGCTGATAGTCTGGAATAAGTCCTCAAAGCATTGTCGTCTAAATAAGACTTCTAAGCACGGCTATCTAGATTAGATGGTCATGGTCCCGAATTCACCTGAAGATTTCTTTTATTTACGAGCGTGACACTTAAACTCGATTCAAACCCACAAGAAATCTGTGTGTGGTGCGACAAAAGAAGGTTCCACTTTAAAAACTGCGACCATAAATTTACATAATAACTATCCTATCTCTCAAGTTGGGCCAAACTACACTTAGATGCCAACGTTTATAATATCGGTTAACTTGGTAAAAAGTTTACACAGAACAAACATCACACTGGGTTTTACATATAAATATATCTAATTATTTCCAGGCAGCTGACTTACCCGCCGTTATTCTGCGATCTGGCTGATCCGTTGCCGTCCGCCATCTTTTCTACCTTTATCTTTTCTAGACCTGGCGTGGACACGTTCGAACTCAGAACCTCTACCTCCGCTTCTCCCTTCACTAATGTCTCGTTTACTTTTTCCACAGCTTCTGACATATCTTTTTTTCTTTACTTTCTCAACTTTCTTCTTGTCTTCCACGTTATCTTTTTTCTTTTCATCCTCCTCTTTTTTCTTCTCCATCACCTCTTTTTTCGGCTCAATTGGGTCTTTTTTCTTTTCGTTTACGACCATTACTATTGGTTCTATTTCTTTTTTAACGACTTCCACTTTTTCAGGAACCGTGTCTTTTGGTTCTTCAACAGGAGTTATGATGCTGTCCACTATTTTTGTCGCTTCACTGCGTATTTCAGACGTAACAGCCTCTGCAGCGGCTTTCTCTTGCTTTGCCATCTGATTTTTCATTTCTGTTAATTTTTCAGAAATTGAATCCTTACTTTGTTTTACGTCAGCTTTAGTTTTTTCCGCAAAATTTTTAAACTTTGGCTCCATTTTTATTTCTCTTGATTTTGCTGATGATGTAAGAATGTTTTCTCGAGATATTTCAGGGGTTTTGAGTATATCGTCTATTTTTTGTTTTACTTTTTCTAATTGAGGATCATTAAAGGGAGGCTGTAGAGGTCTAAGCTTAAGATTTTCTTCAGGTGCTGATTTATCATCTTTATCTTCTTTAGCCTCTTTTTTAGGTTTACCGTGACTTTTATCACTTTTTTCTTTTCGTCAACTATTTTCACTTCATCTTTACCAATCAATGAGTCTTTGGAACTAAGCCTTTCAATATTGCGCTTTTCTCGCGCTTTCTCTAGTGTATTTGGAAGTTGATTAGTTACAGTTGTAACAATTTCTAAGGGTTGTGAAGTTATTGCCGCAGTTGTCATAGAAACAATACTTTTTTTAGTCATTATTACTAATTCACCTTTGTCGTTTGTAATTTTTATACCCTCGACCTGCGTTTCGTTGTCTTGTTTTGGAATTTCTTCAGGGTCAGTGGCAGAATCAGACATGCTTTTTGTTTCTTTCTTTTCTTTTAAGCCATTTTTTTCCTTTGTAGATTCTTTTTTACCAATATCATTTATTTTTCCATTTGATTGACTTTTGTTTGATAGTTTACTATCACTTCTTTTTAATGGTGGCTTGCTAGCCAAGTTTTTTGTACTTGAAGCTCGGTTTAAACTTTTCATACTATCGGTTCTGTTGATTGGTTTTTTAGGTTCAACTTTAGATGGAGCAGGTGGTTTTTGGATTGATTTTGTGCTAGGAGTTCTGCTAATTGGTTTTGGAGCCGGTTTAGTAGTCGCAACTTTTCGTTTATCGGGACTTGGGTCTCTGCTTGGTTGTTTAGATCCTACTTTGGATACTGCAGGTGTATTACCAGTAGTTTTAACTATTTTTTTTCCAACATTTAACTTTGACCCAACTTTAGTGCCTATTTTGGAATCATCGACAGGGCTTTTATTTGGAGTACCTACAATCGGCGAAAGTCGCTTGGCGTTGATAGTTTTATTTGAAGGTGGTGGACCTCCCCTACCAGGAGATATAGGAGGTTTACTTTTGATATGAGGTGGTGAAATATTTAGATGTTGAGCGCTCTGACTCATTCCTCGCTTATCGTGGATTTGACTACCGACTCTAATCGTTTCATGGATGCTGCTGGTACTACTTGACAGAAATCTTTTATCATTATCCATGTAGTTCATTGGAGGCCTTCGCGAAATATAATTGTCTCTTTTCAAAGCGCTTCCTTTAGGGGAGGCAGAACTTTGTCGTTTAGGTATTTTTGAATTTTTAGGAGATCCGCCTTTTGATTGAGGCTGAGACTTAGACACAGACCTGACTCTCGATCTATGTGTCACTGGTTTTGGAAGACCATCATTGGCATTTATAAACTCCTTGCTTTTCGACGCATCTTTGTTCAGTTTTGTAGAGGGAGAGTTAGATCTGGATCTCAAATTGATTTTACTAGGAGAATTACTTCTGGAGTTGGTTCTAGAATTATTTCTTGAAGCAACGACACTTTTCTTCGCTTCTACTTTAGCTGCCTTTTCCGAGAGCCCCATTTCTTTTAAAATAGCTGTCTCTTCCTCGATTTTTTTCTGTTCTGCCTCAGCTTGATGCTTTTCTCTGTTCAATTCGCTGATTTCTCTGATTCCTTCTATATTTTCTTTGAGAAAGTTCCTAGGAGACTGTGTTGGTAAGGTAATAATAGGAGGTGGAAGAGTGGCTGTGGCCATTTTGTCAATTTTTTGATAAAGAATTAGTTCTTCTTCTTTGAGGTGGAGAATTGGTCCTTGAGTTCGCTGCCGAGGTCCTCGGTGTATTGTGGCGCGAGGTTTCTTCTCTGAAGCCTCGACCTTGAACAATTAGAGTAGGATAAAGTGTTAATAAATATGTTTGATTATTAGTGTAAATTAATGTAGTAGTAGTGGTAGTAGTAGTAGTGTAGTAAATGTGTAATTTGTTAGGAGTAGATTTTAAATGGTAGGTATGTGATTATTCTGACAAATGAATAATTTGATTTGATTTAGTTTGTTTGGAGTTGAAGCAAGTTACGCTGTCACGAGATCATATATCAGGGTGTTGTGCGGTTATCGATGTTTTTGTGCTGCAGTCTATGTATTTTTTTGAAGGAAAACCTTTTGGCGCTCTATATACAAATTTTCCGTGGGCTGTAAATTGAGTTCTAACGTTACGTTATCTCAGACTCTCATCTCTCATATAAACTCAGGTGATCTAGATGGCATACTATGTGGCATAGAATAACTGATAATTACATTATAGGTACTCGAATTAATTTTAATTGTGATAAAAATCTTTTGATCATGTCTTTTTTTAAATTCTACAATTTAATGTAAAATTAAATAAAGCTACTTCTCAACTATTTGTCATAGCCATACCTTGTTGAGGTTTTAAGGTCATATTACTATTTAATTTCGTAAAAGTGTATCGTTTGTTTTACATTGATTATTGTGTGTCAAAATAAATGAAAAAAATAGTCACAACGAAATTAAACTTACCTTTGAAGGGAGAGGCGCGTTCGGCGCGGATGTCGACGGGTAGTGAGCGGGGGCTGGAGGGGCGGGACGTCAGCGGCGTCTCCGTCAGGATCGCGAACGACTTCTCCTTCTTGCGCACCGATATCGGCACCACTCTGTGAAAAACATGTAGCTTGGAAAACATGTTTTCTATTTTAATTTAGCAAATTTACAGACTCCGGGGTCCGTGACATTTGTCATATGTTTTTTTTCCTGGATTAGGAGAAGAAAAGAAAAAAAGGGGAGTAGGGAACATTTTCAATCTACGTAATTCTAGCGCCATTTAGTCCGATTTTGTCATTCTAAGTCTCCCTCCTCCCGGCTCAGAGCTTCCACCACGACTACATTTCTGTCAAGCCATCTGCAAGTTGAAATGTCGGATGGTCTGCGGTGGTGCAGACAACGTCCGATGGCGCCATCGGTGTCTTCAATGTAAAATGTGAAAGTTTCATTAGCATTTTACAATCATATTCATTAAATAATCAATTATGTTTTATACCGTTTGGTGTTGAGACTTGAGACATTGGACCTGTGAGGACCGGGATGATAATAAGATGAGCTCCCTCATCTTATTTCCAAAAGCCTTTCCGAGCGCTTGGTCGACGTGACGCATGACCAAAATGCAGGCGTTTATTTGGCGGTTTATTTATTTGGCATATATATTTTTGGTTTATTTGGTAAAAGCACTGCCCAAAACATTGCAATTCAGTGTGTCTGGGGATGCTAGGCTCGCTTCCGACTGATAGTGTGCTTAATCGACTAGATTATCTTTAGACCTTCATTAGTTCAACATGGATAATTTAGATGTGCTTAGTGCATGTAGTTATTTAGGTACGTAGGATAGTGTAGTTTTCATTGTAATTTAGTTTCGATAAAAAAGCATATTCGTAGTAATTAGTATTATAGAATCTATTTCAATTAAAAATTTAGGAAACAACTATTGTAATTGGCAATTGTGCTCAATTTTATTTGCAAGTATGTAAGTATAGCAATGGGAATCTTAGACGCATACTAAGATTCCTACCGAGGCTCATAACTTTGAAAAAGCTGAACCGATTTTGATGATATACCTAGCTAAAACCACTCCTTACTAACTAACCTTTATAAAAAGTTTTTCCGTTCGGGAAGCCACAGATATAAACACAATACCTTGAATAAAATACTATAATTCGTAAATTAAAAATTGAATATTTGAAAAAATACGACATTCTACGGTAAATCTAAATTACAGTAGAATGTCGTAGTAAATTACTATAATATTAATTTAATATAAATAACCCTCTAAATTTTCCCGCTGCTAGGAATCGGGGACTTCTCTCGCAAGGAGAGAGTAAATTCCATAATTCACCATAGTTCCATATCTCTTCGTTCCAGTGTTTGCACACCAATCATGAAAATATGTCGATTTTATGAGCCACGAGAAGTTCGACATAAAAAATCAACATCATCTTATTTCTGCAGCCTGCAGACGTCCACTGCTGGACATAGGCCTCCCCCAATGATTTCCACAATGACTGATCTTGTGCCGCCTCCATCCACCGACTTCGACCGAGACAATATCACCGGTCCATCGTGTGGGTACACAAAAATACAAGGTGGCAATTCGATTATAGTACTCGTATCATACAAATCTGCTGCACTGTCTCCTAAACGTATCCCATATAAATCGTATAAACTGGCAACTTTGTGGGAATTTTGAAGAGTTAGAATTTTTTGTTCGAATAAGGGAATCGCCTATGCACCTTTTGGCACGCCTCTCGATCGACTCCAGAGCCTCAAGTTGATACTTAGCCGGGCCATCCCTAAGATGCGAACAGTACAAGAGCGAATTTGTGCTTGATATAACGTGAGCATGACAGAGTTGCTTCTTTTTACAGCTAAAATTCTTTTTTGTTTGTTTACAATATTGGTAAAGTGAAGAGTAAGACAGGCTCATGACGGTATGCAACACGCTTGTCCATTACAGTCCAGTGGAGTGAAAGCATTTGAACATGAAGAATCGAAATTACTACTTAGCACTGCACTGCGCTCATCCCCCCAAATATATAAGATGACTAGCAGCGCCCCATGGTTTTACCCGTGTAGTGGCGTAGTTCCCGTTGCTGTTATTTTCCGAAATAAAAAGTAGCCTATGTGTTATTTCAGACTATAACCTAACTATATTACTAATATCAACCCGAGCCGTTCATAAGTTCCTACGTGATTGAGCAACAAACATCCACACTTTGACATTAATAACATTAGTTGGATTTATCTCTTTGGCTTGCAATTTTATAGGAAACATATATGCCCTGCTAGAAACTGAAGAGACTGCTAGAAGCTGCTGGAAACATATATATGCTATATGTCCTTAACACTGGAAAACAGTAATGATTGCACAATTCTTCTCAGCGGTGGAATATCTGGCTAATATGTGATACTTCTCCAGGCGGACTATGCATAGAGTCCTACCACTACAAAATCAGTTAACAGTTATTTAGCTACTTTTTACCTGTGCAATTTGAAGTTAAATTACAGCATTAACGACGTTATTGCTCTATAAGCCACGCTCATTGCGTTGTAAAACTAAATAATTGCTAGAAATAGTAATTTTTTAATTCGTTAACAAGTTACAGTTTCATGTGTTAGCGGGCAATGTCAGCAAATGCTATTTTCTGCGATTTAAGTAATAAATAGTGCAACATTTCAACCTTGCATTTACTTCATAAGTTAACTGGAACGGTTTTGTAACTTAACGGTTAAGTAAATATACATTGTAATGTTATAATTGCTGACTTTAGCCCTGAACTATGAAATGTTGTTTATTATTATTGATTTTTTTTCGAATAGAGAGTTTATAAATAAAACATAATTACCATGAGATGTATATAATTACACTCCGCGAGGCATAAGCTGAGCTTTGCATTTGTGTGAGTGTACATGGATAGTGTAGGTGTGACAACCGGCCTTAGGCGCGGCGCCATTCTGTCTCGCCGCGCTCCTGGCTGATTGGTGATCACTCACACTAATGCAAAGCTCAGCTTATACCTCGCGGAGTGTACCACTTTATTAGATAAATTGAATACGTAACTACTAATCAGTGGACCCTGTATTGAAATGTGTTAGGGGCCCAAATGAAAGGTAAAGGTTGTGGATAACATTTAATATTTTTAGCTTACATACGGGGGCCCACTGTAGCCCGGGGCCCCGCATGTAAGCTGATATGGCGATATATGATACGGTGGTAGCTACGCACCTACTACTAACACAAAACACATCTAAGTTGTCCATAGACTGATGAAAATCATGAAGTCCACTACACATTGGAAGCGTGCACACCCTAGCATCTTTACCATTACAGGAATTTATTTCCGTCCGTCTTCAAAAAGAGGTGAATCTTTTTTTTGACGCGAAAACGTCTAAGTAATCGATGAACGCCGGCTGCATGCACGAAAAGGTGTCCCGTTATGCTTATTGTACACTTGCGTCGCATCTATCAATGTTTTGTTATGACGTTGTCATGTTAAACTATTGTATCGTAAATCAAGTGACTTTGCAGACAACTATTTTTTTTTCTCTGATCGTGTAGTAAAAAAAATAATTATAACTTTTAAACATTAATAATTTAAATCTGAGAAACATCTCCTTGCTGAATATAATCTAGACGTAAATAAGCTCTATCGTACCGCATTGTCGTTTAACACGGTCACTGCGAGACCATTTTTCGTAGGCTTTCAGCTAGTGCGTATGAGGTCTTTTCGAGGCAAAGTTGCCCAACTTTCCAGTGCGTCTGGGATCTTTTAAGCCTCACAAAATTGTTTCCTAAAACACCTTCAATATTTACACATAATTGTGAAAATAATTGCTTGAAACTTTACCATTAATAACTTAAAGATGAATCATAATTGAATCCTGCTTCGCCCACAGTTATGACATTTAGATATTGAATAAATTAAAAAAATATAAATGCCATCTATTCTGCCTCACATCGCATTGAAAGACAGTTCTATGAGCGCCTCAACTAGAGTTGGGAATAAAAGAGAATTGCAGTTACGATATTAAACCAATTTATTTACTCAAAATGTTTTTGATTAAAACAGGGCAGGCAGAAGGATTTATTACATCGGACACAAAAAGTAGCAATTATTTTAGTTTCTTTGCAGCCTGGGAGCTTTTTAACGTCAGTTATTAAAAAATAAATTTTTACAGTCTTAAATTCTCGCAGCAACCTATGCACCGCTTTCGTTTAACAACTTTTTTTAAACCCTAACAAAAAAATGGGTGTTATAAGTTTGACGTCAATGTCGTCTGTCTGTCTGTCTGTGTGTGTGTCTGTCTGTGGCACCGTAGAGCGCAAACGGATGGGCTGATTTCGATAGGGTTTTTTATTTGAAGGTTAATATTCGTGCGGATGTTCTTAGCTATCTTTGGTTAATATCGATTCAAGATGGCCGCCTCCACGAAATATTTCTTCACAACCATTCTCAATATGGGTATCAAAAGGAAATAATAAAATACTATACAGTATAACAAATTCAAATCCAAGATGGCCGCCACCACAAAATGGCGAATTGCATTTCTTTTTTCACTACTCCCTCAACATGGGTATCAAATGTGATACCCATATTGAGGTATGGGTGTGTCATTCCTCAATATGGGTATACGATATACTTATATTCAATACCTAAACATTCCACAATAGTCAATAAAAGAGCTTGACTAGTAGAATGTTGTACAAATTACAAATCCGAGATAGTCGAGGGTAAGCAGCGTGCTTCCGTATCGATACTTATCACGTCACTAAGCTAGGATGCGAGAGCGCCCCGCCGCCCGCGTCTCACTTTGTGCGGCTATGAGGCCTACAATTTTTGAGACAGATATACCTCACTCCGCACTGTACGTAACTAATTAATACTCAGTGCGGTTGAGGCTTCTTTGACCTCATGCTACTTTAACATAGCTATTAGGCTAGGCTTTGTAAGAGAAGCAAATTTATATATTTATCTCTTTTATACTCATAGAAATGTTAAAATGATCGCCTCCCGCATAGAGTGAGAGAACGCAATTTTGACTGCCGCACCTGCGAGAAGCCACGCATGTGGTTTGTTCGACCTCATAATGCAATGAACGTGTTAACTTATATGCTTATCTTATCTATTATCGATACAAAAATATGCTTAGTGTTTGTCAGTTAGGTAAATAGCAAGGTGTAGTTATATTTATAAGTTATAACACACGTTAACAGTAGTGAAGTTCTGGCGAACGTCAATAGATGGCGCCACGGTAAAATTAGAACACGCTAACGTTTGTTGACCAGTGATCTACATACAGCCAGTGTGTCTTCCATTGCGATATCTAACTAAATCGACCAGATCGAACCAAATTATCCATTCGTAAGCTACTCTAACGAATAGCGGCAAGTTGCCTGGCCCTATACAACGCTTACAGGGTATCTAATACGAGTCACAGTATCCGGACATCTCTACCCTCATATCAGTGTTGTTTCCGATTTTATTTTGTTTGGATACTAATAAAGTACCACACTGTGTGAATTCTCTCTATTATTCTCCATCATCACCCACTACAAAGTTAGTTTTGTACAATTATATACGGTAACTACTTAATATGATTTCAAAAGTGTGCAGGCAGCCGAGAAACTTAGAAAGTGATATTTTTATAGAAACGACGGTATTTTCTATTGTGGAAACCGCAAACACTTATCCAGTAATACTCTATCGGAGCCTCCACGCTGGCTTCTAATGTACTTAACTGTTCCTGCGCGGTATATCTGTGATTCTACGGTTATTGTAGACTAGATGCCCGCCCCGGCTTCGCCCGTGGTATATTATATAGCACTCATCGGGATCCCGTACATATCCAACGGTGAAAGAATGACTGAAATCGGTTCACTCATTCCTGAGAATATCGATTTCAAATAAAAAACCTCTTCAGCAACCTGCTACGCCACCTGTCGGAAATTGGTAGTACCAACTCAGATTTAGAAAAAAAATTAGCAAAGGTTTATATTCAAGGCACAGATTACTGAAATTCAATGACGCAATCTTTGACACATGCTGTCATGTGTCATGTCAAAGCACGAAACGTACGAAAACTCTCAAAAGGGGAATATTTTTTCCCGACTTTGTTACATTCTTGTTTCATGCTCCGCTTCAATTAATAGTAGAGTTATTTTCTATAGCCTAAAGCCTTCCTCGATAAATGGACTATCCAATAGAAAAAGAATCTTTCAATTCGGACCAGTACTTCCCGAGATCCTAGCGTTCAAGCAAACAAACAAACTCTTCAGCTTTATAATATTAGTATAGATTTACACTTGACGCTTCCATCTAACTTGTAGTCTACGATGGAGCGTCCTTAATTAGGACAAACCGATTCATTCTATAATTATTGAACAAATCAATTTAATAATAATAGAACGGTTCCTATAATCGGAAACATTTCAGAGAGTGTGCAAATAATTTAAGTCTATATTGCGCTTTTTTCTATCTGACTACTCGTTACTCGAAAAAGCAACATCGATGCATGGTTGAGGTTGCAAAGATTCGAACTAAGAGTTTTGATTTCAATTTCGTAACAAAAACATCTAGGCTGTGGAATTCGTTACTTGAAAGGGTTTGACTGAGTGGCCAACCCGATCCGAAGTTCCACCGTGATTGAGCAACACACATCATAACTTAGATGTTTAAAAAATTAGTAGGATCTTGCAAGGGTTCACTTACAGACGTTAGCCCCATGCGGCTAAAATATCATGCTATGTTGTACTGCATATATAATATGAGGCCTCTGGTTCCAATGTGAGGTAGAGCAAGCAACGCGGGCAATGGCACAGAGCAGGTCACTCCGGGGGCTTCAGCCAGTAATAACAGGCAATCCACTGCGCTCGGCACGAGTGAGACTCGCCGTAATGTGCGGCTGGGACAGACGTAATTACGGAAATTACATACTCCGGTGTTGGGGACGGAGCGGGGTGTTAGGCGACAGCGGGAGCGGACGCGGGAGAGGGATTGATTTTTAGACAAATTTATATTTCTCCAAACAAACAACGACTTCGATTTAAAATTAAACTCTGAGTATGTTTCTTCACTTGACAAAATTTCATAAAATAAACTAAACACATTGTTCCAATGATAATGATTTGAATCAGCGAGGTAGTACGAATACATCGTCGCGGTAAGCAAATTTTATATCTTTGTTAACTTTTACAAATAACGATAACGTTTATATGAAATTTGCCTTTGAAGTATGATATACCAAAAAAATATCTAAATCCATTTAGAATTACCGGAACTTACATGCATAAAAAAATTACATCTGAATTGATACCTTTTTTTTTAAGTAAGTTAAAAAACTACCAGTAACTATTACAACAAATAAAAATAAATCATAAATTGAAATAATGTTTACATTTTAAGCCATACATTTGAATCACAAGTGTGTTTTGGAAGAAGGAGATAAGCTGCTGGACGGAAAGACTTAAACGTAATCATAGTCATACGACTGAATAGAAGCCAGATATAAGAAGATAATTGTAAATCTTTCGAATTGTGGCAAAATTAACTTACTTTTCGCTATTGAGTGCCATTTGTGGTTTTGAAATCTTTTAATGTTTAATTTTTATATTATAAGAGTTTTTGTTTATAAATATGATATTTAAAAGACATCGAAGTCCTACTGAAAATATCACCTTTTTATAAGTTTTGAAATATTTACTATCGTACTAACAGATAAATTTTAAACAAATGTTATTTTATTATTTTTATTCCAGGTCCTAGAGATTCAAGTTAGAGTGTATGAGTCGCCACCGCTTCCGCCTGTGTCCGTGCCCCGCGCACCGAGGCGTGTCCAGCGAAAGTGAGTCCGCTCGGACCGCGCTACCGTCCTCGGCCGCAGCCAGCCGTGAAGTGCGCGTCTGCGCGTGCGCCGAGCGTCGCCCCGAGCCCAGCTGGCCGAGTGGCGGGAACGACTCATTCGCCATCGTAAAGTAGTAAAGTTCGAATCCCACCTGCATATGGTGGGACTCGGAGTCCGCCTGAGGAAGTACCACACCATTGCCAGTTATTGTACTGCGAAACAGTAATGTGAGAACATTTAACACTGTATTCCGGTTGAAGGGCAATGTTTCCAGTGAAATTACTGGGCCAGATCCAGATCTTATATGTATGTTTGGGTGACGAGCGCAGAGCAGTTCTTGATAATGATTTGGACTCTTTGTGTTCCAATAGCTTGGTGACACTGTTCTGTTATGAGCAGACTTATTGCTATCAGGCCCATGGCATGCTCGTCTCTTAACTCTATTCTAAAAGAAACTCTGGGTGTTTTGCAAAGTTTGTAATCAATGGCGAAGGAAAACATCATGAGGCATTTTCTAAGAACGACATCTTTCGAGGACTTAAAATGATTTATCTCATTGTCCAGTTGCGAGTTTTCAAGAAACATTGTCCTTTCCTGAGATGTTACAAGCAGGTATGTTGCTCTCCATCAGGTGCATGTATTGCTTGTCTGTCACTCGTATAAAAATAATTCAAATGTATTAAGACAACAAACCGCATTTACATATGTAAATAAATTAGATGTCAATGGTACAATGGTACAATGGCGCCCATTATCGTTCTAGGAAATTTCTAGATAGTTCCCAGAGATGCCTTTCCAGTTCGGACTACTAACAATGAAAAGCGGCTACTTTCCTCGAGAAAAATAATTGAGATTGACTGATGTTCGTAGCTAGGATAGCGATACCGTTTCATCGTTGATGTGCGGATAATCGAACGAAAAGGTTTGGATTAACTTTCAACATATCCTTACTAATATTATAAACGTAAAATTTTGGATGTATGTATCATTGGTGTTTGTTATTCTTTCACGCATAGTTACTGAAGGGATCTAGAATATTGTTTTTATTTTAATTTAACACATTTACTATCCCTGAAACCGTACGTTGTCTCAAAAAGCGACGGGACATGTATGATAGTTGACACAACAATAATGTATAAAGAAAGGGGCAATCTCCACTGGGAGTGGGACCCTCAACGCCATGAAACTGTCATCTCATCTGTTTATAGTCTGCCAAGACTGATTACATGATTAAGAATACAAAAAAAAAAAATTAGCACATATTTATCTAATAGTGGCCGGCAAATAAGTTGACCCAAAAGTGACGTAGAAGGGGAAAGTTCGCGCATGTGCACTTCCACCAAAGAGACCTTAAAAACTTGATTGCCGGCAAATATGCTACTTTTTACTTTTTACCAAGGGTTAATGAAGGGTAAGGGAAATTTGCGGGTAAAGCGGTAAAGGTGCTGCTTGTGTTTAATACACTATCACTGTTTTCCGGTTTGAAGGGCTATGTTTCCAGTGAAATTACAGGGCATATCCTTACCTCTTATATCCCTGGGTGCTGAGCGCAGTGTGGTGCTAGGTAATGATTTGGACTCTTGGTTTGGTGTTTCAATAGCTGCGTGTCACTTTGCTGTTAGGTGGCAGGCATGTTGCTTACCATCAGGCACATGTCCTGCTCGTCTCGCTGTACTTGCTGGTTTTCTGACTTGGTCCCCAGCTTAGATAAAGAATAAGTAAATAGATCAGGCTTTTCCGCACGGTTCCTTTGTAGCAATCGTAAGCAAATAAGGTACATTATGTACATTACTGCTTGCCCGTTCTAGTTCATAGTAGAGACTCAGTTTCCATAGAACTTGAAAAATTGAGAAAATCCTTGGAAATTTACGACATCTTCAATTGGGTGCGTTAATTAACAGACGATCAGTAAATTGTAGGTTACGTATTTGTTACAGTGATTAATTGATCAAGATGTTAACGGTTTCCTTATTGACCTTGAGTCATGCTTATAAAACTTTAGATTTAGCCATTTTTAAGTAACTACTTTTTTAAAGATCCTATGGTAGTTTGTCTTAGGTAGAATCTATTCTCTACGGAAGTTTGGGCTCTCACAAAAAGAGCAGAACCCTACATTCATATAAAATTGCAAATTATAAGTTAAAATTTAAATATTATCAAGGCTTAAAGAAAATTCTCTTTATAAATAATTTTGAAGATTACTAGTTTATGTTAACTTAAAACATTCATTTTAAAAAAAATTGTTCTTAAAATAATTCCTATAATTGAAAAAATTGATAGGTTAGTTCAAATTTCACGCACACCACTATCTTTTCGAAAACTTGTGCGTAATGTCACTTACTTACAAACGGTGCAGTAAAATATCGTGTGGAAACTGACATGTTTCCAGATACTTTCGAGGGCATGTGTCATATCCCCTAACCTAGACTGGGCCAGCGTGGTGGATTATGGGTTTGACCTCGCGAGACAAAGGCCCGAGTCTCAATAGTGGGAATATTTAATAACCTGCTTACGTTAAAAGTTTGCATTTAGCATGCAGTTTTTTTTAATAGTATAGAGTATAGAGTCGAGCAGGATATGTGCCTGATGGTAAGTAACACGCCTGTCCATGACAGCACAGTTAATCACTAGCCTGTGTTCGTCCACAGCTGGAAATATAGGCCTCTTCCACAATCCGCCACTTAGGCCAACTCGGTCTTACGTTTCCAACCGCCACCAGCTGCCTTTCGTATATCGTCACTCCATCTAGTTCAAGTATCTGATTCAACCACAACGAACCACAGATCTCGCAGAACACGTAACATGCAGTTGCGAGAGTACGGAACCCTTGCCCCCGCCGGAGCGTCCCACCGCCGCGCCCACGGGCCCCCGACCTGAGTATTGTTCTCGGTTGCGCAAGCGCATCTTCGTAATGAGTAATTACAGATGTTGCGAGTGTTCGTTTGTTTGTTGGCGGATCACCTGACAACTGAGAGTGATGTATTTAAGGAGGGGCGAGAACGATCGGTTTCACAATCCTGTGGTCGGAGGTTGGATTCCCGTCGGCACCTAAGATTATTATTCACTAGCGACCTACCCCGGTTTCGCACAGGTGCAATGATGATACTATATATAGGTACCTACTAACAAATGGTTATTATGGCTTATTCCTAAGCGTTAGACATATACTATTGCAGACTTTTTCTAGGACTCAGACTCTGGTAGGAGTCCTACCACTAAGTACAAAATATATCGCGAGGAAACCGGAATGTTCGAAGAACCTTTCAAGGACATGTACCATCCATGTTAGAGTTATTGGGTTATAGTTTGTTTTGTCACTCTTGTTTCTCTCTTTTAGTTTTTTTATCTGTTGATTTTTTGTAGTAGGGATTTTGAAGTGGAAACGTCTTTTGGCGCGCTACAGACAGATTTATCGTGGGCTGTGAATTTAATTATAGCGTCACGCTCGGCATTTTTTTTTACCTTTTATAGGTTTACACTTGACCGCCATCTCGCCTGATGTTAAGCGACGATGCGGTCTACGATGGAGCGTGTTTACCTAGAAGAAACCGATTCACTCTCGATTTGAAGACACAAAAATTGCAACTGTCGGCAAAAACCTACTTAGGCAACGCGTGATAAGAAATCTTTGGGTAAACTCGGGACTATGACCATTGGCCATCTAGACATGCATTAAATTTGATGGATAAGTCTAAAAAAATAAAAAAATGGCAATCATAAGAACTGCCCATAGAAGTGTAAACTGATAACTTAGAATTTGATAGTTTGATTTGGAAACTAAGCGAGTGAAAAGAAGCGTAAGAGTGAAGCGCTGCTAGTCAGGAATAACTCTTCAAAGCATTGTCGTCTAAATAAGTCTATAAAGCATGGTCATGGTTAGATGTGTAAAGGTAGCCATAGTAACACGAATAATAAGGATTTCTCGTTGGCCAGGGTTCCGAGTTCACCCAAGATCTCTTTCATTCACGAGCGTGGCGTTGGAGCTCAATTCACAGGTTACGAAAAAATCTGTGTGAGGTGCGACAAAAGTAGTTTTCGCTTCATAAAAATAAGAAATCTGGTATTTTGTGTGTTTTTAATTTAAAATCTATCGCAAGACACTCGGGTGATTCAGGGAAATGTAACGATATCTTTATTGTCATAGTCCATCTAGAAGATACGTGGGAATAAAGAAATACATATAACCCTTCTTACAATCGTGTAATAAATTAAATAACCAAAATTAATGTGCTACTGTTTTGTAGACGGGTTTATAGTCATGAGTCATATGCGCGTGCGCCGGCCGAAGGCTTCGCGGTCTAGCTACGAGGTGCGCGGGCGCAAGGCGCAAGTATCTATCAACTTGAATGAACTTGCATCAAATTATAATCAATGAAATTATTATTGTTATGGCAAAGTAAGTATAAACTAATTAAAACCTAATGGCATTTGTTTTCGTGGTAATAAATAACAATATTATAATATGGAATCACACTTGAAGTATAATACTAAACAAAAAAATAAATTGGAGGTTTGGATGTTTGTTGCTCAATCAAGTCAAAACAGCTTAACAGATCGAGCTGAAATTTAGGACACATATAGCTTATAGTCTGGAATAACAAATAGACTTGACATAGGCTACATTTTATCCCGAAATCAAGCACAGTTCCTTAGGGATCAATCACGTATGAATTGGAACGCCTACTAGATTTTGTTGCAATTTGGAATACCGATAATTTTTAGTCTGTAATCCTTTTCTCCTACTAACATAACATATCATAACATGACATGACCTCTACATTTGACCATTATTTTAAATCAGTCATTTTATACACAGACCTTATCGTAATTTTACGCGGACGAAGTCGCGGGTAACAGCTAGTAGGCTATATATGTACCACGGGCAAAGCTGGAGTGGACCGCTAGTTATAACGTTCTTTGTTTTCTAATTAGACTAGACCGACTAAAACTAATTATGGAAATATTGTTTTTTGTAAATTTTTCCTTTGTCCAGAGGCTATATATAGCTCTGCATTGAGATCTGAAAGTTGTAGAGCCTGGTAGCACTGTCGATGGTTGACGTTTGCAAGACATATCGCTTCGTTTTCGATGTCGTCGGTATCTATACTAATATTATAAAGCTGAAGAGTTTGTTTGTTTGTTTGAACGCTAGGATCTCGGGAAGTGCTGGTCCGAATTGAAAGATTATTTTTCTATTGGATAGTCCATTTATCGAGAAAGGCTATAGGCTATAGAACATAACGCTACTATTAATACAAGCGGAGCATGAATCAAGAATGTAACTCGGGAAAAAATATTCCTTTTTTGAGAGTTTTCGTACGTTTCGTGCTTTGACATGACACATGACAGCATGTGTCTAAGATTGCGTCATTGAATATCACAGATTATATACGTCTTGAATATAAAACCTTTGCTAATCTCTGAGTTGGTACGACCAATTTCCGACAGGTGGCGTAGCAGGTAGCTGAAGAGGTGTTTTGTTTGAAAGCGATATTCTCAGGAATGACTGAACCGATTTCTAAAATTTTTTCACTGTTGGATATGTGCGGGAACTCGATGAGTGCTATATATGTTCGACGGGCGAAGCCGGGGCGGACATCTAGTAATAGATAAAGGTTTTACTCGTAGTAGTGCTAAGAATCCTTGCATAGTCCGCCTGGGAAGTACCACTCCTTTGCCGTCACCAAGTAATTCAGTCACTATACCGCTAAGTATGGTGGTGGTAGGACTCTTGGCAGAGTCCGCCTGGGGAAGTACCACACCTTTGCCAGTTATTCTACCGCCAAGCAGTAATGTGCAAACATTACTGTGTTCCGGTGTGAAGGGCAATGTTTCCAGATAAATTACAGGGCTTAGAGATATAAGATCTTAGATCTCTGGGTGACGAGCGCAGTGCAGCGCTAGGTAATGATTTGGACTCTTCATGTTCCAATAGCTGCGTGTCACTGTGCTGTTATGTGTCAGGCATGTTGCTTACCATCAGGCACATGTTCTGATCGTCTCGTCACTTTTAATTAAAAAAAAAAGTTGCTGCTCTATTATTTCTCTGAAAACATTGCCATTCAAACCGGAGCCGGCAGGGATAACATCCCAGGATTCACAGGTGGACTCTGCAGAGAGTTTTACCGCATGCAAAATTAGGCTGAGGATTGCTTCGCATGCTAATTACGGAGTGAAGCATCAGTGGCATTATATTTGACCTTAAACGCAAGTGACTGTATTGTTTTACACACGCACAAATTACACACTCATCGTTCCATCTCTGTAGTTCAAGCAACAATCACTCAACGTGTTATTATGATAGGATATACGCCCACGACATGCGCTTTGTACTATGACCAGTAATCGTAGTAAGTTATTTTTACCGACTGTAAAAATGTTAATAATGTGAACAAAGTTTACAAGTAGTAAAGTTTCATATTTTGCATGGATGTACAAAAAGTCGGACCTAGTCTCGCTAAAACAAAAACTGTGTCACAAGAGTCGGCCACATTTGCACGTGTGCACTGTCAGGTTGTCACTGATAGGCTGACACTCACACATATACACCAGTAGTGCGTGTAATGACTCGCTGATGTGTGCGCGTCAGCCTGTATGTGACAGCGCACATTAGCAAATTATGTGGCCGACTCGATGGACACAGTTTTGGTTTTCCTACGTAGGACTTTTTTATATGTCCATGTATACCGGTTAGTGCTCAAATACTCCTCAACTGATTTCGAAATTCTTTTTTTGATTCAAAGGATCTAAGTAGATACATTTTATCGAAATCAGTCAAGCATCATACTGTTATAATGTGTGAAATCCAAGACGTAGCTACCGCCGTATATGCCGTATTAATTATACGGGGCCTTCGAGCCCCAACGTGCGTTAGTAAAATTAATAAAAACTAAACTATTTTTAATATCTCTAAATTAAAACTTGTAAAAAATTACCTGAGAACTTAAATGGGACATGAACGCCTATCAGACCTGTCACCATTGTCCATAGAGGTAAAACTTTTAGAAAAACTAAATTCATCTTCAGCTATAAATAAATGATTTAATAAAGCAGTTTGCCAAAAAAAGGCAAGGATAGTTAGTAGGACATTTAATTTGAATTGTTTATAAAAAATATTTGGACAAATAGACAGATAGATAATTATGAGTATTTCATTAATTTTGTGCAATTTTTTTTCTTTTGTGATAATCTTTATCTTTCATGAGGGCCCCCAAACAAATTTATATACAGGGCCCCATCAAGGCACGATACGCCATTGGTTAAAATGTGAAAAAAAAATCGTTTTTAGTTTCGACCACTTGGCATCATCAGTCTGTATTCGTCCACTGCTGGACATAGGATTTCCCATACAACAATATCTGTTATGAAGCTATTCGAAGTCTGATGAAAGATCTCGAGTTCATCACATAATTATGTTCGAACAGACATTGTTAAATAAGTAGTATAATAACGAGACCGTACTGAATGACTATCGTTATGTAGAAATACTGTTTTAATAATTTATGTAAATATCCTCCGAGAGAACAAAAGCACTGTAGGTATTGTCGATGTGTTTGTCCGCTTATGTATTGATGTTTTTCGTAACGGTTCGACAATGAATTTAGACTGATTTGGAATGGAAAATACCTTGTAATATACCGTTAGTAGTTATTACGGTGAAAAGTTTGCCATTATATATATGACTAGATGTGCGCCCCGGCTTCGCCCGTGGAACATATATAGCACTCATCGAGATCTCGCACATATCCAACGGTGAAAAATTTTAGAAATCGGTTCAGTCATTCCTGAGAATATCGCTTTCAAACAAAACACCTCATCAGCTACCTGCTACGCCACCTGTCGGATATTGGTCGTACCAACTCAGAGATTAGCAAAGGTTTTATATTCAAGAGGTATGTAATCTGTGATATTCAATGACGCAATCATAGACACATGCTGTCATGTGTCATGTCAAAGCATGAAACGTACGAAAACTCAAAAAGGAATATTTTTTCCCGATTTTGTTACATTCTTGATTCATGCTCCGCTTCTATTAATAGTAGCGTTATTTTCTATAGCCTATAGCCTTCTTCGATAAATGGACTATCCAATAGAAAAATAATCTTTCAATTCGGACCAGCACTTCCTGAGATCCTAGCGTTCAAACAAACAAAAAAAACAAACAAACTCTTCAGCTTTATAATATTAGTACAGAAGTATAGATATAGTTTTTGCTCGAAAGGGTATGAAACAACCATACAAAATTACATTGTTATAATACGTCTCTCTGTAGCATAGTCAGTCCCTCATATCTGAGAATCGTGGTCAGCATCGGGATGATATCTATGTAAACATCACTGTGTTCCGGTTTGAAGAGCAATGTTTCCAAAGAAGAAGGTTTTAGGTTTGAAGGATAGGTTGGTGGATGACAGATGACCTCGAAAAACTCTAGGTGCATGTTGGTTTCCTCACGATGTTTTCATTCACCGTTTTTAATTTCACATTAAACACCTGACTTCGAAAAGACAGTGGATCTGAACTCGAGGTTCCGGATCGGCAATCGCCATTCTCCCGACTAGACCAGCCGTAACTTTTAGTATTATTAGGATCTTATTAAATAGGTAGTTATTAAATGGCTGCGCGGGCGGCGATGTTCTCTCCGTGTCAAGGTCCCCACTCTCTCACCGCTCATCTCACCCACACCCCATCACAAAGCCATCAGTCTGTGGGCTGGCGTTACCAAACTGAACGATTAATACGTACTTTATATGTAAACCCTGTTACACGCGCCTGTGCGCACCTAATCCTGGGTACGATCTGTACACTCCGAGTCTACATGAGTTGTTCCCATGAAAGTAATTTAAAAGATTCTGAAATCTTCTTGTATACTAGCTGTCCTCCCCGGCTTCTCCCGTGGCACAGCCTATAGCACTCAGGGATCACGCACCTACTTATCCAGCAGTGGAAGAAATTTTGAAGTCGGTCGAGTAGTTCCTGAGAATAGCGCGGTCAAACAAACAGTTTTTTCAGCTTTAACTTTATAATATCTATACTTAATATTATCAAGCTGAAGAGGTTTTTGTTTGAATACGTTAATCTCGGGAACTACTGGACCGATTTCAAAAATTCTGTTACCGTTTGATATGTACCTACGTGATCCCTGAGTTCTATACGCTATATTATCTTAACATATATAAATCTCGTGTCACAATGTCTGTCCTCAATGGACTCCTAAACCACTTATCCGATTTTAATCAAATTTGGACACCGTGTGTAGATGGATCCAACTTAAAAGATAGGATAGTTTTTATTTCGATTAATGGGCTTTATATGACCATATCCGAGCGAAGCCGGAACGGGCCGCTTGTATATTATATACCACGGACCACGGGCGAAGCCGGGGTGGATTTAGAGCCGGCACCCCCTTCAAATAGATGAGTAGTATATATATAATCACAATATTTAATAGTTAATAAACAAGGAGGCCGGCGCCTCCTTGTTCCCTGAGAGATACAATCTAGAACTTTTCAAGGTCAGAGTGAATAGGTACCTTCTAGGTCAACGTGCGTCATCTTCGACCACACCGTCGCTTACCATCAGGCGAGTTGGTGGTCAAACGCGGACCTATACGCGATAAAAAAATATTAATTTCATTTTCGCTTATAAGTGCTTATTTGTGGTATTCAATGAAGTTCAATTTTTGTATAAAAATACATTATTTTACCCTTTTTTCTGCAAAATAAGTTTTTACAATGTCGTATTGACAGGATTACATTTCGTAATTTTTGTAAAATCTACAACTACGTCACTCAGATATGTAAGCTAATTTTAGTTTTTGTTCATATTTCAACAATAACAACAGCCGCCACACTTATTTCGATGAAATTTATATGGGACCGTTCATGAAGCATACCCTTTCGAACAGTATTTCGAAAGGGCAACCCCTCTCGAACAAAGAAATAAATAATAAAATCGGTGTGGGAGTTCTCGAGAAATAAGGTAATATACATAAATAAAACTGGTCAAGTGCGAGTCGGACTCGCCCATGAAGGCTTCAGTAGCAGCAAGTAACATTATATAAAAGTTCTTGTAGTTCGTTGTTACTCTAATCAGTGATTTAAAATAGCAAATTTATGACGTATTAAAATAAAACTACTTACTAGATTCATTCAAACCAATTTTCGTTGATAGTTTACATGGTATTGAAAGAGTCTCTCGCGCAAACTATTCAGTTTAGAAAAAAAATTTGATATAAACCTCAATATCATTTTTGAAGACCTATCCATAGATAACCCACACGTATGGTTTTGATGGAAAAAATATATGAGATTCAGTTCTAAGTATGGGTCACCCCCAAAATTTATTGTTTTTTTTTTCTATTTTTTGTATGACAATCTTAATGCGGTTCACAGAATACATCTACTTCCCAAGTTTCAATAGTATAGTGCTTATAGTTTTGGAGAGAAGTGGCATACGGACGGACAGGCAGACAGACAGACATGACGAATCTATAAGGGTCTCCCGTATTTTTGCCATTTGACTACGGAACCCTACAAAGGTAGCTTGAATTGTTAACCTCCTCCTTTTCGGAAGTCAGTTAAAACAGTAACAATATCATTATTAAGTGTTTATCGATACGAGTATCTCATTACCGTTTTTACGTGATTTGTCCGTAGAAAGGAATGAGGCAAGATGCGCGCAGTCACGACTGGGTACATAATGGTTACGGCACCGCACTTTTTACGCGATTCCAACATTTTCGCGAACGAAACACTTTTTGCCAAATAATTACTGATAGAGAAAGCTGATATTAACATACCACTCAGTACGTAATATTAAATCATCTGTTATTTTTTGGATATACTTCTTTTGGCACTTTGAAAAATTAATGAAAATATTGTTTAATTATGCAATAAAATAATCAAGTTGAAGTGGCAATGGGCTGGCCATATAGCTCGCAGAACCGATAACAGCTGGGGAGTAAAGGTTTTCGAACGGCGACCACGAACCGGCAGATACAGTGTAGGTAGTACACGATGGACCGGTGATATTGTCTCGGTCGCGGGAAGTCGGTGGATGGAGGCGGCTCAAGGCCGGTCATTGTGGAATTATATGAGGGAGGCCTATGTCCAGCAGTGGACGTCTGCAGGCTGCAAATGATGCGCGCGCACACCGACAGACAAAATACGACAAGATGAATGGAAAACTTCATTCGATTCATATTGGTGGACATTTCACACACACCACCATGGACTGGGTTCAGATGGTGTTGTGTGTGACCAAGTAAAGCTTGTAGGTACTATGGGAGCCAGATAGCTGATACAATACTTATAATTTGTAAATGCTTATCTTACATTGAAACGCCTAGAGAAAACAAATATTTGTATTCATCACACGAATTTGCACTGGGTAGGAACCGACACTTGTATTCATCACATAAATATTTGCACTGGGCGGGAATAGAACCCACTCACAGCTTTGCAGGCAGACCAACTAAGTCACGACGTCAAGAGTCAACTGACTCTTCAAAGTAAATTTTTACGATGACGCGCTCAGTGACATACAAACTCGACACACTAGAGTTGATTTGGTTTTTTATATTATGTAGATAATTGGCTGGCCTGGTGGCTTAGTTGGTAGTAAGTCTACCTGCGAAGCCGTGGGTCGTGAGCTCCATCCCCAACTAGTAAAAATATTTGTGTGATGAATTCAAATGCTTGCACTGTGCCTGGATGTTTTCTATGTATAATAAGTAGTACCTGGTTGACCGAGCTTTGCTCGGTTTGTACGAATAACGTAGTGATGACTTAGACCTACTTAGATACGAATTAAATGTGTTTATAAAAGGCTCTAAGTATAAGATTTTCTCAGAAAAAAAAGATCAAAAAGAAAAGTCCTGAGTAGAATCAGGACTTGAACCGAATAAGTCATCGTATTCTAATGACATTGTACGAGTTTTTCATTGTCTAAAACGCGCACAAAATGATGTTTTAAAAAATTAAAAACTAGCTAGATCGATTTATCGTCCCCAAAACCCTCTGTATACATAATTTCATAAAAATCTTTCGAGCCGTTTCCAAGATTCAGATTCTATATATATATACCTACAAGAATTGGTCGTTTAAAGGTATAAGATATGGTTTTTATCTTTCCACAAATATTTTTTATATTTTAATAGTGCGTTTTTTCTCAAAAGGGCAGTTTCTCCGAAATCTATTTGGCAATTACCCTCAAATAGCGTCTAATGCCAAGCAAACTTTGATATAACGGAGAAGGAGCGTTATTTGCGCATTAGCTTTAGTGATATACCTACCACTAACGACTATAATTTCCGTTAAGTTCTGCGAGTGCTGCCCTTCAAATCAGAATATTACCGCATGCAAATCACTGCTAAGCGTTAGAATAACCCAGCATAATCATAAGTAGTCCACTAAACGTTTTCACTACTGAGAACCGGGACCTTCTGACAAGGAGGGAGTCAAGGCCATGATCCACTACGCTGAACCCTGACCCAAGTGTGGATTGGCAGATCCAGTATACTACCCAGTAATGTTCAAACTTTAGATAGGCTGACGATGCTAGAATAACATGCGTGTGTACTCTTTTGCGCTGATGGTAAACCAGATGTAGGTACTACCACAAAAACTTGCAACTTCGGTAGACACTTGTTATTATGTAATTAAAATCAAATTTTCGAATCGCAGCTGATAAAAATTACAAATTATTATTACACTAGTAGCATCCCGCGGTTTAATTTATGGTTTTTTTAAGAGAATGACGAGACGATCAGTTTATGAGCCTGATGGTAAGCAGCATGCTTGCCACATGACAGCACAGTGACACGCAGCACTGCACTGCCTTCGTCACCCAGGTTTCTAAGATGTTACATCTCTACGCC
The DNA here is from genome assembly GCA_017562165.1 of Ectropis grisescens. Classification (NCBI taxonomy): domain Eukaryota; kingdom Metazoa; phylum Arthropoda; class Insecta; order Lepidoptera; family Geometridae; genus Ectropis; species Ectropis grisescens. The sequence goes on along the minus strand of CM029797.1, from coordinate 1,068,217 downwards.
CTGTAATTTCTCTGGAAACATTGCCCTTCAAACCAGAACAAAGTAATGTTTTTGCACATTACTGCTTTGCGGCAAAATAACTGGCAAAGGTGTGCTACTTGCTCAGGTGGACTCTGCCAAGAGTCATACTACTACAATTATTATAATTGTAGATCCCGTTATTTTCTTGGAATAAAAAAGTAGACTATGTGATATTCCCAAAGTGTTTACATATACTACGTATACAGTTAGATTTTCCGCACGGTTCCTTTGTGTCAATCGTAAGCAGATGCCGTTTGTACTTTCTATGGCAACAGAGTGTTGTGCCGCGACAAAAGTATGACACTTCCACAAGAGCGACAAGGCAAGAAAGATGCTACCCGTGCTTTCGGTGTAAAGCGTTTATGCCAACTCTATACGTAGTATTTGTAAACTCTTTGGCTATTCCAGATAATCCACGTACCAAATTTATTTTAAATCCCTTCATTGCTTGAACGTAATATTACGCATTTTTTAAATGACTACCCCATAATTTTCTCACGTAGTTACTGTTCCCGTTATTTTCTTGCAAAAATGCCTAATGGCTTATTCCAGATGATAATCTACCTTTGTACCAAATTTCAACCCGCTTTGTGCAGCCGTTCCGACGCGACCTGAACATACAAACTTTGATATTTATGATATCATGTTCATAGAATAGGATACAGTATAGGATACAGGATAGGATTCAGTGTAGGGTACAGTATAGGATACAGGATGGGATACAGGATAGGATACGGGATAGGATACAAGATAGGTTACAGGATAGGATACAAGATAGGATACAGGATAGGATACAGGATAGGATACAGGATAGGATACAGGATAGGATACAGGATAGGATACAGGATAGGGTACAGGATAGGGTACATGATAGGGTACAGGATAGGGTACAGGATAGGATACAGGATAGGATACAGGATAGGATACAGGATAGGATACAAGATAGGATACAGGATAGGATACAGGATAGGATACAGGATAGGATACAGGATAGGATACAGATAGAATATTAGTAGGCGTTTAGAACGAAGGGGTGTAGTAAAGTTTCGTGTAGGGTAGTTAGTTTAAACAAGTCAGTTCACGCGTGGTAGTAGGTTCGAGCCCCACCTAAGCGACTGAGCATTGTGTACAGATAAAAATATGTCGCCTTCGTCACAATGAGGTTTGTCATTAGCACTGATTTTAAAAGGCGAAGGAAATCATTGTGAGGAATCTGACCAATAAAAAATAGCTATCTACGTATTTTTCGGCCCGTAAAACGAATTTCAACAAATTGGACGCGGGCCGCAGCCGGTTTGAGTTGACCCGTCTTGTTTTACGTCACCACAAATTATTCCAAGTTTGTGTACTTCCTTTGTTGAGCTGTTATTACATAATGTACATAAATTACACGTTGCGGCGATACTTTGATTTTGGATACGATCTTGAACCCGCGCTCGTTTGGATTTTAACGTTTTTTACAGATTCAGACTATTTGTAACATATTTACATTAAAAAATACAAAACATTAACAAAAAATAACATTTGTAATGTAAAAAATATATGAGACAAAAAATTGGCAGACAGGAACTACCGACAGAAGTGAAAACTTATAACTCAGAATTTGACAGCTGACTTTGGAAACTACGCGGGTGAAACCGGAGGGCGTGCCCATGAGCATGGCCATCTAGAAATGCTGACTTTTTATATGGACCATTTCTAGATGGCCAATGGCCATGGTCCCGAGTTAATTTGAAGATTTTTCTTATCATTCCCGAGCGTGACGCTAGAATTCAATTCAAATCCCACGAAAAATCTGTGTGGCGCGCCAAAAGAAGTTTTTTCTTCAAAAAAAAACATGTATGTAAAACATTATGACAGTAAATTTTTAGGATCGGCTCGCACATAGACTGACAACTGTTTCTTTAGAGTGAATTGTTATGATAGATGACACTGACACTCAAATTTGCATCCTGAAGTTAGTTGCATTTGCACTTGCAAATGGGCCAATGTTTTGAAATGGCCTCTATACTGCCTAGCCAACTGTAGACAAACGCAGAAAGAGCGTTAATTGCGCGTTAGCGTTCGTAGTACTTCTGTTTTTTTTTAATAAGAAATGACGAGACGAGCATGACATGTGCCGGATGGTAAGCAACATGCCTGCCATATAACAGCACAGTTACACGCAGCTATTGGAACATGAGTCCAAATCATTACCTCGCACTGCACTGAGCTCATCACCCAGAGATCTAAGATGTTACATCTCTAAGCCCTGTAATTTCTCTGGAAACATTGCCCTTCAAACCGGAACACAGTAATGTTTTACATTACTGTTTGTTAAATAAGTAAAACTTATACATATGTGTGTACACATACACTTTTTTTTTATAAATGGATGAAAAATCTTTATTGTACATTTCACACCACACCCAGGTTATTTCCATCAGAGAATCGTAACGAATTCCCCAAATATAGATGTTCTGGCGTCAAAATAATACTTCGATCACTTGGAAATAAGTACATACTTAAAATACATAGAAACCCACTTATTTATAACTTTCAAATAGTGCAAATAACAGTACATAAACTACTTAGACATTTTTTTGCCATAATGTTACTCCATATTACTCACGAAATGTGTTACATTTTTAATTATTTCATGAATAAACTCGTTCCAACATTGTTCCATGGTTGACGTTGTAATAATTATTTATTTATTATATCTTAGTGGTTTTGTTTCGTAATAATAACATCTAAACTGTGGAATACATTGCTCGAGTGAATATTATCTGATAGTTAGAATCTTGGTGTGTTTTAGTCGACAGCGAATCGGTAATTTCGTTCTATCATAGTTTGCATCGTCGCGAAACAGAGATTAAAAAGATTTAGTACAAGTATGTATCTCAAATAACTATCTACTTTTGTGATAAGAACGTCAAGGCTATGGAATACGTTGCCAGAGTGGGGTTTGCTCGATGGTTATAATCTTTGTGTCTCCAAATCGAGAGTGAATCGGTTACTTTTAGGGAAACACGTCCCATCGTAGGCCGCATCGTCGTTTTACATCAGGCGGGATTGCAGCCAAGTGTAAACCAATAGAAGTTAAACAAAATATACATTGGTAGTAGGAAACCAAAATGGAAATGCGCTAGCAACATTCCTCGCATGGAACATGATAAATGAATTAAGAAATTCCATTCCATTCATACGCAACAGTGCATTCCACGGTCAGACTATGGTATGCGTTGCATGACCAGTCGGCTGATCAAGAGTTTTGACCGCCCTGGGCCAATTGTAAGAACGCTCTCCCCCACAGGCATATTGAAATCGGGAACTCCAAGGCTTCAATTCACTTCAATTCAGAATTCACTGCGTATTTAGTTTAAATGTCAAAAAATATTTTGGTGCGCAATACACACAGATTTTTCGTGGGCTAAGCTCAAGCATCGTGCTAGTAAATGAAAGAAATCTTCGGGTAAACTCAGGACCATGGCCAATGTTAACGCATTACTTGATGGCCATGGTTAGAAGCAAGGCCGTCTAGTCTAGATGACCATGCTTGGAAGACTTCTTTAGACAAATCTTTGAAGATTGATTCCAGACTAGCAGCGCTCTGCGGATTCACCCGCGTAGTTTTCAAAGTGAGCTATCAAATTCTGAGTTATACATTTTCACTTCTATCGGCAGTCCCTATGACTGGCATAGGTGTGTCAGATAACCCTATACGCAGGGGATGCATGGAGAACAAAGAAATGACACAATACGTGCTCATGTCATGCAGTAGTGTGTCAGATCAACGAGCAGAAATCCCAGGAGACCTTTTATAACATGAAAAGGACGCTGGCTGGGTTAGCCTGGGCTGGTTGTAGTAGAAAAAAGGGAAGTACGAGCCATGCACAATGGCCCAAATATGAGACAAAGTGCGAAAAAGGCCACGACAAACTACATATGATTGCCAATTTTTTTGTCTCTGTGTAATATAGAAATAAAAACACAATATAATATACGGTCTAGATTAAATAATACATATTATGTTGATACTGTATGTGAAGACACGATTGATACTAAGTAAATAAATTTGATTTGATTTGATTTCAGCGCCCCCGCTTCTGTCGCCCTAGGCTGCAGCCTAATTTGCCTATGAGTTAATCAGACCCTATGCATGAGTGAGGGCTTTCTTCATGGATGCAATGGTGGCTCCAAGTTAGGAGTGGATTGGTTTCTATTTTATAACATATACTAATGGGACGAGCAAGAAATTTGCTTGATGGTAAGCAACAAGCTTGCCCATGTCACCCAAGTCCCACTTAGCAGTTTGAACATATCATAAGCAGCCCACTAATGTTCCCACTACTGGGACTCGGGCCGTTCTCTCGCAAGGAGAGAGTCAAGGCCAACCAAGCCGACCAAGTGCGGGTTGGTGGATGACACATGACTCTAATTTTATTATTCAAGGTCAACCTGTTGGATTCCTTGCCATGTTTTTCTTCACTGTTTTTATATAAAGTTGTTTAAAAAGACAGTGGTGCCCGTGGGATTTGAACCCAGGCTCCAGGCCGCCAGCCGCCGTTCTCCCGACTACACTAGGTGTAACTTACTTTAACGTCATTAAAAATTCGAAGACGAGTGGAGTTTGTAGTGGTAGGACTCTTTGCAGAGTTTGCTCGGGGAAGTACCACGCCTTTGCCAGTTTATTCTACCGCAAAGAAGTAATGTGACACTGTCACTGTGTTCCGGTTTGAACGGCATAATTACAGGGCATAAAACATATTATATCTTTGGGTGACGAGCACAGTGCAGTGCTAGATAATAATTTGGACTTTTCAGGTTCCAATAGCTGCGCGTCACTGTGCTGTCATAGGCAGGCATTTCGCTTTCCACCAGACACATGACCTGCTCGTCTCGTCACTCTTTAATATAAAAAAAGTAGTGTGGCACTCGGAGACTGCCGCGGTAAAGCTATTGCATGTTGCATGCATTTTTATCAACATAAGCAATAGGGATGTTAACAATTTTTCTGAATTGCTTTTATTTTGAAGAGTGACATTTGCTTACCCTAAAAAATATCACGGGAAATCCGTTAAGTTGGCAACACTTTTTAGTCTGTAAAGCTCATACAAATAAGATTCAAAGTCCAATGACCGAATGGGGAGGACGGCGTTACGGTCTTCCATCCCTCTTTCTTGTGAACATAAGAAAGAGATGCACGATCACTAAAATTCGGTCCCCAGGCCCGCGATAAAAGCTATGCAATAGCTTAAAAAGTAAACCGTATACCTACATTCGATCGATGAGTAGACACCGGCCGTCGCCTTAACCCTAGGCACACCCCGGACACTCCACTAAAACTCCATACAACCGCCGCTGTGGAGTTGCCTACTCTTCACACAACTACGCAGATGTCGTTCGTACACACGCGTGAATGTGTGCGTTAGCGCTAGGGCTACTGAATAGTTGTGCCCCTTGAGTTCACCTGGTAACGTAGTCTATAAACTTGCTATAATGTTGAGTTACATAAATAGAATGGAGCCAAATTACACTATTCTAATTAAAAGGGTGTTTGCACAGATTTCTAAATTGTTTCAGAAATCTGTGGGTGTTTATATTGCCGCGTAAAATGAAACGAAACCGATGATTATTTTACACTTACCCATGAAGGAAACTTTATTCTGTCACTACAATTATTCCTCCAGGCATTATCAATCCGTGCTTGGGCACATAAGTAACTGGCTGTGTGAGTTACGAACTTTGAGTTAAAAACGACTTCGTTATTATAAATAAATAAATATTGGTAGACAATTCACACACAACACCATCTGAACCCAAACTAAACAAAGCTTGTAATATTATAAAGCAACGTTATTGAAAAGTTTTTAATCTTACGTTATTTTATCATTAGGAAATTAAATAAAGCTTTTAATCTTGTCCCGTTTAGTTGACGGACAGCCGTAAACAGCACAACAACCCACCATGATGATATTTCGTTAGGAATTAGATGTTCGATACCAGCCCTTCGTTGAGTGCTCCTAGCGTATCCGAAACGGCCTGAGGGGTGAGGAAGCTTGAAATTAGCGGGGGGTGGGGAGTGTCCGTTCTATCTGTATTATCTATTCTATGCCCTAGGCCTAAACCAGTCCAATTGGAACCAGCTCTGGGTGATCGGAACCAGTTTCACTTTTACCCGCCGTCCTCTCATTATCTATTCTATTCTATGTAGATTTTATCGGTTTTATTTTCCAGTTTACTTTCGATTGAAATATTTTGGTTAGTGGAAACTGGTTTGCGGCGAACACCGTAATTTGTGTTATTAAAAGTATTAAGTAAATATTGTTGAAGATTTATCACATTCTATCTAGCCACACACAAAGCAAAGTTTTTACTATGAAAAGTAGTTGAAATATTACAAGAGGTACAATTATATTTGTACAGTGTCTGGATGTTTCTATGTATAATAACTATGTATTTAGAACTATATAAGTATTATATCAGCTATCTGGCCGCCATAGTACAAGTTTTGCTTAATTTGGTTTGGTTCTGCTGGTGTTGTGTGTGAATTGTCCACCTCCACCAATATTTATTTATGGGCAGCTTTAAATTGCGATTAAAACAGTGGCTTATCGAGCAGTCGTTCTATAGCTATGAGGAATTCATTCAATTGAAATTGTAACTTAAGCTTTTAGACATGAACATTAGTAGAATTAATGATTGTATAATTTATTTTATTTTATTAATTTATGTGGACGTTGTGAATTTATAAATCAAGTATTATTAGTTAATTTAATATATTATTATCTTATTATTATTGAACGATTATGCTATTTATTAATTACTGTAATATATGTTGCAGTAGGTACGATGATACCTACACAATACACATGATTGTGTAGCATTAAATAATGTTTCTGACTTGTAACATATGTTATCAATAAATTATTATGATTATTATTTATTTAACTGCACTAGTAATTAAACACTTTTTTTAGAGATTTTATAGGTTTACACTTAACCACCGTCTCATGGGTATGGTCCCATCTGGCCCGGTGCCTTGGCCCGGTACCGGGCCAAATGGGAAAAAAAAGTTTCATCTGGCCCGGTGATATATTTACCGGGCCAGATGACACAAATCAAGTGCCATCGTCCCCGGTAACAGGAGAAAAGAGGATACGCCTCGTAATTTGTGAAATACTAACTACATGCATCTATAAAAGGGATGGAACTTATAAATCAAACTACTTAGGAAACAATAATCAGTGTTTATTGTGAATGACGCGATATCAACTCCTGTCATAAAACTTAACCTGAAATAGACTTCCTGTAAGGGGATCATTTTGAATTTGAACATAATAATAATATTTTTAAATAATAACAATAATCGCCAAATCCAAAATACTACGAATTAAACATAATTAAGTAGGTACGTACGTTTTATAACACACAAACAGTCTCCAATATGTTTTATTATAACTTTCTTTTAAAATCACAGCTTCTAACATAGATAATCTTAAATAAAATAAATAATCACTAAATATTAAATAAAATTTCAGAATTTAGAAATTCGAAATTTAGCTACCTATCGCATTTTTTCTAAAAAATTACCGACGGTTATTTGACCGGTCACCAGCTCCGTAGTAGCCTCCTGAATAAAATCTTTCACAAATTACACATTTTCACAAATTACGAGGCGTATCCTCTTTTCTACCGTTACCGGGGACGATGACACTTGATATGTGTCATCTGGCCCGGTAAATATATCACCGGGCCAGATGAAACTTTTTTTTCCCATTTGGCCCGGTACCGGGCCAAGGCACTGGGCCAGATGGGACCATACCGTCTCATGCATGCATGTTGCATGCATTTTTATCAACATAAGCAATGGGGATATTAACAATCTTTCGGAATTGCTTTTATTTTGAAGAGTGACATTTGTTTACCATAAAAAATATCACGGGAAATCCGTTAAGTTGGCAACACTGCTAAGAGCATTTGGTCTGTAAAGCTCATACAAATAAGATTCAAAGTCGAATGACCGAGTGGGGAGGACGGCGTTACGGTCTTCCATCCCTCTTTCTTGTGAACATAAGAAAGAGATGCACGATCACTAAAATTCGGTCCCCAGGCCCGCGATACAAGCTATGCAATAGCTTAAAACTCCTTCAAGCCTGCCGGAAGAAACTTAGTTAAAAAAAGGACTCCGCTATGTAGTCCGTCGGAATGAATTGTTTTGTTAGCAGATTCTAATCAGTAGTAGCACAGTTTACAAATTATTCGCGCCAGTAAAAATTCCTCGCAAACCGCTCCGGCGCGAAAACTCATTATTATGTATTTGTGCCGTAATTATATTAAACTAACGATGTTAATAATATAACTCGTGTCTTAGTCATGCGAGGACAGCAAACGAAAGTTAATAAATCGGCTGGTTTTTAATAAGTGTCGGATACGACTGGAACAGGTTGTCGGAGGGAGCTCTGTCGACTAACTTGTTGAATACTTTTAAGAATTAACTCAGTAAACATAAGTAATTTAGTTCACAATGAAAAAATTAAAACCTATTTCAATTTAACTATTAAACTAAAATACAATGAGAACTACACTACGCTACATATACCTTACTGACTACGTAACTATTAATTATCCATTGACCAATTAAAGTCTACAGATAATCAAGATGTTCAAGCCCATTAATTATCAGTCGGTTCATTACAAGTCGTAAGCGTGTCCAGCATTCTGGCGGCATTACCATGCTGAATGGCAATTATACGTTGGGCCAGCATTTTAGTCAGGCACCGCGTCGACCAAGCGCTCGCATAGGCTTCTAAAAATGAGATGAGCTCATGGCCCCTATTGACTTAAACAGGCTTTTCGTAATGTTTTACTTCACCGTTAGATGTGTTGTTGATCCATATGAAAATATACTGAGAGAAGCTGGTGAGATTCGAACCTTACGATCTTACGTTTGTAAAATCAGATTTTGCATTCATATGACTACTTTCTATTAAACCTATTTGTTTTTTTGCTAAGGGAAGAGGTATTTTTGTACGCGGTCAGGATAATTTGTAACATTAATTAAACAACCCAGTGGCTTAGTTGGTTGCGAATCTGCTTGTGGAGCCGTGTGCCGGTTCGATTCCCACACTGAACAAATATTTGTGTGCTGAATACAAAACTTTGTTCTGTGTCTGGGTTATTCTATATTATAAGTAAATATTTACTTAGTTTGGCTACATGGTGCTGTGAGGGAAATGTCCACCAATATAATGCCACCTTCAATGTTACGTGTCCATAATTATTCATCTGCTTCAAAGTCAAGGATCCGCTCAGTCGTGTCAACCAGCACCTGACAATAGGGCTCGATAATGAATCTACGAAACCGACCATCACAATTGAGATTCTCTAAAAAACTAGCAAAAACACCACAGAATATAAACGTCCCATTATCTTACGTATTTCCGGTACTTTTTACAGCTGAGTAGTAAAAACAGCAAACCGCTGTCATTGAGGACGATGGACATCACTATTATTAAAGCTGTAGATTTTAAGACTATTATTAACAAAATAGATTATTTTTTAGTAGACTAGGAAATATCTAATTGTACAAAGTTTTTTTTAACGACGAAAATACTTGACCGCCATTTAGCCCGATTTAAAGCAATGACGCCGTATACAACGGATTGCGCTTATCTACTGGACGATAATCAGATATCCATAAGAGAATACCCACTCAGTTAATGTATTCCACATTTTAGACGTTCTTAGAGTGACCGACCACACTTAAAAGAGTCCAAAATCTTTGAAGACGTTATGAAATATTTCAAAGTAGAGCAACATCTGAATAAACTCACATTCAGAAATGAATATTAGTATGATAATGTGAAATAAAGAAATAATAATATGATGTGTGTCGATGACTCGGATTAAAATACTCATTAGCATATTTATGTCAAGTGCGTGAGGAAGACAGTTAATTCAAATCAAAGAATGAAGGGATATCTATAGAGAGGAAAAAAGAGAAATTTTGAAACGATTCTGTGTTAACTGTCGCCTATTGCTTTTTGATTAGGTCCTATCTCAACTTTTTTTTAGAAAGGAACCTGTGTTGTTTGACCTTAGATGGCCTTTGGCCTAGCGAACTTCGGGCTAGCTAGAATGCGTAATTTTATGCGTGACAACTTCTTTCGGCCTTTCTTGAGAAAAAACAATTGTACACGCGACTCTGTTACCGTTACCTATCTTTACAAATATTATAAAGCTGAAAAGGTTTATTGTTTGAACACGCTAATCTTAGGAATTCCGGTTTGAAGGGTAATGTTTCCAGAGAAATGACAGGGCTTAGAGATATAAGATCTTAGATCTCTGGGTGACGAGCGCAGTGCAGTGCTAGGTAAGGATTTAGACTCTTCATGTTCCAATAGCTGCGTGTAACTGTGCTGTTATGTGTCAGGCATGTTGCCTACCATCAGGCACATGTCCTGATCGTCTCGTCACTCTTTATTAAAAAAAAAAAAAAACTACAAGACCGGTTTCAAAAAATCTTTCACTGTTGGATATGTACGTGATGCTTAAGTGGCTTTTGCTTAGGCTATATGTCATGTAGTACGGACGAAGGCGGGGCGGACCGCAAGTAACGTAAAACTGTGGACATAAAATACCAATTGTCGCCTTTTCAAGTATCAGGATTCAGGATGTCCGAGGGGGAAAAGGGGCAGTGGTATTAGATCATGAAGACCAGATGCACACTCTCCGAAACGTAATAGGCCGATAAGGAAGTTACTTTTGTGCACGAGTCTGCCACTGCCGTAGTTGTCTGCATAACCACCAAAGAAGTCTTCGAAGCTCTCGCAGATACTGCTTGAATAGTATACGACATGTTGGTCTCACTGAATACTCAGGTAAGATGGTGGTCAAGAGAAAAATTGAAAATCTGTGTCATAATTTTTATTTTTGTTCTTAACCCACTTCAAAGAAGGAAGAGATTATGAATTCAGTTGTATTTTTGTACGTTTGTTACGTGATAGCTCTGCCAATTAATTGTGAATCAATTTTGATGGTTCTTTTTTTTGGTAGATCATAGTTGTCCATACAAATTGTATCGAAATTGGTGCGGTGGTTTGCGTTGAATGAACAAAAAAATAAAATTTACTTGAATATAACTCGATGACTTAGTAGACATCTTATGCAATTTGATCTTGTGTTAAATTTAATTTTAAGTTGAAGACAGTTTTTATTTCTTTGGAGAAAATAAATAAATTTGTAATTAGTTAGCTCTTGGTGTGGTGCAGGGTAGTGTTTTGTGTCCACCAATATTTATTGATCTATCGACCGCCCTATATAATCTAATCTCTATAAATAGTACTTCAATATTTAAACTTAAGATCTAATAAATAACAGTGTAGTTTTTGCTACCTAACCTTGGAATGGGTCGCCGGAGCGGCACAGCCTTCCCGAAACTGAGGAAAAAACCGTGTTCAAGTGTAGCTGATTTGTTTTGCTGTTAAATATTATTTCGTTCATGGTACAATGGCCGTTATTGATGTTTTTGTAATTCACTAGCGACTCGCCCTGGCTTCGCACGGATGCTTTACTGACACTAAATAATAAAAATGGTTATTATGGGTTATCCCTTAAAGAAACACCATATCAGACTTTTCTGCAGACTTTTTAAATAGTTATGTACAATACTGAAGTAGGCGTAAAGTCCAGCCAGCGTTTGCAATGTCATTTCAAAAAAATTTGTTTATTTATGTTACCACATTAGTATCCTTTAAAATGATTTATTTTCTCTGTTATTTTACGCACGTTTTATACTTATAAATCTTCCTATCTTGAATAATTCTTTTTAATAAAAAAACGTATCAAAATCCGTTGGGTAGTTTTAAAGGTCTAAGCATACATAGGGACAGACAGACTGCGGTAAGTGACTTTGTTTTAAATGTAATGATGTTTCGTCGCTACTCGGGCCAATTTTTGGTCTTATATTTGCACCCGCCATCAGCTGCCTTTCGTATATCGTCGCTCCATCCATGGTCTCTTTGGCCTAGTAGATTGTTTGCTTTGTTTGTTTGGACTGGCTTGCTGCTGAGTCCGCTTGTAGAATTATTACATCATAGCCAGTTAGGTATTCGCCAAGCAGTAATGGGCAGCATTACTGTGTTCCGGTTTGAAGGGCAATGTTTCCAATGAAATTACAGAGCACGGAGATAAAACATCTTATATCTTTTATATATATGAGTGACGAGCGCAATGCAGTGGTAGATAATGATTTGGACTCTTCATTACCTAGCACGGCGCTGCGCTTGATGACAATGAAAACATGTCTCCTTAAAGAGTTATGAAAAAAAAGTGGCAGTCATAGGAACTGCTGAAAAGATGTGGAAACTTGTAACGGCCATGACGTGACATGACATGAGGGCGTGGCCATGAATGTGGTCATTTAGAAATGCTAACGCATGTCCTGAGTTTACCCGAAGATTTCTTGTCATTCCCGAGCGTGACGCTAGAATTCAATTCACAGCCCACGAAAAATCTGTCTGTGGCGCGTCAAAAGAACTTTTCACTTCAAAAAAGGCCAAGGTGGTATTAGACCATGCCGATCAGCTGCACACTCACCAAAATTTGTCATTAAAGAAAATAAGAAAAAATGGATCCCTATGATTACTTATCAATTTTAGTTAGTCATGTTCCAAGATTAAATTGGTTGCAAAATAATTTAAAGAAAATTGAAGATTGTATGTGAAACCACAACAAAACAATATTACACGCTATTATTATACCTAAGTAACTAAAGGTTATAAAAAATCGCTAAATCCCGAAATGGTTCAGCAAAGTCAGTGACTTTGTAAATGGCACCACCAACGCTTTTCCTCATAAGGAAACTAGTCATTTGGTTTTGGATATTGCAATAACACTACAATCACATTTACTCAACTACAAGGTGGTAGCACAATCGTATTTGTGTACCATCTAGGAAATCATTCTTTGGATAGTTCGTAGTTTATGGCTTTGGTCAAAGTTGTAATAAAGTTGTGGCAATTATTTTGTGTTTTAGAGTGTATTGATGCTGACATGACGTAAGATGTGGTTGAATATGGTGAAGTGTGCAAAAAAAAACTAAACGATTTTGGTTTTTGGTGAATCTTTTTAATTTTTCATGTGTCTGACATAGTAGATACTCAATTCAATTCAATTCATTTATCGAACTATAAATTCATAAGAACACTTGGTAACGTCATTAACAGAAAGGCAAAGAATCTGTGCACATAATAAGATAAAATAATAATGTCAAAAATAATAAAGCAGCTGTAAATGGGCCTAGTCAATTACATGCCGCTGTAAAAAGGCTTTGTCGAAGACAATATAACAAATAATCAATACACACAGTATACAGATACTACATTAGTACAAACAATGTAACATCAAAAGTCTTAAAAATCTATTATTTTACCTTATTACAAGATTCTAATTTCGACACATTTCTCTTCCATACGTTACTATCTTTAACAAAGTCGTCTATATTTTAATATGCCTTGCTCAATAGGTAGCTTTTTATTTCATCTATCTATCCAGGAAGCGTAATTGCCTTGGAAAATTATATTTCGCGTTGTTACTTATGTACCCACTACTGGGATTCAGGTTTTTTTTCTCACAAGATGGAAGTATATATAAGTATGATATATTATGGTCTCTAAGTATGTTGTTATTTCTAATGGTAGTATATTTTGTAACGTCATCCTCGACAGATAACGCACATTTCCTAATTATCCTAACACCCCGTTGTACAAACATTACTGACGTCCGATTTGGCAGTCCGAAGGGCAATGTTATCACAGAATTCGCGGACAATGGATAAATCATCCTCCAGCTCTGGGTGACGAGAGCATTGCAATGCTAGTTAGTGATTTGAACTCGTCCCATCTAATTTTCCTACGTGACGCTATTATGGTCAGACATTTTGCTTATTTATCAGGCTTATGCTTTGCTCGTCCTATCATAAAAAAAAACGGTTTTTGCACAATATTTTCCTTCACCGTCAAAGTCAGAGCTGATGGCTGCACTTTGGAAAAATCCAAAGATCCAAAATAAAGATCCAAACATGTTAATGTACAAACATTTTTAACTACAATCACACTCTTATATTTAGAATTTTAGTTTTTTTAAATATAATTTTATAGAAAAGAGTGAGAAGAAAAGCTGGACATGACCTTGATGATAAGCAACGTTTTTGCCCATATCAGCACAGTGACACGCAGCCATTGGAACATGAAGAGTCCTTATTACCTAGCACTGTGTTTGTCACCCAGAGATTTAAGATGTTTTATCTGCATGCCCTGTAATTTTACTGTGTAAAAGATTTTGTATAACAGTTTGAAGAGACTTAGAAAAATTGCCAAAATAAGTTTGGAAATTGAGCGTAACGACGTTTATTATGTATTTTCAGCATTCCATAACATATGGATTCGCTGCGGGTGTGACCAAGCTCGCGGGGTCAAATTGGACCGGCGTCTGAGACACAAATCTACAAAATCATGGACATCAGCCAGGGTATAGGTACCGCAGTGTCAGCTGTATCAATGATACGGGTTACAAGGGCCTTGTACCCGGCCTCTAGCGTGTATAAGCAAACATTTGTAAGTGGTTTCCATAATCACCGCCAGTGCACCGACTTCATAGTTAGATAAATCGGTAGAGCTTATAATACTTAATTCATAAATTGATCTAATTTTTTTTTGCTTTTGAGTCCTTATTTATGGTTTGAAGTTGGCAATTTTTTTTGTTTATAAATAATAAATTATTCTAAATTCTATTCAATGCGCATGAAGTCATTTGCAAATGTTAGTAAAACAATAACTATACTATACCCAAAACAAATAACAAATTGTATTTATCTACCTTACTTGCATGTTTAGGAAAGTAGGCAGGGCACAATATAAAAATAAATGAAGAGAGACCGGACGAGAGTGGTGGGAAGCGGATGGATGCGGAGAGCCGAGGACCGGAGGGTCTACCTAACTACGCTAACTACAAGAACAAAATTAAAAATTTTGACTAACCCCCGACTACCTCGGATTTGTAATCTGTACAACATTTTCATTTGATGCCCATATTAAGGGAGTTGTGAAAAAAGCAATGTATTTCGCCATTTTTTGGTAGCGGCTATCTTGGATCTGAAATTTGTCATAGTGCAAAGTATTCTACTAGTCAAGCCCTTCTGTTTGATACCCATATCGAGGAAGTAGTGAAAAAAATAATATAATTCGCCATTTTATGGTGGCGGCCATCTTGGATTTGTTTTTTTAAGTGTATAGTATTCTACTAGTCAAGCCCTTTCATTTGATACCCATATATTTTGTCCGCCATTTTGTGGAGGCGGCCATTTTGAATAGCACGGATATTAACTTTCAAATAAAAAAAACCGCATCGAAATCGGCCCATCCGTTTGAGCTCTACGGTGTCACAGACAGACACACACACAGACAGACAGACAGACAGACATACAGACATCGACGTCAAACTTATAACACCCCTTTTTTTGGTCGGGGATTAAAAACTGTCTTAGCTTTGATATAGCTCTGTCTTTTCTCTTCTCTTGATATGATAGAGACAGCAATAACAAACCATAGCCGACTTAGCTAGGCGGTAGAGGGGCTGGATTTGGTGGCGCAACATTGGAAAGGCTTATGTCAAGCAGTGGACGACCACGGGCGGGTGATAATGATGATCATAAGTATTCCAACGCCACACCAGTTTCCATAAAACTTATTTGAGATCATTTGGGAAGAACCCTTTCGAACATAAATAAATAAATAGTAATATCTGTCTAAGCATTCTCGAGAAATTCTCGTTCAGGTAACACACATAAAACCTCATCTTTTTTGTGAGTCGGTTAATAATATCGTAGCCCCGGGCTCAAATCCTACGCGCACCACTAACTTTTTAAAGTCATGTGCGTAATACCGCTAACTTAAAAACGGCGAAGGAAAATCCTGAATAACCAGAGGTCATGTGTCATGTACCAACCCGCACTTGGCCAGCGCGGTGGATTATGACCTTGACTCTCTCCTTGCCGAGTCCCAGCTGTGGGGACACTTAATGGGCTTCTTTTGCTGTTGTTGTTTTTGTAAATCTCCTACAAAGTCTTCTACCGCAAAAAAGTATTGTCGCATCTTAGTGCAGTTAGACCTGTACTGTTCGTACAAATATCTGGTATTCATTAATATTTATCTATTCTCCTTCAAGTAATACGGCTCATAATCACAATTATACACGGCTACTGAAGATAGTTTTGTGGATGTTAACTCTATGTGATATTAGTATCTAGAGTTATCTCTTTATATAGCAAATAGTTTTTGAGATTTTTTTTAATAAAGAATGATGAGACGAACAGTACATGGACCTGATGGTAAGCAACATGCCTGCCACATAACAGCACAGTGACACGCAACTATTGGAACATGAAGAGTTCAAACCATTACCTAAGCACTGCACTTCACTGGACCAGAGATCTAAGATGTTATATCTAAGCCCTGTAATTTCTCTGGAAACGTTGCCCTTCAAACCGGAACACAGTAATGTTTGCACATTACTGGTTCGCGGTAGAATAACTGGCAAAGGTGTGGTACTTCCCCAGGAGGACTCTACCAAGAGTCCTACCACTACGAAATGCACTACCATGATGAGGACAAAAGTAGCTCTAAATGGTTCGTGTAATATTACACATGGTGCGGTTCTTCACTTTATTTACTAGAACTAAATTGTAGTGGTAGGACTCCTAGCAGAGTCCGCCTGGGGAAGTACCATACCTTTGCCAGTTATTCTACCGCCAAGCAGTAATGTGCGAACATTACTGTGTTCCGCAATGTTTCCAGAGAAATTACAGGGCTTAGAGATATAACATCTTAGATCTCTGGGTGATGAGCGCAGTGCAGCGCTAGGTAATGATTTGGACTCTTCATGTTCCAATAGCTGCGTGTCACTGTGCTGTTATGTGGCAGACATGTTGCTTACCGTCAGGCACATGTCCTGCTCGTCTCGTCATTTATTATTTAAAAAAAACCTTGTCTTGCCACAGTGCCTTGTGTCTAGACTCTTGATATAGCATACTAGCGGAGTCCCGCCGTTTTGACCGCGCAGTAGTTCATGTGCTACATCTACAGATAAATAAAATAAAAAAGCCTTTATTGTTTAATTTATTTTGAATTACAAATTTAACTCTCTTATTTACTGGTAAACATTTTTTTTTACTTTTATTGGCTTACAATTGACCGCCATCTCGCCTGATGCTAAGCGACGATGCGGTCTACGATGGAGCGTGTTTACCTAGAAGAAACCGATTCACTCGCGATTTGAAGACACAAAGATTATAACTACAGGAAAAAACGTTTTAAAACGAAACTAGAAGTTTTTATCACAGAAGTAGAGTCAAATACCTTCGTTCGTTCTTTGAAACATCAACCTTGAAACAATACCGCTTCTTCGAGCTACTATAAACTATTTGTCATATTAGCCATTATACTATATCTAATAATAACTAACATTATACATCGGCAAACGGTAATTACTCTTCAACTTGTCTTTCGACAAAGGCCTCCTCTAAAGATTTCCATTAAGTCCTAATCAGAATCAGAATCAGAATAATTTATTGTTAAACTGTGTACAAACTAGTTGGTAGGTTACAATATGTCCAGTACTTACAACAGCCTGCCCTCTGCGAGCATACAATAATTTTATAGTTAAATAACATTTCTTAATTAAAGAGTACAGATCGTTAAAACTACTAAAACTTAAAATAATTTCACCATCCTATATTCTAAGCCTTTGTAATAATTATTTACAGTAGACAACACTAGTCGTTCATATACTCTGTTAGTTTATAATACGCTTTAGAAATTAGCCATGTCTTTAGCCTAATTTTAAAATGATTACCAACCAGAGTTTTAATATCAGTTGATAAGTTATTATATATCTTTAAACCCATGATATATGGGCTATTATGATACATGCTATTATTTGTTTGTGGGATGAAGATGTTGTACTCATGTTTTTTTCCTATTCCTTGCTGTCCGGGTCCACGCAGGACTCGTTATTTTAATGTCATCCTGCCATCTCTTAGTCTGCTACTTCTAAACTACAAAAAATAACTCAACTGTGTTCAGAACTTCAAACATCCCAACATTTACATTTTATAATGTCGGCAGGAGTTACAAACCAGAGACACCGTTTTTATAACGATTTATGAACAATAGCTGTTATGATAGTTAATGTTATGTATTTAGAATTATAGACATATTGCACAAATAAAAGAGCACAAAACGATACTAATAGTGACAAAATACGGAAGCTTGTTTGTTTGTTACCTAACCGCAATGCAACGCCTGAGCAGGTTCCAATCGAATTTGGCACATATTTGGGCATTTTCACAAAAATGTATACCCCCCTGTTTTACGCCTGTCCCTCGAATTCAATTGTAATTTCTTACGCAATAGTTTTCACTATATTTAATTTTTATTCATGAGTGCATAAACAAAATATCATATAATTGTGTCACAACAAATTTTTAAGAAAAAATACAACATTTGACCCTAAAATAGTAAAAAAACTATTCAGAAATGGTTAATTTTTTGCTGTCCCCAACTGGTTCTTACGCACAATAATCTCTGTTTATAAGTTTTTTTTCAAGGAGCACACTATTTTTGTGGTTTATATAATAAAAATACATGATTCCCGTAATATTATAAGCCAAAGATTTACAAATTTAAAATAAACTAGTTGTTAAAACAAAATAAAGTAAAATTCAAAAATATTGATCATTCCGGAACATTCCATTTTGTGACCGGATTTTAAACTATATTTGTATAACAGTAATAACATTTTCTTTCGTTGTTGGCAGCATATTTGTATATGCTTATGAACGAAACTAAATGTAACCGTCAGTGTTTTAGAACTGCTTGAGAAGGAGACATGTGTCTGACAAGCCGGTGCGTGACGAATTTTTCATTCAGGAATGTGACCATAATTTGTCCTGTTCCAATCTATTTTATTGTGTTCTTTTAATAAATTAGTTTGAAAATATTATTGTTTCTAAGTTATTCAAAAGTTCGTATGAATAAACATTTACATCATTTTTAAACGATTTTATGTGTCAGAGGACATTAAAATGTGACTTCCGTTGTGTGACTATTTGAGCGGTCACATATAAGCGGAACAGAAAGTCACTACATTTCTGAACATCTAAAGCTCGGTTTACATTGCAGAATTCTTAAAATTTTGTGAACTTTTTGAAGAATTAGATTTTTTATAGTAAACAGTGACGAGAGAAGCAGGACACGTGCCTGATGGTAAACAACATGACTGCCCATAACAACATGGTAACACCCAGCTTTTGGAAACATATAGAGTCCAAATCTTTACCTAGCACTGCACTGCGCTCGTCACCCAAATATGAAAGATTATCTTTATACCCGGTAATTTAATTAAACACATTGCTCTTCAAACCGGAACACATGTTTTCAAAATACTGTTTGGCGGTAGAATTACTGGTAGACTTCCCCAGGCGAACTCTGTAAAGAGTCCTACCAATACTATTATAATATAAAGCCCAATTGAAATTAAATTTACAAAGGAAATATTAACAAAAAGCAAAATAAGTATTAATAATAACAAATTAATAAATACAAAAAAAAAAAATTAAGTGTGAATTTTACGGTGACAAATCAATTTTCTTGCGTTAGGTATGTGTACTGTACTATTAACGCGTCATGTAAATGCGCCCTTACCGTTTTCTGGTGTTCGGTTTTGTGACTGTCCCTTAATTTCAAAAAACTAAAATATATTTTAAAGAAGCCAATTTCATATTTTAAGTCTGTTAGAGTACTCTCTGGAACGAAAATGATTTATTTGTATATTATTTTGTACCATATCCGCTAAAATATATGTTGTAATTTCAAAGGCAATGATAATTAAGGGCAAGAAAGTACCAAGAGTCACACAACTGAAGAGTTTATTGAATTATTGATGAAAGTACAATAAAAAATGCAAATATTTACAGTTTTTTATGTTAAATGTCCAATTTATAAGTGGTAGACGCCAAAATTATCCAATAAATAAAGTGGTTTTTAACGTTTTTTAGCTCGAGAATATAGTCACACAACTGATATTAAATTGCGTGACTTTCCATTATGTTTTAGTATATCTTACACTATTTACTTCTAATCTCATAACATTCCAGTTTTTCCAAATATATATATATTTTCTATCATAATGAGACCAAACACAACCTCAAAACTAATACTTCTAAAAATACTGTAATTTTTTGTTGGAGTATACATTTTTGTGAAAACGCCCATTTACCTATTTATTCACCTAGTTTCGTAGTTTCTGCAATGGCAAGGTTAAACTGAAAAAACTGCACTTCATGTAGGTATAACCACTTTATTTCTATATCTATATCGATCAAATTAACGAAATTGAACGTCTGTTTATAATGCCTAATTAACAGGTTTTTACTAAATTAAATTATACACTAGTAACAATCAAGAAAGTTTAAAAAAAATGTTTAACTGCTAGTTTTTTACCGGCTAATGTCTGAATTTAACGACCCTTTTACTGGAAGATAGCTGATGTAATGAGGAATGTAATAACGAGTAAAACAAAACTCGCCAAAATAAAATGGAAATGATATTGTGCGGGTCAAAATACGGCGCGGATTACGGTCAAAGTTAGTGAAACTCGTAGTTAACCCACGGGCAACACTGCAGATTGTAGCTTCTATTAAATATGTAGATCATAAAATATGAATGAAATGAGTAAACGAGTAAATATAGAATTAACTTCAACAATTTCCATATGGCAATACAAAAAAAATTTAAACATATTTCAGTTTCAGACTGGAGAAAAAAATTAGACGATAGTAATTTGTAAATGATTCTTTTGCTACGGAATAATGATATTTTTTATGAATTTTGCATTTCAATTTTTATCTTTTGTTATTGGATGAGTAGCAATAAACAAAATCAGATCAGCCTGATTGTGGCAACTATTGCTTACGTTTTTCAAAAATGCTGACGATGTATGTTGCCAGTCTGGACAGGTTTTTAAAAATATTCTTTTGCAGCTATTCCTTGTTGAAATTCGTAAGCTGGGGTACGGACGCTGTACTTTTTTGGAATTTATTGCTTGATGTCAATGATCACTCTTTGTAGTACCTAATATAAGGCCAACAAATACTGATACATCCATCAATTACATTTGTTGTATATAAGCAAGATCATGTTATAATATGATTTGCTGAGGTTTACCTTCGAGTAGGTACGTCCTTTTCGTGGGATTCGAGGTGAGGAATTTAATTGATGTTTTGAGTCGTCTTAGGAAGAATGGATGTGATCCCTCCGGTCAATCTTTCTTTTCCTAAATGAATAACTCTGGGCATAGCACGCCTACCAAGAATTCCAAAATATTGATATAATAACTTTATTCCAAACTAGTGGTTTTGCTTGTCAAAAAATATTAAAACCGGAATGAAAATGTACGTTTCGTAATTTTTTAACTTAAAACAATAAAAATTATAAGTTATAAAGCTTGAAAAATTAGTTTTAAAGCTTAAAACTAGCTCTAAAGATTTTGATTACAATTAAACATTAATGACATTCAAAGATTGTTTAAGGGGTTTCTCAAATTAAAGTCTCAAATTTATTCAAAAACCTCTAGGTACCTACTATTACTTTAGAAAAACCACGGGCTTCCCCGCGGTACCCAGATAGTAGAAAAAAAAAATTGTGTGAAACCTTAATAACATAAGCAAATAGAATAGGTAATAGGCAATACTCACGTGGTAGCAATGGGGTCCGTCTGCGTGTTCACATCACTATTCAACACTTGGAACGCACTGCCGTCCTCAGCCGGCCCTGTAGTCCTGTCTGTCACAACACTAGAGTCCACCGACTCCTGAGTCCTCTCACTGACACTAAACCGCTTCTCGAACGACGGCGTCGATTTCAAAACGAACGGCTTTTCCGATTTTTTCGATAAATCGAAATATCGATCCTGCGCGTGGATCAGCTGAGTGACAGTGAACGCGGGGGTGTTTTCTCTAAAAGCATCTTCGTAGTCTAAGCTCAAACGGCGGTGGAAGAATCGGTCATCTTCGATGTCTTTGGAAGGGGAGATGTCGGATCGATCGATCGTGATGTCGAGTTGGTTGGCGCTGCGAAGCGACCGCTCCGTAGCGAAGGCGTATGGCGTATTCGCCAGCTCCTCCTCAATGCTATTGTAGCGGCTGCGGAACAGAGAATGCGTCGGCGCATCCCCACTCGAATCAGTCTTATAACCTTCGTTCCTCGCCTCGTACTTCCCTCCAAACAAATCGTAGCTCCCAAATCTAGTATTAATCGAATCGAACTTCGGATCTTTTAAATCGAATTTGCGTTCTTGTGGACTTAAATCGAATTTCCGCTCCATTATTTCGAATTTCGGAATGTTTGTGTCGAATTTACGGTTCGATTCGAATGTTGACAGTTTTAGATCCTTTTCGAATTTTGAATCGGTTATGTTTAGTTTGGGGTTGTTGGTGTTTATTTTAGAATCATTTAGGTTGGGTTTTGAAGGCTTGACGTCGCCCGGGCCGGATTTGGGAGACATGTTGATGTGTACTATGCCGTGTTCGTCCGTGTATTTCAGCTTTAAGGCCATCTTAGAATGGCATTTTTGAAGTTATCTGAAAAGAGAAATATAACATAGTTTAGTAATGCCTTCATTTTGTTATTTTTAAAACTTCTTTTTTCATTTCTTTTAAGACATTTGTAGTGGTAGGACTCTTAGCAGAGTCGATCTGGGGAAGTACCACACTTTTGCCAGTTATTCTACCGCCAAGCAGTAATGTGCGAACGTTACTGCGTTCTGGTTTGAAGGGCAATGTTTCCAGAGAAATTGCATGGCTTAGAGATATAACATCTTAGATCTTTGGGAGACGAGCGCAGTGCAGTGCTTGGTAATGATTTGGACTTTTCATGTTCCAATAGCTGCGTGTCACTGTGCTGTTATGTGGCAGGTATGTTGCTTACCATCAGGCACAAACATGTCCTGCTCGTATCGTCACTATTTATTAAATAAAAAAATGACATGAATGAAGCTAATATATGAAATGTCTTTTTCGTAAATGTTTAATGTATTTTCATTACTTTCAGGGCAAAAACAATTCTCTTTGTGAGTCGTATACAAATCGGTTAAAATAATTGAGTAATAAAAGGTACTTTAGTCCAATGTTTTAGAAGAAAACCAAATAAATAAAAAGGTTATTGCCATTTCTTATTACTTCTAAGTATTTTCAATTTAGTTACGTTCACGTTCAGCCATTTTGCAATTGCGAATATTTAACCTAATTTTTCTGGAGTATTCCATAATAGCAGCAACTGCAGTTATAAATATACTAATTGGGGTAATAAGAACTAGCGGCAAAAAATGGGGAATAAATTTGATTTTCAACGTATTACACTCATACAAATACATACCTATAATACGTGTATTACAAACAAATGAAACATAGGTTTTTTAATAATGTAACTGCATATTTGTAGTGTTATGACTTTGCGTCCGCCTGGTAAAGTACCACACCTTTGCCAGTTATTCTACCGCCAAGCAGTGAGGTGCAAACAATGCTGTGTTTTGGTTTGAAGGACAATGTGTTTTTTCCTTTAGGGGATAGAGATAAATCATCTTATCTCTGTGTAGATAAGGACATACTAGATAAGGACTTGGACTCTTCATGTTCCAATAGCAGCGTGACTCTGTGTTGTAAAGGGCAGGCGTGGTACTCGTCATCAGGCACATGTCCTGCTCGTCTTGTCTCTCTATAATATAAAAAAGGTTGCCTCAAATACCCAAAATTTGCTACGAGCTCTTGGAATATAAAAATGAGAGCAGACTAGTAAATCAGAATCGGAAATTTCTAATTGTTCGCCAGCGTTAAGGATACTTTTCCACCAGAGATGTGCTACGCTACGATGCTATGGATGCGTTTGATATCCACCAATCATATTCACTGGTGCACATAGCATAGCACTGGTGGAAACGGATTTAACTAAGATGTGTTTTGTATGGAAGGGTGCGTGCTATGGATGCGTGCAATGGATGCGTGCTATGGATGCGTGCTATGGATGCGTGCTATGGATGCGTGCAATGGATGCGTGCTATGGATGCGTGCGCGTGCTATGGATGCGTGCTATGGATGCGTGCTATGGATGCGTGCTATGGATGCGTGCTATGGATGCGTGCTATGGATGCGTGCTATGGATGCGTGCTATGGATGCGTGCTATGGATGCGTGCTGGATGCGTGCTATGGATGCGTGCTATGGATGCGTGCTATGGATGCGTGCTATGGATGCGTGCTATGGATGCGTGCTATGGATGCGTGCTATGGATGCGTGCTATGGATGCGTGCTATGGATGCGTGCTATGGATGCGTGCTATGGATGCGTGCTATGGATGCGTGCTATGGATGCGCGCTATGGATGCGTGCTATGGATGCGTGCTATGGATGCGTGCTATGGATGCGTGCTATGGATGCGTGCTATGGATGCGTGCTATGGATGCGTGCTATGGATGCGTGCTATGGATGCGTGCTATGGATGCGTGCTATGGATGCGTGCTATGGATGCGTGCTATGGATGCGTGCTATGGATGCGTGCTATGGATGCGTGCTGGATGGATGCGTGCGTGCTATGGATGCGTGCTATGGATGCGTGCTATGGATGCGTGCTATGGATGCGTGCTATGGATGCTATGGATGCGTGCTATGGATGCGTGCTATGGATGCGTGCGCTATGGATGCGTGCTATGGATGGTGCTATGGATGCGTGCTATGGATGCGTGCTATGGATGCGCCATGGATGGATGCGTGCTATGGATGCGTGCTATGGATGCGTGCTATGGATGCGTGCTATGGATGCGTGCTATGGATGCGTGCTATGGATGCGTGCTATGATGCGCGCTATGCTATGGATGCGTGCTGCGGATGCGTGCTATGGATGCGTGCTATGGATGCGTGCTATGCATGCGTGCTATGGATGCGTGCTATGGATGCGTGCTATGAATGCGTGCTATGGATGCGTGCTATCTTTCTCGCACAGCTGCTTTGCGACGGTGCATCTTCGTAGCGCATTTTACCTAGCGCGCTACCTAGCGTAGTATTGGTGGAAACGGTCACATATTTTCGTAGCGTAGATTTCACATCTTCGCAGCATAGCACGTCTCTGGTGGAAAAGCACCCTTAAACCAGCCCCTCTACCGCCTAACTAAATCGCCTATGGCTTTGCTATTGCGGTCTCTATCATATCAAGAGAAAAGACAAGAGAGAGCAATATCAAAGCTAAGACAGTGTTAGTTGGAGTCTCTCTGAAATATCTCGTAAAAATGTTCCGTGGTCGTTCCGTAACGTGAACGTACGTGGGTTATATGTATACGATGACGTCTGCTGTGCTGGCGAATTAATTATTGCATTTATCACCGTATTTCATCACATATCAGATATTCCAATGTCATTTTAATACTTTTTTTTTGCTTTAATAGGTTTACACTTGACCTGATGTTAAACGATGATGCGATCTACGATGGAACGTGTTTTCCTAGAAAAAACCTATGTACTCTCGATTTGAAGACACAAAGATTGTAACTATCGGGAAAAAAAATTGGTTGCCTGTAAAGTCGGTATACGGGCGAAAGTTTTACGTGACAACGACTTGGAGTGGTAAAATAATTTTACGGAAGGGACGCGTGCCTTTCACTTTTTATGTCTGTCTCTCTCGCTCTTAGGCGGGCTAACCATGCCTGAGTGGAAGGGACGCGTGCCTCTCACTCGCTCTCGTTGTGAGCGCATAACGTGAGCGGAGCGTAACGCAGTTTCTTGAAGTGTCACCCGGCAAACCAATTTATAAGACGTTGTCACGTCAAAACCCACTCAGGCAACGTATTCCACCTTGACGTAGACAAAAGTAGAGTCAAATCTCTTCGTTCGTGTCTTTGGAACATCAACCAGGAAATGATGTCGCTTTTTCGAGCTGCGAGGATTTCTATAGAAAAAAAAATGGTGGTATTAGATCATGCAGATCAGCACTCTCACATATAACACACTCTCAGATCTATCGGAATGCCGATAGAAAAAAGGGCAAGGGTCGTGCAAATCAGTCACACACTCTCCGAAGTGTATCCGATAAAAACCGACAAGCAAGCTATTTTTCGGCGATGTTCGAGACTTTGCAGTCTTTTTCGCACGAGGGTGTTTGCCTATTTGCCATTGCTAATGAGCTCCTCAGGACGAGCTCGGAGCGTTTCAAAATGATTGGACGATGGAAGGACCGGATAAAGTGGAGGGAATTGGAGAGATCTTTTCCCAGCAGTGAGACAACTGAGGTTAAATAAAATAAAAAATACTTAGGTTTTGTAACCGTCAAGGAAATTGAAGGCCAATGTTTCCAAAAAAATTACGGAGCAAAGATAAAAATCTTATTATACTTCTGGGTGACGAATGTAGTGTAGTGCTGGACAGGGATTTGGACACACAAGAAAACTTTGATGAGTATCATGACTCATTCATCTTTAAAACCCTTGAATGACAGTTTCTTTAGGTCAGATGTGGTCGTCTAGTATATGACACCCTAGACTAGTTAGTGGCTTAGTTGGTAGTAGCTCTGCCTGCGAAGCCGAGGGTCGTGGGTTCGATCCCCACCCAGTGCAAATATTTGTGTGATGAATTCAAATGTTTGCACTGTGTCTGTGTGTTTCTATGTATAATAAGTATGTATTTAAAACTATATAAGTTTTATATAAATATTGGTGGACAATTCACACAACACCATCTGACCCCAAACTAAGCTAAGCTTGTATGATGGCGGCCAGATAGCTGATATACTACTTATATAGTTGTAAATACATACTTATTATACATAGAAATACCCAAATGGGATAAATGGAATCTAGGCTGTGGAATGAGTTGGTAGTAGCTCTGCCTGCGAAGCCGAGGGTCGTGGGTTCGATCCCCACCCAGTGCAAATATTTGTGTGATGAATTCAAATGTTTGCCCTGTGTCTGGGTGTTTCTATGTATAATAAGTATGTATTTAAAACTATATATGTATTATATCAGCTATCTGGCTGCCAACACACAAGCTTTGCTTAGTTTGGGGTCAGATGGTGTTGTGTGAATGTCCACCAATATTTGTTTATTTATTTATATATAAATCAAACCAAAATACATTTAATTATCAAATATTTTTGCATAATTACCTTCAAAATCCAGTAGGAAAACGTTTCTCAAACACAATGTCCAAATCACTCAACGTAAAACTTAGTTTTTCCGGAAAAAATGAATAAAATGCAAAGCTGTTTTAAATGTTTTCCGCTGCGTGTTTCGCCTAATTTTAAATAACAAAAGAACGTTACGCCATCTCACAGATTTTTTGGTTACTATTCGGTAGCTGTCACAAGAGCTCCGTGTTGCACGTAAATTATAGTAGATAGCGCGTTCCTAAATCATAAATATGTAAGGGGGCCAATATGCTTGCCACATTACCACGTTTTCCTCTACTGTGTTCCGGTTTGAAGGGCAATGTTTCCAGATAAATTACAGGGCTTAGAGATATAACATCTTAGATCTCTGGGTGACGAGCGCAGTGCAGTGCTAGGTAATTATTTGGACACCTCATGTTCCAATAGCTGCGTGTTCAATAGCTGTGCTGTTATGTCGGAGGCATGTTACTTACCATCAGGCACATGTCCTGCTCGTCTTATCAATCTTTATTTTAAAAAATCGAAGGCCTCATTTATCGTTTAGATTAGATACGAAAGTCAGAAACTCAGTACATAGCTCTTTATATTCTGTGACGATAAGATGTCATCTCGATACTTTTCTATAATTATTAGTCTTAATATTTACAAATTTTGTGCATAAGTTGTAAAAAAAATGACCAGGCAGCACTTTGACATTGAGACATTGAAGGCTGCGGTCACTAAATCTTGTCACCCCAAAGCTAATTTTTTTATACTAACGATTTCCGGAGCAACATCCCCCACCCGCGGCCGCGGCGCCACATACCCATTACCTGCCCCGACAGAAGCATAATTCGCCACTTCACCCCCCAGCCTTGACATAGATCAAGAACGACCGATGGCCACGGTTCGGACTGTGGCCGGTGTTGCCCGCGTTTGTTTTGCGGAATATTGTAGAAAACTGTAGCTAAATCTAGTGTCCGACCGAAACTGATTTTCCGGCCGAAACCGAAACCGAAACCGAATGTTCGGCCGTGGCTTCAGTTTCGGCCGAAACCGAAACTCACGTGGTCAAGTATGTAATTTATTAAAATACTGAAATTTGGTGCATTTTACCTATTATTTTGCCTTAATTAGGGCATGAAATGGAAACACAATATATATCATAATAGGATAGATAAGAAATCAGTAAGAAGTCTTGTTAGTCCTTACAAGTTCTGATTCTAGGCTCTAGTTTTCACTATTTTATAATAGCAATATTATAATCTCGTATTTATTTGTACGAGGTTAATTAGTAGTGTCCTCGTACCTCGTACGAAAGACTACAAATCTCGTATTTGTACGAGGAACCTCGTACGGTTGGCATCGCTGGTTGCTACAGAACTATCCGAATGGCACACGATAATTCCCGAAAAGGGCCGACAGCGTCCGTCAAAGCGTTGCCGCGGAAAACAAAGTTAGGCGATCGTGAAAGTGCTTGAACTTGTTAAGTTTCGGCTTCGGCAAAAGTTTCGGCCGATTTCGGCCGAAACCGAAACCGAAATCGAACTTTCGTTCGGACACTACTAAATACTGGTTAGGTACGGGGGAGTCTACCGGCTAATTAAAACTGTCTAAGCTTTGATATAGCTCTGTCTTTTCTTTTCGCTTGAAATGATAGAGACAGCAATCGCAAAGCCAAAGCAGATGTAGTTAGGCGGTAAACCCGCGGTTCAAGGAAGGTAGATTTCTTTTATGTAAATACTAGCAGTGCCTTGAGGTTTCAATCTCGTAGTTTTTGGTCGCGTTATTTGCCTGAGATACTAGAATAAAATCAAAAAAATTGATTAAGCCGCGACTACCTCGGATTTATAATTTGTACAACATTCTATTAGTTAAACCCTTTATTTTTTCTCAACTCCCTCAATATGGGGGTACATATTGAGGGAGTTGAAAAAAAAAAGTAAGTAATGACGGCCATTTTGAATTTAAAATTTGTTATAGTGTATAGTATTTTACTAGTTAAGGCTTTTCATTTGATACCCATATTAAGGAAGGTTGTGAAAAAATATTTGGTCCGCCATTTTGTGGAGGCGGCCATCTTCAATCGATATTTACCAAAAAATAGCTAAGAACATCCGCACGGAAATGAAACTTCAAATAAAAAATACCGCATCGAAATCATCCCATACGTTTTAGCTATTTATACATATACTTCTATGTGTTGTTTATCTGTGTGTCGATAGACAACAGATAAACAGACAGACACACAACCCGATTCGTTCACACGTTACAACATGATCGAGCGACAAACATCCAAACATTGGCATTTATAATATTAATAGTAGAATGCACTAAGACACATAAGAATGATTGCCTTATTGCTTAAAATCGCTTCGGAAATTAGCCATTATATCTTGTAAAGAGTAAAGGTCTAAAACAGGTGACACAAAAAATAATTATATAGTTGTGTACTTTTTGTAGACCTTTTTTAAGGTGTAGTCATAACAAAAGTACAAACATACATGGGTACTACTACGTAAAACTTTTAAAGGCAAAAACTCAGCTCCGATATGACTTACAGCAAATCTGATTGCAGAAATACTCTTGTGGTAAGGTAATCTATACTAATATTATAAAGCTGAAGAGTTTGTTTGTTTGTTTGAACGCTAGGATCTCGGGAAGTACTGGTCCGGATTGAAAGATTCTTTTTCTATTGGATAGTCCATTTATCGAGGAAGTCTATATAGGCCATAGAAAATAACGCTACTATTAATAGAAGCGAAGCATGAATCAAGAATGTAACAAAATCGGGAAAAAAAATCCTTATTGAGAGTTTTCGTACGTTTCTTGCTTTGACATGACACATGACAGCATGTGTCTAAGATTGCGTCATTGAATATCACAGGTTACATACCTCTTGAATATAAAACCTTTGAAATCATTTTTTTTTCTAAATCTGAGTTGGTACAACCAATTTTCGACAGGTGGCGTACCAGGTAGCTGAAGAGGTGTTTTGTTTGAAAGCGATATTCTCAGGAATGACTGAACCGATTTCAGTCATTCTTTCACCGTTGTAAATGTACGGGATCCTGATGAGTACTATATAATGTACCACGGGCGACGCCGGGACGGACATCTAGTGTTTCATAAAAGTGACCACGGATCTTTAGCCGCTATAGAAAATGGTGCCACTAGTCCACATAAGAAAAATCCAAAAAAAACTTTGAAAAGCCATAATTCAGCTCCGATGTGACTCGCAAGGACAGACTGACAGCGGGAAGCCACTTAGTTTGTTATATATAGTGACTAGATGCCCGCCCGGCTTCGCCCGTTATATAGCACTCATCGGGATCCCGTACAAATGCAACGGTGAAAGAATGACTGAAATCAGTTCACTCATTCCTGAGAACATCAATTTCAAACAAAAAACCTCTTCAGCTACCTGCTACGCCACCTGTCGGAAATTGGTCGTACCAACTCAGATTTAGAAAAAAAAAATTAGCAAAGGTTTATATTCAATGCACAGATTACTGAAATTCAATGACGCAATCTTTGACACACGCTGTCATGTGTCATGTCAAAGCACGAAACGTACGAAAACTCTCAAAAGGGGAATATTTTTTCCCGATTTTGTTACATTCTTGTTTAATGCTCCGCTTCAATTAATAGTAGAGTTATTTTCTATAGCCTAAAGCCTTCCTCAATAAATGGACTATCTAATAGAAAAATAATTTTTCAATTCGGACCAGTACTTCCCGAGATCCTAGCGTTCAAGCAAACAAGCAAACAAACATACAAACAAACTCTTCAGCTTTATAATATTAGTATAGAAGTATAGATGTTAAAATAAACTTTCGCCAATGATAACATCGGGGTTGACTCTTTTTTTCTACATAGGTATGTAGTATATAGTAACGCAACTATAACAGCATAATGTCACGCAGCTATTGGAACATGAAGCGTTCAAATAATTACCCTCTGCACTGCGCCGGTCACGTTACCTAGAAATATAAGATGATTTATCTCTAAGCCTTGTAATTTCTCTAGTAAATTTCCCTACTGGAACAAAATTACATTTGTAAGAATAAGAATAACTGGCAAATCTATGGTATTTTACCAAGTGGGCTCTTTTCAGAGTCCACTTGGCTCCTACGGCTCCTAGCCTGCAAACCTGACATACAGTTAAAAACAGTAGATGTACAATAAAATCCGTAGAGTTACCTAAAGCGGTATTAGTGTGAGATGGAGCCGATAGCCAAGGAAGCGGCCCAAGGACAGGCCTTGGACTCCGCGGATAATTATATGTTGATTACCGACGGCGGTTTTTCATACGCAGGGTGTGACGGCGCTGGCAGCACCTTCTACTTTACTTGCAGAAAATGTCACATTTGTTATGGGAAGTAGATGTAGGGCAAGATATAACAATGGTGTTTCGAGGGCCTGGAAGTTAGATCTGCCTGCATGATGATGCATAGCACAAGGTAACTAAAATAATGAGCTACGGTTTACATCATTTTCCAAAAGGCTTGTAATACGGATCAAGAGGAGTGTAATACGTAAAGGAATCGTAATTTCAAAACATTTGTAAGCAAGCACAATGATTACAAAGACAGCAGTATCCATGCCTTGCCTACAAGTAGCGGCGTCCTAAGTGAACCCTACCGCAGCAGTAATCGCTGCTGTCCATCACTCCCGGCGCGGCGGAGCGGCTGTCTCCGAGCGACCGCAGACTGGGACCGTGGGGTTCGATTTGCCGACTCCAATACTGTTTGTTGCGGCGTTTATACACACATTTGTAAATCGCATCGTCGGCATTGATCAACAGCACCGTATCACGAAGCTATTGGAACATGAAGAGTCCAATCCAAGTCATTAGTCATCACCTAGCGCTGGACTGAGCTCGTCGCTCAGAGATTTAAAACGATTTATCTCTAGCCATCAGTAGTTTCAGTCATCAGTTAGCTGTCAGTAGTTTCTCTGGAAACATTGCCCTTCAAACCAGAACACAATGATGTTTGCTAATCGCTGCCTGTTGGTAGAATAACTGGTAAAGGTGTGGCACCTCTCGAAGAAGACTCTGACAAAGAGTCCTACCACTATAAAAAGATGTGTACCTATTTTGGACTCCATTCTAGATGTCCATTCCACGGTCTGCCTATTTTCTAGGAAAAACTTATTTGTAGAAAAAGCAATTATTATAAAAACATTTGGTGTAAGCTTTTCGGCATAAAAATAGTGATAAACAAGGTAATTGCCTGGCATTAAGCGCCACGCTCACTCGTTATTTAATATCTTTGAAACCCATTACGGCAATGCACGCCACATTTCGCATCATGCAAGCTTTATGTCCTGCAAATATCCATTAGCAATGCAATTATTCGGCGATTTTAAATAGAATCATTTGAAAAAACTCTATTTAAATCTATGCCGATTCCATAATTAGATAAGTGAACGAGCGTACTAAGGTAAGCGCGCTCCATCCTAGACCGCATTGTCACAATGAAACATAATAACCTACTGTTATGTATTTACTGTGGCATTGTCGATTAACATCAGGGGGAGATGGCAAGTGTAAAGCGCTCTACAGACGATGCCCTGAAATCGGAGGAAATGACGTAGATGTAGTGGAGCACTAAAATAGGGTATTCTCTACACACGTACAAATCAGTCAGTACGATACTGGCTGTACAACGGACTGGTCGTCGATCAGAGCAAAGAGTATGTAATTACTACGTAGGAGTCGGCACTCAGTACAAACCAATAACAGCAGTTAACATGTCTGTTCAATACCAACCTAACAAATTATTTAGTTTTCATAATATATGTAATATTAGATTTAAATAAAGTTTCTAGTGGAAATGAAAAACTTTTGGTAAACTACGTTTTATATTTACAATACAATAGAAAAATAAATTTACAGCTAATAAAGAACCAAAAACGCGGAAATAAATCAAAGAACAATTATGATCAACACGCAAAT
The DNA here is from genome assembly GCA_017562165.1 of Ectropis grisescens. Lineage (NCBI taxonomy): Eukaryota > Metazoa > Arthropoda > Insecta > Lepidoptera > Geometridae > Ectropis > Ectropis grisescens. The sequence continues at coordinate 1,035,009 of CM029797.1, read as the reverse complement.
GCCACAATGACTAAACAATGCCAAATTGACAAATCGCCTAAATTGGTAAAGAGATGCCCGATGATATGATATTATATTATATATCGTAAAATGCTATTGCCTATTATAAAATTTGAAATCGGATCGGTTGAAATTGCGAAAACAGTTGGATTATAGTCTGGAATAACTTAGACTTTATCAGCTGACTATTATTATCATTGTATAAATTCAGACCAGTAAAAACTGTGTTGCCAGACATATTGCATGCTTCTAGAAGAAGAGGCCAGTTTGTACAGGTCAACTTTTAAAATGTTTTGAAAATGTTTTGTATCACCTTATCTTACCTTTTAGTTTAGTTAGTTTATGAATAATATTTCTAGGATTATGATGGGCAACAAATTTGTGTGTTTCTAATGGATAATACTGTTGGGGCTATTAAAAATTTTATCATTTTACTATGTACAATGTAAAATGTCATCATCATCAGTCTGTATTCGTCCACTTCTGGACATAGGCGTCTCCAATAATATGCTTCTCAACCCAATCTTTGGTCTTACGTCTGCTACCGCCATCAATTGCTTTTCATGTATAGTCATTCCATCTAGTATCTCGAAATCGTATACTACGTTAATTTTTTACATAAATACACGGGTAACTCACGTTTAATGTAGTCAGTCCAGTCCGACTCAAGTTTCGATCGCGTCCGGCGATCTTTTTCAAGGAGAGTGCGCGCGCGGGTTCGCAGCTCGTTTAGCACGTACTTGTAATTAAACGTGAGTTACCCGTGTATTTATGTAAATGTGTAATAACCACGTTAGTTTTCATACTACGTTGATTCGCGGTTTAGCCAACAGCTTGACGTCTTGCTTGAAGTCAATCTGACCAAAAATCGACTGTAGGTATATAGGAACAGGAACTGAAACAATTTTAAATTCCAAAAATTTCTTCAAATAGTGAGTCAACATGGATATAAATACTATTTTAAAGAGTAACCTACTTCTTTACACACGTATTTATTCTGTACTAACTAAAATACTAGTTGTGGAAGTGTCATACTTTTGTCGCGGGACATCCCTATGTTGTCGTAGTTGACATAAACCTTATCCGCTTACGATTGGCACAAAAAGAACCGTGCCGAAAACTCCTATCTATTCTATCTATTGACTTACATTTTATCTGGTTTCCGCAAATTTCAAATTTATTATAGACCATCTTTTCGGCGGCATTGTAGTAAAACGTATTCACTGCTTAATGCTAACATAATATTATTATGCAATATCTTCTATTCAACTTCTATTTCTTCTTCTTTTTTCTATTAAGCTCCTCGATTAAAATACACGAAACACAATACAAGCAATGTGACGGACATGACCACAGACTTAAGTAGATACTTTGATATAACAGTGAAAGAAAGAGAAGCTATACATACTGTGCTCTTGACATGGACCGTGTAAATTTCATACATTTATAATTGTTCCAAGTTATGATACACTTACAACTTACAAAACTAGGGCGTGTATTCCGCAATTCCGAAATCTTGGAGATTTTTTTGATACTTAAATTCCGAAATTGAAACACTTTAATATCGTTACTACAATATCGGTATTTTGACTACCAACTTCTTTTCTAACGATACACACACGCGATAAGTTATTAAAATAAACCTGAGCGGCTCCAAAATTATTGAACTGGATTTGTTTAACCCCACCATTCTCCTACTTCAAAGAACTTTTTAAATCTTTACATAATTACCATAAGCTTCCTTTTGGGTCAAAATCAGTCTTTCCCTAAAGGCCCCTTCTGCTTTAACTAAAATGTTCGATGGCATATCGTTTACTTGCAGGGCGGGCGACTCAGTTATGGAATAAATTGCCCGTGCACATCAGGCATTCTCCTTCACTGAACAATTTGAAAAATATGTTTAACAATTATATTTGTTAAAATTGTAGACTTGTTGTTGGAAAATTTACTACTTATGCAATTACAGGCGTTTTTTATTTATGTTGTAATCGCATTACATTTATTTATAATCGTATTAATTAGTATTGGTATTATACATCAATAATTAAGTACCTACTAGTATTGTTGTATAAGATTAACTAACTACAATATCATTATATTGTGTTTTTATTATTATTGTGTCTTTCATTCCGTTTTTTTGGTCTTGTTTGCGCACCCATATTCTGACTATTTTACAAATTATTTTCCGTCCTAAAGTTGGCTGGAATAGATCGCTTTCAGCGGAAAGGCCGCCCACTGTCGCAGTACTTTACAATGTTTTGTTGAGTTTTGCTGTGCCTTTTTTAATGTGTCAATAAAGAGTAAGCATAAATATTAATACATTTTGTAGGTAAAATCCAAATACATTTTCCAGTTTTGAAGCTGTTCCGGAATTCCGATATTGGGTATTTACTATCATGATTCAGTGCAGGAATTGAAAACTTTCCGATATTACATTCCCTACTTAAAACAAAAACATAGGTGTTGCCATGGCACTTACTACTGAGAAAAGAGACTTAGGTTAAAAACTGGTTGTAAAAACATCATGAATTATAGACAAAACATTAGGGATGTTTTTGAAAACTTGTTGTAGCGCACACACAGATTTTTCGTGGGCTGTGAATGAAATGAAAGAAATGTTCAGATGAACTCAGTATCGCCCAGAGGAGATAATCGATATTCATTGATGGTGATATCAATTTAATTTTGCAGATAAAAGTAGTACTGCGTAGTGGTACTAGGCGCAATCCGAACGGCTCAAATTCAAAATGACAATCCTTGCTTCTGTAATTCTAAACAGATAAAACAAAGACCGAGATGTGAGATTCCGTGTCAGATCAATCCGACTGGGTTTAGAATTGCTACGCTGGTTTCATTTAATTTCCACAATAAAATAGTCGTAACATATATCAACTAAAAATAAAACATACCTACACTTTTTATAGAAAAGAGTGCTTGTCACTGTTTTCTATAAAAAAACAGGACATGTGCTTGATAGTAACCAACATGTCTGCCACATAACATCACATTTTTGGTAGTGGTAGGACTCTTAGCAGAGTTCGGCTGGGAAGTACCACACCTTTGCCAGTTATTCTACCGCCAAGCAGTAATGTGCAGACATATTGAAGGGCAATGTTTCCAGAGAAATTACAGGGCTTAGAGATATAGCATCTCAGATATCTGGGTGACGAGCGCAGTGCAGTGCTAGGTAATGATTTGGACTCTTCATGTTCCAAGAGCTGCGTGTCACTGTGCCGTTATGTGGCAGGTATGTTGCTTACCATCAGGCATATGTCCAGCTCGTCTCGTCACTATTTACAAAAAAAAAACACAGTGATACGCAGGTATTGGAACATCAAGAGTCTAAATTATTACCTAGCACTGCACTGCACTCGTCACCCAGAGATGTTTTATCTCTATGCCCGGTAATTTCACTGGAAGCATTGCCATTTGAAACGGCACGTAGTAATGTTTCCACATCACTGCTTCGGGGTAGAATAACTGGTTATTTATTTCAAGATAAGTTAAGAAAATATTTTGTGTACGATTTCGATTACTCGATCGTATATCGTACTATAGTCAAAAAGTCGTATAAATACGATTTAAATCGTATGGTTGACAACACTGGCTGAAATCGGACCCGATTTTTTGATAAGTGATTTATCACGCCCCCTCCGCCCCTTTTTCGTCATTTCCTCCGATTTCAGGGCATCGTCTGTAGAGCGCTTAAGACCTATAAATACATGTTAAAAAAACATTTATTACAGAGTCGGAGTACTCAAACTTGGTCCATAATCTAGGTTAACTAATGTTGATAGAATTGCCAGAATGAGTGATGACTTGTAGAGTCTTCGCTATATTAAAAAAAAATTTAAGAGATCGTGCGGTTTTTTTAAAAAGATAGAGTAATTCAAGAGGAAGTTTTATACGTAGAGGTATAATACATGCATAAAATAGTAGCGACATCCTGATAATTTTAAAGGTTTCTAATGCGATGTCATAAAATTGCGTTTATAATGCAAATGCTGGCTGAATGAACCCTAAGAGATACTCGTAGATCAAAATAATATACGGCAGTATTGTACCCCTTAAAAAAGCTGCGATGGTGAATAAATATGTGATCTGTTCAGTCCATTTACTTGACTTAACTAAGGGGTCGGGTATAAAAAAAAAATACTAATACAAGTCCTGGCAACATCCAGAATCATAATCTGCATGCTTTTCTGAGTTCAAAACTGTACACCGAATGCGGTCCTCGTGATATGCACACTCAACTCCTTAGCCTTGCTCTACTAGTGTCGGAATTTAATTTAAATTGAAATAGGTTTTTTTTGGAGAGTATTATATTAAACTAGCTGTACCCTGGCACGCTTCGCTGTGGCACATTGTGATGCAAAAATTAGATAAAACAATCCTTGATGCGGATTGTATTTCATTGTAAAATTTCAGCTCGATCGGTGCAGAACTTTTTGAGTTTTTGAAGCGTACACAAACCAACATAACATTTTTAGATAGTCATAGGGAATCCTAGTGTGGGAGCTAGAAATATCTTACTCATACCATAATCATGACTGCGGCACCAAAGTAATGCCTAAATTAATTAAGATTATTATTATACTAGAGTAACCCCATCAATTTTGCATGTAGTTGTAAGTCTATTACGTTTATTTATAACTAGCTTTTACCCGCGACTTCGTCCGCGCCACATATTTATTAAAGTAATTGAGGCAGTACCTACTCGTATGTCTACTACCATACAAATTCACGTTTCCTAATCAAAATCGGTCTAAGTCAAAGTTTTATATCTATACTAATATTATAAATGCGAAAGTAACTCTGTCTGTCTGTCTGTCTGTCTGTCTGTCTGTCTGTCCGTCTTTACCGCCTAAACCAAGCAACAGATTTTGATGAAATTTGATACATAGATAGAATAGATCCCGAGAAAGGACATAGGCTACTTTTTGTTCCGAAAAAAGGGTTGAAAGGGTTAAAATAAGGGATGAAAGTTTATATGGAAAACTTCGTCATTGTTGAAGAACTATGAAACTTTACGTCTAGATATTTAACACGAAACCATAAAATGTATGTTTTAGCAGTTTTGTAGTTTCGAACTGTACCTACGGGGGTGGAATTGGGGGTGAAAGTCTGGAAGTTCAATATTATTGAAGATAAAACCATAAAACTTTGTATCTAGACACTTGAAATGGAGTCGATAAATGTTTGTTCCAGCAATTTCATAATTTTTTACTATACTGGGATACTTATATAACCGTTTGATACACTGGCCGCTTTTCGCGTTTTATAAATTTGGCGGGAAAACGGGTGTCAGGTTACATAAGTGCGGTGTTTATGTTTCAGCATACGAAGTGCCGCCTTACTTTTACCCGTTTGAGCCATTTACTCTCAAGAGCGTTTCAAGGCGCTTCTAGCGGTATCATTTATTTATAATTAATGTACTTAAATAAATTCAAGATGGCCGCCGCTACAAAATGGCGGATAATTTATGTTTTATTAATCCCATTAATATGGGTATCAAATGAAAGGGCTCAACAAGCAGAATACAATATACTATAAAAATTTGAAATCCAAGATGGCGGCCGCTACAAAATGGCGGATAACGTAGGTTTTATCAATCCCATCAACATGGGTATCAAATGAAAGGGCTCAACAAGCAGAATACAATATACTATAAAAAATTGAAATCCAAGATGGCGGCCGCTACAAAATGGCGGATGACGTAGGTTTTATCAATCACATCAATATGGGTATCAAATGAAAGTGCTCAACCAGTAGAATACAATGTACTATATAAAATTAAAATCCAAGATGGCGGCCGCTACAAAATGGCGGATAACGTAGGTTTTATCAATCCCATCAACATGGGTATCAAATAAAAGGATTGACAAGAAGAATACAGTGCACTATACAACCTCAATATTTTAGATGGGCGCAGCCACTAAATGGCGTATCAGACAGAATTTTTGATAGTCGACGAGATTTCCATGGTGTCTTATCAAATGTTATGCATGATGGACGCTCGATTAAGGCAAATTAAGAACTGCGAAAATGAGTTTTTGGAGGAGTAAACGTATTACTTTTCGGTAATCTTTACAACTGCCTCCTATAAAATGATCAGGAACACCTGTTTTCAATTCTAATATGAAATTATATATATGAAAGTAACTCTCTCTGTCTGTTACCGTCTAACGCCTAAGCCACTTAAAGAGTTTGTTACAATTTGGTGCACAGATAGACTAGACTTAGGACAGGATATCGGCGACTTTTATCACAGAAAAGAGTTGAAAAGAGTGGAAATGAGGAGTAAAAGTGTGCATGGAAGGATCTTTGCACTCTTTGTATGCTATTTTTAACCGACTTCAAAAAGGAGGAGGTTATCAATCCAGTTGTATTTCCAATTGTGAATCAATTTAGATGGTTATTTTTTTGGTTGGTAGATTATAGTTCAGAGGTGGTCATATAAATTTTATCGAAATCAGTGCGGCGGTTTTTGAAATATGAACAACAAACTAAAATTTGCGTTCATGTAATCAGACGATATTTCTACTAATATCTACTAATATACTCTAATAAAATTTGGTGGACCGTCCCAATATGATTTTAAATTAAAGTCTGTTTTTGATAAATTTTTTGAGAACATAGTTTTTTTGTAATTTGTCGTGTAAATTGTACATTTATTAATAAATATAAAACTTTGACTTAGACCGATTTTGATTAGGAAACGTGAATTTGTATGGTAGTAGACATACGAGTAGGTACTGCCTCAATTACTTTAATAAATATGTGGCGCGGACGAAGTCGCGGGTAAAAGCTTATTAATAAATGTACAATTTACACGACAAATTACAAAAAAACTATGTTCTCAAAAAATTAATCAAAAACAGACTTTAATTTAAAATCATATTGGGACGGTCCACCAAATTTTATTAGAGTATATTAGTAGATATTAGTAGATATATCGTCTGATTACATGAACGCAAATTTTAGTTTGTTGTTCATATTTCAAAACCGCCGCACTGATTTCGATAAAATTTATATGACCACCTCTGAACTATAATCTACCAACCAAAAAAATAACCATCTAAATTGATTCACAATTGGAAATACAACTGGATTGACGGATGGATATATTGATCAAACTCAAAAACACAAGACAATATCCTGATGAAACACAAGATGTTGGCGAAATTGTGCTCACCAAACATTTATCTCACACAAATATATATCACAACCAAATAGAAGCCAGAAATTAATCTAAGATGAAGAATCAGATGACATAAATAAAAACCAGAAATTAATAGAAGATGAGGAAGAAGAAGACTTTAATCAGCTGACTATTATTTAATTATTTTTTATTTATAAATTACTAACAAATTGTCTTGCCAGACATATTGCATGCCTCTCGCAGAGGCCAGTTTGTATGGGGCAACTTTTAAAATGTTTTGTATCATCTTATCTTACCTACAAACAGCAATAAAGATTTTTTTTTGTATTGATAACCTCCTCCTTTTTTGAAGTCGGTTAAAAATAGCATACAAAGAGTGCAAAGATGCTTCCATGCACACTTTTACTCCTCATTTCCACTCTTTTCAACTCTTTTCTGTGATAAAAGTCGCCGATATCCTTTCCTAAGTCTAGTCTATCTGTGCACCAAATTGTAACAAACTCTTTAAGTGGCTTAGGCGTTAGACGGTAACAGACAGAGAGAGTTACTTTCATATATATAATTTCATATTAGAATTGAAAACAGGTGTTCCTGATCATTTTATAGGAGGCAGTTGTAAAAGATTACCGAAAAGTAATACGTTTACTCCTCCAAAAAACTAATTTTCGCAGTTCTTAATTTGCCTTAATCGAGTGTCCATCATGCATAACATTTGATAAGACACCATGGAAATCTCGTCGACTATCAAAAATTCTGTCTGATACGCCATTTAGTGGCTGCGCCCATCTAAAATATTGAGGTTGTATAGTGCACTGTATTCTTCTTGTCAAGCCCTTTTATTTGATACCCATGTTGATGGGATTGATAAAACCTAAGTTATCCGACATTGTGTAGAGGCCGCCATCTTGGATTTCAATTTTTTATAGTATATTGTATTCTGCTTGTTGAGCCCTTTCATTTGATACCCATGTTGATGGGATTGATAAAACCTACGTTATCCGCCATTTTGTAGCGGCCGCCATCTTGGATTTTAATTTTATATAGTACATTGTATTCTACTGGTTGAGCACTTTTATTTGATACCCATATTGATGTGATTGATAAAACCTACGTCATCCGCCATTTTGTAGCGGCCGCCATCTTGGATTTCAAATTTTTATAGTATATTGTATTCTGCTTGTTGAGCCCTTTCATTTGATACCCATATTAATGGGATTAATAAAACATAAATTATCCGCCATTTTGTAGCGGCGGCCATCTTGAATTTATTTAAGTACATTAATTATAAATAAATGATACCGCTAGAAGCGCCTTGAAACGCTCTTGAGAGTAAATGGCTCAAACGGGTAAAAGTAAGGCGGCACTTCGTATGCCGAAACATAAACACCGCACTTATGTAACCTGACACCCGTTTTCCCGCCAAATTTATAAAACGCGAAAAGCGGCCAGTGTATCAAACGGTTATATAAGTATCCCAGTATAGTAAAAAATTATAAAATTGCTGGAACAAACATTTATCGACTCCATTTCAAGTGTCTAGATACAAAGTTTTATGGTTTTATCTTCAATAATATTGAACTTCCAGACTTTCACCCCCAATTCCACCCCCGTAGGTACAGTTCGAAACTACAAAACTGCTAAAACATATATTTTATGGTTTCGTGTTAAATATCTAGACGTAAAGTTTCATAGTTCTTCAACAATGACGAAGTTTTCCATATAAACTTTCATCCCTTATTTTAACCCTTTCAACCCTTTTTTCGGAACAAAAAGTAGCCTATGTCCTTTCTCGGGATCTATTCTATCTATGTATCAAATTTCATCAAAATCTGTTGCTTGGTTTAGGCGGTAAAGACGGACAGACAGACAGACAGACAGACAGACAGACAGAGCTACTTTCGCATTTATAATATTAGTATGGATTAAATATATTATATTATATTTTTATATATATAAAAAGATTAGGGATATTGTAGGAGTCTCGAGAGGTAGTGGTAGGACTCTTGGCAGAGTCTGGCGAAGTACCATCCAGTATCGGGTTAAGTATCGGCAGTTATTTTCTACCGGTTTGAAGGGCAATGTTTCTAGAGAAATTACAGGGCTTAGAGATATAACATCTTAGATTTCTGGGTAACGAGAGCAGTGCAGTGCTAGGTAATGATTTGGACTCTTCTTGTTCCTATAGCTGAATGCCAATGTGCTGTTATGTGGCCGGCATGTTGCTTACCATCAGGCACATGTCGTCTTCTCGTCTCGTCACTCTTTATTAAAAAAAAGGTGTTACGTCGTCGTCATGTCCAACCACTATAACTTTTTTATCTACTGGCTAGATTATCCGCTAGCCGACACATCCGCCCCGTCGCTGGCTCCATTATACCCCCATTAATCACTCTTTGTTACGGGAATTAATATCGTTCTGAAGTGAGGGTGTGCGCGAAAATTGGGATCGACAAATTGAATATTAGGTTAAAGCCGCTACACCTTTACTGCTATAGGTATTGCCTGATGTACTAGTTTTTTGTATAAGCGGTTTCATTCGCGTAGTTTTCGATCTCGGTATATTCTCGTGACAAAAAGTGCCTATTTATTTATTTATTTACAACTAACCGTACCACGCTTCGCTGTGGCAGATTGTGATGCAAAAATTAGATAAAAACAATCCTTGATGTGGATTATATATTACTAGATGTCCGCCCCGGCTTCGCCCGTGGTATATTATAATTTAGCACGCATCAGGATCCCGTACATATACAACGGTGAAAGAATGACTGAAATCGGTTCAGTCATTCCTGAGAATATCGCTTTCAAACAAAACACTTCTGCAGCTACCTGTTACGCCACCTGTCGGAAATTGGTCGTACCAACTCAGATTTAGAAACAAAATTGATTAGCAAAGGTTACATATTCAAGAGGTATGTAATCTGTGATATTCAATGACACAATCTTAGACACATCCTGTAATTTGTCATGTCAAAGCACGAAACGTACGAAAACTCTCAAGAAGGAATATTTTTCCCGAGTTTGTTACATTCTTCATTCATGCTCCGCTTCTATTGATAGTAGCGTTATGTTCTATAGCCTATAGCCTTCCTCGATAAATGGACTATCCAATAGAAAAAGAGTCTTTAAATTCGGACCAGTACTTCCCGAGATCCTAGCGTTCAAATAAACAAACAAACAAACTCTTCAGCTTTATAATATTAGTATAGATTGTAAAATTTCAACTCGATCTGTGCAGTACTTTTTGAGCTATTAAAGCGTAGACAAACCAACATAACATTTTTATATGTGGAGATTTAAACATGGAACTTACAGTTTTATAAAAACCAACACATTACATATTACTATTATCCATCTATGCATCAAATTTCATCCAGTATCCTTCAGCAGTTTTTGGTTATTAGAGTAAACATCCAAACCTCAATGGATACTTTCGCATTTATAGTAGAAGTAGGCTAAGAAGATGGTAGGATAGGATGTTAGTAATGTTAGTAACGAACAATACATTCGTCCGATGGTAAGCTAATACGCCTGCCAATGACATCACAGTGCTAGAACATAAATAGCTCATAAATATTTGAAATTATTACCCAGAACTGTACTGCACACGTTACCCTAAGATTTACGATAATTCATCTCTTTACCCTGCAATTTTTCTGGAAACATTGCCCTTCAGACCGGAACACCGTAACATTTCCGATTGTGATAGAAAACAGACTCTTACTTTCGCAGGCGAGCTCTACCGATACAGCAGATAATCGTAACATTGTTTTATTCAGGTACAAGCTGTCCGCCCGGCTTCGCCCGTGGTGCATATGATAAGACTGGTGAATTTTTGAAATCGGTGCAGTAGTTCGCCCGATTAGTGCGTTCAAAGAAATAGAATTTTCAGCTTTATAATCTTAACATATTACACAAATTATGTGTCTCGTTGTTTGTCCGTGATAGGCTTCATTTCAATCAAATTCGCACACCATTGCCGTTCGATCTGACTTGAAAGATATGATAGTGTGTGGTGTGTCCGCTAAACCATACTTCTCAGAACTGGGCATACTGACAGTAACGTCCATATTAATTTACCAGGTCAGCTTGTTTACTCATGTACACCAGCACAAGTTCCGAGCCTTGGGCTGCGATCGGAAAGGACCTGTCAGAGCCCAGAACCAGAACAAATTTATACCTGTGACACGTAAGCTCGATAAGGCCGGTAATTCGGTTTACGTGAGAGGTCCTCTTATATATAATCACCTGCCTGACGACGTACGAAGCGCGGCCTCTGTCTGGCTACTTAAGAAACGTTTAATGGCATATTTAATAAAAAACGCCTATTATTCTTTGAAAGAGTATTTTGGTGACAAATACCAGAAGCGATTGTTCTAGACATTAGTATTGTATTCCCTTTTTAGTTTTATTGAATAAGTAACGTATTATGTGACTTGTAAATGCTTTTTACCAATAAATTATCTGTAAGTATCTGTATATGTATGATAATATCCGAGCGAAGCCGGAGCGGACCACTAGTAATTGTTTATATTACTATTAATTTATTGTCATGTGCGGAGAGTATGTTATAAATGTGTATGAACATATCTAAATGCTAGTTCTATTAAGTGAATCAGCAATCTGCATACAAGAGGCATTGAACCGCGACGGTTGGGTACAGTCAGCAAATCACTAAGTGCGGTGTGAACTTGAAACTATGACATCACCTGTGACTTACGCCTAACCTCTCACCTATACATAATACTACTTGACTCACCTAAAAAATTATTTGTTTATTCTTTCCAGTATTTTAAACTGTATTCCATATCAAGAACAGCCCACTAAATGATCCCACTGTCGGGACTCTTTGTTTCACTTGTCTTGTTGACTTGACAAAGTCTTGTTTCACCACGCGGTCCAAGTGCGGGTTGGCCGTTTAGCGAAAGGAGTAGTTGGGTTCATACCTGAGGTCGTAGGTCGTGTTGTGAGCTTGTATGAACCCCACTTACTAATGTGAATTTGAACATTTTCACCTACAGGGGAAAATGTTCTATGTGATGTTATAGTGAACACCACGGTTAATGACGGCTAAAATCCACTCTGGCAAGGCATTCCACAGCATAGGCGGTCTTATCAGAAGAGTAGATTTCGTTCGTTCTTCCTCTTCGTTCGAGTATTTGGACACCAACCATGGAGCGATTTCGCTTTTTTGATCTTCGAGCCGTTCGACAGAAAAAAAGGGCAAGGTGTATTAAATCTTGCAGATTAGCTGCACACTCTCCGATAAGCTAATAAAATAAAGAAATTCGAGACTTTGAAGTTATTTTTGAATAAAAGGTTTATGGCTGTCTTTTGGTGCCTCGATCAATTCCAGAGTTCTGGCACGTAGCTGACCAATTCCATAATGTTTTACTTATGAAACAGATCAATTTGAACAACTATGAATTGCAAAATCTTTTGGCATACCACACACATATTTTTTCGTAGGCTGTGCATGATGAACCTGATCGTTGCGTTTGGAAGTGAAAGATTCATTCGGATGAACTTAGAAACGCCTGAGCGAAAAAGATACAGCCAACTAAACTGCTGCTATCTCTCTGCTATTGCTGTGTTTACTATACTCAATTCGTATGTAATCATTTTTATTATAAAAACAGTTTGAAAAGTTTTTAATAAATATGTAGGTAGTTATTTCTTATTTTAGTTTTCACTTCTGCCGTGCAATCTTAAGCACATGCATTTGTTTTCAAGTATTCTTGCTGTACTGACGGTGTGAAAATACCATAGCTATTTGCCGACTGTACGTACCTTCACTAACCCTAGGGGATCAATACGATACACGTGTCTGTAATTCTATGCTGCAATAAACATTCGCCCTACTCACTTTTGTCCAGAAAACCCATCATACACTGCACTAAATCGTGAACTAAATGACTTGATTACCTCCCGACGTTTTGGTCGCATTTCAAAATGAGGTCGCGGGCCTCAATCCCATGATCGGAAGTCAAGTTTCCGATTATTGTTACTACGAGTAATAATGAGTAAATTTGTCACTACATATCCAACTGTTAGTTAAAACAATGTTTTCCCAGAACGATGTATTTCGAGATCGTGATAAATCAGCCAACATACACTTGGCCAAATTAGAGAATAATGCCCTTGACTCCTCTTTTCTTTAACGAAAGAAACTCCCGAGTCTCAGCAGAGAGAAAATAAAGAGGTAAGAAAATCAGTGGCATACGAGCTCATGGTAATGAGTATGATAGATTGTGGTTACAATCTTGAAATCGTCAAGTTGAGGGAGTATCCTTTTTTTAGGTAAGCACACTCGTATCGTCGCATAAAATCACGAGTGTATTATATATCATAGGTTTTAACTTGACCGCCATTTCGCTTCATTTGTTAAAAAAAGGATCAAAAACTCGTCCTGACTCTGTGAAACCGCTTCTTGACTTATTATGGTCCATTAATTTCCATTCAAATAATACATTGATTACAATATAATATTGACCTCTGTTTACAAACAGTCGTAGTGAGTCCATGGCCTAAGTTATACCGGAGTGGTTTTGCTTGAGTTTGGGAACTTACAGAATAGAGGCACGCATTGTTGTGGCCGATAACTACAATAATACTTCATGTTTTTATGTAATACTGGTCATGTGAGGGGAAGTGTAGTGATCAAAGAATCACTACACTTCCCCTCCCCAATCACAGAGTTCGCCTGGACGAATACCATTCCAGAGCCAGTTATTCTACTAGCAAACAGTAGTGTGCAAACATCACTATGCACTGAGTTAGATGTACGCAGCACGACTGCCCATAACAGCACAGTGTCTTATTTGAACATGAAGAGTCAAAATCCCTTCCGTGCGTTCGTTACCTGGAGCCTAGAGGTGTGAGGATGTATTTATTTGTCTCGTAATTACTTACTCTGGAAATATTATTCTTCAAATCGGAACACAGTAATGTTAACACATATCAGCTTAGCGGTAGAATTTAGTAATATTATATTAAAGAGGTCCTATTCTGTATTGTTATTTATATTTGTCCGTTGGTTTTTATACACTACATATTTATACTCACTAAATTCACATACATTCAAACGTTTGGAATATTCGAAGCAAGAACCCTGCTACCTCGATTTCACGTGTTTTCCGAAAATCAAGCTCAAAATTCTCAGAAGCTATGAAGAAAATAGAAGACTAATCACCTAAATTAAGAACTTAATATAATAAAGATACTCCCAATGCTCAAACGCTGGAGATTGCCGAAATTACGGTGACATTACCAAATGGAAGCCAAAAGAAAATATTGAAAAGGTTGAAGTTGACTGGCATAGGTATGATACTTCTCCAGATGGACATTGCTAAATGTTCTACCACTACCAAAAACGTAAGAAGTATCATTACAGGGGCCCAATTATGCCAGAATACGTTCTGAGTTATGAGTTTTGGTATTAAAGAACCAGGTAGGAGTAATAAAATGTTAATAGAGCGGAGTGGTGGCGTGGCGGCCGACGCAGCGGGCGGGTTCGAGGGTAATGAGCTCCGGGAAAGGAAATGTGGATTGCTGCAAACCGAACACTCGACAATGCTAGACGGACTTATGATCAGAATTGAATTCGGCCTTTTTTTAAAGTGAAACGTTCTTCTGGCGCACCGCACACTGATTTTTCGTGGGCTGTGAATGAAGCTCTTCGTCACGCTTGTAAATGTTATGTTCGAGTGACCTCGGGACCTAATGGATTTCTAGATGGCCATGTTTAGAAGACTAATCTTGATGGCCACACTTTGAAGACTTATCTAAATAATCCTTTGAAGATTTATTCATTAACGCGCGTAGTTAATTCTGTTGAGTTATAAGTTTCCATTTCTATGACCTATGACGGCCAATTTTTTTAAAAACTATTATAGGTATACAGTTCTCTGCCATCTCCCTGAAACTAAGCGACAATACGATCTATGATTGAACGTGCTTACCTAGAAGAAAACGAAAAATCCACTCGGGAAACTCATTCTACAGCCTAGACGTTCTTATTACGAAAGTAGAGTCAAACCTATCCGGTCCAATCTATATAGAGACTACTACGAAACCATGTCGCTTTTCAGAGTTACGTGGGTATTAGTGCAAATAACTTGCAATCATTTGCACACTCTCGGAAATGTATCCGATAACAAGGGTATTTTTAATGAAAAATAACCCTTATTAAACCCGACTACCTCGGATTTGTTACCTATCTGTACAACATTCTACTAGTCAAGCCCTTTCATTTGATAACCATATAAGGGAGCTGTGAAAAAAAATGCATATCGCCATTTTCGGGAAGCAGCTTCTTGGAATTGAAATTTGTCATAGTGAAATGTATTCTACTAGTCGAGCTCTTTCATTTGATACCCATAATGAGGTAGTAGTGAAAAAAATACTATAATTCGCCATTTTGTGGTGGCGGCCATCTTGGATTAGTTTTTTTATAGTGTTTAGTATTCTACTAGTCAAGCCCTTTCATTTGATACCCATTGTATTGAGGTAAATTGTAAAGAAATATTTTGTCCGCCATTTTGTGGAGGTGGCCATCTTGAATAGATATTAACCAAACATAGCTAAGAACATCCGCATAAATAATTAACTTTCAAATAAAAAAACCGCATCTAAATCGGCCTATCCATTTGAGCTCTACGGTGCCACAGACAGACAGACACACACACACACACAGACAGACAGACAGACATCGACGTCAAACTTATAACACCCCTTTTTTGGCCGGTGGTTAAAAAACAGATAAACTAGCAATTTTTCGGCGATGCTCAAGACTTCAAAGTCTTTTTCGAAAGAGGCTGTCGTTGCTTATGAACCTTTTGGAATTTTCCTCGCAGGATTCCAAAGCCTCCAACTAGCTACCACATTACTACCACCCTGGCTGTTACCCATCTTAAAGATGCTAACAAAGCATACAAATCATAAATACATAAGCAAATCTCTGCTTTATGTAACATCTGTGCAGACTTGAAGTAGGTACCTACTTTCGCACCTTTGAGGTCTATGCTGAGGGAATCTGCGCTCGTCACCCACAGATGAGATGTTTTATCTCTATGCCCTGTAATTTCACTGCCACCATTGCCCTTCAAACCGGAACACAGTGATGTGTTCCCATTACTGGTTGGCGGTAGAATAACTGGACAAGGTTTGGTACTTCTCCAGGTGGACTCTGCAAAGCGTTCAACCAATAAATACTAAAATGTCTCATTGCGGCACAGTGTGTTTAGTTAGCTTTCAACATACTCATATTGTTCGATTTCACAGAATTAATTTTTTTTAATTCAATTTAGCCACTCCACAGACTCCGGGGTCCGTGATCTTTGTCATTACATTCATCTTTTTTTTTTACACATTTCTTGGATAAGGAGAAGAAGAGGGAAATAGGGTGGAGTTGGGTACATTTAAAATCTAATTCTAGTGCTCGTCTGTAGAGCCGATCACTACCGGTTGGGATTCCGCTAGTAATCGACTCGACATCGAGTGTTTGCCTAATTGCCTTTTGCCATTTGCCTAAGCCGCCGTCGACGACGTCTTTTGCCTAAGCCGCCTCGTCCCGGCCCAGAGCCACGGCCGCATTTCTGTCCTTGATGGCTATCTGTAAGATGAATTCTCGGATGGTCTTCGGTGATGCAGCCTACGCTCGCCGCACGAACAGGCCGATATCGTTGTCGGTCATTCATTTTTACTTAATGTTAGTGGGTGAGTAAGTTTAAAATATAATTTCGGTTGTTTCGTTCTGCAGAAAAAAACTCAGACATTTAACTAAACTGATTATTGTGACAAAAAAATATTTAGTATTTACCACAAGCCTCTAGTGACATTGAAGTCACACATCCCAGGCGCTATGACCTAGCCCTATTAAGAGCCTTGAAGCCTTGACGGCGCGTTCTATAAAACCTGGCTTCAGAATTAAACAGGCATTTAATATACAAGTTATACAAGAACATTAACGCTACTGTGAGCGAATACACGCAATGTTTCCTATATTACATCATTATCATCATCAGTGCCATCAATCTCAGTCTCATGGTTAAGGCTTTACTTCTCTTAGAGACCTGTGAATCACCAGGCTTGTGTTCGCTTAATGGCTAGAACGTCTTTTTTATAGTATAGAGTGCCGAGACGAGCAGGAAACGTTCCTGATGCTAAGCTACTTGCCTGCGTGATGGGCAGGCAAGTAGCACAGTGTCACGCAGCTATTGGAACATGAAGAGTCCAAATTATTACCTAGCACCGCACTGAACTCGTTACCCGGAGATATAAGGTGTTTTATCTCACACCCCAGGAAACATTGTCCTTTTAACCAGAACACAGTAATATTTGCACATTACTGCTTGGCGGTAGAATAACTGGGAAAGGTGTGGTACTTCCCCAAACGTCTGATCTTAGAGTAATGTGGTAGTAGGGTCGAATCCTGTCTGCACCTTTTAATATTTAAGTGTAGGTAAATGTATGAGATTGTCATCATCACTGACTGGCTTAAACGCCGAGTCAAAGCATCGTGAGGAAACCGGTGCATGCCACGTGCAAAATATAATATGTGTACTTTAAGCTTTAGTAACGGGTTTTCTACATATTTTGTTTACGCATCCCATTACCTGACTTGGTCACCCACATTTTCTAACCTAAAGTTTTCTACAAGAAAATGCTTTCAGAAAAGACCGCCAATTGTTGCACTACTTTTAAAGCTTATCGCTGTGTTTTTTTTTCGTGTTTCAATAAACAGTCCTTAAAAATAAACGTATAAAAGTAAATGTAAATTAAACATGTAGTTTAAAGGTAAGTACAATCAATAATCTGTTTCTGGGTTTGGGTAAAATGCCCAATCTTTCCGGTGTTCCTCTTTATCTTGCCATTTAGCTTCTTTGGATTGGAATCCACTGGCCAATCATTTTGGCACATAATGTTGGTAATATTGACACTCGACATAAATAAATGTTTGTCGCTCCATATCTTACAAGTCGCGTCAGCAAATTGGAATCCATCGTCCATTACGCGATAAGCATAAAATAGCTGTGTCGTGAGGTTTGTGGAACTACTAAGAAAGTGCGATGAGTGAATTCTCAAATCTCTCAAAGTGTGCTACGCCAGTTGCCCTGATCCTAGTGAACTATGATTTGTTTTCATATTTTTAGATCTAGACCAACAAAATTCACTGTTTTCATCGTTGTGGAAACAGCGGTCCATGTGTTCGTAAACAAAGGCTTATTTCACTGTCTTAGTTCGACTCTTCGAAGAAGCCAGCAAAAGATCAGATTTCACTTGCGCGTCGCCTTCCCTCTTTTTTTAACCGACTTCAAAAAAGGAGGTTTCTCAATTCGACCGTATGTATGTTTTTTTTTGTGTGTTCGCGGATAACTTCGTCGTTTATGAACCGATTTTGATGATTATTTTTTGTTGTAAAGAAGATATTCCAAGGGTGGTACCATGATAAGGAAACCAGGATCTGATGATGACATCCTAGAGAAATCGAGGAAAACTTTTTTACTTTATAAGTTTTCCGTTGAAAGTCGGTTCTTTTTTGTTAAAATTATTTTAATTCAAGAGAGACGAGACGAGCAGGACATCTATATATACCTGATGGTAAGCAACATGCCTGCCACATAACAGCACAATGACACGCAGCTATTGGAACATGAAGAGTCCAAATCATTACCTAGCACTGCACTGCGCTCGTCACCCAGAGATCTAAGATGTTATATCTCTAAGCCCTGTAATTTCTCTGGATACATTGTCTCTTCAATGCACCGCGTTGCCGCCAAGTAGAAGATACAAGCTACGCTCGCACAAATGCATCGTGTCCCGAAATCCAGTATAATGCATTAATTCAGATTAATCGGAGATAAGTACTTCAAAAAAGAAGGCGGTTCTCAATTCGTTTCTATATTTTTGTGTATATTTACACCATAGTGCCGCTACATCTAGAGATGTTGACTAGACTACATGTTGACAAGATGAACCAATTTTGATGGTTCTTTTTTTTGTTTGGTAGATCATAGTTTAGAGGTGGCCAGATTACTGACGTACTACGTATTATCGCAGTACGTCAGTAATCTGGCGTAGATCGTACAATACAAAGCCATCGTATCGAGTGACGAAGTACACTGCAGTGTCACTCAAGATTCTGGGTTACTGTCGTCTATCAGATTTAGATTACTATTGTTAACATCATCTGTTGTGTAATTTTGAAGTATATATCTAAGAGGTATGGATCATAATATTGTAATTATGACCTAATGTGATTATTTATTGAATGAGTTCGAACAGAATGTTTTACAACAATGATTATGATTGTATTTAAGTGTACTTGTTGCTTATCTTCAGTAACGCCGCCAAGGCCGCTCATGGACGAGCATAAGTGAAGTTTCAAGACCATGTACACGTAACTAGCAAAGAAATACACATTGACTTCACAGAACAGTAATTTAAAAAAAATACCAACCTGAATAGATTATAAAATATCCAAAGTAGAAAAAACCACAAAGTCTTGGAAGATCACAAAACAGCACTAGGTTCACATTGTCGCTATCTTAACTCACTTGTCCGCACAAAAGTCATCATTTCAATTTAATTTTGAACACGTAAAAAATAACGGAAGCCATTTTCAATTTCCTGGCGCGAAAACTAACTGTTACATACATCTTCGCGTCCGCATCAGAAACTGAAAAACTCGATTACAAAATAAGGCCAGAAAAACTTGCTTTGCATACTTGAAGGTTATTCCTTTCGGCCATGGCACAAAAATTAGCACTGGCAGCTTAAAAAAAATAATTAAAAACCCGCCAAAAGTAAGTTGTCAAAAAATTAAAACGATTACACTTGATAAACTTTAGATGTTTTTGCAAAATTGTGATTGTTTATTTTTGTTTTGCAGTTAGTTACTAAGGCGACTCTGCTTTCAAGGCAGGTGAGTTACAACTGACCATTGTACGAAGAAAGGGGGTGGTAGGGTGAATAGGGGGTTAGGGGGAAAGCTGTTAATCAAGTAGGGAGGGGGAAAAATAATTTTGTTTTTAATTACGTTCTGGTGCGTTTTGGAGGTGGAGTAGGTGCCGTTTTGGGGTTACCATGTCATGTTCAATCTTTACACGGCGTTATATACCCATAATGTGTATGGGGTTATATTTTTAGCAGAATTAGTTTATGGCAATGTTGGCGATGGAAATATGTGTCGAATTGTATTTAGCGATCGAGAAAGGGGGAAGTAAGGTTAAGGTACGGTTTCATGTTGTTATGGCTTAGGATATTTAGTCCAGCTTTGGATTAGGATGTAGCACGCATCGTGGTGCTTTGCGGTTTGAGGTCTTGTTCAAAATACTGTTTCAGTTCGTCAAGAGGTTTGACTCTACTTATTAGTTATTACTATTACTTGTCAAAATCCAAAACAACATCCTGTTGAAACACAAGACGTTGCCGTAATTGTGATATTAAGATATTATAGAGGTAGATATAGCTCATCCGAATATAAGTAGAAGCAAGAAAGTAATAGAAGGTGAAGAATAAGATGAAATAAATAACATAACGCAATCAAAGCACGAAATGAAGAATTTATTAATTGAATTTAAATATTCAAGCTGTTAGAAGAAGAGGCCAATTAGACTTTTAATTTTTTTGTATCATCTCATCTTACCTGCAAACAGCAATAAAGATTTTTGTATTTGTATCTACTTTTGTGGTAAAGAAGTCAGTTCAGTTCTGGTCAGTGGAATACCTTATTTGAGTGGGGGATTCCCATGGCTACAATTTCGGTGTTTTAAAATTGTGAGTGCATCGATGTCTTCTCAGTAAGCACGCTCTATCTTAGAAGAGAGCGTGCTTACTTCGATGAAATTAGTTCCGGTGCGGTCTACCGTAAGTAATAGTCAACGGTAAGTGAGATGGCGGCCAAGTTTAAGTTTATAAATATTAAATACTAGCGGCCCGCCCCGGCTTCGCACGGGTACATACACATACACACACCCTTTTTTTTGTATCGGGTTTAAAAAAAAGTAAAATTATAAAGGGAGTTTGAATTTTTTTTATGATTTTTTTTTATTAATGTTTTTTTGTATTTTTTATTTTAAAGTTTTATACATAAATAATATTATTTACAAAAAAAAAAGCCATTAGTTTTAGTGAGTCAGAGCTTCCCTGTAAACGATATTTGAAGTAGTTTTATTTTGTGGCAGCAAAATAAATTGATTTTCAGGAGCTCCGACACGTGGGCCAACATACAGTTGGCCATGAGTGAAACATTCTTTTCGTAGGTCGATCCTTAATAATTCGAAGGTTTGGCCCTGGGACTTGTTAATAGTTAACGCGAAAGATGATTTCACCGGAAACTGAAGTCGTTTAAAAGGGATTGGCAGATCAGTTGGAATCATCGGTATCCTCGGTATATGAGCTAGTTGACCAGCTGCTGGGCCAGTGATAAAATTTTGTTCAGCAAGCCGCTGCGAACGCTCGATACTTGACTCTCTAGCATGCGATTGCGACGCGTATTCTCTCCGACTTGCAAGGCGATTTTCAGTTTCTGATGAAGATTCCTCATTACGCCGTATTTTTATTGCCCTCGCCTGGGAACTATGTTTAGAAAGTTGATATCTTGATCTTTTTGGCATTTTAGGGCATTATAAAATGAAAAATAGAAGGAAATAAATAATTAAACAGGCTTTAACAAAATTTTTGCTTATTGAACTATATGAAGTACTAAGCTGTTTGAATAATTAAAATATAATATTTATTATCAGGTAAGTAGTAGGTACTTATTGAAAGAAAATTAAAAATATGGGCGTAGAAAACTACCTTTTACTAAATTTTTGCTTAAATTTTGAACAGGAATGAATACCCATAAAATACTACTATAAGCAGTTTGAAAAGTTACATAAAATATAATATTTATTATCATATACTTATTTACCTACGAAACGAATTTAAAGCGAATTCAAAAAAATTTCAAGCTAAAATCATACGATCACGCACACGACCGCTGCGTAGGGAGCCGATCGCGCGAGTGAACTGCGCGGCACTTTATTTTATTACATTGACTCGCGACACTTTTTGTAGATAATGATGAGTTCTACAAAGTAGTAGTAAATGATTTTGTTCTATCATCAATAGTTTTCGCAGCGCACGCGACGTAAGGAATTTTTCAGGTCTTTTTTTTACACCTTATGTTACATTATTGGAGTTTTAGTAAGGATTCCTAATTTTTTTTAAATATAATATAGCCTATGTTACTCGGGGATAATGTAGCTTTCCAAAAGTGAAAGAATTTTTGAAATCGGTCCAGTAGTTTCGGAGCCTATTCATTACAAATAAACAAACAAACAAATCTTTCCTCTTTATAATATTAGTATAGAAAACTCCTCGTTTGAGTCTTTGTGACGTCGACCATGAAACGATATAGATTTTTCGAGCTACTCCTAGCTAAAATATACGATAGAAAAAAGGGCAAGATCAACAGATCGTGCAAATCAGTTTCACACTCTCCGAAGTGTATCCATCCGAAATGTTTTAGTTTCACCGACTAAAAAAGTATCATTGTATCATTGACTATTAAGGTGTCATCTTTTTTCATAATAATTTAAGTTTATTTTGTGTTTCTTAATAAGTATTAATAATACGCCAGAAGCGTGGAGCAGAAGTGTGGTGGTGCTCTTCTTCAAAAAAGGTGACAACACCTTGTTGAAGAACTACAGACCCATCTCACTTCTGAGCCACGTTTATAAGTTGTTTTCGAGGGTCATCACGAATCGTCTCGCACGCAGGATTGACGACTTCCAGCCTCCCGAACAAGCCGGTTTCCGAAAAGGCTATCGTACCATAGACCACATCCATGCGCTCCGGCAGATTATACAGAAAACCGAGGAGTATAATCGGCCACTATGCCGATTAAAGCGTGAAATTAAAAAATATTAAATTAAATTAAAGCCTTCGATTCCATCGAGACCTGGGCAGTCCTCCAGTCTCTCCAGCGATGCCGCATCGACTATCGCTATATCGAAGTGTTGAAGTGTATTTACAGCAACGCCACAATGTCTGTCCGACTACAGGACCAGTGCACAAAACATATCCAGCTACAGAAAGGCGTGAGACAGGGAGATGTTATATCTCCGAAACTGTGCACTGCCGCGCTGGAAGATGTTTTCTGACTGGACTGAAACGCATATGGCATCAATATCAACGGCGAATACATCACTCACCTTCGGTTTGCCGACGACATAGTCATTGTGGCGGAGTCGCTGGAGGACCTCGGTGCTATGCTCAGGGACCTCAGTAGAGTATCCCAACAGGTAGGTTTGAGGATGAATATGGACAAAACGAAAGTCATGTCAATGTTCATGTCTCATCTGTACCGGTTATTGTTGGAAATACCACACTCGAAGTTGTTGACGAATACGTCTACCTGGTAATGTTTATAATGTACAGGACTTAATCACGATTTAATTCATTGTTTAGGCAGCGTTACAACCTAGAAGACCACGTGTCTTCTCGTGACCACGGCGGTTGTAACGAACGTAAACAATGAATTAAATCGTGATTAAGTCCTGTACATTATAAACATTATGTCTACCTGGGTCAAAAGATCCAATTAGGTAGATCCAACTTCGACAAAGAGGTTCAGCGAAGGATCCAACTCGGATGGGCAGCGTTCGGGAAACTTCGGCACATTTTTGAGTCCAAAATACCCCAATGCCTAAAGACGAAAGTATTTAACCAGTGCGTGTTGCCAGTGATGTCTTATGAAACTGAGACGTGGTTCTTCACTGTGGGCCTCATAACGAAGCTCAAAGTGACACAGCGAGCTATGGAGAGAGCTATGCTCGGAGTCTCTTTGCGCGACAGAATCCGTAATGAAGATATTCACAAAAGAACGAAAGTGGCCGACATAGCTCAAAGAGTAAGCAAGCTGAAGGGGCCATGGGCAGGCCACATCGCTCGCAGAACTGACAACCGATGGGGAAGAAAGGTTCTCGAGTGGCGACCACGAACCGGGAGACGCAGTGTTGGACGGCCTCCCACTAGATGGACAGATGACCTCATTAAGGTCACTGGAAACCGCTGGTTGTAGGTTGCGCAGGACCGTTCGTTGTGGAAATCTAGGGGGGAGGCCTATGTTCAGCAGTGGACGTCTTGCGGCTGATGATGATGATGATGAATAAGTATTAGGATCCAAGGAAACTTGGTGAATAAATTTAGAAAAAAAAAAAAATGTGTTTCTATATTGTGGCTTTTAATAAAGTGTTTTCTTATCTTATTGTTTAGACAGGGTAACACAGACTGTGTTACTAATTCGTAAGGGTAATATAAATTATGACCTACTATCATGAACAATCACAAATGACTAATGGTCATGTACTTAGTTGAGATTCGGCCATTATTTAAATAATATACAAAAAAGGATAAAAACAAAAAAGTGTAAAAGTATCAAAGACTTGTTAGTGTGACGAATATTTTTTTATTGCTGTAGGTATTTTACTTTATGCATAATTAATGCCTTCTCTATATAAACTATAATTATTTAATTGTGGGATATTTCATGCGTCCGCACGATTTTCATAAAAAAAGTACTTACCTACAAGTTTTGGCTGCATGTATTTCATGTACATTATTAAAGCAAATCCTGAAACAAACAATCCAAATCGAATAAAATAGAGATATGTTTCATATTCCGATAGCACAAAGTTCAATTTTGTATGTAAATTATAAGGTTATTTCGTTAAGACAGGCCCTAAAGTAAGACTATTACTGCTATTACTAGTATCATAAATTAGTGAATTGCATTGTCGCGATCGCGGTCTAACGCAAACCTATTAGATAATATAGATAAGGAATAGGTTTTGTAAAGTGTAAACTAGAACGAAAATATTTGGAAGAGAAATAGATGTATACGAAATGGCTGTAAAATATCGATGACCTATACGAAAAAATCTGACAAATAAAGTAATATCGACGCTAAAAAGACATAAATTACCATGTGTATACCTCAAGATTCTAGATTAAGTAACTTTGTACATAATATTGAAGTTATACTTCTTTAGGCGCGTTATGAAAAAATGATGAGAGTGAAATTTAAAGATGCGCGCGCACCTGTGACACAAAATAAAATTAACAGTATGAAGTTGTCTGCTTAAGATGGTTCGATTTTCATACTATAATCTATTTGACCATTCAGACGCGAAGACGCGCGACGTTGCCAGCTCGTGACATACGCGGGAAACGCGCTGTTGCCGCTCTTCTCTGTCAACTATGCTCAGCTGGCTCAGCTCAAGAATCAAATAAATTATTGAAAGATTGGACAATGTATTGCCAGTATTTGAATGTTATATATTGGATAAATTTTCGGTGGCGATAAATTTAATAAAATAAAAGAAGTATAACTTCTCACGCGCGTACATAAGTACACGCATCCATTTTTTTGTGTACTTAATTAGTTTATGTTATGGATGGATTATGTTATAGTTTAAGTACATAATTATTAAGTACTTAATCTATACACATGGTAGTGTGGCAAGTCAAGTTTTTTACTTACATACTTACCTACGTAGGTACTTCAAGTCTGAACAGTTGCTCATGTTATTACCAAGTAAAGATTGCTTTTGTATGGTTTACTGTTCTCACCTTAAGGCTGCGTTTCTACCAGAGATGTGCGGCGGAAATGTGTCTAGGATACACTCACACCACTGACCGTATCCAGCAGTCTTCTACAAGCCCTTCCGCAATTGTCGGTAATTTTATTTGTGCCGTACCATACAAAAATCATGTGACAAGGAGAAATTATCGAGATTTGCAACTAGCTCTGCTGGTGGTTCATTTGACCCATAAATTTTCTTCACGGGCCTGTAGTCTATATTATTTAATAGACTGTACCACTAATCTATGTTGTTATTATTTTTGATAAAACAAATATTATGTACACAAAAACTGGCGCCTGAGATAGTCCATGTTTATAAAATCACCCCTGCGTAATATTGCTATTACAAAAACTCCAGGCGTTCTTCTTTCATCTCTAGTCTAGCCTTGAAATAAACGATTTTGCAATATACGATTCTGATTCTTGATATTTATCAAAATACATTATATGTAGTGATAAAACAAGCAAAAAATGTGGAAATAATGTATAATAGTGGATATATTTAGCAGTAGCAGGTCTCTTTTTAGAGTCCGCCTGGTGAAATAATACACGCTTGAAGGTCCGCCAGTTATTCTACCGCTAAGCAGTAGTATGAAGACATTGCTGTTTCGAGTAACGAGTGCAGTACAGTGCTGCGTAATGACTTGGATTCCATGTCCCCTGTGACCCCCCTCGGACCGCGCATGATGGTCAGACATATAGCTTACCACCAGTCACATGTTTTGCTCGTCTTGTCAATCTATAAACCTTCTTCTATAATATTTTCTTCTATCGGACTTCTCGTTGCACAAAAGGGCAGCATCGTTTCATGGTTGATGTTCCAAAAACGCGAACGAAGAGATTTGACTCCACGTTTGTGATAAGAACGTCTAGGTTGTGGAATGCGTAGCCTGAGTGGGTTTTCCCTGATGGTTACAATCTTGGTGTCTTCAAATCGAGAGTGAATCGGTTTTTTCTAGGTAAGCACGCTCCATCGTAGATCTCATCATCGCTTAACATCAGGCGAGATGGTGGTCAAGTGCGAACCTATTACAGTTAAAAAAAAAAAACATAAAAACCTTAATCTTCCGTAATCCACCGCGGTCCTGAGTGCACTGGTCCTATCAGGACGTCTACTGTTTTATCGGATCAAAGTAGAACTGGAGTAGGAAAGTCGCCAGTTTATTTCTAAATTACGTTTGTCGTAGAAAGAGGGTAGACGTCCTGTTCCGGTGCTTGTGTTCCCTAACTTGGAGAATTAACACACAGAGTACAATATTTATTTTGAAGTGAAACTTCTTATGCGACTTCCACGCTACTATGGAAGGGGTATGAAAGATGTTGTTGCGGGGAAGGGGGAATAGAAAGAGACAAAGCGAGAGTGAAAAGTTTCACTTCTCCCGCGGGAAGGGATTCCATGCACAAATTTTTTTAAACGTTTTTTTCCATAATTTTTGGAGGATAATATCTAATGAGTTCGAGTCACAGACATGTTTGTGAAGCATCGTGCGCGTTAGATACTTTTAAGAGGAGTGGAATCTTGTAATATAATATCATAAATGTCAATGTTTGGATATTTGGATGCTTGTTGCTCAATCACGTCGTAACGCATGCACGGATCGAGTTGAAATTTTGTACATATGTAGTTAGATCAGTCTCGCAGAACACATGGGCTACTTTTTATCCCGAAAAATCAACGGAACGGAAACAACACGAAACGCTGTAAGTTTTACTTAAGTTCAAATTTTATAACAATAACCTTTCGTGCATTTAGTGAAAAAAAAACACAATTAGGTATACAAACAAACACTTCAACTTTATTTACATTAATAACTGTACAGATTTAATACATTTATTTGGAAGTCAGTCTAGAGTAGGAGAGCGACGAGCGCAGCAAACATCGCGAGGAGAGTGGCGGCGCGCGCGCCGGCGCCGTTCGCGTACAAGGGATGCCCGGAGAGGAATATGGAGAGCTGGTTGGCCACCTCCACCTTCACGCGAGCCAACTCCTCGGTTTCACTGCTTTCCAACGACCTGAACAAAAGTGTGTTAAGAAGGTTTTGGAAGTGAAAACTACTTTTGACGCACCACACACAGATTTTTCGTGATCTGTGAATTGAGCTCAAGGGTCAAGCTCCTAAATATTAGTGGACAATTCACACACAACACCATCTGACCCCGAAATAAGAAAAGCTTGTACTATGGCGGCCAGATAGCTGATATAATACTTATATAGTTGTAAGTACATACTTATTATAATGAAAGAA
This sequence comes from Ectropis grisescens, assembly GCA_017562165.1. NCBI lineage: Eukaryota > Metazoa > Arthropoda > Insecta > Lepidoptera > Geometridae > Ectropis > Ectropis grisescens. The sequence goes on along the minus strand of CM029797.1, from coordinate 1,006,967 downwards.
ATCTTAGGGTGAACTCGGGACAAGGCCATCCAGAAATGCTTTAGCATCCAGAAACTAACCTGGACTACCCACCCCGCCCGCACTATTGTAAGACCGACCAATCGCGGATTGTGATCTGACGGTGTCACTTCGACACATTACAATTTTACCGAAAAATAATGCGGTTCACAATCTCGATATATAAAAATGTTAGGTTGGTTTGTGTACGCTTCAAAAACTCAAAAAGTTCTGCACCAATCGAGCTGAAATTTTACAATGATATATAATCTGCATTAAGGATTGTTTTCATCTAATTTTTGCATCACAATGTGTCACAACGAAGCGTGGCAGGGTACAGCTAGTATTTTTATATATTCCAATCTCTCTAGCGAGATTGATAGATCTAACGGGTTTACAAACTTACGATGACATTTACCAACAATTATTTTTTACGTTTTGAACAACACATAATTTAGCTTCCTCTTTGTTACCTGGGGAAAGTGATTAGGAACCCCAATTACTAACAACTGAAAGAAAAAAAACATCAAAACCCTTAAACCGCATACCTAATATATGTATACCTAGAATATTAATATAATAGCAAGGAGCATAGAGTACGTACTGTATGGCCCGGCAGTGGGAGACCGTCGGCACCACGTACACGGGCGCCAGGTACGTGGCGTCCCCCGCGCGGGGCCCCATGGGACCCCAGGGGTCGTGGCCCCCCACCACGGAGAGCACGCTGTCGGGTAGGAGCCCCCACCCCGCGAACAGAGTGTTCGTTCGCTCTATGCCGGAGCGGAGGAACTCTTCGTCGAAACTGAAATACAAATAGGTTTATTAAAGCTTTTTGTTAGACCATTTTTTTGGGGGGTACGCTAATTTAAAGGAAATGATTTAATTAGGTACATAAGGAGAAGTACATAATCTAGAAAAAGATATATATTTAAATGTAGAATTGGAATTAGTGATGGTTATTATAAGCATGTGTTGGATGCGTGTATGACGTCAATATGACGTCTTATAGTTTTTAAGGCGCATGCTAATGCCCTAAAATAACAATAAAAATAATGCCCCTAATGTATTGTGGGTTTAAGAAAGAGTTTTAATTCTCGAAAGTTGTAAGAAGTAGGTATATCTCACGGAGCGACGCACGTCCACCTGTGACGACGCAAGTCTTGGTAGTTTTTGAAGAAAACTTCTTTTGGCGCGCCCCAGATTTTTCGTGGGCTGTGTATTGAATTCTAGCGTCACCCTCGGGAATGATTAAAAATCTTTGGGTGAACCGGGAACACGGGCCATCTAGAAATGACCTGCTCATGGCCACGCATTCCGGTTTCATCCGCTTAGTTTACCGAAAGTGAGCTATCAAATCCTGAGTTCTAAGTTTTCACTTCTATCGACAGTTCCTTTGATTGCCATTTTTGTATGCTGTGCTAACACAGCCAGCATTATAGACTTTAAAATATTCATTCATAATTTAAGAGGGACGCTCTTGTCGGTGGAGTTCTTTCCATGTACTTCTACACTCCGCCTTCTCCTTGACTTCCTGATACGTCACTACATTTATCTTCTCCTTCACTTGGTTCATGTGACTTCTCCTAGCTCTACTTCTCTTCCTCCTCCCTTCTAATTTACCTTCCATTATTGTTCTAATGAAGTTGTCGTGTCGTATCAGATATCCCAACATCTTCCCTCTTCTGTTTTCTATTGTTTCCATTAATGTTCTTTTCTCCTCTACCGTCTTCAAAACTTCTTCATTGCTCTTCATTTCCTTCCAGCTGATTCTCTCCATTCTCCTCCAACACCACATTTCGAATGCCTCTAATCTTTCCCTATCCCTTTGAGTCATGGTCCACGTTTCGCTGCCATACAATGCAATACTCCAGATGTAGATCTTAATCAACCTCTTGCGAATATTCTTTGACATTCGGGCTTTAAACAGATGCTTTTTATTGTTAAAAGCTCTTTTTGCCATTGATATTCTAGCTATAATGTCTGGTGTACACCTGGAATCATTGGTTATCACACTGCCTAAATATTTGAATTGTGTTACGTTATCTATGGGAATTGAGTTAAGTTTAATTGGGTTTTTAGTTATTGCTTTCTTCTTTGAAGTAGTTAAAATTTTAGTTTTTGTCTACATCTTGTAGTAGTTCTTCCAACTGTGTAGAGTTTTCAGCCAAAGCTGCGATATCATCCGCAAATCTTATAAATTGTATTTTTTTCCCGTGAATGTTAACCCCACCCCTTCCTGACTCTATTAGTTTTCTTATGGCACATTCTATAAAAATATTGAAAATAAGTGGTGAAAGTGAACACCCTTGCCTAATTCCTTGTCTTATCTTTGCCCTTCCTTGTTCTTCTCCCACTTCTATTACTGTCTCTTGATTCTAATATAACTCAAATCAAAAACTCAAAAGACTTTAAAATAACAGGTCGTAAAATGAATAGCTATACTGACTTGACCCCGAAGAAGTCCCGGCACATCTGGTGGTAGTACTCCAGCGGCACGGTGTCGTGGAACGGGTGCGCACTACCGCTCGTGGTCTGGTACCACCCGTACTCCACGCACGTCTGGTACGTCCACAGCCGCACTGGAATCACAAGGTAACATTTAATCCTATTCATGTTTTACATGTTTGTTGCTATCACGAGTGAATGGATCATAGACTAGATTAGTTTGGAACATAGATTATTCTGGAAGAACACATATTTATGTTATTGTTTATCCCCGGAAAATAACGGTAACGGGAAGAACTATGCAGGTAAATCACAGGAGACTGTACTGTCAAAACGCTTTGGCCTCTTTTGGGACCAAGAATACAAAAACCAACAAACCAACACTGCTAAAACATGCTACTTTTTATCCCAGAAACCCAATGACAACACAAACTGTGTTGCCAAAACCGCAGGGCGAAAACCAAAGATAATATACCCATTTGACTGATCGTACGACTGATCCTTAGCGTTTTATTAGCATGATTGCACTATACCAGGCCTTCTACCGCCTAACTAATTCGGCCTTCGCTTTGCTATTGCCATCTCTGTAATTTCAAGTGAAAAGAAAAGAGAGTAGTTAACGGCTATTATTATTATTATTTAACGGCTTAAATTCATGGTTTAGTGCCAACGATTTTATGTTAAGGGCGTGTGGGCCGTAATTTTGAATTTTTAAAACAACTTTAAGACCTTTAAAATAGTGTATTAAACTCTGAAAAAAATATATGTATTAGTTAAGGATTTTTTCTAGTGCAATTCGCAGTCAATAACACGATTTAATAAATTTTACTACATAGAAAAAAATCCCAAAGTTACCCCTTTTCAAAAAGTTATTTCAAGTTTATGACTAAACTAATGAATTTTTTTACTAAATTTTTGTACTCAACGAAAGCCACTAAAAAGTTATAGATGCATTCGCAGAGTTTGACTTGATAAAAAGTATCAGTTATTCACTATGTTTTAATATCTACCATATACAGCGTGTGGCGGAAAGGTCCAACAATATTTTAACAGGTCATTCCAACACTGATATAGACTTCATCTCCGAAGGTCTCTTTCCCCTCAGCACTTTAGATCGCGAGATAATACGAGTCAAAGTTTGATGTAAAATTGACCAGCTGCAACCCTAATGCATGTACAGCTGACAAACGACCTTGCCTGTCAAAGACAAAATTTTGTGCAGAAAAGAATTTTTTTGCCTACTTCGAAGCTGTGAATGGAATAAACATAACTTGGTTAAATTATTAACTGTGAATTTAATCCTTAAATACAATAGGTAATGACTAGAACTGTTTGACGTTTGGAGTCTATTCGGGCGGTCTACAACTATGATACCAAGTTCATACGAATACAAGAACAAAATTAAAAATTTTGGTTAACCCCCGACTACCTCGGATCTCGGATTTGTAATCTGTACAACATTCTGCTAGTCAAGCCCTTTCATTTGATACCCATATTGTGGTAGTAGTGAAAAATTATGTAATTCGCCATTTTGTGGTGGCGGCCATCTTGGATTTGAAATTTATTATTATGTATTGTATTCTACTAGTCAAGCCCTTTCATTTGATACCCATATTGAGATAAGTTGTGAAGAAATATTTTGTCCGCCAATTTGTGGAGGCGGCCATCTTGAATCGATATTAACCAAACATAGCTAAGAACATCCGCACGGATATCAACCTTCGAATAAAAAAAACCGCATCGAAATCGGCCTATCCGTTTGAGCTCTACGGTGCCACAGACAGACACACACACAGACAGACAGACAGACAGACAGACAGACAGACCGACAGACAGACAGACAGACAGACATCGACGTCAAACTTATAACAACCCTTTTTTTGGTCGGGGGTTAAAAATAAAAATAAATCAGGTTTTACGAATAATGAAACAAACGCTTAATTAGAAGTTCCATGCAAGCTCGACTACCTATACCTTATCTACCTCGGATTTGTAAACTGTACAACTTTCTACTAGTCACGCCCTTTCCTTTGGTACCCATACTGAGGGAGTAGTAAAACAAGATAAAATTAAAATTTTGACTAACCCCGACTACCTCAGATTTGTTATCTTAACAACATTCTACTAGTCAAGCCCTTTCATTTGATACCCATGTCGAGGTAGTTGTGGAAAATGTATTTCGCCATTTTGTAGCAGCAGCCATCTTGAATTTGAAATTGGTCATAGTGCAAAGTATTCTACTAGTTAAGACCTTTCGTTTGATACCCATATTGAGGTAGTGGTGAAAAAATAATGTAATCCGCCATTCTGTGGTGGCGGCCATCTTGGAATTGATTTTTTTATAGTGTATAGTATTCTACTAGTAAAGCCCTTTCATTTGATACCCATATTGAGGTAGGTTGTGAAGAAATATTTTGTCCGCCATTTTGTGGAGGCGGCCATCTTGAATCGATATTAACCAAACATAGCTAAGAACATCCGCACGGATATTAACCTTCAAATAAAAAAAACCGCATCGAAATCGGCTCATCCGTTTGAGCTCTACGGTGCCACAGACAGACACACACACAGACAGACATCGACGTCAAACTTATAACACCCTTTTTTTGGTCGGGGTTAAAATAAATGTATTTCGCCACATTCTTATACCCTTTATTTTGGCCGGGGTTAAAATACCTTTGGTAATGTGTTTTTAATTGATTGTGATAGTAGGGTTAAATTCAACAAGATGTAAGAAGCCAACTATCCGTCTTTTAACGCTTTTCATAAAATTCCTTACTAAATTTCACTTCATATCGTAGATATTTATTCTTTGCGAAGTTGTGAAATTCCCCGACGGACTTTCTTTGACGGAATTGTCGGCATGTCGGCTTTGTCAAACGTATTGACGCCGTGCATCGCCGCCGCAGCGCCGACCAATAGCAGAACAGAAGCTCGCTCGCCGGCCGTGCCGAAAGGCGAAACGTCGCGGCGGTACTTTACCGAAAAGCCAAGCTAGAAATCGTCAAAAATGGATTTTTAAAAGTTGGGGTTCCGTCAATTTTTTTTTTATGTTTTGTTTTATCTTGACGAAGAAAACATACTTACGGCTGAGCACGGGAAATCGTGAGTTCGGTTCTTGGCTTGGTCGATATTTGAATGATAAATTCGATTATTTTCCATGGGTTTAAGATTTCGTTGTCCTTGTCTGTGTGAACTACCTACAGGTTCTCCAACACAGAACGACCTAGTGGAGAGCTACGATTGTGAAGAGTTTTTATTTGGCACAAAGGTAGATTATAGCCTGGAAATAGCACAGAGGATACCTGCCTACCTAGGATATCTAACTACACACCGATACAAGTAGTAATAGTACTAGTGGTCGAAGACTCCGTCTGGGGAAGTACCTTTGCCAGTTATTCTACCGCCAAGCAGTTTTGTGCTTTACCGTGTTCCGGTTTGAAGGGCAAATTTTCCAGATCAATTACAGAGCATAGAAATATAAGATCTTATATGCGGTACGAGCGCGGTGCAGTCCTGGGTAAGGATTTGGACTCGTGTTTAATAGCTGCGTACATACAGCACGTAGCTGTTATGAACAGGCATGTTGCTTACCATCAGGTACATGTCTTACTCGTCTCGTCACTCTTCATTGTAATAAAAGCATGCGTGATTTTACGCGACCTTTTACGTGGCTTGGGGTTTTTAAAGTACGGAACCCTAATTGTCAAAAATTTTTTTTTTTGAATATTTAATTTTTGAGTTGAAAGTTCAGTCGCTCTCTAGCATCATTGGTGGTGTGTTGTTTGTTTTATCGCAAAATTGATATCTACGATGTTATCACTGTACTTAGACATGGTAGGAGGTAGTCGTTATGAAGAACGTGAAATTTTCCACCAACGTCTGAACAGCAAGGGAAGCGTTGACTTGCCACAAAACGAAAAACGTCCCAATCAGGCCCGGTATTAGTACTACCAGCAGTGCTGGTGCTGCTCCAGCACCCTGGACTCAGACTTCTAACGCCACCACCGGAACGCGTCGGAGGAAGGTGCGCCGCGCCGCAAGCACCTTGGATTGCAGTGTGAAATGGATAAATATGTTTATGTGTACATAGTGTTGTTGTGCAGTGAAATGTTGGTGTTACAATGCGACTATCGTTGAATAATAAGGAGATTATTAAAAGGTTAGTTAATTTAGCCAAAAATAATTAGCTAGTGTAGATATCTTCCATACTTATTACAGAGTTTAAATAATTAAATTAATGATGTATCCTAACTCTTTATTTGACTTTGATTCAAACATGTAGGTACCTACTTAGTTATTTATTTGATATTCCTTCCTGTCTAATATTGTTTGAAGGCTTATTAGGTACTTACACTTGACAAAAATATGTCGACTGAATTCAGAACCAAGTTAGAAAGAAGCAATTCTCGCTTCTGAATTTAGTATGCTACTCTTAGCTTACTGAATGAAATGCTATTATTACACTTCACTAAATTCAGTAGCAACCAAATTTAGCCAAGGGTAATAAGGCTTTTGGTTAGCGCTAATAAAAAGCATCTATTTTTATTCTATCTGGCTCAATCGAATACGGCAGTTCAATAGCTTCCACACCTTATCTTTCTTTCTTGTTCGATTTCTATGGTATTTAGGGAGATTTTTGAAACGACAGATAGGTATCAGTGCGTCGCCACCGGCGCGGCGCGCGGCGGCCGGCGGCGGCGGTCAGTGATCGCGCCGCGCCGCCGGCCGGTTAGGTTGTCAAATAAAATGATAAACAACGCATTTTTAACTTTGTATGGAAAAAAAATATTGGCTTTCGTGTCTAATATTCACATATGTGATTCGATACGTAGTATAGATGAACTACAATAAATATTGTTGGACCTTTCCGCCACACGCTGTATATAGCGCGCCGTTCGGCAGGCCTGATCAGTCGCGTTTCGGCGCTCACGGACGACGGGCCTGTGCTTGATTTTGCAATTTTGACAACCGATAAATTTTAAATATTACGATCATAGTGCCACAGTATAACAATATCAGTAGGTATTACTAGTGAAGCACGCTATGATCTTGATTTTTGATACCGTTTTCATTGGAATTGCAAATAGACGCTGATACTAATTAGTACGCTGTTTACTTTATGTTGTAGACCAATAGGGGAGTCTCAAAAAACTGACGTCAATAACACATCAGTAAAAAATTCAATGCAGATGCAATGGAAAATAGATAAGTATCGGTAAAATATTCGTGCGGCAAATCAGAGATAAGGAAATAATGAGAGGGGAGAAATCCCCTGCGTAAATCCCCCAATATAAATCCTATGTTAGGTATCATAAATGATACCTAACTTGCATTTATATGCCATTTAGGTAAATTCTTTGGTAGTAAGGTACTTAGTACTTGGAAGAAAAGTCCTCGTATACAGATTTTACCACTTTAAAAGAGACTCTTGCGCAAACTATTCAGTTATAAAAAAAATGTTAGGAACTTCAATACAATTTTTGAACATCTATCCATAGATACACGTATGATTTTGATAGTTTTTTTTTATTTCTTTTCCAAGTTTGTGACACCACCAAAATTTGTTGTTTTTCCTTTTTTTGTATGAAAATGTTAATATTGTTCATAGAATACATGTACTTAACAAGTTTTCATAGTATACTTCTTATAGTTTCGGAGAAAAATGGCTGTCACATACGGATGGACAGACATAACGTATATTTTAAAATTCGTCTACGAATCCCTAAAAACCCAACTTCGTTCATTTAAAACTCATTTAAATGGAAATTTAGACACTCGACCAAATTTGATAAGAAGCCTTTTAGGCAGTAAAATTACTCGTAGAATTGAACTCTGTACTAAATTTCCGATTCGTATTTTTATATAAGGTTTAGAATCATTTCCTGAGCATAAAATTACAAAATAATAACAAATCCAGGTGGAGCTTCAAGCGCCAGCTCGAAAAAAACGTTTTGGCCGATATTCCGAAAAAGTAATAAAGCCTATTATTATTGTAGAAAATAAAATTTCCCAGCTTTTGTTGCCAGTAAACTTTTTTTTTTCGAACTTACCGATTACGATTTATTATGTCCAATTTAATGATAATGTGAATTCTGTTCCCAGTAGCATAAACATGTCTCTTTTACCGGAATGGAAGAAGAGTTTCGCGTTTCGCGCGTATCTTTATGTTTGTTAAACTTTTATTTCCACATATCTTCCAAACGGCTGGATGGATTTTGGTAACTAAGATATTCTAAGACTAGTCTCATTCGCCAAAGTGTCCTTAGATAGTAGGTAATATTTTTTACGTGTAGTTTTTTTTGTAGTCGGGGTTTTAAATTAAAGTTATTCTATCATATTGCTCGTTGCTCGAATAAACAGCACCGTTCATCATCATGATTGAAGAGTTGAACGAAGAGTTTGGTCTCCACTTTTGTAATAAGAACAACTAAGCTGTGAAACGCATTGCCAGAGTGGGTTTTGTCGAAGGTTCGAACCTTGGGGTTACGAGGTACACTGTGTTTGTTTCTATTAGAGAAGCAAGTTCCATCGTAGACCACATCATTTTCATCCACTATTATCGGCATCATCGCAACCGTATCATTAAATGGGTTATAAATCGTAAACGGTAAGTTTTACAAAAAAGTTTACTAGCAACAAAAGATGCAAAATTTTATTTTCTACAATTATTGTCAAAATATGTAGTTTCCAAAATATCGGCTAAAACAGTTTTTTTTTTCAATTAGCGTTTGAAGCTCTAGATCTGTGAGCATTTTGTAATTTTATGCTCAGTAAGTGATCTTTACCTCATAGAAAAAAATTGTTAGGAACTTGTGAATTATAAGGAAACATTTTAAAAAGATGCATGAAATTGGAAAAAGCCGTTCTCAACTTATAGTGTGACCAAAAAAGAAAAGGTTGAGTTTTGTATACCTACCGTATAGTAATAGTATAGATAAATTTAATATTTCTTCGTTTATATAGCAACAAAACTCTAATCATAAACAAACAAACATAAACAAATCTTGAACAAAAATGAGTTTAAATTACATAGTCCAATATTTTAATGTTATTTCTGCACTGTGGCACCGATGCCGCGGTCGGTGACGGTCGCGAGAACAAGACAGCGTGAAATGCCTACTTTGACAGAATTACCTGGCCTTAAATTCAAAAAAATTGGTTGCCTGTAAAGTCGGTATACGGGCGAAAGTTTTACGTGACAACGACTTTGAGTGGGAAAATAATTTTACGGAAGGGACGCGTGCCTTTCACTTTTTATGTCTGTCTCTCTCGCTCTTAGGCGGGCTAACCATGCCCGAGTGGAAGGGACGCGTGCCTCTCACTCGCTCTCGTTGTGAGCGCAAAACGTGAGCGGAGCGTAACGCAGTTTCTTGAAGAGTCACCCGGAAAACCAATTTATAAGACGTTGTCACGTCAAAAAGACTCACTTCATTCACTTTTGTCTATCGGGCCACCACACAACACCGCTAAAAGTCTCTAGTTATATCGGCCCCTAGTCTTGGCAGCTTCAAAAACAGATTAAAGTGCTGGCTTATCGATCAAGCTTTTTATAGTTACAGAGAATTTTTAGAGTGATGGCAAAGTTCCCATAAAAATGTAAAGAAAAAAATTTGACATGGGTCAGTACAATTGCAAGCCATATTATACTCGTATAATGCTTGACAGTTTTCTGTACAATAGTTATTATAATACAGTAAAGTAGTCATTTCAAACTTTGAAAATGTATACAATTTGTATATTTTTTCTTTTGTTTTGGTTTTTTATTAATTGACGTGTAAATTGTACATTTATGAATAAAGTACTTTGACTTTGAGAGAGAAATATCAAAGCTAAGACATTTTCGTCCGGCGGTAGAACCCCAGCTATATACCTGTTGCGAGTTTTTAATTTCGACCGAAGGAATGCTAGCGAAAAAACCGTAAAAGAAATTACATATGCGTTTTCTGCTCAGTGAAAGAATAACATGACATCCAGCTTTACAAATAATGGTACATGATTTGAAATGAAATACCGTCCTTCATTCATTCATTTCACAAGTAATTTAATGCAATAATTATAAAAACATAACGTCATCAATCTACAAAATTAAAACGAACATTAAAAAACGAAATGGGAACCCGTTGGTGTCTTTCTTTGCATCCTGCTCTGTCCTTATAAGATTGCATAACTCTATCTCGTTTTGTCCGATCATTGGTGGAAAGTAGTGCACGTCACAGGGATATTCGGCTTATCACAGCGCGGCTTTTTACCTCGTCCTGTGCCCCCGCTGGTGAGTTTTGAATGTAGGCGAGATTCGTTTCATCGCCGATCAACAGGGTATTTAATCTGTGGCGAAAACCTAGTAAGGAGTAATAATATTGTATTGTAATATAAATCACTCACTGACGGAGTCGGGGTGGTCATAGCTAGTGTTGGTGTGCGCGGCCACCACCTCCGTGTATCTGGTCTCGATGCAGGGCTTCGACGCGATCCAGGGATGGGCAGTTATCCACCGAGCTAGTCGCTCTACCGCGTCTGTAAACATAACATAAACATTAAATGTTCCCACTGATAGGACTTGGGGCCTTCGATCACAAGGAGAGAAGCCATAATCCAACAAGATAGCCGGGTTCGTGGATGGCACGAGACTTCGGAAGTTTCTAGAAACTGTCGGCTTCGTCACGATGTTTTCCGAAACCATTTTGGGCCTTTTAGCACAATTTCGAAGTGGTGTGCGTGGGATTTGTGTTGGACGGCCTCCCACTAGATGGACAGATGACCTCACAAAGGTCGCTGGAAACCGCTGGTTGCAGGTTGCGCAGGACCGTTCGTTGTGGAAGTCTAGGGGAAGGCCTATGTTCAGCAGTCTTGCGGCTGATGATGATGATTTGCGTGGGATTCGAACCGTTGCCGTTCTTCCGACTAGGTCAACCGTAACTGCCAAGGTCCTTAAAAAATGTGTGTGCTTGACATTGCACGGCAGAAGTGGAACCTTCATTATAATTAATAGCATAACTTGATCAAAACATAAATTGAACATAAATGGATGGAAACAAAAAAAAAGTAGTGTGGCACATGCACATTGGAGACTGCCGCGGTAAAGCTATTGCATGTTGCATGCATTTTTATCAACATAAGCAATAGGGATATTAAAAAATTTTCGGAATTGCTTTTATTTTGAAGAGTGACATTTGTTTACCATAAAAAATATCACGGGAAATCCGTTAAGTTGGCAACACTGCTAAGAGCATTTAGTCTGTAAAGCTGATACAAATAAGATTCAAAGTCGAATGACCGAGTGGGGAGGACGGCGTTACGGTCTTCCATCCCTCTTTCTTGTGAACATAAGAAAGAGATGCACGATCACTAAAATTCGGTCCCCAGGCCCGCGATAAAAGCTATGCAATAGCTTAAAAACATAAAATGATTACATTGATAATTGAATAGAGCAAACATCAACACAGCAGTGAAAAGCAGCTGAGTTTAACTGTGTTGCTCGGGCACACTGGACGGTCCCGAGTTCACTTGATTGAGCCTTTAATCTCAGAGCGTGCGGTCAACCTCACTTATAGCCTACGAAAAAGTGTATGTGCAGTGTGCCCAAAGAAGTTTCACTTCAGAAAGGTAATGTGATCCGGAAAAAATTAAAAGTGGTCAAGTGCGAGTCGGACTCGCCCATGAAGGCTTCCGTAGGAGCAAGTAACACAACATAAAAGTTCTTGTAGTTCGTTGTTACTTTAATGAGTGTTTTAACAATAGTGAATTTATGACGAATTAAAATAAAACTTACTAGATCTCATTCAAACCAATTTTCGTTGATAGTTTACATGGTAATGTACATTATACCCTTTTTTATTTTTGTCATTCTCTTATTTTAGAATTTACAGGGGACACAACATTTTATCACTTTGGAAGAGTCTCTCGCGCAAACTAAATAGTGTAGAAAGGAAAAAAATGTTGGAAACCTCGACATCATTTTAAAGAGCTATACATAGACAACCCACACATATGGTTTTGATGGAAAAAAATTTGAGTTTCAGTTCTAAGAATGGGACACACACAAAATTTATTGTTTTTTTCTATTTTTTGTATAAAAATCATAATGAGGTTCACAGAATAATACATCTACTTACCTAGTTTCAATAGTATAGCTCTTATAGTTTCGGAGAAAAGTGGCTGTGACATACGGACGGACGGACAGACAGACATGACGAATCTATAAGTATTTTGCCATTTGGCTACGGAATCCTAAAAACTGGAGTATCCAGGGCGTAACTAAAGTGTGACCAGTGAACTTACTCCCTGGTCCGGTGGTGAGCACCTCGCAAGCGGCGGGGATCTCCCCGGGGGGTGGCGTACTGCACCAGGTACGCGAAGGTCTCCTGGATGCCGAACCAGAAGAACGTCGCCAAGTCCAGGGGGGTGCTCGCTGATATGGTGCTGCAAGTACTGGAACATACCGATAACTCATTCTTGATTTGAAGACACCAAGATTGTAATCATTAGGGAAAGCCCACTCAGGCCACAAAGCCCACTCAGGCCACAAAGCCCACTCAGGCCACACATTGGTGGTCAAATGTAAAGCATAAACAGCCCACTAAATATGATATAACTATAAGATATATAATCTCTATACATAAAAATGTTATGTTGGTTTGTGTACGCTTCAAAAACTCAAAAAGTACTGCACCGATCGAGCTGAAATTTTAGAATGATATATAATCCGCATCAAGGATGGTTTTTTATCTAATATTTACATCACAATTTGTCACAGCGAAGCGTGGCAGGGTACGGGTTGGTGGACGACATTTGAGTTCGAAAGATTCTAGGTACATGTCGGTATCCTCACGATGTTCTCGTTCACCGTTGTAAGTTAGCGGCATTACGAAAAAAAGACAGTGGTGCGCGTGGTTTTGAACCCGGGGTCTCCGGATCGGCAGTCGCCGTTCTCCCAACTAGACCAGCCGTAACTTGGTCAAGTGCAAAATCAAGTAGATATGTGGGTAGTTACTTGAAGAGCTGCGAGACGGTGGCGGGTCCTCCAGCGGAGTTGAGGAGCGCTACCAGCTGCCCTACAGCTTCGTCCACGGCGGCGAGGCACTCCGCGCTGCCCTGCGAGCGCAGGGCTTCTGCTATCACCTCCACATACTCTGTGGATGATGACCATGCAAAAACCTCATTAAATAGCTCAATTAAGCATTACTCATTGTTCACAGTAAATCAGGAACTGAAAAGCAGCTGAGGTTGACGCTATAAGCCGGAAGGAGACAACTTAGAAATAGCACAATGTTGAGGTTAATAAAAATTCTAACTATTCCCAGTTTACAAACCCTATTATTTTCTGTGAATCAGCAAAAATATATTGGTGTTATAATATAATTACATCAAATTTAAAATTGAAAGAATATGTTTTTGTAATTGTAAAGGAAGCAAACTCTTTTCTGTATATCACTCATGGATCCTTTCAATCTATAACTGTAGAAATGTTTCTTAAAACATAATATGTCAGGCTGGTACTAGTACATTATCTATGCTAATATTATAAAGCTGACGAGTTTGTTTATTTGTTTGAACGCTAGGATCTCGGGAAGTACTGGTCTGGATTGAAAGATTATTTTTCTATTGGATAGTCAATTTATCGAGGAAGGCTATGGGCTATAGAACATTACGCTACTATCAATAGATATCAAGAATGAAGAATACTATGAATCAAGAATGTAACAAAATCGGGGAAAAATATTCCTTTTTGAGAGTTTTCGTACTTTGACATGACACATGACAGCGTGTGTCTAAGATTGCGTCATTGAATATCACAGATTACATACCTCTTGAATATAAAACCTTTGCTAATCAAACTAAATCTGAGTTGGTACGTCCAATTTCCGACAGGAGGCGTAGCAGGTAGCTGAAGAGGTGTTTTTTTTTTAAAGCGATATTCTCAGAAATGACTGAACCGATTTCAGTCATTCTTTCACCGTTGTATATGTACGGGATCCTGATGAGTACTTAATGTACCACGGACAACGCCGGGGCGGACATCTAGTATGATATAATTCTTCAAAAAAGGATATTGATAAATTTGAAAGTGTGCAAAGAAAAGCGACAAAATTGCCAAATGCCCTTCGACATAAATCTTACCCAGACAGCCCTGCGCCTCACTACATTGGAAGAGAGACAGTTACAGACTTGATCGAAACATTGAAAATACTGAATGGATTTTATAACCTCCCTCACATAAGGAACCTGTACAGCACAAGCACAGTACAAAGGAGCACAAGAAAGACAATCGGCGTCATAAGTCCCAGTTGTCCCACACTCCATCACTGCCAAACACAATAAATAATAAAATCTATCAGCATTATCTAGTCAGCCTCACCGGGGAAGTCTTCCTGAGCATGAAGTGGCCCGCTGTCAGAGAAGGCCCCATCAATGAGATGTGGGTACGCCAGCTTCATCCACGTAGCCATGCTGCCTGCATAGGAGCACCCCACTAGCACAACCTTGCCTTCTCTGGAAATGAATAAATAATAGTATTATTCTCGTGTTTTAAATGCAAAATAGGTGTAAATAAACTATTTGAATATGGAATCATCATCTTTCACATGTTTCAAAGGCCTGCACCTCACTACATTGAAAGAAGATTGTGTGGACACTTGATAGAAACATTTGCTGTGCCTAGTGGCTTAGTTGGTAGTAGCTCTGCCTGCGAAGCCGAGGGTCGTGGGTTCGATCCCCACCCAGTGCAAATATTTGTGTGATGAATTCAAATGTTTGCACTGTGTCTGGGTGTTTCTATGTATAATAAGTATGTATTTAAAACTATATAAGTATTATATCAGCTATCTGGCTGCCATCACACAAGCTTTGCTTAGTTTGGGGTCAGATGGTATTGTGTGTGAATTGTCCACCAATATTTATTATTATTATTATTATTATTTAAAATACTGGCTGGATTTCACAACCTTCCTCATATAAAGAACATAATGTAAAGATATAAACAGCATAATTTATTTATTATGACAGACAGTCGACGTCAATAGCCCCTGTAACCCAGCGCACCATCACAGAAGTCGCCTGGACTGTTATACTTTTAGGTACTTACATATTTAGAATGTGGAGTGATGGATGGAGTGTGTTCGCAACGAAGCTCAAAGAAGACATTTGATAAAGGACGACATACCTACTTAATGTTGGTATTTGCAACAGCTCTCTATCTTCACCGTCTTCTGATGAAGCAAGGTGATGTTGCATCTTTATAAAAATTTAGAGTAATGGGAGAGACATAGTCATTGTATGACAAAACTCCTTTTAATAAAGATTTAAAAAAAATATAAAAAATTGGAATATTTTTCAAGTACCTATTATGTAATAAGTTTTCAAAATACGCTCTTTTTTTCATTCTCATTTCATTTCATTTCAAAATACGTTCTGTTCAAATGTCCATTACAGATAATATCAGTTACCTACCTTCCATTTTATCATTGACTCTTCCATTATATCATTGACTCTTGTAGAATACATGAAGGCAAATCGAGAACACTGTTTTGTTAATATTGTTTTGTTGGCTTTATCCATGTCTTCAAAATATCATTAGAAAGTACTTTGGATAACAGAGAGTCACTGTTTTAAAATCGTTTAAAATCCCATATTTCGTAGTTTATGTTCAATCGGCAGTGCTCATTTGGTATTATTTAAAACTTGTAAACCTCACAATCTTAACGTCTCTCATTTATCTGTTAATCACTTATTATAATGTTATCGTGATTAGAAATTGTTCTAAATTTCATTTCTCGTTTGTTTTTATTTGGAAAATGCAAATCAGAAAACATCGCAAACGCAAAAGTCTATCAAAACAAAAACAAACAATAACATTTCTTCTTTTCTTCAGAACAGTTTCACCGGGTTGGATATCGAGCCTTTTAGGCGTGGCTTGAAAATAAAGGTTAAAACAAACATTTAGCTTCTTCTTTCTTTCTGATAATAGAAGCTACATAATAGATAACTTTGTAATAAAATGTTTTAGAGCGAGATTTTCTAATATCTCAAGAGAGTAGAATATTCGATTGTCAAACACAAAACATGACAGGGCTCGTCCGGGATTTGAACCCGGGACCTCTCGCACCCGAAGCGAGAATCATACCCCTAGACCAACGAGCCGTTGTGTGTATCGGTTTATTTTTGCAGTATACATTAGTCTCATGACTCATAACCATGATAACGTGAGGTGAACTCAGCGAACAACACGGAAGGAAGTAGGCATACACAGCGTTTCCCCTCTGTCAGCGTTTCCGAGCTTGTGCGGAAGATCGAGTTGCTCGATGCAGGTGAACAGCATTTTCGCAGCGCACACTGTCAAATTTATAGCTAAAATTCAAACGTCGTCTATAACGGTAGGAAAAGTCCTGATAAAGTAAACAAACTTGGCCCACTGCTCTGAACGCCCACATTTCAAACGCTAGGCCATCGTTAAATCCTAGCGTTGGGCTTCCAATGCCGAGTATAGAAAGACAGACAGAAACACTGAAGCACTCCAGAGAAATTACAACGACTTGTGTAGATACCTAATAAAAGGTTAAATGGTGACCTCTTGCTATGAATACCTATTTCAAGTGCATTGCAAAATTTTAGCAACATTGCTAAATCGTCATTTTATCTTTCATCCTTATGGAAAACAACTTGAAACTTTTCACGGTCAGAGTGAATAGGTATGTAGTTCTAGAAGGTAGATATTTGATAAAATAGACATTTAATTTTAAATACACGCTTGGCTCACAGGAATACCCAGACACAGAACAAAAAAATGTAATAAGTAGTTATTTGTGTGTTGAATCCGGTTTCAAAACACAAATAACTACTACTCATATCGATTGAGCTAGAAGGCCAGTCAGCAGTATATCTTTGCGAGTTTTCTCCTAAAGCCTTTTCACATTTTTGTGGTGCTTGGAATGTTTAACTTCACCTGGAACCTATACTTATATATACACTACAATAAGTTTAGATTAATTATGGCCCGCTCTTTTTGCGCTTGTCCAGAGTTCTATAAGTAGGTAGTAGACACCTAAACCACGCCACCACTAAAACGCCAAAACCATCTTTAAAACAAACCCAGCTTTTTACACAACATTTGATCGGTGCATCTGGTTGGTGAACAATCACGCCAACGCCATCGTTTGCATTCGGTGTTCGTGACGACAATCATAATAATTAGCTCTCCCAGACTCTCATCGTCTCTGCGCGCTGTGTGCCCGAAATAGAAAGCATGCATTGTAGAAGTAGCGTGTACTGACTTGTAATATCCGTTTTCGAACTGATCACTCTTGACGTATTGAATGAACTGCGCCAGGTCTCCCAGGGCCTGGTCCACGGTCAGGTAGCGCAGGTTGGGGGTCGATGTGTCCCTGAAACAAATAAGAGTTTCATATAAACTGAGGATTGAAAACGTTGCAATTTACGGCTGGTGTAGTAATTTACCCTGTGTTCAAATCCCACGCGCACCACTGTCTTTTCGAAGTTATGTGCGTCTTGCCAGTAACTTAAAATTATAAACGGTGATGGAAAACATCGTGAGAAAACCAACATCTACGATCTTTCGAGATTATGTATCCTCCACCAACTCGCACTTGGCCAGCGTGGTGAATTATGGTCTTGACTCTCTCCTTGCGACAGAAGGCCCCGAGTGGGAATATTTAGTGGGGTGATTATGGAAATATTTCAATTTACAGGTCGTCGTTGCTTTATGTAAACTTTTAGCTTTTAGGTGATACGGACCTAACTGCCTTAGATAATCGTGCTCTCACTAGTTATCTATACTAATCAAAGAGTTTACATGTACTACGTATAGAGTTGGCACAAACGCTTTACACCGAAAGCACAGGTAGCATCTTTCTTGCCTTGTCGCTCTTGTGGGAGTGTCATACTTCTGTCGCGGCGCATCAGTCTGTTGCCATAGAAAGTATGCACGTCATCTGCTTACGATTGACACAAAGGAACCGTGCGGAAAATCTAACTCTATCCGTAGTATATGTAAACTCGTTAATACTTAATATAATAATTAATATAAATATGAAGCAGAATCGCTCTAATATCAAGAACTACTGGACCGATATCAAACATTCTTTCACCGTTGGATATGTACGTGGTCGCTGCGTGCTATATGTAGGCTTCATAATATTACTAGCAATGTCCCGTGGTTTTACCCGCGTAGTTCCTGTTCCCGTCGTTCCCGTCATTTTGCCGGGATATAGAGTAGCCTATGTGTTCTTCCAGACTAAAGTCTTACTGTTCCAAATTTCAGCCTGGCCCGTTCATACGTTACTACGTGATTGATCAACAAACATACATACATTCACAATTATAATTAAAAAAAATGTGAGCCGTCACGGGACGCCTGGCAGAAGTGAAACATCGACATTATGTTGTAAAAGTAATATACAGATAAGAATATATTGTGATAGGAACTAAATATGTCATAATAATAAAATAAAATATTACGTTTTTTTTTTCAGATAACGATGACTATATTGAATACAAACATTTACGAATTTA
The DNA here is from genome assembly GCA_017562165.1 of Ectropis grisescens. Taxonomy (NCBI): domain Eukaryota; kingdom Metazoa; phylum Arthropoda; class Insecta; order Lepidoptera; family Geometridae; genus Ectropis; species Ectropis grisescens. The sequence continues at coordinate 987,998 of CM029797.1, read as the reverse complement.
TTTCAAATCGTGACTACTTTAATTCGTTTAATCCGCATGGCGACGCGTCGCCACACCGTACACACTACTGCATATATTTATTCATAATATTTATATACCATCGTATAGCGTGGCGACGCCACGGCATACGTCGCCAGAAATCGGTTTTACGTGCTACTATTATATAGATGTTTCACATCAATTATATTAGGATAAATTAAAAGGCCGGGCCCCTTCTCCAAATGGTTTAAAATGTACCTAAACATTTATCAAAGACGTGGACACAAGCTGTCTTCTATCCCCGACCTGTATAAGAACGATATAAATTATTGAGTGGTCGGTAGTCGCAGAGTCCTCGTTAACTGATGGTGAGGAGATGACTCCCCCGGGGTCAATTGCCGGCGCTCCCGTGACTCAGCCGGGAGCGCCGCCGCTGTCGCCGACCTGAACATACACGACTGGACATACATACAGAAACCCTTTTTTATGCATACAGAAAAGTTACAAAATTTCATATTAATGGGTGATACGATATTTTGATCTTTGTTGCTCAACCACGTCGTAAGGTATGAACGGATCGGGAATTCAGATAAATTATCATCTGGAAGAACGCATAGGTTTTTTTATCCCGGCAAAATAACGGGAAATAAGCGAGCAACGCCGCGCGGCGCTGCTAGTAAAATAATGATCGAATTGAAAGCCCCGTCCTGTTTAAGCATACACTTATTAACTGTAATGGTGGCTAGCAATGGCTATTGGTGGCATAAGTGTATTAGTAATGAGCCATATAAGTCACAACATATTTATAGTAACAGATAAATACGTATGTAGTGCCATAAATGGCTCATTACTAATACACTAACAGCCATTGCTACCTACCATTACAGTTACGAATATAGACAGTTGGGTGACTAAATTCCTACAAAACAAAGTTGCTAACAAAATTTAAAAGAACTTGATATTCATTTCAAACGGTTGAACGGAATGTGATGAAATTAATGTCTAAGAACAAAGGCCAGTGGCGTCTCTATACATACTATTACAGACGTAGGCAAAGTCGCATCTGCGAATCCCTTTTTCTTTTGATCCCAAGACCTAACCAATAAATATAACTTACTAAACATGGAAAAGTAGGACTAGGAGGTAAAAGCGATATCGTTTCATAGTTGACGTTCCAAAGATTCCAACGTGGTTTGACTCTACTGTTGTTATAACAACGTCTACCATCGGGAAAAACAGACTTGGGCAGCGCGTTAGCGCTATCTTGGAGTCTTCAAAATCGAGAGTGAATCGGTTTCGTCTAGGTAAAGACGTTCCATCGTAGACCGCATCGTCGCTTTACATCAGGCGAGACGACGATCAAGTGTAAACTGTAAACCTATAAAAGTAAAAAATAAAAACTAGGAACTCCTAGTTAACATAGTTAAACATAACTATGTTTTGTTGTTGTTTCTGGAAAGTGACAAGTGTGACCAATATTATAGCCAAGGGCCTACTTAGAAAACCTGCATTCAAATATTTCCATTTCAGAAGGAAATCAGTTCACCAGTTCCATATAGGCCACAGGAGCCAAGGATACGAATACACGCAGTCAAATTTATTACACCCACATATTATTGTATTTATTTATACACGTTTTGCGGTAAAAATACAGTTCGGGAAATTTCCCAAAAGACTCCCAAGTGATCACTCACTTGTTCTACAAATATTTTAAAGTTTTGAATAACGTTGTAAAGTATCTAGCTATGCTAACGTCTTTTGGCGTGCCACAGACTGATTTTTCGTGGGCTGTGAATTGAATTCTAGCGTGACGCTCGGGAATGAAAAGAAATCTTCGGGTAAACTAGTGACCATGGCCATAGGCAATCTAGAAATGCGTTAGCATTTTTCATTGGCTAGAAATGCGTCAGTATTTCTTGCGACGGAGGACTACGCGGGCGAAACCGGAGTTTCACCCGCGCAGTTTCCAAAGAAAGTTATCAAATTCTGAGTTATAAGTTTTCACTTCTATTGGCAGTTCCTAAGTTCCTATGACACTGTCAATCTTTTTTTTTATTGGATAATTTCAGAGAGTGTACATCTGATCTGTTTGAAATAATACCACTTTGGCCTATGTTATATCGGACTGTTCTTATTTATTGAAAACGGAGGAGAGGTTATTGAAAAGTTAATACCCTACTTCCTACTAATGTTTTATAATCCAAAGTTGGTATGTTTGTTGCTCAATCACGTCATAACCTTTGAATGGATCGGATTCAAATTTGGAATACAGATAGTTTTTAAATCGACTTTTTAACCGAGTATTTAATTTTAATTTGAAGTTGTTTTTTGTTTATTTTGAGCAAATAAATTACAATAGAATATATAATTTCTTCTGAACGTAAAAAGTATTAATAACCTCTAGTTAGTTATAATGTATATATACTAAGTGCAATGTCCAGCTAACTTCAGAGTTTCGGTTTTTCTTGACGTATTTTTTCCTCAATGTGCAAAAACAAATACTTCTTTTATATGAGTGACAAGACGATCAGGATATGGCCAGGTATATTGCAGGCATGTGTCTGCAATATACATATGTCTACAATATAGGTAATAGCAGCACAGTGACATGAAGCTACTGGACATGAAGAATTCAAAACATTACGCATCCCGTACCTACTGCACTCGGAGATATAAAGTGTTTTATCTCTTAGCCCAGTAATTTCTCTGGAAACATTGGAAACAAAACCGGACCACAGTAATGTTTGCACACTACTGCTTGGCAGTAAAATAACTGGCAAAAGCGTGGTATTTCCCCAGTCGGACTCTACAAAGAGTAAAGTATCACTACAGTAATAATTGTAATACCTACAATAAAAATAATCCTTCTAATATTATAATGCCCAGTATGGATGTTTGGATGTTTGTTGCTCAATCACGTCGTAACGTATGAACAGATCGGGCTGAAAATTGAAACACAGTTAGATTATAGTCTGGAAGAACACATAAGCTACTTATTATCCCGGCAAAATTACGGGAACGGGAACTATGCGGGTGTTACCGCGGATCACTGCTAGCAATGACCATTATATGTAAATAAGACGATGATAATGATGATGGCGTGGGTTCTGGTCTGCGTCGGTTGTCAGTCAGAGTAAGCTTGCACTTCTGATTCATATTGTAATTAATTGATCCTTCCTGACGGGTCATCGGAGCCGCGCGGGTCACGGGTGACACCCGGCCCGACAGCTGATGCCAGCAATTGGCCTAACTAACATAAAACTGATTTATTTTTTATTGCATATTAAAACCAACCAGCAGTGCACCCAGCGAGCAACACGGAATGGAGTAGGAATACACAGCGTTTCCCCTCTGTCAAAGTACAAGTCCGCGTGGACCATGGAGTTCGATAATATACTGTGGCAGAGGGCGGGGTTAGATTTGTGAATGGTGCTTTTTTTATGTGTTAGTGATTTGGCTGTGTGAGTATAATCGGCAATGGATCGGTACAGGTATGTTTTGATAATAGTGCGGCTTTGCGCTAGTGTGCAACTTTCCCCTTCCGCAAGAAATGACATAAAGATTTGTACAATATTTTTTAGCCAAGGCCTTTAAGGTTACTACTTTTTTTTTTTAATATTGGTGGAATTTTTTTAACACAACATTAGTTCAAAGATTAGTATGTTTTTCAAAAAATGGTTCTAAAAAGCTGTAAAACACATCGCATATCGAGTAGCTATTAATAGGTTCCGGTTTTTTGTATCACACCCAAAAATCGTCTTGAAAGCAATAATAATTATCTCTGTAATCTATTAATAATTAAAAACCTTGACAATGACAATAATTTTCCCGAACGTGGCCATTCCCTCCGGCTCAACTTCTTTCAAATTCAGCGAACTTCCTCCTAATTGCACCTCACGAAAACCTCTTTAATTCCGAAAAAATATTCTAACAGCACACCACACTTCCTGCATACTAACGAAACATCCACCACGTTATATCTACATCCGCTTTCAACCTTCCAACTTCGACCTAAAGTCTATTTTTTATAACTTGGGCTGCATTAGTAACGTGGTAACAGATTAACATGACAAACTAAAACGTTCACTTGTTTTGGGCTCTATGACTGTGACGTAGACGTGTTTATTGCAAAGCAAGATTGAGTCACAAGTTGGTAATGAGTTAAGAGGATAATTAGTAGGGATTAAAGCTGATAAGTGTTACGGGTGCGAAGAGGGCAAGATAACCGTAATGTGAGATAAAGTCCGGTGATTTTGTTATACTTTTAATGCGGGAAATACTTTTAATAAATTGATGAACGCCGCCTGCATGCACGAAAAAGTGTCCCGTTATGCCCCGTTACGCTCATTGTACGCTTGCGCCGCATCTATCGATCTGTTGTGACGTTGTCACGTTAAACTATCGTTCTTAAACTAACCGGCGTTACAGACAATTTTTTTTTTAAATACGAGTCTTTATGTAGTGACGAGACGAGCACGACTGGGGCCTGATAGTAACCAACACAGGTATATGGGCAGTCATAACCACAATCTATTAAATCAAACAATAAATAAATAAATATAAATATTGGTGGACAATTCACACACAACACCATCTGACCCCAAACTAAGCAAAGCTTGTGATATGGCGGCCAGATAGCTGATATAATACTTATATAGTTCTAAATACATACTTATTATACATAGAAACACCCAGACACAGTGCAAACATTTGAATTCATTACACAAATATTTGCACTGGGAATCGAACCCACGACCCTCGGCGTCGCAGGCAGAGTTACTACCCACTAAGCCACGAGGCCAGTCAAACAATCGTTCAACGAACCCGTCTAGACAGGGCAATCGTGCGGGGTGAGACGCGGGAAGCGCGCTCCCGCCATTGCCAACATAACAATGTTAGTATTTCGTGAGCGCGGTTCAGTTTTCAGTTTTAGCTATATCCGGCCATGAGAATCCATCATCAATTAATCAAAACGTTGAGACTATCAATCAATCTTATTCGCAAACATTTAAATGCTATGTTTACTTTGGACAATATTTAGTTTGAGTTTATTATATTTAGGTTGAGAGTTAACAATATTTAGTTTCTTTAGTTGAGTTGTGCCTGACAGCCACACCAAGCATCTAATAATTAATAAATAATTAAGTATGTTATAAGTGTCCTCGCACTCTGTATTCCTGTATTCTGTATTCCTTTTTATATTTCTGTATTCCTTCCGTAATTATGTCTTCATTGTTTTATTTGATTTTTGTCTTTATTGTATTAGTCCAATTTTGTAACTTAGTCCTTTTTACATGTCTGTTCTTTTCGCTATTTAAGTATGTACACACTTATTTTTGAGCTGCATCCTAGTCTTAAGTTACGTCTAAGTTTCATATTGTGTTTATGTTTGTGGCTTGTATTGTGTGATAAATAAATAGAAAAAAAAAAAAAGATTATTTAGAAAGAACACGCTAAAATTGGAAATATCGATACAATCGTTAGATTACAATCATCAGATTATAAAGTAACCTAACCTACCGTAGAATTAAAATCTCACGCGTTAGATTATAATGTTACAATATTTTCACTATTATTAACGCTTCCAAAGTGCTACAGATTTCGAAGTGAACACACTTCTTTTGTCGCGCCACAGACAGATTTTTCGTGTGCTGTGATATGAATTCTAGCGTCACGCTCGGGAATGATAAGAGATCTTCGGGTAAGCTCGGGGCCATGGCCATGCTCATGGCTACGCCCTCCGGTTGCACCCGCGTAGTTTACAAATTAACCTTTCAAATTCTGTGTTATCAGTTTTCACTTCTATCGGCATTTCCTATGACTGCCATTTTTTTTTAAATTATAATTTTAATTTTGTACTAAAAAAAGATTAGAAATTAGAAACTACGCGAAAAAACTCGCGGAGCGCTAAACTAGTCAAATATAAATTGACAACGAAAATTTTAGCTAAAACTTCCCTATTACACGTTTATGAAGGCGAACAGTCACAGTAAACCGATTACTTAACCCTCTGGTAGCTATAAAGGGCCTTTAATTACATAGACCCCTATTACAGGTATCTAATATCTCAGCCCTTCACCATGGCCGCGAGAGAGACGTAATATGCCTGTTAGTGATTGGCTTTTTATAGTAAAGGGTGACGAAACGAGCAGGACATGTGCCTGATAGTAAGCGACATACCTGCCAATATCACAGTAACACGCAGCTATTGGAACATTACGAGTCAAAAACATTACCTAGCACTGTACTGCGTCCGTCATCCAGAGATATAAAATGTTTACGCCCTGTAATTTCATTGGAAACATTGCCCTTTCAAACGGAACACAGTAATGTTTGTACATAACTGCTTTTCGGTAGAATAACTAGCAGAAGTGTGGTTGTGTGGCTTCCCTAGGTAGGTTCTTGACTTAAAAGAGTCCTACCACTATAAAAATCACTGGTGCTATTGGTAAGAAGCCACAGTCTGGTGGCTAGAGCGTGCAATTCTCAATCGCCAGGTCGCGGGTTTGAGTCCCGCCTGCGTCTCTAAATATATTTTCAAGTCTAACCAGACTACTTTACTTTTGACACTTATTTGTACGATACTTATTATCGTACATTATAGTGTTCAATTTAAACTTTAAAAATGTATATTCTTTGTATGCTTTTTTTTGTTTTTTTCTAAAATTGAAATGTAAATTGTACACTTATCAATAAAGAACTTTGACTTTGACTTTGTCACTCTATATTAAAAAAAAGTGACATGCGTCACCGAAATATAACTTAAGATTGTATAGGTCTATATTATCGATATGTAACTTAAGTTCTCCGTTATCTCCGCCCTCACGTGTCCCCATGGGGAATGATACCTATTTGTTAGTGATCGGTTATTGGCGCTTCATTTTAATACGCTGTCGCAAATACGAACAGGTTTATTACAAATATATTCTTCATGTTATATAATCTTACTTAATATTATATCTACGATATAATTTAAACATGTTTACTCAATTTCTACACAGGTTGAAAAACTTTGAAGTTTTTTGAAAAAACTAAAGCCTTTTTCGAACACGAGTGTCGTTGCCTATGACACATCTCTAATAAGTACCTACGTCAAAAAATGAGGTGTTTAACCTGTGTTCGGATTTGACTATTTGAAAAATCAAAGAAATTGGTGAAAAATGATGTTGTTGTTTGGTTTCTCATAAGCGTAGAGTAATTATTTGGATTACGGTGGTTTTCGGAATAACAAACATAAGCGAAGTTGCGTTTTCGAATTTCAGGATGTCCCTTAGAAAATTAACCTCAGTGGTATTAGAAAACAAAGATTAGATGCATACTCTCTGAAGTGTACGAATAGGTATCCCATAGAAGAGTGATAAGGAAGTAAAGTGAGTTTGCAAGGATTAATGCAACTTAGTTATTTTATTAACCGACTTCCGAAAAGGATGAGGTTCTCAAATAGGTTGTATGCTTTTTATGTGTAATAGGCATGACGACTCATTTCTGATTTAGGTAATGTGTGGCAATAACTGAAACATAGGTGACAGAATTACTTTGATGTCTTAAAATTTTCCCGTGATATCATGATTTTAAAATATGATTTTATAACAATTTTGGAAGAAGACGCTTCATACAAAAACACTACCAAAGCGTGACGTCACTGTCTGGTATTTTCTATGTGTCGCGCGTAAAGTTTGTATGTTAGCTTTATTGCGTTTCAGAAACTGGTTTCATTACAAAAGTCACTTGAAATTGAATGGGTCATCCAATGGTAAATACATTTTCTAATAAATAAGTACGTACTTTAAAAATGGACTTGCCTATCCAGCTTTGATTGATCATAGAGTAAGTTAAACAAAGAAACATAAAAAATTAAAATTGATGCACATTTTATTGAATTTAAATACTGTCATTATATCAAATAGTTTAATATAATCGCAGGACCTGTCGTCACGCCTATCGTGTCTTGTTGGTTTCACAAAAATTATGAAAGTAAACCGAGTGTCTGAGTTTTAATCTAAAATTAAAGTCCATTATTGAAGTCGGTTGAACATTAAATACCTATCTACCACGCGGGTAGTAGTCTGCGTTTCCCCGCACGCTATCGCAGGACGCGCGGGTAATGCGAGCATGATTCGGAATCTAAACCGCTTAATTACCGGATCGCTCGGGAATCCCACATTTATACCTACTGTTCTAAAACTTACATTGTAGTTTTAGAAAATAAACCAAAGAACGTAGATAACGTTCGTTTGTACTTTATGTAGCCCTGTATTACGGGGAAATGTTAATTTAAAGTTACGGTTGGTCTAGTCGGGAGAACGGCGCCTGCCGATCAGGAGGCCCCGGGTTCAAACCCCACACGCACCACTGTCTTTTCGAAGTCATGTGCGTAATGCCGCACGGTAAAGAAAAACATCGTGAGGAAACCGACATGTACCTAGAACCTTTCGAAGTCATGTGTCATCCACCAACCCGCACTGGGCTACCGTGGTGAATGGCCTTAACTCTCTCCTTGCGAGAGAAGGCCCGAGTCCCAGCAGTGGGAACATTTAATGGGCTTTCGATGATGATCACGGGGAAATGAGAAAATTATTACTAGCATTATAAATGTGAAAGTAAGTAACATACTAGCGATCCACCCTGGTTTCGCCCGTGGCACATAATAAATAGCCTAAACCTAGCAACCAGGGGTTTCCTAGATAACTATCGGTGAAATGATTTTTAAAACCGGTTCAGCAGTTCCTGACATCAGCGCGTTCAAACAAAAAACTTTACAGCTTTATAACATTAGAAATTAGTATAGGTAGTTGTATTTTTATATTTAGTATAAGTAACAATAACGCCCCTATACATCATCATCATCATCAGCCGCAAGACGCTGCTGAACATAGGCCTCCCCCCTAGATTTCCACAACGTACGGTCCTGCGCAACCTGCAACCAGCGGCTTCCAGCGACCTTTGTGAGGTCATCTGTGCATCTAGTGGGAGGCCGTCCAACACTGCGTCTTCCGGTTCGTGGTCGTCACTCGAGAACCTTTCTTCCCCATCGGTTGTCAGTTCTGCGAACGATGAGGCCTGCCCATTGCCCCTATACAGCTTTTTGTTAATTTTGTGATGTAAATTATTTTATATTTTCAATGACATAGTTTTTTTATTTTTTGCAAATGACGAGATATGTTAATACTACTCGTATGTTTGTTAAGCAATTGGTTTCTAATGGAATTTGCTATTAATTCTAATGTATGTTTTTAATATGTCAATAAAGGCTATCTTATCTTAAGTAGATGCAAATTTGCAAATACACCTCTAAGAAAGTAATCCTGGCGACGCCCATGGTTGTATGGAAGTCAAATAATGACTGAAAACACCTCTAGATCTAAATTAAATCCAGTATATCCGAGGCTGAATGTGTGTCCAAGTTCCATTATCCAGCGAGCCGGCCGCAGCGCTGGTGGTTAGCGCGGGTGATCGCGAGTGCGACGTTTAATTACTTGTCGATATGTGAACGGCACGTTATCACACCGCCGCGTAGCAAGCCATCAACTACTTACTACCGAATTAACCCGGACCCTGGATTGTAATCTTCTACTTACCGAATTGGAAGACTCAAAGGCCCCTTCCTAGTAAGGTCTGTATGATTGTCTAATTGATTTATTTAAATACATATATTTTTATTTATTTTGGTCCAACATATAAAAATTGCATGTGTGGCAGCCAGCCTGCTGGACTGGACACGCTTCCAACTACATAGTAGCGAACTTAACCCACATGAACAATCCCACTTCTGCGCTCATTGCTTGGACTCGGGGAATACTTACAAGTAATGATTTTAAAAGTTTTAAACGATAATTATAACTCTAAAATCGATTTAATATGCTTAGTAAACCACGCTTAGATTTTGATGCTTAGACTGAGCGAGTGCGAAAGAAATGGTCACGAACGATGCGACATTACCAACGTAAGGTATTTTATTTAAGTTACCTAAATGACCCAAATCAGGTACTAGACGAAAACAAAGGAAAGAAAAATAATATATAAATAACATGTTCAATCATACTAACCTTAAGTAGGTAGGCAGTAATTCTGTAAATAGGCACTAAGTGCCGAACCTTGAATTCCTCCCCGGTGACAACGCGAGCCGAGGCCGTGCCGTCTAGGCGCCCTCGCGTGAGTGAGATAGTCACCGTACCCGCGTCACTGCCCTCCGCGACATGCGGTTCATGGGCGCACTAGGTCCGTTAGCGCTCAGCTAGAGCGCTTATGTTCGGTATGTATGTATGAGTTTGTGAGGTAGCTCTCTCCTAGTTAGTTCGATTTTTCTTACAGGTCAGATTCGTAAGTATGTTAGGAATATGTCAGGTTAGGTTATTTTGAGTCCTGCGCCTCCGGCGCTAACTCAATAGTCAGATAGACAGTAGGGGCCTACCAGCCCAGCAGCCGTTAGACAGTTAGAAAAAAAATACTAACCTTCTAATATTATAAATTTAAATGTCAATGTTTGGATATTTGGATGTTTGCTGCTCAAACACGACGTAACGTCTGAACAGAACTGGTGAAATTTGTAACACCATCAGATCGTATTCTGGAAGAACACATCAGCTACTTACTATTTATCCCGCAAAAATAACGCAACGGTAAAGAACGGAAATGCGGGTGAAATGGCGGGCCAGTGCTTGTAAAAATAAGAAAATAACAAAATTGAAAAATATTTGAACACGCCATCACATACCTAACTATCTGAATTTTCGTTTTCCACGGATCGACGAAAGTCTAAAGATAACTAACATAATCAAACACACTACTAGCTGGAAGTGTGTCCAGGATGTTGGCGGCATTATCAAGGTAGATAGTAGATGTGCTGTGTGAAATTGCAACAAAAGTTAAGTTTTGTAATGCCGAATGCCGAAATGTAATATCTAATCGCTGTTTGATATTACAGTTCGGTGTGAGAGTCGGCCGGGCTTGGCACACGAACAAATGACCCCACTGTCGCCGTTATGCACTAACTAACTGCGCCCGGCCCCGCCTGCAATAACACGATCGACCAATGTAGGTAGCTGGAGTGGCTTTATACACACGTATTCTGTGTTCATTTGTAACGTAGATTACTTGGCATTCTCCTGTGATAGTGTTTTGTTAGTATTGATTTATCTGAACTAGTAAAATCGGCTGTATATAAATATGTGTTTATTGCTGGCGAGGATTTCTCTGACAACGAGACAGTCAAGTGTGAGTTGGCTGATGTCTCATGACCTTGAAAGATACTAAGAATATACAGAAGTGGAAACTTGTTACTTTGGTATTAAAGTTAAGATTTCGTCTATCCAAAAAGCATCTGATCCACTCCCACTCTGCTGCTCCGCCGCCGCTCCATCGCTATGCCGCTACATTAGCATGTCGGTGGCTCGAGCCCACAAGATTTTCCCCAAAACTTGGCAAACTTTCTTAACGTGGCTCACGACAATTTCACTTCTAAAAGATTTTGTAGTGGTGGACTATTTGCAGAGACCGCCAGGGAGTTAACCTTACTTTTGATAGTTATTCTACTGCCAAACAGTAATGTGAAAACACCATTGTAGTAGGGGAGCCCAAGAGGGGATTTCGGGATTTACTCCCGCGCGGCAGATTAATATACGGTTGGAAACCTTGTACCCGGTAAAATAACTCAACCAAATATGAGCATCATATATAAGGCCCATTAGCAAAAAATAGTTATAACAAATAACTATTCACAAGAGTGCAAAGTTGATTTTTAACCGCGTGCTCAATTTTGATGACCGATCAAGCGAAGGATTCTAAAATTGAATCACGAGCGCAGCGAGTGAATCAAAATTAGAATCCTGAGCGTAGCAAGGGAATCAAAAGAGCACAAGGTGAAAAATCTTTGCACTCGAGTGCAACACGTAACTTTTCATTCCACCTTAGCGAGGAAATGACTAAATGCAAATTTTTAAATGTTTTCGCGCTAAGCAAATTATAAAAAAAAAGTACACCAAGGAGGATCCGAGTCTGAGTATTTAACATATTAAAAAAATGTATGATGCATTCGGCACCAAAGAAGTAGAAATAAATAGGTTGAATTATGTTTTGAATTCAAAACCTCAGTACACACGATGTTCTAAATTCAAATTTACTTTAACCTCTTGAGGGTAAAAACGACTTTTGCGCCCTGATATCGAGGAGAAAAAGTACTCTTTCCGAGCTGGTGGGATGAAAAAATTTTTGGTCATCAGTTATTCTCGAGGACGTCAGATTAAGATAGGGTAAGTTAATTACATGCTGAGAAGTATATATTCCACTAATCTGACAATTCGAGAGTGACACAAAGAAAGGGGAGGGCTACAAAGTTATTAAACAACATTTCTACATTCTCGAGCGTGGTTATTTTATTTTAAAGGAAATAAGGAAATAATTCAAGGATAGCGAAAAATATAATATCCAAGGATTCCACAAGCCGAAGTAACAAAAATTCATCACTAATTAGCTCATAAACCTGATTTTTTATATTTGAAATCCCCCCCCCCCCACAAAGGAAAAGGTACCATTTTTTTTTTCTTCTTATTACCTAAGCTTTGCAATCCAGTAGGTCTCTATGACGCTCGAGTAGCTCCCCGTTTAGCATCGTGGGCTCCCCTACCATTGTATTCCAGTTTGAAGGGCAGTGTTTCCAGAGAAATGACTAAATTACTGGGCTTAGAGATAAAACATCTTAAATGTCTGGGTGACGAGCGTAGTGCAGTGTGCAATGTAATGTTTTTTTAAAACTTTAATAGGTTTACACTTGACCGCCATCTTGCCTGATGTTAAGTGACGATGCTTGTCTACGATGGAGCGTGTTTACCTAGAAAAAACCGATTCACTCTCGATTTGAAGACACAAAGATTGTAACCATTTGGATTTGGACTTTTTATGTTCCAATAGCTGCATTACACATGTTGGACAGGCATAGGAGTGTTGCGTACCATCACACATATATCTTGCTCACAGATATCTAAATAAGTACTTATTATTTAGATTTTTTTTTCTCACACATACACATCTGTGGCCATATCTGTGGTCTTTGCTCATTTCTGTGTGCGACTGATTTGTACGATCTAATACCACCTTGCCCTCGTAGCTCGAAAAAGCGACATCGTTTCATGGTTGATGTTCCAAAGACACGAACGAAGAGATTTGACTCAACTTTTGTGATAAGAACGTCTGTCTAGGCTGTGGAATACGTTGCCTGAGAGGGTTTTTCCCGATAGTTACAATCTTTGTGTCTTCAAATCGAGAGTGAATCGGTTTCTTATAGGTAAATACGCTTCATCGTAGACCGCATCATCGTTTAACATCAGGCGAGATGGTGGTCAAGTGTAAACCTATAAAAGTAAAAAAATAATCAATCATCATCATCCTCAGCCGCAAAAAGGTCGAGTCTTGAACATAGACCTACCCTGGATTTCTACAACGAACGGTCCTAGGCATACTCTTTATTGTACACACCAAAACAAACAACAAAGTAAAAGAAAAAATATTAAAATAAGTGATACAATTGGCGGCTTTAAAACTAAAAGCAATATAAGGTGCGTTGGGGTAATTCCGGACAGATTTTTGACTAGTTAGCATAGTCTTGCGATTTCTGGAGATCAATGTATGTCAGATCTATAAAATAAATCTACAATTCTTAACGGATAGACATAGTGTAAGTGTGAATTTTGTCTGCCTTACAGGTTTAATAGTTTTTGTTGTAAACGTTGGCCAAAACAAATTTTATCTCTCATGATCACGATAACATATTTACCACCGAAGGGCAAGTTCGGACTGCAATTAATAGTAGCCTTTATTGCTTATAAGGCAGATTCCATAAAAAGAATACATCCGATCTTTCACTTGCTAAACTAAATATTTTGCATAATTTACTAATTCACACACAGCAGATTTCTGATTTGCCGGAGCGATAAACAGAAACTATAGGTCGCGGGGCCGATAAAAGGGCGTTCTATTTAATCTTACGAGAGTTTGAAAATTATTCGAAATTAGAGAAAAATTTAATTCATATGGTCTTACCCCATATCCGATCTTACCCGAACGCACCTTATAAAACCTGCAACCAGCGGTTTCCAGCGACCTTTGCTCATCTATACGATATTATAATAAAAAAACAGAATTCCATACGGCGGCGGCGCTTCAAACTAAAAAAGTAGATATTATGTAAGTCGTTGGCATATCGTGCCGTGAACGAGACACCTTCATCCCGTCTTCCAATTTGCGAGCACGCGTGCGGCGCCGCCGTTTGATGGCAAGCGCGGACGTGCGTGCTTTGCGGATTTGCATACGTTAGATAAAGTTCTCAGTTCTCGGTTGCAGTAGGGAGATATTTTGTGTGAGATGGAATTTTCGTATGTTAACCAGAGACACATTTCAAATAACCTATTTTCCACGAAAAAAAAAACACAAAATCAGCTGCATTTTAAAAATGGAATTCACACACTCAACCAAATTTTAAAATTGTGATTAAAACGTCTAGGTTTTGGATTTTGTTGTCTGAGTGGGGTTTCCCCGATGGTTACAATCTTGGTGTCTTCAAATCGAGAGTGAATTGGTTTCTTCTAGGTAAGCACGCTCCATCGTAGATCGCATCACCGCTTAACACCAGGCGAGATGGCGGTCAAGAGCAACCCTATTATAGTTAAAAAAATCATAAAAACTATCACTAGGTATTTTGTTCTTATTTAAAAACCGCCAAGTAGATTTCGACAAAATTTATGTGTTCTTCATTTCACCACTTCTCAACTATAAAATAATATACAAATTGATTCACAATCGGCGGACATATCGCGTAAGATAAAAAACAAATTGATTCACAATCAGCGGACATATCGCGTAAGATAAATAACAAATTGATTCACAATCGGCGGACATATCGCGTAAGATAAATAACAAATTGATTCACAATCGGCGGACATATCGCGTAAGATAAATAACAAATTGATTCACAATCAGCGGACATATCGCGTAAGATAAATAACAAATTGATTCACAATCGGCGGACATATCGCGTAAGATAAATAACAAATTGATTCACAATCGGCGGACATATCGCGTAAGATAAATAACAAATTGATTCACAATCAGCGGACATATCGCGTAAGATAAATAACAAATTGATTCACAATCGGCGGACATATCGCGTAAGATAAATAACAAATTGATTCACAATCGGCGGACATATCGCGTAAGATAAATAACAAATTGATTCACAATCGGCGGACATATCGCGTAAGATAAATAACAAATTGATTCACAATCAGCGGACATATCGCGTAAGATAAATAACAAATTGATTCACAATCGGCGGACATATCGCGTAAGATAAATAACAAATTGATTCACAATCGGCGGACATATCGCGTAAGATAAATAACAAAAAAAGCGGCCAATTAGTAATGGCGTATCGTTAGATTCCTCTCCATGACCCAAGTGTCCTTAGATAGTATGTTGTTTTACAGAATGTTATTTTATCAGTTAATTTGTTGCAGTCTGGTTATTTAAATTAAAGTTATTATTTTAGTGAAAACGCCATATGAGCAGGAGTGTGAAGGGTGGTGTTAGATCATGCAAATGAGTGGCACACTACCCGAAGTGTGTCCGATAAAAATCTGATAAGCTAGCAGTTTTACGTCTATGTTCAACATTTTGAAGTCTCTTTCGCACTAAAGTGTTAGTTATGAGCCTTTTGACACGTCTCTCCATCGATTCCAGAGTCTCCAGCTGGTACTTAGCCGATCTATCCTAAAGTTGCGAACAGTACTCCATACAAGAGCGAATCTGTGATATAACATGATCAACTGTTCAGACTTGAAGTAACCTCAAACCTCTACGACATGGTAAACTCTTACCTCAGCGACCGTAAAATCAAGGTCAACTATGCAAGAGCAGTCTACGAGAAGGAAACAACCAAGGGATGCGTCCAAGGGTCCATCTGCGGACCGACCTTTTGGAATGTGATCCTAGACTCGTTACTGCGAATGCTAGAAGCAGAGGGAGTGTACTGTCAAGCGTTCGCAGACGACGTCGTTCTCGTGTTTACAGGCAACTCGAATATCATCGAACAGCAGGCGAGCAGGGCGCTGAGCATGACAGTGCAATGGGGTAACACTAACAAACTCAACTTTGCAGCGCATAAAACCAACGCGATGCTTTTCACAAAAAAGTTGAAATACGAAACTCAAACATAGTCATGTCCGGCGTCCGGCTAAATCTGGTCGAGGAAGTTAAACTGCTAGGCCTACTGATCGACCGCCGGCTCAACTTTAAAGCACATGTGACCGCCCAATGTAAAAAGTGGCGAACATTTATAGACAGCTCGCATGTGCAGCGAAGGTGAACTGGGGATTAAATGGCGAAATCACGAGAACTATCTACGTCGCGGTGGTGGAACCTATCATCATGTATGCCTCAAGTGTATGGGCGCAAGCGGCAGACTTCGAGGAAAACAAGTCTCAGTTGAACGCTATCCAAAGAGGTTTTGCCCAGAAAATCTGTAAGTCGTACCGTACTGTTTCTCTGAAAGCATCACTTGCCCTTTCCGGCCTGCTCCCCCTGGATCTGAGAATACAGGAAGCGGCAAATTTGTACAGAGTAAAAAGAACCTCTCCCAAGACTACCTCCCACCAGAAGTGGAGCTCGAACAGAATGTTAACTGCCTAGACCAACCCCATCCGTCCACGCAGTTATCCGTAGAGTACGAGCTCCTAGAAGACACCTCAATCTTCCACAAGGGCCTCAAATTTATACTGATGGCAGTAAAATTGAAGGTAAAGTTGGAGCTGCTCTAACATGGTGGGAGAATGGCAGAGAGGTCAAGAACTCGACCTTCAAGCTCCACTCCGAATGCACAGTCTTTCAATCGGAACTTTATGCTCTGTACCGGGCAACTCAAATGGCGTTAAAGAGCAAGGACCCAGAAGTCAATGTCCTGAGTGACTCCCGATCTTCACTCGAACTGCTAAGTAACCCAAAAACGAGCCACCCCTTGGTTAAGTGCGTAAAGGAAAACATTGAACAGATAAATGCTGAAGGGAGATCTCTTCGTCTTTTCTGGGTGAGAGCGCATGTTGGCACCGTCGGCAATGAAAGAGCCGACGAATTGGCCAAATCGGCGGCACTCACGGAGTCACCCAGGGACTACGAGGGATCCCTTGTCCTACGTCAAAAGGAAAATCCGCGAAGAATCGGTCAAGAAATGGCAGGATCGATATGAGACCTCGGACACCGGAAAAGTCACCCAGACGTTCCTCCCTGATATAGCAAACGCATATCGGGTGATGAGAACCACGAAACTGACTCCCTTCCAGGTACAAGCGTTGACGGGACACGGAGGAATAGCAGATTACCTGTACAGATTTAAGCTCAAGAGCAGTCCGGCATGCGAGTGTGACCCCGACCAACCCGAAACGATCTGGCACGTGCTAGTCGATTGTCCCCGATTCATGGTCGCAAGACATGAGCTCGAATCTATGATCGACAGAAGACTGGTTGTCTCGGATCTCCACAACATCTTAGTAGATCCAGATAACAGAACACGGCTCCTGTCCTTCATGGAGAGCTCATTCCGCATAGCGGCCATGAGAAATTCCACTAAATCAAATACGCGCCCCCCATCACCACCACACTCTGCCCCGCTGTCTATGGACGCCGCGCGGCATGCGGTTCCCGCCCAACATAACTCCTCGAAGAGCATCTCCGTCAAACAACTACTGGAGAACGCAGACCGAGGAGAAGCAGGGATCCGTATCCGCGGAGTGGCTCTCTTCATGGACAGCAACAAAGAAAGATTCGGAATAAGCTTTTGCTTCGCTTGGGAACGGAAACGAGCCCGTTTGTCGCCTGGATTGTCTCGCCTGCTCAATGGGAGTACCGCCAAAGTCACGATGAAGCGGAAAACCTACGACGCCATGCCGGTGTGCGAGTTAGACGGCCACCGATTTCGGTTGGTGCGATCGAAGAACAAAACGATTGCACTAATAGAGTACTCGGAAGGTCGGACGCCTTTCACACAGGCAAGTGCGCTGCTCGCACATCTGAGCAGAAATGCAGGTGAAACACCCCGGTGATAAGCGTGGATGCGATGGCAATCGAATATTCAAGAGCGAGAGTCGCAGACCGGCTGGGTTGCATTGAGGCCTCTAAACATCATGAGGTTGTCGTATACGAAGACAGGGGGAAAATCTGAGCTTCCTCAGAACCCCTTCGCACGACCAAACAAATGCAACTGACAGCTGGGGACATCCTGTTCCTAGTTCGACCATCCAAACCGGCTCCGAAAGAGTACAGCAGAGGGCAGCCGCGGAAAAGCCTCAGCCAATCTAACTGGCAGCCGAGGCACCAACACGGCGTTCGTGACTGCTTTCAACGCAGCGGCAAGGAGCGTACTCCGAATCACATCCCATTCATCACCCCTCGACGTCAAAGACCCCAAAGCAGCTTCACAGCAACAAACAGCCCGAACGAGAGCCGACATGGGACAGGTTGAACCGCCCCGCTATGTCACGGCTTCGGAGCCGCGGAGCCATGCACGTAACGCCTTCATCGAATTCATAGCCACACTGAGCGCGACACGACAAGTCAACCTCAAGACCTGCGAAAACATCATGCAGTCCTATAGGCTAGGAAGTGAAAGCCTTTTAAAGGCGAAACTCGAGGAGGCCGAAGCAGCCATTTACAATAATGTCACATCCCGGGTCATCAAGGAACCATGACAGGACAGTATATGGCAGCTTACAGTGCTGAAAATGGCTTCGTGACACTGAACGAGAGAGAGACAGAGCGCGCGGGAGTGCCTGTTTATGCGACACCACCAAACGACCCAATTGTAGTTACTGCCCGATGCACCAAGATTATGCTGGACGATAAGATCCTAGAGATGGCCAAGACCATCGAAGGGAACGGAAACGTCAAAGCAGATTGGGAAAATTGGGAGGTACCGAGAATACAGTGGGTCAACGGAGTTCCAGGATGTGGAAAAACAACATGGGTGATTAGACACTTCGACGTGGACAAGGACGCCATCATTACTACAACAACTGAGGCAGCAAAAGATCTAAGAGAAAAGCTATCGCACCGAATCGGAAACCTGGTCAAAACCAGAGTGCGAACCATGGCTTCTGCTCTGGTAAATGGTTTCGGTAGAGAAAGTTTCAGCCGCCTCATGGTGGACGAAGCTCTCATGAACCATTTTGGAGCCATTGTGATGGCTTCAAGGCTGTCTGGTGTTGGCGAAATTGTCCTCATTGGAGACGTCAATCAGTTGCCTTATATCGACAGGGAAATCTCTCTTCGAAATGAGGTATCATCGCCCGAACCTGGTAACAAAGATCAGCCAGGAGTTGCTCTGCACACATCGAAACCCAATGGACGTCGCATATGCACTGAGGGAAATATACTCCGGTATGTACTCCTCAGCGTCCCGTATAAAGTCCCTAGAGCAGAGAAGATATAAGGAGCGCAAATACCAACACCCAACCAAACACCCTCTTCTTAGTTCACACTCAAGAGGAGAAGGAGACCCTGACAAACCAGGGTTATGGGTCAGGCACCGGGTCACGCATCCTTACCATCCATGAAGCTCAGGGACTAACATACGAGTCGGTAATCGTAATCAAAACCAAGGCAAACATGAAGCTGCACGAGAGCGTGCCCCATGCGGTAGTTGCAATCTCACGGCACACGGGGACCTTCACATACTACGCTGACGACACCGACGACGCCATCGGTCGGTTCGTGCGGCGAGCGTGGGCTGCATCATCGAAGACCATCCGCGATTTCAACCTACAGATGGCCATCAGGGACAGAAATGCGGCCGTTGTGGAGGCTCTGGGCCGGGAGGAGGCAGCTTAGGCAAATGGCAAAAGGCAATTAGGCAAACACTCGATGTCGAGTCGATTACTAGCGGAATCCCAACTGGTAGTGATCGGCTCTACAGACGAGCACTAGAATTAGATTTTAAATGTACCCAAATCCTTCTATTTTCCTCTTCTCCTTATCCAAGAAATGTGTAAAAAAAAAAAGATTATTGTAATGACAAAGATCACGGACCCCGGAGTCTGTGGAGTGGATAATTTAAAAAAAAAAAAAAAAAAAAAAAAGACTTGAAGTACCTACACATCTTTGAGAGGACACCTAGTTTTTTGGGAGGTAATTTAGCATTGGGCTCGGTGAAAGAGCCTGAGTTGAGCGTAGATGCTTAAGAATAATTAGTAAGAAAGCTTAAACTAGTAGTGTTTTACACCTTTTATACAGCTCAAAGCTCAGTAAGCTATAATAATAAAGAACTCACAGCGAAGGTCTGGTGCGGCCGTAGTAGCGGTGCTCGGTATAGAACATGGCAGCCCCGGCGGCCGCCTCGACCTCTGCTGCCAGCCCACGCTCCGTCCACCCCGGGTGGATCTCCCACTCTCCGCCCACGAATATCATTATGTTGTTCCCGTACAACTGGTTGTAGTAAAAACGCTGGAATATAACAACTTAGTGTTACTGGTTAGCTTCTCGAGCATACATTGTTGTCAAATGACTGGTGAGGCTATCTTATTTTATGTGGTGAGCATGCCCTGTGGTCAAATTACTGGTGGGTCTATCTTCTGCTATTTGCCCAGTAATTTGGAAAAGAAATTCCAGAACTCTGGAAACATTGCCCTTCAACTTAAAACACAGCGATATTTGCACGTTACTGCTTGGCGGTAGAATAACGATTAAAAGTGTGGTATTTCCCCAGGTGGATGCTCTGAAAATATCCTACCAGTCCAAGTAAGTAGGGACCTTGCTTACCATAGGGAAGGTCTCAGTGTTGGAGGCATCAAAGTGGTTCAGCCTGACGTCCAGCCACCGCTCCTGGACCGTGCTCCTGGCTGACGACAGGGGCGGAGGCGCCGGGGGCTCCAGGTCTAGCATAGCTAAGGTGCTCGGCACCAACAATAACCCTGGAACGGCATTCAAATGTTTATACTCACTTTGTTATTAAAGAAAAAGGTTGAACGCTTATCTTAGTTGGTAGAATGTCAGTCATTATAGTTTTTTTTAATTCAATTAGGTAGTCACAGACTCCTTGATCCGTAACCCGTGTCATTTAAGTTCTTTTTATAAGTATCTTTGATTAGGAGAAGAAGAAGAGAATAGATGGGAGGAGGGAAAATATTCAACTTAATTCTAGTGATAGTCCGATTTCGTCTGTTGAGCAAATAAGTACCGGTTGGGATTCGGCTAGTAATCGAGTCGACATCGTAATTTCCTATTTTTGAAGTCACCTCCTCGTGGCTCAGAAACTCTACCACGGCAATTACTCCTACGCACAGAAATCTAAATGAAAATAATTTAGATTTCTGTGGTCCTACCACTGATTCCACTCGAATAATTATTTATTATATTTAGTTGAAGGTTTGATGCCCACCAGCTTATCGCCTAACTAATTCGACTTTGGCTTTGCTATAACTATCTCTATAATGTCAAACAAAAAGAAACGATAGAGCATTATAAAAGCTACGATCGTTTTAATAAGGTTGGGACCCCCAGGGCATAAATCATAAAGTAGCATGGATAGGATTACGCTTGACAGGCATTTCACCTGATGGTAAAAGGGATTGTTGTCTATGATGAAGCAATGAATCGGTTTGAACCGACAGACTTCAGAGTTCTAATTCTTATTCTAGTTCCGCTGATGTGAATGGTGGATCATTGTCCGGCAGGCCCATAGGTGTTTCTGTCGTTCGCTCCCGTAACTCTGTATGACATGGTTGGTGTGTGCTCTCATACCTCTGTATGATGCCGTTTTACTAGCGTCAGTAGTTTTGTAGTGGTAGAACTCTTATGCTGGGGCCACACTAACGAGAAATGTCATTAATTATCGCGTTAACGGACGTTAACCGTAGGTGTAAAATTCACCTAATAGACGTTTACCGAAGGTGTATTTTACACCTACGGTTAACGATCGTTAAAGCGATAATTGATGGCATTTCCCGTGAGTGTGGCCCAGGTCTAAGAGAAGAGCTATCGCACCGTATCGGAAACCTGGTCAAAACCAGGGTGCGAACCATGGCTTCTGCTCTGGTAAATGGTTTCGGAAAAGAGAGTTTCAGTCGCCTCATGGTGGATGAAGCCCTCATGAACCATTTTGGAGCCATTGTAATGGTCTCACGACTGTTGGCGAAATTGTCCTCATCGGAGATGTCAATCAATTGCCTTATATCGATAGGGAAAATCTCTTCGAAATGAGGTATCACCGCCCGAACCTGGTAGCAAAGATCAGCCAGGAGTTGCTCTGCACACATCGAAACCCAATGGATGTCGCATATGCGCTGAGGGAAATATACTTCGGTATGTACTCCTCGGTGCCCCGTGTAAAGTCCCTAGAGCAGAGAAGGTAAGGTAAGGTAAGGTAAGGCAAATACCCAACACCCAACCAAACACCCTCTTTTTAGTTCACACTCAAGAGGAGAAAGACACCCTGATAAACCAGGGTTATGAGTCAGGCACCGGGTCACGCATCCTTACCATCCATGAAGCTCAGGGACTGACATACGAGTCGGTAATCGTAATCAAAACTAAGGCAAACATGAAGCTGCACGAGAGCGTGCCCCATGCGGTCGTCTCACGGCACACGGGGACCTTCACATACTACGCTGACGACACC
The DNA here is from genome assembly GCA_017562165.1 of Ectropis grisescens. Classification (NCBI taxonomy): domain Eukaryota; kingdom Metazoa; phylum Arthropoda; class Insecta; order Lepidoptera; family Geometridae; genus Ectropis; species Ectropis grisescens. The sequence goes on along the minus strand of CM029797.1, from coordinate 965,368 downwards.
GACGACGCCATCGGTCGGTTCGTTCGGCGAGCGTTGGCTGCAACACTGAAGACCATCCGAGAGTTCAATTTGCAGATGGCTATCAAAGACAGAAATGCAGTCGTGGTGGAGGCGCTGAGCCGGGAGGAGGCGGTTTAGAAAATAAAATAGGCCTAGAATTAGAATTAAAGTGTTCCTTACTCCCCCCCTATTTCATTTTATTCCTAATCCAAGATTCATGTAAAAAAAAAGAAAACAAATGACAAAGGTCACGGACCCCGGAGTCTGTGGAGTTGCTAAATTTAATAATAATAATAAAAAAAAAGTGTGGCCCAGGCATTAGCAGAGTCCGCCTGGGGAAGGTACCACATCTTTGCCAGTTATACTATCGCCAAGAAGTAATGTGCAAGCATCACTGTGTTCCGTTTTTAAGGGCAGTGTTTTTAGAGAAAGTACTGGCCATACTGGGCAAGCGCAGTACAGTGCTACAAAATGATATATGGGCTATGGATATGGGCTCTTAATGTTCCAATAGCTGCGTGTCACTGCGTTACGAGCAGGCGTATTGCTTACTACTTTTTGAGGATTTCTCAAAGTTTCTACTAGATGTACTTATATGTCTAGCTTGTCACCTTAATCTACTAAAAAAAAGGTGGAATCTAAATTGACTGTTGAAAAACTATAACTTTTAAGGATAAAATCAACGGTGACTCTTTTTATACACGCATAAAAATAGTTGCCACTCCGCCCCAACTTTATCACTCGTCGTAAATTCCTTACCATTGAAGTGTCTGATGTTATATTATTTTCTATCCGGAGTATCTGATTTTAATGCAATTTTATTAGTTTTCTGTTCCGCTTACTGTTAAATTGACTTCTCTAGTGTTTGATATTTTATTGACCAAGTTTATCCTTTCTGAGTCTATTTACTGGTTATTTTAATATTTTTTCTCAATTCACCCCCATTAGTTATTCTATTTAAGCTATAAAGCCAATATTTCTGCGTTTCGTTTTGAAGGATAAAGTTTTTTTTCAAACTATTATAGTAGGTTTAGTCTTGGCCGCTATCTGGTGTTAAGCGAAGATGCGGTCTACGATGAAGTTAGTTTACCATGAAGAAACCGATTCACTTCCTTTAAAGTCTTCAAAACAAAAATCCACTCAAGCAACGCATTCCATAACTTAGACGTTATATCACAAATGTAGAGTCAAACATCTTCGAGCCTTTGGAACAACAACCATGAACTGATACCGCTTTTTCAAAAAAAGGAAAGTGTTATTAGATCAAACAGATCAGTAGCATCATAAGGTGTGGTACTTCCCCAGGAATACTTTAAAAAGAGTACTGCTAAAACAGGCGGTAAAAACCTTAGATAAATAATAAGTGAATACATCAGGTTTTCCGCACGAATCCTTTGTATCAATCACGGACATTCGGTACCAATCGTAAGCAGATGAGGTATATGTTAGCTATGGCAACAATATGATGCGACCACAGATTAAAGCCTCGGCAAAAGTATGACACTTCCACAAGATCGACAAGGCAAGAGCGTGCTATCGGTGTAATGCGTTTGATCTAACTCTATACGTAGTATATGTAAACTCTTTAGTTAAAACTAATTCAATGTACTCACACCAAATCATGATGGCAGCCTACAAAAATCCTAAAGAAACACAAAACACTAGAATGAGGAATTCGTACTGAAAAAATGGCCCAGATTGCTTGTGTCTCTATCAGTAGATATCGGGAATTTTAATCGGTTTATTGATAAATAACTAAATAACAATTTAGAACGAATGGCGTAACTATAGAATTACAGATTTTTTTTTTAATTAAAATAAATTACTATTTCAATAATTACTATGTCTATGCCGTTACGATAATATCTTTTTTTTCTAATTCCTTTGATCGCTAATAAAATACCCACATACTTCCTCATTATATTCTAATTTATTCTAACTGTTCTATAAATGTTTATTGTTTTTGTTAATAAAAAGTTGTGTTTATAAATTGTTGTGAAGTGTACAGTAAATTACAAGAAACATAAATGCAAAGAAAAACTGGTGTGACGATCTTAATAGCTGTTCAAAAGACTGGGAGACATTAACTCAAGACAGAACCAAATGGTGGGAGTATGGGGAGACCTTTGCCCAGCATTGGGACAGTATAGGCTCCAAATAATAAATAATAATAAGAGATTTTCGCTAAATGGTTAGGTTATGGCACACCACGGACACTCCACTAAAATTCCATACAAACGCCGCTGTGGAGCTACCTACTCTTTACACAACTACGCAGATGTCGTTCGTACACACGCGTGAATGTGTGCGTTAGCGCTAGGGCTACTGAATTGTTTTATTGAATAGTTGTGCCCCTTGAGTTCACCTGGTGACGTAAAATAGTCTATAAACTTGCTATAATGTTGAGTTACATAAATAGAATGGAGCCAAATTATACTATTCTAATTAAAAGGGTGTTTGCACAGATTTTTTTATTGTTTCAGAAACCTGTGTTTGTATTGCCGCGTAAAATGAAACGAAACCGATGATAGATTAGATCACGTACCTAGATATCTATTTCTGTTAGTAGGTACACATTTGCATTTTATTTTGCACTTACCCATGAAGGAAACTTTATTCTGTCACTATAATTATTCCTTCAGGCATTATCAATCCGTGCTTGGCCACGAAGTTACTGGCTGTGTAAGATACGAACTTTGAGTTGAAAATGACTTCGTTATTATAAATAAATAAATATTGGTAGACAATTCACACACAACACTGTCTGACCCCAAACTAAGCAAAGCTTGTAATATTATAAAGCAACGTTATTGAAAAGTTTCTAATCTTATGTTATTATAAAGCTTTTAATCTTGTTCCGTTTAGTTGACGGACAGCCCTAAACAGCACAACAACCCACCATGATGATATTTCGTTAGGAATTAGATGTTCGATACCAGCCCTTCGTTGAGTGCTCCTAGCGTATCCGAAACGGCCTGAGGGGTGAGGAAGCTTGAAATTGGCGGGGGGTGGGGAGTGTCCGTTCTATCTATATTATCTATTCTATGGTTATGGGCCAGATGCACGCGGCAGTCATCCTTGACACAGCGCGCATCGTCAGGAGGTTCCTCAGTCTGCAGCCCTAACCACCGGTAGCTTGGGTGCCCCGTTGCTGGCGGCAAACTAGGTTTAAGTTTTTATAATGTTTTATGTTATTTTATATAAATATTGTAAAAACTTAGACTTAAGGAAATAAATAAATACGTGATTTTAAATAATAATAATAGAATGGAAAAGTTTGATTGTCTGTTACTCAACCACATCGGAACTTCTGAATAGATCGGGTTCGAATTCGAAACACAGTAAGAATATCTAGCTTAGAATAACAAATAGGCTACTTTTTTATTGCGGAAAAGTAATGAAAACGGGAACTACGCGGATAAAACCGCGGGGCACGGCTAGTAGTAGTAAATTAATAAATGAAAAAAAATCTCCAAGTAAAATAAACCAAACATATTTATTTACCATAGGGCATGGACGTATAAAATAGTCGGACGTAGCCTCGCTAAAACAAAAACTGTGTCACTAGAGTCGGCCACATTTGCACGTTTGCGTAATATCACGCACGCACACATAAATATACACAAGTAGTGCATGTAATCCATGGCCCATTGATGTGTGCGTGTCAGCCTACATGTGACAGCGCACACTTGCATATTATGTGGCCGACTCGATGTACACAGTTTTTATTTTAGCGAGATTACGTCCGATTTTTTTTATACGCCCATGCCCTAAGGATCGTAATCAACCCACGAGTAGGCCTAAGTCGCAAAGGTAGAACCTGGTGAAGGTTTTTTTAGTAGGTAGAGGCATCTGTGATCCGACATAACCCGATCGTATGCCGATTTGGTGGAAGGGTTATGCGTAAATGCATTTCATCCACGTATAAAAAATTGGTTGCCTGTAAAGTCGGTATACGTGCGAAAGTTTTACGTGACAACGACTTTGAGTGGTAAAATAATTTTACGGAAGGGACGCGTGCCTTTCACTTTTTATGTCTGTCTCTCTCGCTCTTAGGCGGGCTAACCATGCCCGAGTGGAAGGGACGCGTGCCTCTCACTCGCTCTCGTTGTGAGCGCATAACGTGAGCGGAGCGTAACGCAGTTTCTTGAAGTGTCACCCGGCAAACCAATTTATAAGACGTTGTCACGTCAAAATATTCAGCTTAAAAATCAAATCATCATCATAATCAACAGCTCACTAAATGTTTCCACTGCTGGGACTCGGAGCCTTCTCTCGCAAGGAGTGAGTTAAGGCCTGAACCCACCACGCTGGCCTAATGCGGGTTGGTGGATGCCACATGACTTCGAAAGATTCTAGTTACATGGCAGTTTCCTCACGATGTTTTCCTTCACCGTTTTAAGTTAGCGGCATTACGCACATGACTTCGAAAAGACAGTGGTGCGTGTGGGGTTTGAACCCGGGATCTCCGGATCGGCAGGCTCCGTTCTCCCGACTAGACAAGTCGTAACTTAAAAAAAAAAATACCGTCATATATTTTGATTTCTAGTAATATTTCTGAGTTGAATTTAAAATTTTTAGTTCTTGAGTTGTGACACTTGTCTTATCGGATTAGGTATTACAGAGTACCTGCAATTGTAATCAGCGTATTAAAATGATGTTGGATTTGTTGATAACGATAACTTGGGGAATTAGAATAATTATTCAATTTGTTTATCTAAAACTAAATAGATATTAACTATTGCTATTAAAATATTGTACTAACTAATTAAATCTAGAAACCGAGGCAGCGCCGTGGCGAGAATGCTCGATTTTACATTCGCCTTCCGATCCGCTTTCGCTTCGAATCCGAATCGAAATACCGCTTGAACTTCTTAAGTAGATAGGTAGGTAAATTAACTCTTTATTACACATGAAAAATACAAACAAAATACTTTAAAATAATGTAGCAGTAAGTCATATCGCTAAGAGCGATTCCTTTCAAGAAACTGAAGGGTGGTAAACAAAGAGTTTACATAGACTATAATTGATGTTCCAAAGACACGAACGAAGAGATTTGATTCTACTTTTGTGATAAGAACGTCTAAGCTGTAGAATACGTCACCTGAGTGGGGTTTCCCGGTACAATCTTTGTGTCTTCAAATCGAAGAGTGTTTCTTCTAGGTAAACACTCAAATATTTGTGTGATGAATTCAAATTCAAATGTTTGCACTGTGTCTGGGTGTTTCTATTTATAATAAGTATGTATTTAAAACTATATATGTATTATATCAGCTATCTGGCCGCCATAGTACAAGCTTTGCTTAGTTTTGGGTCAGATGGTTTTGTGTATGAATTGTCCACCAATATTTATTAAAAAAAAAAAAAACACGCTCCATCGTAAACCGCATCGTCGCTTAACACCAGGCAAAATGGCGGTCAAGTGAAAACTTATAAAAGTAAAAAAAAAAAAAGGTGGGCATGGCATAGTTAGTAGTTTATAGTTAAACAATGCAGTTAATTAATTGAACCTCTGGAAATGACATCACCAGGTGACATCATAGTAAACAATTTTATAAGAAATCTGTAACATTACTAAACATTGACGTTTGGCTTATTAGAAGAATCCACCTCAGACAGTACCACACCTTTAGCAGTTATTCTACCCCCAAACAGTAATGCGCAAACATTACTGTGTTCCGGTTTGAAGAATATTTCCAGTGTTCAGGGCATAGACATAAAACATCTTTTATCGCTGAGTGACGAGCGCTATGCAGTACCTACTAAGTAACGATTTGGACTATTTGTGTTCTAATAACTGCGTGTTGCACGAATGTTGCTTATCATCAGGCACATGCCCTGCTCGTCTCGTCTTCATAATTATAGGTAACTAGATGTCGATCCCGGCTTCGCCCGTGAAACATATATAGCACTCATCGAGATCCCGCACATATACAACGGTGAAAAAATTTTAGAAATTGGTTCAGTCATTCCTGAGAATATCGCTTTCAAACAAAACACCTCTGCAGCTACCTGCTACGCCACCTGTCGGAAATTGGTCGTACCAACTCAGAGATTAGCAAAGGTTTTATATTCAAGAGGTATGTAATCTGTGATATTCAATGACGCAATCTTAGACACATGCTGTCATGTGTCATGTCAAAGTACAAAACGTACGAAAACTCTCAAAAAGGAATATTTTTTCCCGATTTTGTTACATTCTTGATTCATGCTCCGCTTCTGTTAATAGTAGCGTTATTTTCTATAGCCTATAGCCTTCCCCGATAAATGGACTATTCAATAGAAAAAGAATCTTTCAATTCGGACCAGCACTTCCCGAGATCCTAGCATTCAAACAAACAAACTCTTCAGCTTTATAATATTAGTATGGATAGTATAGAAGTATAGATTATAAAAAATATGTTTCTTTGAAAAGCAAAAACCGACTCCAATATAAAATAAAATTTAAACACTCGACCCAATTTCATAAGAAGCTAAGTCGTGTAGATAAATGGCAGTAAATTGAATTTTTTTTGTTGATATTTCAAAACTGATTTCGTTAAAATGTATGATATGGAACCACTTTTGTACGTATGATGTATGATCTACCAAAAAAAGAAAACAATTCACAATTGGCGGCGCTACCACATAACATACCTACATACAAAATAAATTGGGAGTCATAGGAACTGCCGAAGTGAAAATTTATAACTCAGAATTTGGCAGGTACTTTGGAAGCTACGCGGATGAAACCGGAGGGCGCGGCCACCTAAGGTCGCCGCATGCGACCGCAACTTAAGTCGGACTAGACTGACTATATCAAGCGTGAGTGACCCGTTTATTTGTTTAAAATTTGTAAGAACCACGTTAGTTTTCATCATCATCATCATCATCATCAGCCACAAGACGTCCACTGCTGAACATAGGCCTCCCCCCTAGCTTTCCACAACGAACGGTCCTACGCAACCTGCAACCAGCGGTTTCCAGCGACCTTTGTGAGGTCATCTGTCCATCTAGTGGGAGGCCGTCCAACACTGCGTCTCCCGGTTCGTGGTCGCCACTCGAGAACCTTTCTTCCCCATCGGTTGTCAGTTCTGCGAGTTTAGTTTTCATACTATGCTTTAATTAAGACTTAAAAACGGCGGAGAAAACATCGCGAGTAAACCGACATATACTTATAATCTTTCGAGGTCATCATATGTCATCAACCAAGCTGCACCGGACCAGCTTGGTGGGTTATGGCCTTGACTCTCTCCTTGCAAGGGAAGGCCCCGATTACCTGCAGTGGGAACATTTAGTGGGCTACTTATCCATGGCTAAATGCTCCAAAGTTCCCCCCTCCTCTTCCCCTGCATGCATCATGTGCACTTGCAATTCCCGTCACCTGCGCGCGCGCCGGCGCGTGCGCGTGCGCCTTGTTTGATAATACAGTCACGTGTCCGTGATTCATTTAACGCGACGCCGCGAATCACAAGGAGCTAGAGCTTGAATTACTGGAAAGTACAAAAAATATTTACTAATAAATTACTAGTTTGCTGGTTTTACCTGCGTATGTTTCGTTATTTTTTTTTTGTTTCATATAATACTATTATCTTTCTCTGTGACAAATTTTATTTAGACCCTTTCAACAGTTTTTCTTGCAACAGTAATTAAGTAAATTGAGTAACAATTACGACTATAAACATCTACATAACTGTTACAAAATTTTCAGGATTACTTTTCTTAAGAAGTTTTTAGAAGTTCAATAAAGAGTTTTTCAATATATCTTTTAACTTTTTTTGTTAAAGGGCAGAGCCTTTACTAACAAAACTAGATACATACAATGAGAACTACACTACACTACACTACAAACCTAACTAACTACTTACACTATGCACTGAATGGCAATGCTTATGCGTTGGGCCTAATAAACATTATTTTTAAGAACAAAGTAAATATACCTATACAACATAATAGGTGATCCTACTGCCAGAGATGTGACGTATCTTAGATAAAAGTATCTAAAATACAGATACAAGATACAAAATACGTATTTACATCTTGTATTTCAAATACTTTTTAATTTTTCTATTTTGTATCTTGTATTTAGATACATTTTCCGGTTATCTTAGTATTTTGAAGATACTTTTTCCGTAAGATACTTTTACTAAAATAAACTTAAAAAAAGCAGTTTTTCTCTCCGAAAGCAAATGAACGATGCGCGTCGTTTAAAAAATCGCGGATATGGTCGGGAACCAAATGACAGATACTATCGTTCTACAAATGTCATCGACTAAGATGTCCCATCTTCATTCCTGTCACTGTCACTCATTCCGTATTTTTTTCGTATGCACGTGTTGTATGGTGTTTCGAATAGAGATGATCGATATTAGAAAAACTTCGATGTTTAACATCGAACGTAAAACATCGATGTGCATAAAAACATCGATATCTAAAAACATGGATATTTTCTGTACACAAAAAAATTACGAAATTTGTTTACTGTTATTTTAATTAAACTGGCACAGGAGTAGGAATGGACCATATATACATATATCGATGTTTTTAAAACACTCGATGTTTTCTTACGATGCATCGAATCAAACCGATGTATTGTTAATTTTAAAATATCGATTATACATCGATATTTAAAATAATAAATATAGTAAATAAGGTGAGTCAGTAAAAGTGATATACTCAGATAAATGTATTAATCCAAGTTATGTTGTGTGTAAAATAAGAAAAAATGTATTTAATCTTACGCACTAAAGAATAAAATCTTTTCTTTTTATGATATTAACTAGCAGTACCCCGCGGTATTACCCGTGTAGTTCCCGTTATTTTTTGGGATAAAAATGTCTTCCAGACTGGAGTTGAAAGTGCTCCAAAGTTACGACGTGATTGAGCGACAAACATCCATACAACATTTATAATATTAGTAGGACTAGCAGGATATATCGATGTGACAATCGGATGTTACATCGGAAAAAAACATCGATGTTTTATTTCCATGTCGATTACTACGACGTAATTGAGCAACAAACATCCAATATATCTAATGTTAAAACATAAAATAATTTCATAAACAAGAACAAAATAAAAAAAAATGATTAAACCCCGACTACCTCAAATTCGTTATATTTATAACATTCTTCTAGACAAGCCCTTTCATTTGATACCATATTGAGGTAGTTGTGAAAAAAGAAATGTATTTCGCCATTGTGTAGTGGCGGCCATCTTGGATTTGAAATTTAACATAGTGCAAAAAAATCTATTATACTTTTATATTATATGTTATACTAGTTAAGCCCTTTCGATTAATACCTATATTGAGGTAGTAGTGAAAAAAATAATGTAATTCGTCATTTTGTGATGGCGGCCATCTTGGATTTGAAATTTGTGTAGTGTATAGTATTTTACTAGTCAAGCCCTTTCATTTGATACCTATATTGAGGTAGGTTGTGAAGAAATATTTTGTCCGCTATTATGTGGAGGCGCCATCTTGAATCGATATTAACCAAACATAGATAAGAACATCCGCACGGATATTAATTAACCTTCAAATAAAAAAAAACCGCATCGAAATCGGCCCATCCGTTTGAGCTCTACGGTGCCATAGACAGACACACACACACAGACAGACAGACAGATAGACAGGCAGACAGACAGACATCGACGTCAAACTTATAATACCCCTTTTTTGGTCGGGGGTTAAAAACAACAAGTCTCGCCAATTGTTCTAACGTAAAAAGTTCTGAGATCCATGTAATAATACCAAGTCAATTATTATTAATTTGGTCAGTCCCTACATAAGGGACCTTCTGTTTTTAACCGCCGACCAAAAAAAGGGGTGTTATAAGTTTGACGTCGATGTCTGTCTGTCTGTCTGTCTATCTGTTTGTCTATCTGTTTGTCTAACTGTCTGTATATCTGTCTGTCTGTCTGTCTGTCGGGTTAATACCCGTGCGGATGTTCTTAGCTATGTTTGGTTAATATCGATTCAAAATGGCCGCCTCCACAAAATGGCGGACAAAATATTTCTTCACAACCTACCTCAATATGGGTATCAAATGAAAGGGCTTGACTAATAGAGTACTTTGCACTATGACAAATTTAAATCCAAGATGGCTGCTACCACAAATTTCGCCTAATAACGAAATACGTTTCTTTGGTCACAACTCCCTTAATATGGGTATCAAATGAAAGGGCTTGACTAGTGGAACGTTATACAGATAATCCGAGATCCGAGGTAGTCGGGGGTTAATCAAAATTTTTAATTTTGTTCTTGTAAAAGGTCTAACAGTAGTCATTTCAGTACAAAAAATCTTTAACATTTAAATAGATATATTGACTTGGCCATCGCATGAAAACACAAACACAAGTTCGCTTATTAATTAACTGCATATGTAATAATAACTTTGCAGTATTATACATGGGATTACAAAGTTAGTTATATATTTAGTTAGTTAATGCATCTGGAAAACTGGACCGAATAACTATTGAAAAATTAGTTTAGAAGTTTAGTTTTTCCTTGATTTAGACACTAAACACTAACTATATTCTCATTTACCTGATCCTTGTTATCAACGCGATATACTTATTCGAAAATTGTTTTCTCGGATGAATAAACTTAAGTTCAATTATACGTTATTTTCTTACAAAAGTATTTTATCTTAAAAAAGTATTTGTAAGATACGTATTTTGTATCTAGTATTTCAGATACCTTTTTAGAAAAGTATTTGTATCTGGTATCTGAAATACTTTTTTCTTAAGTATCTTGCATCTTGTATTTCAGATACTTTGTATAGGGTATCTTATACATCTCTGCCTACTGCCCAGTTCTTATTTTAAGTATCTATTTCAGACATTCAGTGGATAATCAGCTCTCTGAGCTATTGGGGGAACCTCAGGAAATTTGAAAACTTTCTTCGCATGTCGCTATGCGATTTCAATTATTTCGTTGAAAAAATATCCCCATTAGTTGCAAAACAAGACACTTTTATTTAAAAACTTCAAAACGACGCGACGTCCGCACGGCTCGCTGTCCTCTGGTAAATGAATGGTCGGCGATCGTGTGGGCATGCGCACGCAATTATAAGCGATTCCCTTTGATGTGTGCCCGAAAAACCGAAAAGTTACCGTTCGCCACGATCACGACGACGATCAACGACGATGATGGGCGACTACAGGCGAGAAGCCCCTCTACACGATTGTACACTCCGCGAGGCATAAGCTGAGCTTTGCATTTGTGTGAGTGTACATGGATAGTGTAGGTGTGACAACCGGCCTTAGGCGCGGCGCCATTCTGTCTCGCCGCGCTCCTGCCTGATTGGTGATCACTCACACTAATGCAAAGCTCAGCCTATACCTCGCGGACAAAATTTCAAGCTCCTGCCTGATTGGTGATCACTCACACTAATGCAAAGCTCAGCTTATACCTCGCGGAGTGTACTCGCGTGTACTCGCCCATTAAGGTCGATCGTGAAGAGGAGCCATAAAATATAACGCCATTACCCTAGACATCCTTAGTACGAAAGCAGGTTCAACATTTTTCTCGATAGAATTTAGAAAACGATGACCATGACATGATATTGCTTTATCGAGCGACTTCCAGTCAACGTCTACTCAGTGTACTTAAATGTCTTAAACAATTACCCAATGCAAATCGGAAGTTATAAAAGTAATTATGTGCCTAATATCTGTGTCATATACACTCGTAGTTAATCTGCAGGTGAGTCATCGAATGCCCCGTGTGACTCATTCGAGTTTTACTGTAATGGGTTTGATGGAGGTAGTTAGTATCAGGCGCGGTCTGAAGAGGGGGGGGGGAGGGGGTCACAGGAGACATGCCCCCTTAGTAGAAATGAAAACTCAGAATTTGGTACGCGGGTAGAACCATGGGCGTATTGCCGTTCTTATTGATTAAATAAATAAATAATAAAAAATGAAGTGGGGCGCTATTAGTAAAGTCTATTTTACTCGACATATTGCTGTATTACTACTGACGCCCCCCCCTCTAAAAATTTGAGGCCGTGTATTGGTGAGCCTCCCCAAAATTTGAGGCTATCTATTGGTGAGCCTCCCCAAAATTGGAGGCTGTGTATTGGTGAGTCTCCCCGAAATTTGAGGCTGGAACCGCGCTTGGTTAGTGCGTTGCTGTAAATTTTGCAAAATAAGTTTACTGGTGAATATCTTGAATCACAATAAAAAATTGGCAGTCATAGGGATTGCCGATAGATGAGAAAACTCAAAATTTGATAGCTCAAATTGGAAACTACGCGCGTAAAAACGGAGTGCGCCGTCTTCGTTCATTCACAGCCCACAAAAATTATTTTGTCAAAAAAAAGTTTTCACTTTAATAAAATTCTATAAATGCCAATAATTGGATGGACGTTTGATGCTCATTCACGAGGGAACTCAGGGAACGGCTGATATAATCAGGTCGTTTTTTTTTTACTTTTATAGGTTTACACTTGACCGCCATCTCGCCTGATGTTGAGCGACGATGCGGTCCACGATGGAGCGTGTTTACCAAAACAATTCACCCTCGACTTGAAGACACAAAGATTGTAACCATTGACTGCCCTAGTGGCTTAGTGACTGCCCTAGTGGCTTAGTTGGTAGTAGCTCTGCCTGCGAAGCCGAGGGTCGTGGGTTCGATCCCCACCCAGTGCAAATATTTGTGTGATGAATTCAAATGTTTGCACTGTGTCTGGGTGTTATATGTATAATAAGTATGTATTTAAAACTATATAAGTATTATATCAGCTATCTGGCTGCCATCACACAAGCTTTGCTTAGTTTGGGGTCAGATGGTGTTGTGTGTGAATTGTCCACCAATATTTATTTATTTATTTATTGGGGGAAACCCCACTCAGGCAACGTATTCCACAGCCTAGACGTTCTTATCACAAAACTAGAGTAAAAAGTAGTGTCTTTGAAACACAGTTGTTGTCTAGAATAGCACTTAAACTACTGTTTGTTTTGTCATATAAACTTGTAGTTATTGTGCAGGTGAGTAATGAATGTCCCGAGTGAAGTGAGTCAGTCACTGGAGTTATATGTAGGTACTATTGTTTTACTGTTGTAGGTTTAATGGCGGTAATCGGTATGTTGCTGTAGTTGCAACACAAGTTCGCAATGTCTTGTACTTACCATAACTTCGAGATAAACATTAATAGTAAAATAATAAATAAATAATAATAATATAATAATAATAAATAATTTATTTACCAAAGCATTACAGATTACAAAAGCTATAAGTAAAGTACATTTTGCAAATTATATTCTAAGGTCGCTTAGCACTTTGTCCAGTGGGTCCCAAACTAGGCTGGGCCTGTATTTTGGGCACCTGGTAATAACAATTGTAATTACAACAATACTCGGGATGCAGAGTTAGCGCTCACAGTGACATTTTATCCTAATTTATGAGGTAAGTATACAAAATAAAAATTAAACAAAAAAAAAAAAGTCAATTCATATCAATAAAATTTGTTTGTGATGAAGTGATAAAACTCAAAGAAGGAAAAAAAAAATAAAAAAAAAAAATAACGAAATTCCAAGATAATTCAGCATAAAATTGAACTACGAGGAGGTTCAAATATAATACAAAACTAAAATTTTAATCAAGGTGATTAAATTATACAGCCAATTGATTAGTTCATTATATAGATTGATTTAGATGCATTATAACTTTAGATACATCTTCAAGTATTATAATAAAAATTAATTATTTTACAGTTCTATGTTAACAGAAATGGGATGCGTAAATTACTTTGCGTATGTCGGTAATTTTCCAGTGTGTGAGTTTGTGAGAGTGTAATACCTAAATATTATTTGCTTAGTTTGGGGTCAGATGGTGTTGTGTGTGAATTTTCCATCAATTTATTTATTTAATAGGCTGGTCTAGTGGGTAGTAGCTGTGCCTGCGAAGCCGAGGGTCGTGGGTTCGATTCCCACCCAGTGCAAATATTTGTGTCATGAATTCAAATAATTGTTTTGTGTCTGAGTTTTTCTATGTATAATAAGTATGGATTTACAACTATATAAGTATTATATCAGCTAACTGACCTCCATAGTACAAGCTTTGCTTAGTTTAAAAAAAAAAGCTTTGCTTAGTTTGGGGTCAGATGGTTTTGTGTGTGAATTGTCGCCGATTTTTTAAAAATAAATACCCAATTTAGTTGTTTTAATGGATGCCACTCTTGTATGGCCCGATGCTGTAAGTCATTTTACAGTAGCACCACGCCCACTTTTACATATACTATACTATACGTATAGAGTTAGCACAAACGCTTTACACCGAAAGCACAGGTAGCATCTTTCTTGCCTTGTCGCTCTTGTGGAAGAGTCATACTTTTGTCGCGGTATGCATGTCATCTTACGATTGACACAAAGGAACCGTGCGGAAAATCTAACTCTATACGTAGTATATGGTAACTCTTTGGGTCTTGGGATGGTGTCAGAGGTATGCAGGTCAAGTGTCGATTGTGTACCATATTTATAATACGGTCGCGGTTTTAGCCACAGGAATTTATTAAAGTCTGACCGATGGATTACAAAAGCTTACACTATTTTTAACCCCCGCGAAAAACACACGGGATGTTATAAGTTTGTTGTGTGTGTTTGTGGCAGCGTAGCTCCCGAACGGATAAACTGATTTCGATTTTGTTTGAAAGGAAACTTATTCGGAAGTGTTCCAAGGTATTTTATATGAATATCGGTCCAAGATGGCCGCCGCTACAAATTGGCAAAAAATAGTACCTACAATATACTATGTATGACAAGTTTCAAATCAAAGATGGCCACCAATTTTTTTTAAACTATTTTTTTTTTAATTGACGAGACGAGCTTGTCACGTGAATGATGGTAAGTAACATGCCTGCCAAATAACAGCACAGTGACACGCAGCTATTGGAACATGAAGAGTTCAAATCATTACCATTAATATACCATTAATACATTTCAAGCATTGCGCTCGTCACCCAGATATCTAAGATGTTATATCTCTAAGCCCTGATTGTATCATGAATCATGAATTTCTCTGGAAACATTACCCTTCAAACCGGAACACAGTAATTTGGATAGTTACCTTACTTTGAAGGAATTTGAACTCTAGATGGCTCAGGGAGCTCTGGTGGCCTAATCGTAGCAAAAAGTAAACTAAATAAAGAACTGGAAACATGGCTGTCAAACTGGAACATTCAAAGGTGTGGCGCCTCCAGGCGGACTCTGTAAAGAATCCTACCGCTATAAATAGTATTTATTTACTTACTCGTTTTAAGAATGAAAGTACCTGGGTGACCGAGCTTTTATCGGTTTAAATGCGTTTATAAAGGGCTATAAGTAAAAGATTTTCTTAGAAAAAAAAATGACAAATAGAAAAGACCCGAGTGTAACCATCAGGACTCGAACCGGGGCCTGTTGACTCCGAGGGCGAGGATATTCCGTCTGAGCCATTTAGAGTTAAAGAACAGTGGCGAAATAAGTTATCGTATTCTAATGACATTGTAGAAGTTTTTCATTGTCTAAAAACGCGCATAAAATGTTTTAAAAAAATAAAAATTAGCTAGATCGATTTATCGTCCCTGAAACCCCCTGTATACATAATTTGATGAAAATCCTTCGAGCCGTTTTCGAGGTTCAGATTATATATATATGTATATAAATATATATATATACCTACAAGAACTGCTCGTTTAAAGGTATAAGATGAATCCAGAAATGGATAGAAGATGAAGAATCAGATGACATAAATAAAAACCAGAAATGAAAAGAAGATGAGGAAGCAGAAGACTTTAATCATCTGACTATTTTTTATTTTATTTAATGTTTTTCATTGTATAAATTAAGACTACAACAAATTGTCTTGCCAGACATATTGCATGCCTCTCGCAGAGGCCAGTTTGTATGGAAAACTTTTAAGGTTTTGTATCAGCTTATCTTACCTACAAACAGCAATAAAGATTTTTGTATTTGTATGAAAACTTAGCCAGCTTCCACAAAACGACAAAAAGGATATACCAGGAACTAAACCTATTTTTTTCAAGGATAAATCGTTTTTCCTTGGGTTGCGTTGGCTACGTTGTGGTTTACCCGTAGGTAAGTGTTATTTTTCCTCATCCGTTAGTGACGTATTGAAATGTTTGAAAAGTTTGTTTGACTTATTTTGAGTTTGGTGGAAAGACATGTAAAGGTAGCGGTTCGCTCGGAGACCGCGACAGGAGACTGCGACCGGAGACTGCGACAGGCACTTGACACTATAGAATTGTATGGGCGCCAGTTCGCGCCGAGACCGCGACACATGTCTCGCGACACGTGTCTCGGTCTCGTTTCGCGGTCTCGGCGCGAACTGGCGCCCATTCTATTATATAGTGTCAAGTGCCTGCCGCGGTCTCGGGTCGCGTCTCAAACGAACCTACCTTATGATGGATTCAGATTTCTGTGGATATATTCAAAACATTTTTAAAAATGAGTAGCGCATACCGTCATTCGATCTGAAATTTGGTATCTATTACAACCAAAAAGTACATATACTACGTATAGAGTACACTACTTACACCGAAAGCACGAGTAGCATCTTTCTTGCCTTGTCGCTCTTGTGGAAGTCTCATACTTTTATCTTTCTTGCCTTGTCGCTCTTGTGGAAGTCTCATACTTTTATCGCGGTATATCACTCTGTTGCCATAGAAAGTATGCACGTCATCTGCTTACGATTGACACAAAGGAACCGTGCGGAAAACCTAACTCTATTAAATGTAAACTCTTTGATTAAAATGTATTTGGTTTGAAGTTTGATTCTAATTTTGTAATAGGAACGTCTAGGCTGTGAATACGTTGTCTGAGTGGGGTTTCCCGGTGGTCTTAAATCGAGAGTGAATCGATTACTTGTAATCTTTTATACAAAATTGCGCGAACGAAGGAGAACGTTCTTTCGCATGCACATTCTACAGTTTTATTGACTCGTGTAAGCCGTCAATAGTGTGTCATAGAGCACAATTTGCACGAGTATCTGTGTATTGTATGAATGGGCGTGACAACAGGTCCTGCAATCATATCAAATTATTTTATATAATTACAGTATTAAGATGGAATAAAATATGTACTAATTTTAATTTTGATATTTTTTAGTTTAACTTACTTTATGATTATTCAAAGCTAAAGAAATATGAAATAGAAAATGTATTTACTACTGGATAACCCATTAAATTTCAAGTGACTTTCGTTCTGAAACCAGTTTTCTAAACACAATATTTAACATAGCTACCATACAAAATTTACGCACAACGCATAGAATATACGGCACAGTGACGTCACGCTTCTATAGTGTTTTTGTATGAAGCGTTTTTGGGACGATCCAAAATTGTGATTTTAAAATCGTGACATCACTGGAAGTTTTTAAGATAACAAAGTAATGGTTCACCTATGTTTCAGTTATTGAGTAGCCTTTTGATGGCACATTAAATTAAAAATGAGTCGTCATGCCTATTATTTTCATTCATCTACAGTGTAAGTTACAACTGGTCTAGTCAAGAGAACGGCGACTGCCGATCCGGAGTCCCGGGTTTATATCCCAAGCGCACCACTGTCTTTTCCAAGTCATAATACGCGTAATGCTGCTAACTTAAATCGGTGAAGGAATACATCGTAAGGATACCAACATGGACTTAGAATCTTTTAAGGCTATGTCACATCCACAAATCCGGATTTGTCCAGCGTGGTGCAATAGCTGCGTGTGACTGCGCTGTTATGGGCACTAGGGCAGGCATGTTGCTTACCATCAGACACATGTCCTGCTCGTCTCGTCACTCTGTACTATAAAACATACATAGCGTAAGCTCACTTTATATTTCTACAACTGAGATCCAGGTCTACATCTCACAATTAGAGAGGCAAGGCTATAACCCACCACGGCTGACAAGTGCGGGTTAGCGGATGACAACGTCCTGGAGAGATGTATTTCTCTGGTCTCGCTGGTTTCCTCACGTGTATTCCTTTGCGTCAGTGATTTCTCTGGAAACAATGCCCTTCAAACCGGAACGCAGTAATGTTCGTACACTGCTGTTTGGCGGTAGAAATGTACTTTCTCAGACGGACTCTGCAAAGAGCCCTACCACTACTAAACACATATCATATACGCACACAATAAATTTATGGTACTCATTACACCAATATTATTTTCTTTGGGGAATCGAATCGACCGGTGCGGCGGCCTAAAGCTCCTTAAACCTACCTACCACTTAAACTACTAGACCAATTAAAACAAGAACAAAATTAAAAATTTTGACTAACCCCCGACTATCTAAGATTTGTTGTGATCTGTACAACATTCTACTAGTCAAGCCCTTTCATTTGATACCCGTATTAAGGAAGCTGTGAAAAAAGAAATGTAATTCGCCATTTTGTGATATCGGCCATCTTGGATTTGAAATTTGTTATAGTGTATAACTCTACTAGTTAAGCCCTTTCATTTGATACCCATATTGAGGTAGGTTGTGAAGAAATATTTTATCCGCTATTTTGTGGAGGCGGCCATTTTAAATCGATATTAACCAAACATAGCTAAGAACACCCGCACGGTAATTAACTTTCAAATAAAAAAAAAAACGCATCGAAATCGGCCCATCCGTTTGAGCTCTACGGTGCCACAGACAGACACACACACAGACAGACAGACAGACAGACAGACAGATAGACAGACAGACAG
Organism: Ectropis grisescens; assembly: GCA_017562165.1. Classification (NCBI taxonomy): domain Eukaryota; kingdom Metazoa; phylum Arthropoda; class Insecta; order Lepidoptera; family Geometridae; genus Ectropis; species Ectropis grisescens. The sequence continues at coordinate 946,704 of CM029797.1, read as the reverse complement.
ACAGACAGACATCGACGTCAAACTTATAACACCCCTTTTTTTGGTCGGGGGTTAATAAAATTGTGCTGGGAGGTGGATGTTTTCATCTAGATCGATTTTTCTTACAGGTATCAGATGTATGCTTTAAGCGTAAGTATGTTAGGTTCGGTAATTTTGGGTCTTGCGCCTCGGTTACCCAATTGTTAGTAAGGGTTAGAGCTCCAAAAAAAATTAATATTTTTTTCTGGACCTGTCGTGATTCCTCGTGTAGGAATTATGATGTTAGGAGCATGACATCACATGAACGGATACTGTATTATAAGATGAGCGCCGTTCTTGGAAGTCGCTCCGTGATTGGATTGACCGCGTCTCGGCCGCGCCTGATTGCCCACTTCCGCTCGAGCTCCTCGACGTTGTTGTTGGTCACTTCGGGCGTCGAGAGCAGATTGGTTATTCGTTGCGGGTTGTACCTTTTGACTTTACGAAAGGCAATAAATACACTTCTTTTTTAACCTCTGACCAAAAAAAAGGTGTTATAGGTTTGACATCGATGTTTGTCTGCTGTCTGTCTATCTGTCCGTGGCACCGTAGAGCTCAAACGAATGGACCGATTTCAATGCGGTTTTTTAATTTGAAGGCTAATTTCCGTGCAGATATCCTTAGCTATAATTGGTAAATATCGATTCAAGATGGCCGCCTCTACAAAATGGGGGACAAAATATTTCTTCACAAACTACCTCAGTATAGGTATCAAATGTAAAGTCTTGACTAGTTAAATACTATATCTACATATGACAAATTTCAAATCCAAGATGGCCACCACCATAAATAAAACCACCATAAAATGGCGAAATACATTTTTTCTTTTATCATTTTTGTATCAAATGAACCCTTAACAAGTAGAATGTTGTACATATTACATATCCGAGGTAGTCGGGGGTAAATATTTTTTTTTAATTTTGTTTTTTTTGTAGTATAGAGTAAGTGATAAAGAGTGACGAGACGAGCAGAACATGTGGCTGATGATAAGCTCCATGTCTACCCATAACAGCACAGTGATACGCACCTATTGGAACATAAGTACTTAATCTATTAAAATAACATGGAACTGCACTGCGCTCTTCACCCAGATTTATAAAAAATAGTCGAAGTTGTTATTTATAACAGTTGAGTCTTTCTTTTTTGAAGTGTGTTGAAATATCAAATAGCTTGACAGCAAAGATAAAATAAACGAGATAGCTAAGTACCTACACACGTGTATATAAGATACCCGCGTCATCGCAGGTCGCGGGTATTCGCGCGCCTCACACCTGCTAAGTTTTATCTCTGCCGTATCGAGCCTCGTTTGACACAATTACTGCGGGTTTCCCACGGACTGGCTTCATTATCTTAAGACAATGTACTTCCTGCACACAGAGAAACGGTTTCATTAGTGAAATGGTTTAAAGAAATATTAAAACTAATCTCCGAATAACCCACCCCTGATTGCTCCCGGCGCAAAAGCGCTCATGATGCTCGCCGTGTTTCCAAGTTGAATGACAAAAAAATAAAAATCCTAAGTAATCTATAATACCTATCTATGTTTTTATATTTTACGCGCAGCACCCCACTCTTATATCCGCGCAGTTTTTAATTCCTTTATTATCACGTTATTGTATAATAATAATAGTCTCTGTGATACTCCGGACTATAATCTAAATATTATAGAAATTTTAATATAAAAAAAATTGACTGTTTCAGACGTTCTGGCGCTACCTAAGTATAACAAGAGCAAATTCAAAAAATTATATTCACCCGTATTCTACTACTAACCCTTTGATTTGAAATCTTTATTTAGAGATGTTGTGAAAAAAAATCTGCCGTTTTTAAATTTTTTACTATCTCCAATGATTAATTATATTACAAGGATTATAAAAAATATCACGATGTGCTAATTTGGTTTTGTATTTCCGTGAATTAATAAGTCCTACTACTAATGTTAAAGTTACGATAGACTTATGTCTGTTGCTCAATCACGTCAGCTGAACGAATCAGGTTGACATTTTGAACAGAGGTCAAAGTCTAGAATAACACATAGGTTATTTTTATCCCGGGTATGAAAACTGAGCGGGTAAAGCCGCGGGGCGCTGCTAAATTTATAAAATTGGCTGCACATTTTAGTTTCGATAAAACAAAATCTGTGTCTATAGAGTCGGCCAGTGCGCTGTCACATACAGGCTGACACTGACACATAGGTACACACGCACAACAGTCGGTCATTACGCGCGAAACTTGTGTGTATGTGTGGTCGTGTGCCTGTCAGCCTGTATGTGACAGCGCACTGGCCGACTCTATTGATGCAGATTTTGTTTTAGCGACACTACATCTGAATTATTATACGTCCATGAGTTTTAAACCCTTTACACACGAGCCCTAAAATCAGAGGAAATTACGTAAAACTAGTGGGGATGACCCTACATCGCTCCATAAATCACCAATCATATGGTGCGATGTAGGCTCCTCCCCACTACTTTTACGTCATTTCCTCTGATTTCAGGGCTCGTGTGTAGATGGTTTTAATTTGCAGCCTGTTAACTGAATCAGCGGTATGAAACAGTTATCAACTTATTGTCTCCAACTGCCGACGTTCTATAAAACGAAGCGTGAGTAATGTGACACCTGCTGCCGCCATTGTCCCTCAACTGAATCCAAACAATACACTTTGTCATTTACTGACTTACTTACTGACTAGAATATTAATAACAAATATTTCATACACGAGTTCGCTCTTGTATGGACTTTGAGCCAGCGCAGAAGGCGCAGGACACTACCACAGTCTATCAAAGAGACGCGGGAAGCTCCCACCATTGCCAACGTTACTATGTTAATTTATTCTATCAAGGTCAAAAGCGTTTAATTACTGGTAGTATCTTTATACTGTGGTATAAATAAATAATACTACTACTACTAACCTAATTTTACTAACTAACCCGGCGAATTTACTTCCACCTAAAAGCATGAGCGGATTTAGGTCTATGACTGTAAATTCGATGTTTTGACTGATGCATGTTTTATTTTATAGTATTAAGAAAAATGTCACCTCACCTCGCCTAACCTTGTTCTAAGCGATTTTCCTTTAAGTTGGTTGCCTGGAAGAGATTGCTCTCAGCAATAAGGCCGCCATTTATGGAGCTAGTTCATAATTGTGCGTTACTGTATTTTTTCTGATTTGTGTCACAATAAAGAGTTATCTATCTATCTATATTTTATTGTTCAAAATCATATTTCAAGACTTGTTATCCTATTCCGAACGACGCTATGTCCTAAAACACAAATATCACAAAGATTGGTCTAGCCGTTTCTTAGTTATATATATTATGTATATGGTATGTAAGTAATACGTTCTGTCGTAGACTCCATAGCCTGCATTTTTATACGTCCAGCCAAGCAATGGAATGTGATGCTCGAGTGGAAGTTTCCCAATGGCTACATAAGTAAATTAGATTTTAACTGGTAAACCCGTTGCATATTATTAACATCCCATGATTGCGTTACTTCAAGCGTTAAGTATGGCGTTCAGATGTAACTAATGGTTTACAAACACTAGGTATTGTGACTAATAAGTAGTAGTGTGCCTTGTTATTAGCGGAAGAATGCTACCTTTGTCATTTAAGTATGCGCTTGTTTGTATTGAAAACTAATCGTAAAAAACTAGAAACTTTTTTTAACCTTTTATAGACGAAACCCGTTTATAAGATCGTTCATACACTACACTTCTAGGAATCTTTAATTTCACGTTTTAAATGTATCTTGTTAATGCTGGGGCCACACTAACGCGAAATGCTATTAATTGTCGCGTTAACTTACGTCAACCGTAGGTGTAAAATACACCTAATGGACGTGTACCGAAGGTGTATTTTAGGGTTATTTTACACCTACGGTTAACGTCCGTTGATGCGATAATTAATGGCATTTCCCGTTAGTGTGGTCCAGGCGTAAATATGATGAAAAACTTTCAGAGAAAGGAATTTCCGAAGGCTGAATGTAGTAGTTATCGCTTTATTCAACAAGCATAAAGCGCCCACTAAATGTTCCCACTGCTGGGACTCGGAGCCTACTCTCGCAAGGAGAGAGTCAAGGCCATAATCCCTACCCCAGTACAGATTGGCGACTTACACGTGACCTCGAAGCATTCTTCACATGTCAGTTTCCTCACGATGTTTTCTTTTACGGGTTTAAATAAGCGGCATTATGCATGTGACTTGGAAAATATAGTGGTGCGTGTGGGATTTGAACCCGGGGCTCCAGATCCTCAGTCGCCGTTCTGCCGATTAGATCAGTCGTGTTCTACTATCTATGTAAAAATAAATGAAAAGCTTAACACAACTAATATTTTATAGTTAAAAGAAGTGTAACAGACGACAGCCTAATTGCTAACAGCGATCACTTCCAAGCAACTTTTGTTTTGGAATAATATCAATAGTTAGGTAATAGGGTATAGTATCATCATCATCAACAGCCCATAAAAATTTCCCACTGCTGGGACTCGGGCCTTCTCTCGCAAGGAGATAGTTAAGGCCATAATCCACCACGCTGGCTCAGTGCGGGTTGGTGGATGACACGTGACTTCGAAAGATTCTAGGTACATGTCGGTTTCCTCACGATGTTTTCCTTCACCGTTTTAAGTTAGCGGCATTACGCACGATCGGGTCTCCGGATCGGCAGGCGCCGTTATCCCGACTAGTCCAGCCGTAACTTATATATTGGGTGTAGTATACCTACTACATCGTAATCTATGGGCCTCTGGGAGTTGCTATGGTTGACGAACTACATACAACTCAGCCAAAGAATGCAATAAGCTGTCAGATTCCACGTTTTCCGACTCCAGTTTGTAACTCTCTTATGAGTTGCCAGTCAGTCCGATGCTAAGGCTTAGCTTTAAAAAACACTTCTTTACTTTCCGGCTTTTCAAATACAAATACAAATACAAAAATCTGCTGTTTGCAAGTAAGATAAGGTGATACAAAACATTTTAATAATTGTCCCATACAAACTGGCCTCTTCTTCTAGAGGCATGCATTATGTCTGGCAACGCAGTTTCCATTGGTCTGAATTTATCCAAGGATAATAATAGTCAGCTGATAAAGTCTTCTTCTTCTTTTGTCATTTTTAGCTTTTAATCGGTTGTATCATATTATATGCCATCTGATTCATTGTCTATTAATTTGCACAATGTTCATAGCTCTAACACATGATATGGTTTCGTGGTCTCTGCATGTGCAAATGTGTGTGTGGTTTGGGTTAGGATTTGATGAACGGCGTGTGTATAGGTACTTAAGGTCCATGTGTGTAGTTTTTTTGTATGTGCGTATTTGTATTTATATGTGCGTGTGTGCTTGAGTGTGTTATTTGAGGGCGTCTGCGTGAGTACGTGACAGTGTGTAAAAACACATATCGCTCTGTGTTCGAACGGCGTGATACAAATATCAGCCAGTTTCCATGTTTAATCTTCTGATGCTATTCCGCGAATAGCAGATGGAAGGTCGAGCGACATCAGGGATTACTCATTGCACTTGCTGTGAACAATGGATGCAATAATTACTTACTAGTACTTAGGCGTGCGATAAAATGTTAGGTGAGGCGGAAATGTAGTACGTGTCACTAAAAAAATGAATTAGTTCGTCTGTTAGATAATACAAAAATATTGTACACGTTTTTACTACTTTCTTCTTAAAATAAAAAACATACGATGCATTGCATAGAAGTTTCCGAGCAGTGTCAGTAGTCCGGTTGTTAGTTCGGCCCGAACTACTGCAGCTTTTTAGTGTCAGCAGTTCGGTTGCACGTCATCACCGAACTGTTGACACTGTGGAGTGTCAGTAGTCCGGTTGTTAGTTCGGTTAACCGAACTACTGCAATTTTTTAGTGTCAGTAGTCCGGTTGTTAGTTCGGTTAACCGAACTACTGCAATTTTTTAGTGTCAGTAGTCCGGTTGTTAGTTCGGTTAACCGAACTACTGCAATTTTTTAGTGTCAGTAGTCCGGTTGTTAGTTCGGTTAACCGAACTACTGCAATTTTTTAGTGTCAGTAGTCCGGTTGTTAGTTCGGTTAACCGAACTACTGCAACTTTTTAGTGTCAGTAGTCCGGTTGTTAGTTCGGTTAACCGTTCGAGTGACGTCACTTTATTGCACGATTTTTAATAGGAAGTCAGGTCAAACAAAGAAGGCGCTTTATTCTAACTTGTCTCCAATTACATCACATTACGAGGGTCAAACTGAAAGTTCTTAGAAAATCAAAAACTGATTACATTAGCCAGTTATTAGTTTTATTATATCTTTTCAAAATATTGTCCATTCACGTCAATACACCGCTGCATGCGATGGAACCACTGGGAAAAGCACTTTGCCCACTCGTCCTTAGGGGTCTCTTCAATGGCATCGCGATACGCAGCCACCGCTTCTTCAGCATTCATAAACCGCTTTCCTTTAAGTTTTCTTTAATTTTGAAAATAAATAAAAATCACAAGGCGCGAGGTTGGGGCTATACGGCGGGTGACCCAGTAATTCAACGTTTGATGTCGCCAAACAGTCGATCGTTCGCTTGGCGGTGTGCGATGAGGCGTTGTCGTGGTGAAGGAGGATCCTACTGCGAGGTCGTTTCTCTCGAACTTTTCAAGACAAGTGCCAAACAATTGGTAGTGTACCATTCTGCAGAAACTGTTTTTTGATCCTCTAACACAATTGTTGCGAAATGACCTATCCTTCCAAAGAACGAGGCCACCATTTTTTCCCCGCACTTCGATCTCTCTTCACTTTAGTTGGCAACTCCTCGAAAAACACCCACTGAGCAGATTGTCTTTTGGTTTCAGGATCATAACAGTAAATCCAGCTTTCGTCACCTGTTAGTATGTCGAACACAGCATTTGAGTCACCTCCGTTAAATCTTTCAATCATTTTACGGCACCAATCCACACAATGGAGTTTTTGAGCCTCAGTCAAATTATGAGGTATCCACCGGGCGCAAAGCTTCCTGACCGCTAAATGTTCGTGTAGGATTTTGTGCACTTGACTCATACCGATGCCTAAGCTTGTCCGAATCTGCTGATAGGTCACTCTTTGTCAGTCTCTATCATACGCCGCACAACACAGATGTTATCTTCAGTCGTCGCCGTAGAAGGCCGTCCTCACGTAAATCATCAGTGAGATTAGTGCGACCACGTTTAAACTCATTAAACCAGTTGTAAACAGTCGCACGAGATGGGGCTTCATCGTGAAAGGCCAATCGTAGTCTATCATAACTTTCTTGTTGACTTAAATGACATCGAAAGTCATAAAAAATCATTGCACGAAAATTTTCTCGTGTTAAATTCATGTTGACGTGACACAGACAATTTTCAATTTGCCGCCAAATCGTAAAACAAATGACAAATGAATGAAGTATATACTCAGTAATATTGGCAAAGAGTTCTATTTTCAAATTATATAATTATTTTTTTATTATATTGTTTATAAGTGGCCAGTTCTAAGAACTTTCAGTTTGATCCTCGTATAAATTAGCTACATTTTTTAATATGCTCATATATTTGTATGAGAACTACGCGAGTAAAACCGTGATACGTTGTTAGTGCTAATACAAACTGGCAGTGTTTCGCGTATGTACGAGATTGTGTCTGTAGATTTTTTCATGGATTTACCCGTGCATTTCCAGTTGCCGATATTTTCCGGTCGTAAAAAGTAGCCTATTAGGTATTACTATTGTTATTTCAAGTATCATAGACTCAGAACGAAGCTCAAAGTCACACAGCTAGCTATGGAGAGGGCTATGCTCGGAGTCTCTTTGCGCGACAGAATCCGTAATGAGGATATTCGCAAAAGAACGAAAGTGGCCGACATAGCTCAAAGATTAAGCAAGCTGAAGTGGCAATGGGCAGGCCACATCGCTCGCAGAACTGACAACCGATGGGGAAGAAAGGTTCTCGAGTGGCGACCACGAACCGGAAGACGCCGTGTTGGACGGCCTCCCACTAGATGGACAGATGACCTCACAAAGGTCGCTGGAAACCGCTGGTTGCAGGTTGCGCAGAACCGTTCGTTGTGGAAATCTAGGGGGGAGGCCTATGTTCAGCAGTGGACGTCTTGTGGCTGATGATGATGGTGATGATGAGATTCAGAACATAATTACTTAAATATTAATTAATTTCGTCACATAATTAATTATTTTTTTATATGTGCTTGTCTAGACTAGGTGTATAATATTATGACTGTGCGCCGATTTCAGTCCATATCGTTCAGAGTATCCTACGTGATTGAGCAGCAAGAAACCTCTAAACATCAAATTTTTTATATATAATAATAGTAGATTGCGAAGGATAAAAGTGGTAGTCGAGTCAAGGTACGAAGATTTACGAAAACTCCGAAAATAACCAATTCTGCCCTTCCGCCTAACTAAATCGGCTATAGCCTTGCTATGGTATTGCTGTCTCTATCATTTCAAGCGAACAGAAAGAGAGAGCAATACAAAAGCTAAGACAGTTTTGGTTAGACAGTAGACCCTCGAGTTGTGTAGCTAGTCTTATACAATACTACTAATGTTATAATGTTTGGAGGTTGTTGCTCGATAACGTCGTAACGGCACACCCCGGACACTCCACTACAACTCCATACAACCGCCGCTGTGGAGTTGCCTACTCTTCACACAACTACGCAGATGTCGTTCGTACACACGCGTGAATGTGTGCGTTAGCGCTAGGGCTACTGAATTGTTTTATTGAATAGTTGTGCCCCTTGAGTTCACCTGGTGACGTAGTCTATAAACTTGCTATAATGTTGAGTTACATAAATAGAATGGAGCCAAATTATACTATTCTAATTTAAAGGGTGTTTGCACAGATTTCTAAATTGTTTCAGAAATCTGTGGGTGTTTGCATTGCCGCGTAAAATGAAACGAAACCGATGATAGATTAGATCAGGTAAATATCTATTTCTGTTAGTAGGTGCACATTCGCATTTTATTTTACACTTACCCATGAAGGAAACTTTATTCTGTCACTACAATTATTCCTCCAGGCATTATCAATCCGTGCTTGGGCACATAAGTTACTGGCTGTGTGAGTTACGAACTTTGAGTTAAAAAATGACTTCGTTATTATAAATAAATAAATATTGGTAGGGAATTCACACACAACACCATCTGACCCCAAACTAAGCAAAGCTTGTAATATTATAAAGCAACGTTATTGAAAAGTTTCTAATCTTACGTTATTTTATCATTAGGAAATTAAATAAAGCTTTTAATCTTGTCCCGTTTAGTTGACGGACAGCCGTAAACAGCACAACAACCCACCATGATGATATTTCGTTAGGAATTAGATGTTCGATACCAGCCCTTCGTTGAGTGCTCCTAGCGTATCCGAAACGGCCTGAGGGTGAGGAAGCTTGAAATTGGCGGGGGTGGGGAGTGTCCGTTCTATTCTATGGTAACGGGATGAAATTTTGGATATAGTTAAATCGTAGTCTGGAAGAACACATAATGCTACTGCTTTTATCCCGGGATAGGAACGGTATCTACGCGAGTAAAACCACCGGGCACTACTAGTTCTCTGATACTTAATTAACTTTGCGAAAGTAAAAATTGTTCTCGTTTCTTTCGTTAATTACATTTTGATAATTAATGATTCTTTTGTTAGTTGAAAATCTTTATACAAACTGTAATTAAGGAGAGTCTAGAACCGTAGCCCGACCTGATTGTGTTACAGAGGCTTCTTTAAAGAAACTTTTGTGAAAATTCGATAACCAGTGGTGGAGTGTTACCAGGATAAACAGAACTAGTCAAGGGTAAACTAGACTTCGTCACCGAGATCTCCGTACCACTTACATATATATATAGATATTAAAGTATTGAAGTTCAATTCGTTCACAGGATCAATCCCATCTTTTAAAACATGTTTTTTTCCCATATATCTACTTATTAGTATTTTATAGATGTGTTTTTTTGTCTTATATAGTGACGAGACTAACAGGACATGTGCCTGATGTTAAGCAACATGCCTGCCAAAACAACACAGTGACACGCAGCTATTGGAACAGAAGAGTCCAAATCATTACCTAGTACTGCACTGCGTTCTTCGTCCAGAGAGGTAAGATGTTTCATTTCTATGCTCAGTAATTTTACTGTTAACGTTCCACGATGTTTGCACATCATTGCTTGGTGGTACAATAACTGGCAAATGTGTCATAAATGCCCATAGGCGTCTATACTTGACCAATACGGCGGTACTCCGCAGAGAGTCCTACCACTACAAAAAAGTGGTATGTACTTCTGCGGTATCAAAGTCCAAAGTCGCAGTGCTGAATAGATAAGACAGATCGATAAACAGCCTCAAAAATTGTAGTAGTAAGGACTCGAAATTCGTACGCAACATCAAACAAACTGTTCGTGCCGTGGCAACACCGCCCTGTTCCCCATTAGGCAGTGTTGCCAGGTTGTCGCCGTCTCCTTTGTCCAAATATTTGTGAACGTATTTTGGAAACAAACCGCCGCAGCGCTAACTTTTTAATGCCACGGGCAAATTATGCGAAGAAGGTATTCTTGTAAATGAGGACTGAAAAGGCAAAATGCGGTATCGTGTACCGCATTTTGTCTTTGACTCTCATTTAATTTTGTAGTTATATTTTTTAAATCAGACATGTTTGATCATAAAGATATATTATGCGATGTTGCCTTTACGCCTTTAAACATTTTATTGGATGCAGAGAAAAAAAAGACGACATCGTTTCATGGTTGATGTTCCAAAGACACAAACGAAGAGATTTGACTCTACTTTTGTGATAAGAACGTCTAGGCTATGGAATATGTTGCCTGAGTGGGTCTTCTCCGATGGTTTCAATCTTTGTGTCTTCAAATCGAGAGTGAATCGGTTTTGTATAGGTAGTGTTTTAAAGGTTTTTTTGTTAAGCTTTTTCTGCTTCTGCTTTTCTATATTAAGCTGTCTACAGACTGTTATGCGGTGTTGTATGAGTGCGGAAGTATGCTCATACGTGCGTGAGCGTTTTGATGAAATACTTCAAAGTGGGTAGGTTGCTATCTCGGCGACAGAGAGTCTCACATTCTCTGGCTACCTCCCACCGTAAATAGTATACGTACTTTTTTTTAACTTTTATAGGTTTACACTTAACCGCCATCTCGCCTGATGTTAAGCAACGATGCGGTCTACGATGGAGCGTGTTTACCTAGAAGAAACCGATTCACTCTCGATTTGAAAACACCAAAATTATAACTATCGGGAAAACCCCACTCAGGCAACTCATTCCACAGCCTAGACGTTCTTATCACAAACGTAGACTCAAGCCTCTTTGGCAGTGTCTTTGGAATATCCACCATGAAACGGTGCCGCTTCTGCGAGTTACGAGAAGTACGATAGAAAAAAGGGCAATGAGGTATTAGATCATGCAGATCAGTTGCCCACTCTCCGAAGTGTATCCGATAAAAAACCGATAAGCTAGCAATTTTGCGGCGATGTTCAAGACTTTGAAGTCTTTTTTGCGCTAGAATGTTATCTATGAGCCTTTTGGCACGCTTCACGATCAAAGCCTCAAGATGATACTTAGCCGATCCATCCCAAAGGTGCGAACAGTACTCCATACAAGAGCGAATCTGTGCTTTGTATAACAAAAGTAATTGTTCAGATTTGAAGTACTTTAGCACCTTTGAGAGGACACCTAGTTTTTTGGCAGCAAATTTACGCCTTGGACTCGATATACGAGCCAAAATTGAGCGTAGAAGTCAAGGTAACGCACAAAAGGTCCAGATGATCAGTAACTGGCATGGATACACCTCAAAAAGTTACAGTCTGTTGAAATTGACTTCTTTTTGCGGAGAACAGACACGCCTGTGTCTTTCCCTCGTTAAACTTGGCCAGATTGGTTCCGCCCATTCAGAGACCTCCTCAAGGGTCAAGTTCAAACGATCGATCATACTCTCTCTCTGTACCTTAGTTTGCTGTCCACTAGCTCTTGCGTTAGATATGTAACTCTCTACAACGGTGCTATCATCTGCATACTCAAAGATATCGGGCTTCAACAGATCGTTGATATGTAGCAGAAAAAGCGTCGCAGAGATTATTGACCCTTGAGGGACTCCGGCATTGATAGTCATTCGATCCGACGCCGTCAGCCATCAATGACAACTCGTATGGATCGATCCCTCAAGAAGTAGAATCCCTCAGGTTGTTAAAATGTACATATTTTTTCAATATTCATCTTTATAACTCGATATCAAAGTACTCACTCCCGTTGGATTCATATTCTCTTTTACAAAATCTTTTCCAATTGTCTTCGGTTGTTTTTTACCACTGTACCTATAAACTTATGATCACCATGTTGTCAAGTTGTCATCATCTCTACTCTTCAAATGAGTGAACCATGTTTGTAACCATTTGAAATTATTATTAGCAGAAAACAGTTAGTAATACACATATGAATTATGAGTGTTTGATGCTTCAATAACTATTGTCTATGATGCATTTTAAGATAATTTGTAAACTTATCATAGTGACATGAAAATTAACAAAAAAATTACTACTTCTCTACAAACAAGTTCCACAAGACGCTGCCTTTTGCACCACAGTATTAATACTAAATACATAATTAAATCATTGTATTTATATTTCTGTTTGATGAAATTATCTATTAATTGTCTACAAGTGGAGGTTTTATTCCTAAAATAATCTTAAATTATTTTTACAAAAGTGCTAAGAAAACCATATTTCATTTACAATGCTAATTAATAACTTTAAGTTATTAGTTATACCTCTATGATCAAAAGCAAACATACCTAAGAAATAACATGTTAAAATAATTATTAAGTCTAATTCAATTTCCGTCAACTTCGTTGACTCGATAATGTCGTCATACGATACTTATTTGTGGATTTAAAGACTTGTACCTATCATGACTCATCATTTGGTAAGACAATATCACTATATGCAAAATATTACCTACATTGGAATAAATCATGTCCTTTTTACTGGTCACTATTTATACATTTTCTTTATTTATTACCATGTACCTATTCATTATTAACATATTTTTGGAACGGAATTCCGTAATCGGCTGTGATTTACTAAAAAATCACGCAATGAAATATATGTGTATAGAGCCTTCAAGCAAATTAGCACAAAGCAAGTGAGTGTGCACACGGGTGCGCAACTCTCTCTCTTTGTCCCTGTCCCATCAGCCTTTCCTAGACTTCCATATGTAGGAAACCTATTTGACATGTTTTCAGCTTGCCTCAGATACCTGCCCAAGGTTTGCTGCCTACTCTCGGAATTCACATTCGCAGCTGAAGAAAAACCCAAGTTTTTATATAAATAACCTGATATTTATTCATTATCAGACGCAGGTCATACTCATTTCATTACTCTACCTCATAAAACCGGTACAAAAAATACCGGTTTGTCACAACCCTTCGGTCCCAACGAAGTTGTTTGTAAGAAAATTGCTTGATTAATTTCTGCGGTTCATTTAACTTTTGATACTTCTCCTGAGTTTTGTTTCACTTCAGAATTACGAGAATTCTGTAATTGTTTCTGTTGATTGTTGCTCCCAATACCGCTGGGACGGACGACGGACGACCTGTTCGGGGAATTTGAATAATTCACGTTAATTAATTTATATTTGTCACCAGAGATACTATCTTCGTAATACTTAAAACGAAACACGGGGCAAAGATCGCATCTGTCAACAAACTACAAACAAATACGTATAGTGGTAGGACTTTTCACAGAGTCCGCTTTGGGAAGTACCATAGTTTTACCAGTTACCGACACGGAATAAGAAATTTGAAAACATGTTTTCCGGTTTGAAGGGCAAAGTTTACAGTGGAATATGGCATAGAGATTAAATATCTTAAATCTCTGGGTGTCGAGCGCAGTGCTAGTGCAAAGGGTAATTATTTGGACTCTATGTGTTCCAATGGCTGCGAGTAATTCCGCTAACATAAAAACGGCGGAGGAAAATATCGTGAGGTAACCGACAGGTGCCTAGAATTCTTTGAGGTTATCTGTCATCTACCAAACTGCACTGTGCCAGTTTGGTATTATACCCTCGACTCTCTCCTTGCGAGAGAAGGCCCCTAGTCTCAGCATTTAGTAATAGGTCGTTACTTATTATTTAGGCTAAAGATATTTATAAATGATTAAATAATCCCGCGATCGTCAACTCTGCGACCGAATGTTCCCATCAGGCTTGCCGTATTTCGGCGCTGTATAGCCAGAGAAACGTTTTGGCACAAGTATTGCCCTGATCGAGGGTCTCGGCCACTCTCCCGCAGGCGTCGGCTCAGCTCTGCGACAAAGACTTTAGCCTACGTGCCCCACGGACCTGCTGTCTCAACCGCAAAAGGGACGAAATCACACGTTGACTCCAGAGATGTGTACTTGAGATGCTTTCTCCTCGCTGCAAGTTCCGCACCCGCACCTGCTACCCGCTGCGTGGCTAAAGATGTGGAATTAAACAGTTTTGTGTCGTTTAAGAATAGTTTTTCGTCTCGTGTAATTCACCATGTCGTTGAGTACAATACATGAGTATTGAGTATGTGAGTATTGTATGAATTGCTTTCATTCATCCATCGGCTGGTAGCGTCGCCCATTCAATCAACTGAATCCATCCTCCTTGGCCTTCGGCCTCTTAATGGCAATTCCGTCTGGACTTCCTGTCGTTTAGTTACATATTATATTAAGGAAAAATAGGAATGATGACTGAAACAAATTAATTAAACGTTTAAATAAAAAAAAACATTGTTAGAAACCTCAATATCATTTTTGAAGACCTATCCATAGAACCCACACGTATGGTTTTGATGGTTTTTTTTTTGAGTTTCAGTTCTATGAATAGGACACCCCCAAAATTTATTGTTTTTTTATATTTTGTATGAAAATCTTAATGCGGTTTACAGAATACATCTACTTACCAAGGTTCAATAGTATATAATAGTTCTTATAGTTTCGGAGAAAAGTGGCTGTGACATACGGAGGGAAAGACAGACATGACGAATCTGTAAGGATCACGTATTTTGCCATTTGGCTACGGAACCCTAAAAACATTCAACTGAATTGAGAACCTCCTCTTTTTTTGAAGTCGGTTAAATATACCTTAATAATACTATGCATTTTAACGAATAGGTACGAGGGAGGCGTCCATATTATAATAAAATCAGAAGTGGTTATTAATCAAACACCGTGGGTGTAGTTAACTTGTATATTTTCACCAATAATCCGACAATGTACGTATTTCAAATCCAAATCAGAACCTGCCTTTTTCTCTTCCTTTTCTGGAATCCTCCCTCGACATGCTGGTGTAGCCAGTTTCTTCTCCATTTTTCATTGCCAGTTTCTCTTTTCAGTTTAATCCCGTATTGCCGTGTTATGCTTATTAAAATTATAAGATAATAACCACTGTCCGATACCAGCATGTAGATAATATATATTCCTTACATAAATCTAACATTATATTCGTATGTCTACAAATAACACGGTTCGCGTCACTCCTTATCACTGACGTAGTTATACTTATACAATACAATGTACTAAGCGAACTTGTGGTTTGCGTATCACGGTACTACTGCAGAAGTACTGCTCAACCACAAAACTTAAAATTGCCATTGTGATTTCATGAATTATATTGTTGTTTAAGTGATAATTAATTATAAACGTGGTTATTCTGTGAAGACAATCGCTTTGGTTGCAGAAATCAGAATTCTAAATGCATAAACTGAGTACTGAGGTATTTCGAGTAATTGTGGAATCAACAGGTTAGGTTATGTAACCATTGCGGGCAAAACTAAGGCCTTATTTATCAAAGACCCCCACAGGAGAACCCCGCAGTCTTGCCCGCGCAAAATACTCTCATAATTTTTACTGACACGCAAAAAAGAAGTGGAACTTGAAAAATTTAAACAAAACGCGTATTATTACTAAAATGCCCAATCAAGCCTTTTATTATTGCCTAGCGGTCTGCCCCCGCTTCGCCCGTAGTACGTGAAATACAGCCTATAGCGCTCAGTACTCAGTCTCCCGTACATATCCAAAGGTAAAAAGAATTTTTAGAATCGGTTCAGTAGTTTTTGAGATAAGCGCGTTTAAACAGATAATCACATCAGCTTTAAATCAAGAACAACATTAAAAAAATTGATTAACCCCCGACTACCTCGGATTTGTGTTATTGTGTTTTAGTTATCTGTACAACAGTCTACTGGTCAAGCCTTTTCATTTGATATTAAGGGAGTTGCTAATCGCCATTTTGTGGTAGCGGTCATCTTATAGCTAAACATGGCTAAAAACATCCGCACAAAATATTAACCTTCAAATAAAAAAAAACCGCATCGAAATCGTTCCATCCGTTTGAGTTCTACGGTGCCACAGACAGACAGACAGACACATTCAAACAGACAGATAGACATACATCGACGTCAAACTTATAACACCCCTTTTTTGGTCAGGGGTTAAAAATGCTATACATGATTAGTATTTAACATTTTAGATGTTTCTGCTGTAAAGTTCAACCGGAGTCTGAACTCTGATTCCTAGTACAAGTTGATTATGATTGTGGTCACATTATAGTTTACGTCAATGAAGTCGCTGGATTTGTATTTTTATCTGAGCATACGCTATATGTACGTATTACAACTTAATAAATAAATGTAATGAATGAAAATAGTTCTAATGTGAATCTATGGGTGAAGCATTTTTTTACCGATAAAAGGTTTGTAAAGCGATCTTGCCTGATGTCTAATGCCAATGCACCCATGATTGAGTGCATAACCGCGACCAAAAACGTAACTTTATAAAGTAATAAACCATTTTTGTACAAAAAATTAAGCCTACTTCAAAACCACAAACAGGCACTCAAAAGCGAAAAATAAACTAAAAACATTATTATAAGCACTACTCACTCATCTATTTGAAGTCGGTGCCAGTCAGGTCAAAAAGTTAGTAGATTGATACTACATATGTCGGCACGTGGTAAGTAGGCACAGGGAAGTAGTATCTATCCACTACCTGTTAGACTTGGCTAGCACCTACTTCAAATAGATGAGTGAGTAGCGCTTGTAATAACGATTTTAAGTTATTTTTCGCTTTTGAGTGCCTATTTGTGGTTTTGAAGTCTTTTTAATTTTTTTTACGAAACTAGATTATTTTACCGTTTTTAGTGTAAAACAAGTTTTTATTAATGCATTTACACAATTTTGTATTGATAGGATCGATTTTCACAACTTTTGTGAAATTCAATCGTCATCCAGAAAAATGTACGCAAATTTTAGTTTATGGTTCATATTTCAAAATCCACCAAACCAATTTCGATAAGATTTGTATGGGATCGTTCGGGAAGCATAACCATCTGAACACAAAAATATGTTTTATAAACGGTGCGGGGGTTCTCGACAAATCAGGTAACATACAAAAAAAACATTGTAGTCGAATTGATAATCTCCTCCTTTTTAGAAGTCGGTTAAAAACATAAAAAAGACACAATCGAATTTATAACCTCCTCGTTTGTAAAGTCGGTTGATTAGTAGGATGTATATTAGGTTATTTATTTGCCAAGCCACATCAGTATACCACAACAGGCGAGTGGCCAAGGAGCAAACAGGAAAACACCAATGACAGGATTGAAGGCCATCGCCACAGTTAGCTTGTGAAGTACCCGCGCCTAACAGCAAAGATTCATAATTATCGTCAAACTCAGACCTAATCAAGTCAATTTTCATTTGTGGCTTTTGTGCAGATTAGGTGAGAGAGATGGGAAACTTTACCCAAATGTTGCGGTATCTTTTATATTTACATACACACATAGACAGGCTGATACACTTTGTTGTAGACGCAGGACTCTTTTCAGAGTCCGCTTGGGGAAGTGCCACACCTTTGCCAGTTATCCTGCCGCCAAAAGTAATAAGTATTAAGTGATAATAATGAGTAGTAATAGTGTGTAAACATTTGCGTTACATTATGTGCAAGCGTTAGTAGTGTTCCGGTTTGAAGGGCAATGTTTCCAGATAAATTACTGGGTTAAGAGATAAAACAGCTTACAAATCCGGGTGACGAGCGCAGTACGATATTAATGATTTAGACTTTGAATGTGGAAATAGCTGCGTGTCCCTGTGCTGTTATGGGCAGGCATGCTTACCATCAGGCACATGTCTTGCTCGTCTTGTCACTTTAGACTATTTAAAAAAAAACTTTATTATACACACAAGAAAAAAGCAATGAATTAGTATTTATGACTTACGTCTAGTGTCATAAATGCGGACCTAATTCCTAATAGCGTACCGAATTTTGTACATTTCATATAGAATTTTCTACATTTGTGATAAGAACGACAAGGCTGTAGAAAGCGTTGCCTGAGTGGGTTTTTGCCAATGGATACAATATTGTTGTCTTCAAATTGAGAGTTAAACCCATACAAGTTTAAAACACATTATCTATCAGAATCAGAATCTTTATTGCTTAGCTGTGTACATAATTAAGATTAAAGTAACAACAGTTTACCCATTTCGGGCGTGCAATTTAAGTTTTACATTATTATAAAATGTTCAAAATGGAACGCAATTTTCACACAAAAATTATTATATGTAAGTATTCAAAGTGTTTACATATAAACTTGAAATTAAAAATAAACAAGTTAAAAGTTGAGTTATTACAAAAAAAACACACGAAAAGATTGTACGCTATTTTCAAATATACATATATCTCTTTATGTACAGAATCTAGATCCAGAAACGTGTGTCAGTTTTACTTCTGCATTATTCCGCTACTCACGTTAGTTTGTTATGCTGTCGAACCAATTTATCGGCTGAGCCGCGGACGATGCGGAAGAGATTCAAGGACAGATCTATTGTCCGGACTGAGCGTCGCAAACTACTACCTACACAGCTGTATTGGCGAAAATTAGAAAGATATCTGCCTAATAACAAATAATGACTTACAATGTAGGACTTCGCTTGACATCACAAATTTTACTAATGTATACTGACTATTGTACAAATTTATACTGAATTAACATTTTAAGTAATTACACATCCTACTAATATTATAAATGTGAAAGTTCGTATGTAGGTATTGATGTTTGACGTTCTTTCATGCCTAAACTACCTAATTCATCTGGATGCCATTTGGCATAGAGATTTGTAGATTGGTCCTAAAATTATACACATGCTACTTTAAATCGAGAGCTAATTACGAGGATGGGAATTACCGCTAAAGGATAGTATTATAAATGTGAAATATTTTTATTCACTTCGAAAACTAAACAAATTTATTTTAGTTTTCCTAGCTGATATGCCTAGCTGGTTTTCAACATAATAATCTATACTAATGTATAGATTATTGTCTGGAAAAGCAAAAAGCAGCTAGGCTCTTTTATCTCGAAAAATAAATGTAAGTTTCTATATTAGTTTTACCATTTCTAGGTTCATGGGCCGATAGGTACTGGATCATTTGATTCAGTCTAGTCCTACCATATTTTTACCGAGTCGCGGTCTCCACTCAGGACGGTCATTTTGCATGAGACATTTGTTTATCATCATCATCATCATCATCCACAGCCTTTTCTATCCCACTGCTGGGTACAGGACTCTCTTTGCCCACGCCATCTTCTTCAGTCCTGTGCCAATCGAGTCCAGTCCATTTGTTGATACGAGATGAGAACTACGCTAATACCTAACTAACTACTTACACTAAGCTCACCTGAATTATCCATAGACCAATGACGGTCTACAGATAATTGGATCATAATTGTTTGGGATCAGGTAGCTGTTTATTGTAAGTGTGCGAGTAAACAAAGTTGAACATTGTTCATGTTTGCGTCGGTTTTGGCCACAATTGCCGCGACCGGCGCGGGGTTCCCAGCGCGGACGGACAATGCGCACGATGCGCGGATGCGGACGCGCTTGAATGGAGCTATTTCTGGATGTTACGAGTTTTGACAACTTTGTGTTCTATATATAGCTTCCTTAAATTGATAGAAATTTATTGTCCGAGTGAACTTACGTCCTCAATGGTTATTTTTCTCTTAAAAGGCAAACAACCAAAGAGTTTACTACATATCTATACTAATATTATAAAGCTGAAGAGTTTGTTTGTTTGAACGCTAGGATCTCGGGAAGTACTGGTCCGAATTGAAAGATAATATTTCTATTGGATAGCCCATTTATCGAGGAAGGCTTTTGACTATAGAACATAACGCTACTATCAATAGAAGCGGAGCATGAATCAAGAATGTAACAAAATCGGGAAAAAATATTTTTGAGAGTTTTCGTACGTTTCGTGCTTTGACATGACAGCATGTGTCTAAGATTGCGTCATTGAATATCACAGATTACATACCTCTTAAATATAAAACCTTTGCTAATCAATTTTTTTTTCTAAATCTGAGTTGGTACAACCAAGTTCCGACAGGTGGCGTAGCAGGTAGATAAAGAGGTGTTTTGTTTGAAATCGATATTCTCAGGAATGACTGAACCGATTTCCGACATTCTTTCACCGTTGTATATGTACGGGATCCTGATGAGCACTATATAATGTACCACGGGCAACGCCGGGGTGGACATCTGGTACTACGTATAGAGTTAAAACAAATGCTTTACACCAAAAGCACGGGTCTGATCGCTCTTGTCTTGTCGCTCTCGTGGAAGTGTCATACTTTTGTCGCAGCACATCACTATGTCGCCATAGCTAACACACACCTCATCTGCTTACGATTGGTACAAAAGAACCGCGCGGAAAAACTTGATCTATTTGCTTATTCTTTATACATTATACATACAAGCAAACAACCGACTGTAATTAAAAAACTTCAAGTCATACTTTAAGCGACTTCCAAAAAGGAGGAGTTCACAATTTGGTTTTATGTAATTTTTCATATTTATTTATTTATCCAATGAGCACACAAAACAGAATATAAAAACACATTATTTTAACATTACAGTATACTGTACATAACTGTATTATTACGCGATAGATATTATTCTATTCTATGGCGACAGCTTCGCCAACTGTGAATTAATTTTGATGGTTCTTTTTTATTTAGGTGATCTTAGTTCAGAGGTGATCGTTATACATAATATACATTTTGTCGAAGTCGGTGTGACGGTGTGAGACGGTTGAGAAGAGATCATAGTCCTATTTAAATTGTTGTGATGGTTTTAAGGTTTCCGTAGCAAAATACGGGACCCTTATAGATTCGTCATGTATGTCTGTCTGTCTGTCCGTCCGTATGTCACAGCCACTTTTCTCCGAAACTATAAAAGCTATACTATTGAAACTCGGTAAGTAGATGTAATCTGTGAACCGAACATATTTTTTTTTTCTAAACTGAATAGTTTGCGCGAGGGACTCTTCCAAAGTGGTAAAAAGTGTCCCCCTCCCTTGTAACTTCTAAAATAAGAGAATGACAAAGAAAAAAAAAGTGTATGATATACGTTACCGTGTAAACTATCAACGAAAATTGGTTTGAATGAGATCTAATAAGTAGTTTTATTTTATACGTTATAAATTAACTATTGTTAAAACACTGACTAAAGTACCAACGAAGTACAATAAATATTGTATTATGTTACTTGCTGCTACGGAAGCCTTCATGGGCGAGCTTCACTCGCACTTGACCACTTTTATTTTTTAAATAACGAGTGACGAGACGAGCAGGACATGTGACTGATGGTAAGCAACATATCTACCACATAACAGCACAATGGCACGCAGCTATGTACATATTATGTAGTATTATTAAGGATCATATTAGTAGGATAAATGAGAAACAAGTCGAATTTGTTTTAATTCTATAGAATACGAAAGAGTAAACTTAGTGACACAGCAGTGAAGATTAGCTGACTGTGTCTTCCTCGCACGGAAACACTCGGTAGTGTCGAGTTCACTCGATCGAGCCTTGCATCTCACAGCGAGACGGACGAGCCTCACAGCGTACAGAAAAATAAGTGTGCGATGCGCCAAAATAGGTTCACATTTCACAAAAAGTTATGATTTTTTTATTACTGCTTGGCGGTATAGTAACTGACAAAGGTACGGTACTTTTTAACCGACTTCAAAAAAGGAGGTTTCTCAATTCGACCGTATAATATATGTTTTTTTTATGTGTGTTCGCGGATAACTTCGTCGTTTATGAACCGATTTTGATGATTCTTTTTTTGTTGTAAAGGAGATATTCCCAGGGTGGTACCATGATAAGGAAACCAGGATCTGATGATGGTATCCTAGAGAAATCGAGGATAACTTTCGAAAATTGTAAAGATGACTAGTGCGTCAGTTAAGTTTTTGCTTGAGCATTTTAAAGCAGTATAATTTAAAGATGGTCTGGAGTCGATCTGATGAGGGAACGGGAAGACGGTCGAGGGAACTCCTCGACGGTACATAGTAGTTACCTTGTGTTTGGGCTCGATGAATTTGTATTGATGAGAACTTTTTACATAGATGGGTTGTGACTGTCATTAGTGGTCTGATGATGAAGATAAAGGACAGTCAAGGGAATTTCTTAACGGCTTACAGGAACTACCCAGTGTTTGGGTTTAATTCATGTTTTGAGATCTCAACACGAAATCGTGTAAATGCATTAGTGAAAACTTGTTTAGCACTAAAAAGGGTAAAATAAACCATTTTTTACAAAAAATTAAACCGACTTCAACAACTCTAACAGGTAGTAGATACTTAGCTATGCCTACTTACTTACTACCTCGTACATAGTATACCTACTAACTAGCCTGGCACCGACTTCATATGGATGAGTGAGTAGCGGTTATAATAATTACCTATATTAAAATATTGTTCGCTTTTGAGTGCCTATTTGTGGTACTAGACTGCAAAGAGTCCTACCACTACAATTAGTATTTTTATGGAAGCGTATTTGATATGGGTAGAGAATGATTCAACACACTCATAATTTCGTTAAAATACCGTACACATGAGAGCTGACCAATCTCCGCACATTATAATAAATGAGCACAATCTCGTTTCCCGCAAGTATTGCCAGTTTTCCTCGAACCGTGACTCACTACTACGGCGGTACTACTCTGTTTACGGCGCACGCGACCGGTTGTATGGGTGACTCAGAAGGCTGTATGTTTGGGCTGTGACGTCATAGTAGGCGTTGAACTAGGAATGCAGATACGTATCTTAAGACGAAGGTGTGTTTAACATTATTGTGTTATTTTACACACACCTAGTTACTGGTAATAGGCGTGACGACAGGTCCTGCAATTATATTAAGTTATTTGATTTAATCACAGTATTTAAATAGAGTAAAATGTGTACGCATTTTAATTTTGATATTTTTTAGTTTAACTTATTTTATGATCATTCAAAGATGGGTGGCCAAGTCCATTTTAAAAAGTACGAAATTATGGAAATATTATTTACCATTCAATTTCAAGTTATTTTTGTTATAAAACCAGTTTCCTAAACGCAATATTTAATATAGCTACCACACAAACTTTACGCGCGACGCATAGAAAATAAAATATATAGAGAATAGAGCATAGAGAATATAATATAGAAAATACGGCAGTGTGACGTCATGTTTCTGTAGTGATTTGTATGAAGCGTATTTGGGAGAGTTCAAAATTGTGATATCACGGGAGGTTTTTAGATAACAAAGTAATTCTTTCACCTATGTTTCAGTTTTTGAGTACCCTTTTGATGACACATTAAATAAAAATGAGTCGACAAGTCTATTGTATTAATTATGTAATACTAGCGGCGCCACGCAGTTTTACTCGCGCAGTTATCGTTCTCGTTATTTTCCCGTACTAAAAATAGTATAATGTGTTATTCTGGATTCTAGACCGTGATCTAACTGTGTTCTTAATTTCAGGCCGATCTGTCCGTAATGTCACTGTTGTGCCCGTTCTGTTCTCTTACAAAGGGCATCGTGCTCTCCAGCTATTCCATTTTCGACCTAAATTTAGTTAGATAGATAGATAGAGACACTTTATTGAATACACCAAATAAAAATAATTTACAAGAACATAACATTTTATACTAATAAAACTAGTGCGACAATCGGCGGCCTTATCGCTAAGAGCGATCTCTTCCAGGCAACCTTAGGGTGGACAAAAGATAAGAGGAGTGTTAATAGACGGGGTGTGCATGTGACATGAAAGATAATTTATAATAACATTGATGAATTACTTAGTAATACTTAGTAATAAAATAAAAACAAATGAATACATAAATACGAATACTAATTATAATAAGTATAATAATATATACTTATCTAAAATATAATAAATTTCTTATACCTACACCATACAGTATATCTGTATGGTGTAGGTATAAGAAAGGAAATACAAAACAGTAAATTAACAAGTAAAAACTATAAAACTTTTAGAGACAAATTTACATTTATACATACATTTTGACAAATAGAACTGTTTGACATGTTTTTTGAAGGCTTCAATTGATGACGAACGTCTGATAGACACGGGTAATTCGTTCCACAAAACAACTGTTCTAAAAGTGAACGACCTACCATAGAAGGTTTCTGTTCGTGCAGAGGGGATCATAATAATTGAGAGGTTGTTTTTAGAACTTAATTTATGAGATATCTCCACCAAACCCCGCCCTCAGCGAGTTTCTCCATTCATTGTGAGCTATAGTACCATTAGAATCGTGTGGTTTAAGGCTGGAGGATGTGTGGGTTTCCCCCACCGCAGTAGGCAGCGATGGTCAGGTGGTCACAGCAGCCTGGTGACTCGCTCGCCGCATCATGTGGTGCGACTTAGCTTGACTTCAAATGATCCAATACCTATACAGTTATAGTTTTATTTTCCTACTTCCTTATTATAAATGGAAATTAAATAAATGTTGGTAACCATTTCGTTTGGGTTGAACAATTGTTCAACGATTGAGGCGCCATCTGATCGACACGTATGAAACTTACGACTAATAACAACAATCTATTTTAGTCAAAAAAAAAATTGGTAATTTCATACACAGCACTATCTTATACTATTCTTCTTCTTCTTCTTCGTGTCGATGATGTTGTCTTTTTTTTGTGTGTGTGTGAGTCTTTTAAATGTTTGCTGCCCAGTATTCCGCAACTGTGACTCCTGGTATCGAGGCCTCCATCAGGTCGGTTCTGGTGCTGCTGGTTGGACACCGCGGGCATCACAGCAGGTGCTGCATGGTCTGAGTGGCACCACAGTCGCACAGGATGTTATTTTCGTCAGAGTATCCCCATTTCGCCATATTAACTTTGCAGCGGCCCACTTGGGTCCGGAGTCGGTTTAGTGACTTCCACGTGGGCCACGCTAGGTTGCTACCTGGGGCCAGCTCTTCAGCTGGGGCCACATAAATTTTCGTGATCGTGCATCTCTTTCTTCTGTTCACAAGAAAGAGGGATGGAAGACCGTAACGCCGTCCTCCCCACTCGGTCATTCGACTTTGAATCTTATTTGTATGAGTTTTACAGACAAAATCCTCTTAGCAGTGTTGCCAATTTAACGGATTTCCCGTGATATTTTTTTATGGTAAACAGATGTCACTCTTCAAAATAAAAGCAATTCCGCAAAATTGTTAACATCCCTATTGCTAATGTTGATAAAAATGCATGCAACATGCAATTGCTTTACCGCGGCAGCCTCCGAGTGCCACACTTTTTTTTTTGCTATAGGTAGGTAGTATTTCATTTATATTTGTGAATAATAGGTAATCATTTATTTATATTAGTCTACTTAAAATTGAATTGAATTGAATTAATATCCAAGCATTAAATTTATAATCGTAATGTTTGTTTTTTTTTTATTTGAACGTTTGTTGCTCAATCACGTCATTATATGTACATTTATGAACGGATCGAACTGAAATCTGGAACACAGATTTATAGTCTGTAAAAAACACATTAAGCCATTTCAATCTCGGAAAAGAAAACTACGCGGATAAAAAGATGCGGGTATCTACTAATACTTAATACAGTTGCAAATACATACTTATTTAACATAGAAACACCCAGACACAGAACAAATGTTTGTATTCACGACACAGACATTTGCACTGTAAACAGTATACTGTTAATTATTGAGACCACTAACTGAAATAAAAACTATCATACTTCATTCTATTTTACTTTTGCTAATAAAATCACTATCCTATCTCTCAAGTTTGATTGCGTATGACTGCAAACTTTAGTGAATATTGGTTGACTTAGTGAAGAGTTTACTAGAAACAAACATCATTTATACATATTTTACATCAACAAACAACCAAATTTTTATAGAGATTTGTTGTACAAACTTGAAGTGACACGAGAGTAATTCCCGAGCGACACGAAGCTAGTTTTTTCCAGCTAGGCTATCAAGTTAGTGTTAGCAACCTAGTAAGCTATAACTTCTAACTTCGTGTAGACAACGCTACGTAACGCCAGTTTTGTCTACACGAAGCTAAAAGTGCTAGTTTACTAACACTAGCTTGCTAGCCTCGTGTCGCTCGGGCATCTACACGTAAAGCGCTGCTTAGTAAACTAAGTTCTACATAAAATTACGAAAGTTACGCAACGGGGGACATTCCTAAACTAAAAGAGAAAGTGAGTCAACACGTGGTGAAGTAAATTGACACTAATATGCAATCCAATGAGGGAGGGAACCACTGTTCTATTACATGAATTAAGTTAATCGGAAAGTACTGAGAATTGTTGTAGAAAAAGTACTGGCGTTTGACCGTCTGATGACACGTAACTATTATAATTACGCAAAAGAAATGATGAAGCACTATCGTATTATCAGAATAAACTGAATGAGGAAGTATGGAGAAAAAGGTACAGGGGTTTTGACCGTCTGATGACATATAACTATTACGTCGGTCGGTAGGCACAGCTGCAGACAACAGTATGCACATTGTTTGAGGAAAGTTTTACGAAATAATAACATGTCGTAATATCCACACGACGTGAATACACGTGGGTTCCATCCCCACCGTAGAAACACGAAGAGATTTTCAAGTATTTAGCTTTATATTGAAAGCATTTTATCGGATCTCGGAAAAGCGACATCAAAATTTATGGTTGACTTTTCAAAGACTTGAACGAGGACGAACGAGGGTGGACTTCACTTTTATAATAAGGCTACGTTTAGTCTGTGGAAGATATCTTTTTCGTGATAGTTTGAAACTGTGTCTTGAAGTCAAGAGTGAATCGGTTTCTTCTAGGTCACCTCGCTCTGTCGTAGACCGCATCGTCGCTTTACGTCAAGTGAGATGGCGATCAGGAACATGCCATTGTTAAACGAAAATTGTTTATTTTAACAAATTATGTAGGAATGTATCAAAATGCTATGCATATAATATAAAGCTTAGTAATCTATCGTGTCGATCGTGACTGCCGCTATTCACTCGTGTCGTGCATTGCTGCGTTCTGCAAAGCCAGCGGAACGCAATATAGATAATGTCGAAACAATATTATTATGTTAAGTAAATGAAGATTCCAATTATGTAATAGTAAATAAACAATCTATCAAAGGTCGTCATATTTTCCCAAAACACCATCTAGCCCCGAACAAAACACTGTGTAACAAGCTTGTAATATATTATAGGTAAGTATGTATTTGTCTTGTTCATGTCACATTTTTGAGTTTCAGCATTTTGGCCATCCCAATGTAGTAAATACAAATACAATAATCTTTATTGCTGTTTGCAGGTAAGATAAGGTGATACTAAACATTTTAATAGTTGAGCCATAAAAACTGGCCTCTTCTTCTAGAGGCATGCAATATGTCTGCCAACACAGTTTCCATTGCTCTGAATTTATGCAATGATAATAATAGTCAGCTGATTAGCTCTTCTTCTTCTTTTTTCAGTTTTAGTTTTTAATTGGTTGTATCATATTATATGCTATCTGATTCATCGTCTATTAATTTCTGGCTTCTGTCCAGTTGTGCTATGTAAGTGTGATATGTTTGGTGAGCACAATTACGCCAACGTCTTGTGCTTCAGCAGGATGCTGTTATGGACTTTGACAAGTGTGTGGTTTAAATCCAAGGTCTTGCGGTAGCAACTCTTGCAGTCTGGAAGAAATACTCTACGTAATAATAATATATGCGTAATAACAGGAAAAACAGCTTAGTAGCTTTGCGTTTTCTGCGCTAATTTTAAGTTCGGTAAGAAGTAGGTTCCTACAGCTCTTTAGAAGCGAACTTCTATAGGTTCGTTTAGAAACGTCTCGGCTGTGGAATGCGTTGCCTTCAAGTTTGCTTGTTTAGTTTCTCCCGATTCTTACAGTCTTGGTGTCTTCAGATCGAGAATGAACCAGTTGCTTCAAGGTAAGAATGAACCAGTTGCTTCAAGGTAAGAATGAACCAGTTGCTTCAAGGTAAGAATGAACCAGTTGCTTCAAGGTAAGAATGAACCAGTTGCTTCAAGGTAAGCACGCTCCATCGCAGACCGCATCGTTCCCGTCGGGTAACATCATGTTACCATCATGGAAATGACAGTCGAGTGTAAACCTATAAAAGTTAAAAGAAGGGTTTCCTATTTCTTGGTCCTACAAAAAAGTGCGTGTGTACATAAGAGTGTGTAGACACACAAGAAGTCATACTTCTTTAATTTATAAGAGGTATTATTCATCATAAAAAAATGAGCTTTATACTTCAACGGAACTGGGGTACCATTTCGTACACCTTTACCACCTCTTATCTGCCAAAGTAACCAGGACCCAAACTCCATAGTCGCTGGTTCTTCTTACTTTTATAGGAGGCATCCACGAGAAAACTTTGAGTTTTTATAAAATAAAGGTGTGGCTCTTGCTCCATGAGTAGTAATCTAGAGGACATGAAAGTATAAATTACTCATAATTAAAATAACTAGTAATTTCCCAAAGTTTTAGTTTTTGTACATATATATTCCAAAAACGCCACACCGATTTCGATAAAATTCCTACGAAACTATCTCTGAACCATGATCTACCCAACGAAAAGGAACCATCAAAATTGATTCACAACTGGCGGAGTTATCGCGTAACATACATACAAAAAAAACAAAGAATTGAGAACCTCCTCTTGTTTTAAAGTCGGTTAAAACATAAAGTGAGAATTAATTGATCACGTACACACGAATTCCTCAGCATGCCTCGACCTTTTGACAACAAAGACACCTTCTGCTCCTTAGAATTCATTTGGCTGTAATAATTCCGATGCGATTACACACAGAGTACACTATGCCATGACTATACTCGGCAAATGGCCGCTAGAACCCGTTCCGCCATTATGAATGAATGACAAGTTTTGTTTATGAGTCACAGATACCTATCCGGCGGTTCTTAGAACACAAACAGCGGAGAAATACTCTAAAGTATATCATGAATCATGTGTAGTATTTATTTAATTTTGTTACGTTCTCTTATGTGTAATGTAAGCAACAAGTATTATTTTAATTTTAAAACCACCAACGTAATTATTTTAAAATGTTATTGCTTCTAAGACTCCTACAACATTAAAAGAGCTCATAACTTTGAAACGGCTAAACCGAATTGGCTGTAACATAGCCTAACACCTCCGATTGATTTTCCTTTGTTAAAGACAAAAATATGGTTCATCAATGGAGCTACTGTTATCTCTGGCCGTGGTCGGGAGTGCGTGTCTCTCGCTGACGTCTTTGCCAAAATGCTCAACAGTGAGGGGTCGTGTGAGGTAGAGGCAATGACCTCTCGCTTATCTGTCAGGGGCGGAGAGCCTGGTGCGTCAGATGTTAAGGGCTGCCCGGCACCTCTGCTGCTGTTGCTGCTGGTTTCCGGCACGTAGCTGAATCCATCTGGGGGTCCATCCTTCCTCGAGATGGGCTTGCAAGGGCGGTGGCAGGGTTGCGGTCGAATGCGATTGAATGAATCCGAGACTCTGTCAAGCCACGGCTACAGAAACCTGTGGGGTCGTTGGTCGGTAGGGGCACCACTCCAAGCAGTGTCGAGTCTGGCTTACCACGCCATATACCTGTAAAAAGGATTACAATACACAATAACAGCTGGCCAAATACTTAGTGGTACACTAAACTTTAGCAAATAAAGATGAATCAATAGCTTCTGCCTAATCCACATTTTTTGTGAAACGTTCAAATTTTACAAAGCCTTTTAGTTCAGAAAATTGTACTGATTCAATTAATTTTGTAATAATAGGGTAACAGAGGACAGAGAGGTCGTCCCATAGAGTGGACGCACAGCGTTTTGTAGGTATTTGGACCAAATAGGTAGGTATGGAGAGCATTTCCTCTACTGTTACTTATAACTTCATACTCATACATACCTATCTTACTTATATGCCTTAGCTGCCTTAAACTGTCGAAGTGGACCAAATATAAAACTGTTTTGTTTGTCTACACGTTGTCTAGCGTCGTTGGTCGTCAAACGAAAGCTTATTATTTAATTTACATACTGCAATTACACGTCTGGTGCCGGAGTCAACTGCCTACGGCCGGACGCGGCCAATCTCTTGAAATTAACACGTCTTTATTCTCCAATTATATGATTACTGGTGGGAAGTTTAGCATGGAAGCTCTCCTCACTTGGATCAATTAAGTTAACTACAAAATATGCTTTTTTTTAAGTTTTACTGGCTTATACTTGACCGCCAACGCGCGTGACGTTAAGCGCTGTTGCGATCTACGATGGAGCGTATTTACCTAGGAGAAATCGACTCACTATCGATTGGAAGACACCAATATTATAACCATCGGGATAAATCCATTGAGACAACGCACTCCAGAGCTTAGTTGTTCTTATAACAAAAGTAGAGTCAAACCTCTTCGTTCGTGTCTTTGGAACATCAACCATGAAACGATATCACTTTTTCGAGCTACGAGCAGTTCGATAAAAAGGCGAGGTTCAAGACTTTAAAGATTATTTCGCGCTAGAGTGTCGTTACCTATGCCTTTTGGCACGCCTCTCGATCGATTCCAGGGCTTCGAGTCTTAGCCGATCCATCCCAAAGGTCCGAACAGTACTCCATACAGGAGCGAATCTGTGCTTGGTATAACGTGACCAACTGTTCAAGCTTGAAGTATCATCACACCTTTGAGATTAAACATTAAATTAAAATATAAAAAGCCATTATAGCAGGAAAACTACCGTGGTAAATTACGCTTTTTAAATTAAAAACAGGGGCAATTCATGTGCGCTGTAGTCAGTCTGGTCGGACGAAGTTTCAGCCACATTCGGCAGCGTTTGTCAAGGATCAGCAGGTCTACCGCCTAACTCCTGCTTTCTGCTTTGCTTACATTTGTAACGTCATCGGCCAATTTGGTAACGCCGACGAAAGCAGATGTGTTCTTCCAGAGTATAATTTATCTGTGTGCTATATTTCAAGAGAAATTACAGGGCTTATAACATCTTAGATCTCTGGGTGATGAGCGCAGTGCAGTGCTAGGTAATGATTTGGACTCTTCATGTTCCAATAGCTGCGTGTCACTGTGCTGATGTGGCAGACATGTTGCTTACCATCAGGCATATGTCATACTCGTCTCGTCACTTCTTATTAAAAAGAACCTGCCCTTCTGCAGCCTAACTAAATCAGCTTTCGCTTTGCTATTGCGGTCTCTACCATTTCAAGCGGAAATAAAAGAGAGAGAAAAATCAAAGTCCAGACATTTTTCGTTCGGCGGTAGACCCCCGATCTGTTGACACGATACGACGTGATTGAGCTACAAACATACAAATATCCAAACATCCATACATTGACATACATAAAGTTTGTAAGATGTACTAGAGGCGGAGCCGGGGTGGACCGCTAGTACGGAAATAAGACTAAAGCGATCGCCACGAGGCTAGGAAAAGCTAGCGATCAAGCTAGGATAGCAGAATCAGAATCAGAATCAGAATCAGAATCAGAATCAGAATCAGAATCAGAATCAGAATAATTTATTGTTGAACTGTGTACAAACTAGTTGGTAGGTTACAATATTTCCAGTACTTACAACAGTCTGCCCTCTGCGAGCATACAATAATAATTAACGTTAAATAAATTTTTTACTTAAGAGTACAAATCGTTTTAACTGATCAAACTGCTGAATGACCTAAATAATTTCACCATTCTATATTATGTACTATGTATGCAATTAATAATTGTATACAGTTAAGTAAAGCAAGCTAGGACTTTTACGAGTAGCTTCGTGTAGACAAATCTAGCATTACGTAGCGTTGTATACACGAAGCTGGAAATACTAGCTTGGTATCCTTTGAAAAACTAGCCTCGTGTCGCTCGGGCATGAAAACAGCGGCAGAGCCACGCCCACTGCTTCAAAACAATCGCTACAAGGAAGTTACAAACTATAATAAAGTTACCGAGTCATAGGAAAATAACTGGACCAGTAGGTAACCTAGTAAGCGGCGTAAACAGGAGTCTCCTACACTCTAGTACATACAGACCGACAGACATAACTTAATATTGCACCGAAAGTATAGGAATGACGACTGGGTGCTATATACAATACCATGGTGTTGTGTGTGAAATGTCCACCTATTTTTAGAAGTGGTAGGAAGGACTCTCGGCAGAGTCCGCCTGGGAAAGTCCTACACCTTTGCCAGTTATCCTACCGTCAAGCAGTAATGTGCAAACTACTGTGTTTCGGTTAGAAGGGCAACATTTCCAGAGAAATTACACGGTCTAGAGATATAACATCTTAGATGTCTGGATGACGTGCGCAGTGCAGTGCTATAGTCCGTTCCACAAAGACGTGTAGAAAATGTAAACAAAGGTGCTACCATAACATAAAAATCGTTTAACCTTAGTATTTTTATAAAACTGTCTTAAAATATTTTTCACAAATATGATTCGACTTTACTGTGATCTTAAATACAACATACTTGGATTTGTATTGATCAAATAACGATTTATTAACTTATCTTGAAAGTTATAAATAGTAATAGTAGAATGTGGTAGATACGGTTTTAAACAGTGGCAATTTGATCGATGTTTCTCAAACTGAGATTCCCATCAAAACATAAATGTGAAGTGAAAGACAAGTTCAATATTATGATATTAAAACCAGCCAAGTTAGACTGCTTTTAATAATTATCATTAATTATAAAACAAATCATATTTTAAGTATTTAAAACTAGTCTATGTTATTATAAATAGATTTAAGAACTGACCATTTAAGACCATTTAGATCTCTATTCTTTAGTCATTGAAGTCAACAAACAAGGCATATAATATCATAATACTGAACTTTGATCTCACTTCACTTAAGTATACGCATGTTTCTGATAAATCATACCATTACTTTTTGCACGTAAATTATAAGACGTTTACCTAATGAACCACTAAATAATGTATATTTATTCGCAAGAAAATCTACTAATCCTTATTATAAGTGCAAAAGTTTAGATGTACGTTGCTCTATCAAGATGGAACAGCTAAACGGCTCAGGTTTAAACGCGGAACACGGTTAGATTATGATCTGGAAAGCATAGGTATAAGTTTATTTTTATGGAGGGAAAATTACGGAAAAGGGATCTAAGCGGGTAAATTGGAGCGTAATGCTGCTAAAGCATTACGCTCATGAATTCGAAAAAGCAGAGGTGCGCGTGAGATTAGAAACAGGCACTGCATCTGCGTATTGACGTGACAAAACCACCTAAGCCGAGCAATAACTTAATGTTAAAATAATAAATGTAAAAAAATCTGGTTGCCTGTAAAGTCGGTTTTACGGGCGAAGATTTTACGTGACAACGTCTTTTTCTCGGTAGAATATTTATTGATATGAATATAATTAAATTGCACAATAGGAACAAGGAATTGAATGAAAATAAGAATTGCACAAATTTTAACTATAGAAATATATTTTGTTTACTAAAACATTGTACATGTAAACTTAAACTTAACTAATTCCTATTTGAGTGATTTTGTTGAGGATAGGACGATGATAGGAGAAATATGAAATGAGAGGAAGTGTTTCTGCTGTAATGTGTCTTGCGAAAGTCAAGTCGCTAGTTGTTCCTTTTAACGTAGTTGACTTAGAAACGTTTGATACGCAATCAAGATTATACGTATTTTCATGAAATTAAGAAATTAATCAATCAATCATAGTTTACGATAATGAAATATCAGTGTACAATTATTTACCTTTATTGTTGTAGTTGTTGTAAATGACGAATCTAAGCACTCCACATTTTCACTACAGACACAGCTGACGATACTTTAACCACACGTGTGAACTTGTATTATGACGCTTTCTTGTTTTTCTAACGCCAAGAACGTTCGAGAAAGACAAAGACAGAGACACAAGCATGCGCCGATTCAATGCGCCTAATTCTCTAGTGCTGCGCGCGCGGCAGACCGATCATAGTTGAGTGGGAGAGAGACGCAAGGCATTCGGCGGGCCTCTCTCTCGTTCGGTGACTCATCGTAACGTTACCGAGCGTTACACTTTTTCATAAGTGACTCCCAGCCGCAACCTAATTTAAGACGTTGTCACGTCAAAAATTTAATGTAAAAACAGAACGCTCATTAACAAATTTGTTTGGATGTAAAAATCTTATATTAGGATAGATGAAAGCACTACTCAGTATTCGATACGTTTTAAAATTAATTGCAACAGCATCTAACGCAGTAGAAATTAATTGCATTTTTGAATGAATTACACCTACCACTCTTATTAAAAAAATACCTAATGGGGCACTTAAATATTAAAACTATTTGAATCTTCTCAGAACGGGTAGAAATAGTGCCACCAATATATTTTGTGTGCCACCATTTGTTTTGTCATTTACTTACCTTATTTGTTTGTTACAGAATCAAGTTTAAGAGCCACGTTAGCTATATATTCAGACTTGATTGCTTTTTTAGTTTAAATATAAAACGTAGATCAATAATTATAGCAAGGAATAGGTTACCACTTATATAGGAATATAGGTTACCACTTATATAGGTACACTTCTTTTATTAAGACAAAATAATAGCAATGGTAGCTACACAGGTAGTAAGAAATACACTAGTGATGTGCTGTATTGTGAAAAAAGTACATCCACGGATACGGATCTGAATGTGGATATATATACGAGTATCTAAAGCTGCGTATTATAAGTAGGTTCATATCAGATTTGGATGGGCAAGGAGAGAAAAACGAGTAGTGAAGGTGAGTGTTGATGTACGTCAGAAAGAGGCCCCTTAAACGTACGCCCGAGTCACAAGTCTCGGGATCTACTCGGGATTTCTCTCTCTCTGCCGCACGATGGACCCGGCACCCGCACGGTGAATCCATGGAATGCTAAGAAGATAAATAAATCGCAAGACTATGCTAACTAGTCAAAAATCTGTCCGGAATTACCCGGAATAAATATATATATATATATATATATATAAGTATATATTTACATCCCACCCCTTATGTAAATATATATTAAATTTAAGTTTACTAAAAAGTCAGTCATTTCACATACATAATGAAAAAGGAATTTAAGTGCTACATAACAAAACAAAGCTGTACTTAGTAATTAATTTTATTTTATTTTATTTTTATTTTATTTTATTTTATTTTATTTTATTTTATTTTATTTTATTTTATTGGTACGATAGCAATAAACAAATCAAAACTTAAATAAACTACTTATGATAAACTTATCAATATGAATTTGTTCATCTAAATGTCGTACACGGCATTGATAACAATTACTACATTAAGACAAAGCCAACTTACACAACGAAATTTCAAGAAATGTTTTATGAATATTTTGCGACAATCTTATTCTAGGACATATCCGAAAGCCGTGATATGTTAAATATCCAAAGAATATAGTAACTTTTTGAAGCCATTAAGATTCTGATAAAAGATATCGAGTTCATCGCATTTGTTACAACAGACATCGTTATATAGTTCACACATGCGATACAATGGATTATTGCGCCCTACATTGTTTTTGGTAGATGGAATATCAAAAAGCCCACGAGTAGGTCTGCGTACCGATATTTTACGAGTAGAATAATTGACGTCAGCAACCAATTCATCGCCCAATGAACCGTTCGCAATCTTATGAAGCAAACACAAATCAGCAATTTTACGCCTTTGTAATAGACTGTCTAAGTTAAATGTGCCAGCCGGTCTTCGTACTCAGGAAGAGTTCTCCGTAAACCTTGTTTGATACTTAATTGCCTGAGAAACCGCCGTTGTATGGATTCAATACTATCCCTGTCCACTTTGTAAATAGGAGCCCAAATTGACGAACAGTACTCGAGCTGTGACCTAACCAACGATACGTACAGTGTCTTGAACGAGTTCATTTGTTTAAAGGGTTTTGCGGTTCGCATTATAAAACCTAACATTCCACCGGCCTTAGCCACAATAGTTTTGTAATGGAATTTAAAATTCAGTGAAGAATCCAACCAAACACCTAGATCCTTCACGACACCTACCTTACTCAGTCCAATGCCGTCAATTAAATACTGATAATCAATTATAGTTTTCTTCTTTGTGAAAGTTATAAACTGACATTTGTCTTTATTTAAAGGCATACCGTTCAACCCACACCACTCATCAATCATGTTAATATTCTGCTGAAGTAACAGACAGTCCTCTCTGCAAGTTATCTCAGCGTATAACTTTATATCGTCTGCATAAGCCAGATACGGACAAGTCATTCTATCCAGCAGATCATTGATGAATATCAAAAAAAAGCAAAGGGCCCAAATTAGATCCTTGCGGCACTCCTGATGTTGGTTCGAATGGTTTAGACTCATAACCGTGCAAAGCTACAAGCTGAGTACGACTCATGAGATAAGTACGAAACCAGCGATGAAGATTACCGTGCACACCTAAATGAAAGAGCTTGGCCAAGAGTATTTCGTGATTCACTCGATCGAAAGCCTTTGCAAAATCTGTATAAATTGAGTCAACCTGAGATCCCTTATCAAAAGACTTACACAAATAATTCATATAGGTTAAGAGGTTAGACGATGTTGATTTTCCTGCTACGAACCCGTGCTGATTATCATTCAGCCGATGCTTAAAGTGATGCTTAATATTAATAAAAACTGTTTATATGTTACTATTGTGTTCCATGAACCAACCACCCAAGTTATTTTTGTATTAATGTTTTAAACTTATGCGCACCACATATTTAATAAACGTATAATTATAAAATACTAGAAATAAGACAAAAGGTTGGAAACGGACTTATTGGAATATATTTAACCTTGTTATGTGACGAAAATCTAAAAGGGCAAACAGAGACGCTTACAACGAACTATCTTCTAAAACAAAGGTTGAGAAATGCTGGTCTGTCATATTGAGAGTGACATTGATTTGTTTACATTTTCTTCACCTCTTCGTGGAACGGACTATAGGTAATGATTTGGACTCGTTCATGTTCCAATAGCTGCGTGTCACTGTGCTGTTATGTGGTAGGCATGTTGCTTACCATCAGGCACATGTCTTGCTCATCTTATCACTCTTTATTTAAAAAAATGTCCACCCATATTTATTTATTCAAATAAGCCCAACCTAACCTAACCTGACCTGAGTCAGGTAGATTACAGAAAAGTATAGGACTAGTAGGTACCTATTTCTTGTTTTATCAAATGACTAGCAGCGCCCCGCGGTCCAATTATTTTTCCGGGATAAATAGTAGCCTATGCCTTCTTCCAGGCTATGATTTACATTAAATTAAATTACTTTATTAGCGAAAATGGGTAATTACAAGAAGATCCTAAATGTTTACATTGAGAATCCATATAATCGATATAATATCATATATTCCAAATTTCAGCCCGATCAGTTGAGACGATACGACGTGATTGAGCAACAAACATTCAAACATTGACGTTATTTATAAAATTATAAAATTAAAAATAGACAACGACAATTGAGCAATCTACCTAATAGGCCACTACGGCTGTAACCACGGCATAGAATAGATAATATAGAACCGCGGCAAAGACGCACGCACGCATCACTATGTTCCGGTTTGAAGGGTAATGTTTCCAGAGAAATTACAGCGCTTACTTTAGCGTTTGCTTAGCGACGATAGCAGTGCACTGGTAGGTAATGATTTGGACTCTTCGTATTCAATAAGAAACAAGCCATAAATTAAATGTGTATATTTTTAGTTCTACACAAATCAAAAAAGTAAACAGCGATAATGCAGGGCAGCTGACTGTCTTTCTCGGTCGGGTACACTCGGCGGTCCCGAGTTCATCC
The DNA here is from genome assembly GCA_017562165.1 of Ectropis grisescens. NCBI lineage: Eukaryota > Metazoa > Arthropoda > Insecta > Lepidoptera > Geometridae > Ectropis > Ectropis grisescens. The sequence goes on along the minus strand of CM029797.1, from coordinate 908,578 downwards.
GATCAAGCCTTTCACCTCACAGCGTGACGAATGAACTCCATTTACAGGCTACGGAAGAATCTGTGAGAGGTGCGTTAAAAGAAGTTTTCATTAAAAAACGCGTAATTAATAGTACTTATGGCATCGATATAAACCAATGGATGTACCCTGAGTAACTTGAAATTGGTAACTAACTGCGTCTCCATGTGTGTCGTAAGTTTACACATAACCAATCTACTTGACCCGTAGAATCGCTAGCGGCGCGATATGCTGTGGTTCTACTTATTTTGGTTGTTGACAACGAATAGTGATAAGTAAAAACGTCCGGCGTTCACCGCTTCCTGCAACCGACTGGAACGGAATGAGTGAGCTCACTCTTACCAACAATGACTTGATTCCGTGCGCCCTGAAGTTTGGGAGGGCACATCTGTGTATTGAGATCTTTGACTTATGGTACACATAGAATTAATACACACTAGTAGCATTCCGGCTTCACCCGCGTAGTTCGCGTAGATAAAGAGTAGCCTATTTGATCTTTCAGACTAGTATAAAGAGCACCTAACAAACATCCGTACATACTAACTTTCATATTTAGGTATAATATATGTATTAGTAGGATTTAATTTTGCATTTATCAGCATACATACATATATAGTTATATAGTGGTCTAGAATTATATAATATGTTATTCAATGCTAGACAGTTTTCTATACAATAATTATTATACTTAATACAGTGAAGAAGAATCATAAACTCACAAAAATAAAGTAACGATGACATTTAAATTCTGTATTATAAGCTATCACATAACCCGCCCTGCACCGTTCCTGGCGCAAAGGAGCCCAAAATGCTGGCAGCATTACCACGCTGAATTGCGATAGAAATCCTTTGCACCAGAAACGAACCAGACCGGGAGTCACCACCTTTACCGCGAATTCGGCGACCAATGTCTTTCACCAGGGTTTTAGCCTCGGCTCCCCAACTGCCCAAGGTTTCCACAGCTACTGGTACAAAATAATAATGCGGTTCCATCGTCGCGTACTTTTGGTGCTTTTTACAGGCTGCTTCCTCCGCAGCTGCCGCCGGCGAGTGGATGGTTCGACTCAAATGCGTGGCTGCGACAGTGCTAACGCAAGTGGCATCCCAGACTAGACACTTGCCGTTTTCCATGGCACTAGAGTTAAACCATCCGGGCGCCTCCCATCAGTTCTAATCAAACCTGGCGGCTCCACAACACAAGGAACGCCAGCTGAAATCAAAGCTCTACGTACTATGTCGTTAAGAGCATGGTGACGCGGAAACCTACCTGAGCAACGACGACAACTAAGTGCGTGATAGCCATCAGACTCCACAACAGAGCCGCAGGTGCATTTGTGGGGCTCACACACCTTACTGCCCAATCGCAAAGCCACGGCCACCCGCAGTGAGTCGTCGTCTATCAAGGTCCCCAGATTAGGCGAAGGAAGGGCTATATCTACGTATTACGTTACGCGTGTTTTAGCTAATTATTTTATCCCAATTTCGACGTCACTTACCATCACGCCATCGCCTTGTTGCTTGTTTTGTTATGTTAAAAATGTAGTAGTTTAATTCCCTATACTTTTTTTAGTAGTAAAGAGTGACAAATCGAGCAGGACATGTGCCTGATGGTAAGCAACATGCCTGACACATAACAGCGCAGTGACACGCTATTGCATCATGAAGAGCTGAAATCATTACCAAACACCGCACTGCGCTCGTCGCACGGAGATATAATGTGTATCATCTCTTTGCCCAGTAATTTCTCTGGAAACATTGGCCTACAAACCAGAAACGCAGTTATGTTTGCACACTACAGTTTGGAGGTAGAATAACTGGCAAAGATGTGGTACTTCCCGAGGCGGACTCTCCAAAGAGCCCTGCCAAAACTACCAGACAAAATATACTTACTATACTGACTAATACTACTAGTATCAACTTGTTTACATTCATACATTTATTATTATATTAGGTGTTACATTCATCTACGTCATGAACTCTATAGGATCATCATCAAACGCTTTATGGAGTAACTTATAGGTACTATTGTCGCACACGGAAATCCAGTGTTGCAAAACCTACTGGTGTTATCAGTATATACATTCCATTAAACACAAACATCAAACTATACCTACGATCGAGCAACCAAAAAAAACTGCATTCGATATTTTTATAATTTCAATACTTCGTGACCAATTTTTTTATTTAATATTACGATTTTTCTATATAAATGAACTCTAATTTTAATGTGGTTTATTTTCAAAATAAAGACCGGTTTAAGTAGACGCCATTAAAGACAAATTGAAGGGTTTACCTTCCCAAATAAAAACACGAAAAAAAAATTCCCGCAAAGTAAAGTTCGTTGGTTTTCGTCATCAACCAAGTTTTTGGGTACTACGAGTATATTACACACCGGTGTATGAAGCGGATAGGAAAGTCGCAATTTTTTCGAAATTACGTTTTTCGTAGAAAGAGACTAGACGTTGAGGGCTTCGGAACAGAGAGGACAAATTGAAATATTGTTAGGTTAGACATTTTATTAGGCGTTTAGGCGGTGTGAGGACAGATTGACCTAAGCAGGGCGACAAAAAAAAAACCAGTCGGTTACATTTAAATGAATTTTGTACACGTATTTTTTCTTTTGTCTCATAAACTAAACTTAACGAGGATATAGTGCTTAGTAGTTTCTACTGACGTCACTTTTATATACTTTTTTATGTAGACGCGACGTCACAACCGAACCCCGGAACTCCGAAAATTCGACGATCTCTAACTTTGTGGATTTTTAATAATTTGATAAAACAATGATTCATTGTCCCATATTTTACATAATCTACCCGACGAATCTATTACAATTATACTTTTTACTTCAATGATACTTTTATTCGTCTGTGAAACTAGGTTTTTACAAAATTACAATTATACAATGATACATGTTTGAGTTAGTCGTCATCACAATATGACTTTATTATAATATATTAATAAGAAGTAGGTACTCGATCGAGTTGTCAATAATACAGCGTTATTATTTAGCAAAATCATGTAAACAAGACGTGTCCACATTTGCTTGCGTTTGCTTTAACAACGAACGAAACGTTTTCTCCGAAAACAGTTGTAAATGGCTGGAGTTTACTTACTGGAAATTGGTCCAGATATTTTAAAGTACATTGTACTTTCTGTTCTATTTATAAAAAAATATATAACACACCAGCACCAGCACCAGCGACCAGCCTTTCTACCGCCCAACTAAATCGGTTTTCGGTTTGCTATTGCGGTCTCTATCATTTCAAGCGGAAAGAAAAGAGCGAGAAATAACAAAACTAAGACATTTTTCGTTCAGTGGTAGATCCCCAGGACGTCTTCTCTCTTTCTACGAAACATGTAGGTAATCTATATTAGTAATTTCGTCAAGGGGTACGGTAGACTTGATCGCAACCTTATATGAATAAAAAACATTAAAAATATTGATTTTGAGTCGACAACATATGTCCACAAAATTCGGATTATAGAGAATTTCGTTAAATTCTGATGGCACTGACAAACAAACCGCTGTCGCCATCTTTGGTGTGAAGTTTCGTTCCATCAATCAACACATTGCGTCATAGACTAAGTAGAGAGATACCATAGCGTGCGTCCGTCGCGACAAATAAGTTTTTTTTTAACTTTTATAGGTTTACACTTGACCGCCATCTCACCGAATGTTAAGCGATGATGCGGTCTACGATGGAGCGTGTTTACCTAGAATAAACCGATTCACTCTAGACACAAAGATTGTAACCATCAGGGGAAAACCCATTCAGGCAATAAAACCATCCATCAAAGTATCTATAAAAAAAAACTGAGACTTATGTGAACACGTAAAACGAAACGTCTTGCCTCCGGACCGGAATTTTATTAGTAGGTACTTTATCTAGTTTCAACATTGCACCCGTGCCAAGCCGGGGCGGGTCGCTTGTTCTTGTGTATTTCGTTTCGTCCGATCGAACATTGGCGAACGACAGTGTACGAAATGACAGTTCGAAGTAGAACCGTCTAAAAAGTCGAGAGTTTTTATTCGAAATTACGTTTTTTGTCGAAAGATAGTAGACATCCAGTGGTTTTACCCGCATAGTCCCCGTTCGTTATTTTCTCGTGATACAAAAGTAGCCTACGTGACAATAATTCTACTGACGTTAAAATGCTCATAGGCAAATACATTCTAGTGCGAAAAAGACTTCAAAGTCTTGAACATCGCCGCAAAATTGCTAGCTTATCGTTTTTTATCGGATACACTTCGGAGAGTGTGCAGCTGATCTGTATGATCTTATACCACCATGCTCTTTTTTCTATCGTGGTTGTCGTAACTCGAAGAAGTGGCACCGTTTCATGGTGGATATTCCAAAGACACGGACGAAGAGGTTTGACTCTACGTTTGTGATAAGAACGTTTAGGCTGTGGAATGAGTTTGCCTGAGTGGGGTTTTCCCGATAGTTATAATCTTGGTGTCTTCAAATCGAGAGTGAATCTGTTTCTACTAGGTAAACACGCTCCATCGTAGACCGCATTTCTCAACTTTAACTGTCTTATTCACAACTTTATATCAAAAGCGGTGCGAAAATCCCATAACTGTCAAAACCTTTTCTTCATTTTGTCAAAGCTGAAAATCATTCTACCACTAAGAAATAATGTGGATACATTTATGTGTTCCGGTTTGAAGGGCAATGTTTTCAGAGGAATTAGGTAACTCTGTGCAATATCTTCACATTACGAGTACGTTGATATTCTTTATTGGACGGTTTTCATTTGAATCCAAGTGTTTTATTTAAAAATCGTTGTGTGAAGATTGACGCAGGTCATTCCACTCCGACAGCCAAACCTTAGTCACCTCATATAATTATCGTCTCTTACGTCATCAACTTATTGTCACTTTGAATGACCAGTGAGGCAAGCAAATAATAAGTTACATAGTTCGCAAATCCATCTGAATTATCCAAAGATTTATACTGGTTTAAAAATAATTCTAATGCTTAAGCGTCATCGTCGTACTTATTTGACTAAATCGTAATACTAAAATAGTGTGTTGGTGGTTAAATGCTAACCTTATAGGCAATCAAAAACTGTGCAAAGTGTTTCCGTTAGTATGCGAAGCATGGTACAACAATAGAGTAAAAGAAAGGGCAAACTCCACTGGGAGTGGGACCCTCAACGCCACCAGTCACTTCATCTGCTTATAGTCGCATGACTGATTGCCTCACAAAAAAGAAGTATGCGAAGCAAATGCTGCAGGTATTATTACCAAAGCGAAATCTTATTCTATCTCTAATATATATAAATCTCCTGTCACGATGTTTGTCCGCGGTGGACTCCTAAACTACTTAACCGATTTTAATCAAATTTGCACACCGTGTGCAGTTTGAGCTAACTTGAAAGATAGGATAGTTTTTATTTTGATTAATAGTCTTAATATCCGAGCGAAGCCGGAACTGGCCGCAAGTAACTTCTAAAATCTTATAACTCAGAATTTGAGCTGACTTTGGAAACTATGTACGTGGGTGACGCAAGGTGCTGCTAGTCTGGCTCAGTCGTGGTTATTTATACAATAAGCCTTCTAAGCATGGCCATTTAAATAATAATCATAAGTATGGCCATCTAGATAAGACTTCTAAGCATGACCATCTAAATATGAATCATAAGTATGGCCATCTAGAAAAGACTTCTAAGCATGGCTATCTAAATAAGAATCATAAGTATGGCCATCTAGATAAGACTTCTAAGCATGGCTATCTAAATAAGAATCGTAAGTATGGCCATTTAGATAAGAATTCTAAGCATGGGCGTCTAGAAATGCGATAGGTCCCGAACATTTCACCCAAACATTCACTTCATTTACGAGCGTGACGATGAGCTTCATTTACAGCCCACACAACTATCTGTTTGTGGTGCGCCAAAAAAGTTTTCCCTTGAAAAAGAGTTAAATTATTTGTATTGTATAATTTGTTATTTACGTGCTGCTATATTTCTGGGAATAAATGAATTATGATTGTTAAAAATAAACACCTACAGTTTGGATCTGAGTATCGTATCGACCAAGGGGTCAGAAAACTTGATGAAAACTAGATGTCATTTTTAAACTTTCGCTATTTTAACTCATATTGAACACGTTGACTATTTTCTACAGCCAAGCAGTCATGTGCACACATCACTAGTTTCAGGTTTGAAGGAAAACATTCCTAGACAAATAGCATGGGCAGGCGCTGCAAGACGAAAAGATAATAATATGTTCCAATGTTCCATGGACTCTTCAAGTTTTAATAGTTACATGTCACTGTACTGCTATATGGCAGGCTTAGTGCTTACCTTACCATAGTCACATGTCCTGCGCGCCTCGTCACTCTATACTTACTAACATGAACAAAATTAAAAATTTTGACTAACCCCCGACTACCTCAGATTTGTTATCCGTACAACATTCTACTAGTCAACCCTTTCATTTGATACCCATATTAAGCGAGTTGTGAAAAAAACAAATGTATTTTGCCATTTTGTGGAAGCGGCCATCTTGGATTTGAAATTTGTCATAGTGTTATATATTCTACTAGTCAAACCCTTTCGTTTGATACCCATATTGAGGTAGTAGTGAAAAAAAAATATAATTCGCCATTTTGTGGTGGCGGCCATCTTAGATTTGTTTTTTTTATAGTGTATAGTATTTTACTAGTCAAGCCCTTTCATTTGATACCCATATTGAGGTAGGTTGTGAAGAAATATTTTGTAAGCCATTTTGTGGCGGCGGCCATCTTGAATCTATATTAACCAAACATAGCTAAGAACATCCGAACGGATATTAACTTTGAAATAAAAAAATCACATCGAAATCGGCCCATCCGTTTGGGCTCCACGGTGCCACAGACAGACACACACACAGACAGACAGACAGACAGATAGACAGACAGACATCGACGTCAAACTTATAACACCCCTTCTTTTGGTTGGGTGTTAAAAATATAACAAAAATTGAGATACTGTAAAGCAACTCGGTCCCATTTAATTTTTTTAGTTAAACTCTAAAAGGCAAACGTCAATCGATAACACAAAAATCTATGAGACGTAATCAGGACCCACATACGTGTTTACAAACCCGTCAACGACATATTTCGACATTGTTTTCTGCTCCAGATAGAGACACGTCAAACGTCAGGCGTGAATCACGTCAGGAAAACGGGCATGAATCGACAAATGGGTTTAAAAACCATTTTAGTACCATCATTTCATATATTAATTCCGACACCGATCGCGAGTGCACGTTTAGTGAAATATTACATTTATTTTATTTGCTATTAATAGAAGATCAAGTGATTGAAGATGGGAGGCTCGGTCTCATCGAAGTTTTTGTTGATCCTAAATATTATCTATACGTTGTTGGGAGTTGCGCTGGTCGGCCTCTCGATCTGCTCCTACCTCGCGCTCGACACGCTGACTTCCCTCCGGAACAAGAACAACTTCCCCAGGTTTGAAATGGTGCCAGTCCTGATCATACCGTGGGTTTTAGTTGCTGCAGGAATGTTCGCCATCCTCGTGTCCAGCTGCGCGTTTTTGGGCGTCTTCAAGAAAAGCCGACCCTTGGTATGGACCAACGTTGTCTTCCAAATATTTGCTATAGTAATTCTTGCCGGAGCAGCCTTCGGTTCCTTCAAATATATGGACTCCAAGGAAACGGATGTTTTTATAGACACTGCAGTGACTGATTCGTTCAGTTACCAATCAGTGACGGGAGAAGGTTTCCACTCGATGGAAGTGAGTCTGCAGTGTTGTGGCGTGTCGGGCGCATCAAGCTACGCCAGTGACAAGTGGCCAGCACATTATCCATCATCTTGCTGTAAGAATTACGCCAACCATCCCGTCCTGGTCTGCCCAAGGTCGGATGTCGGAGCGAACAGTCGGAAAGGATGCGTCGAAATTGCGACGACGTACACCAGACTTGCCGCTAAAGTGCTGGGTATGTTTGCTGTGCTGGTGATGTTCGTAGCAGTTCTGAATATGGTTTGTGCATTGATACTGACCAGTGGCTTAAATAATCGGAAAAGGATGAAAGTAAAGCTCGAAAGCCAAACCGATACGGAGACGCACATAAGTCACATCTCAACCGTAGATCTGGCCACCCTGAAGTTGCCTCACAAGGTCTGAGAGATTTAAAATCAAGAACTGATATGGATTTAAAATTTGAAGACTGATTGTGTTAGTGGGACGATACAACTCAGAAAATAGAGTGGAAGTATGCTCTATCATCGTAGAAACATTTTTAAACAGTTGAAATTAATATTTTAGCAACTTAACAGTTAAGTATTTGTAGAGTTTTAATTTGTGATTATAACTGTAAATGAAGTCCTGTACAATGTTTGAGACTCTATCATGTTTATAAATCTGTTAAGTAATTGTGGTGTATATTTCATTACTTTTATAACGACATCCGAGTTTACAAATAATAATTATGCTGCAATAATTATAATGTACTATTTAGAAATACTAAAATAACAATGATATACATTGTTATCCTCTATTGTTCAGCACACTAGACTTAGTTATAATTTGTCCTCTTAGAATTTGTTAGACTTCACAAAAGACAGAAATATTTATACCAATTGTTCATTTGGTATTCAAAAATAGTCAGTTGGGTCGTGTAAGCTTTTCGTTACAGATTTTCTAAGTAAATGACTTTAGACGCGCATAATTTCGATAATTTATATTTAATTTCACAAATGTGTACTTCCGTTAATGAAATTATCTACCTCTGTATATAATAATAAACTACTTACCGTGAATATCTCTAAATAATTTATTCAGATATTTAATTAGTTACCTGTATTGTATTAAGAAATAGAATATAACCTGATATTCAGTATTACGTGGTGTTGTGTGAATGATGACATTCAATTTACAGATTTGTGAAATATTTACCATTAAATTACGTCAAAAACTTATGTATTCTTTCTGAGTTATTTTGTAACAGTTGCTAATGGTGATGATTTATTAGTTATTAATTACTTTCTTTGTTATGTAGTTTGCGTTGTACTTTAGTGTTTCATGCAAGAATTTGTAAATAGATATTTCTAAACCATGTTAATTTTATAAAATAAATTTTGTAAGTATCTGCTAAAAATATAAGTAGTATTTACAAATGAAAACTAACGTGCTTATTACACATTTTAAATAAATACACGGGTAACTCACGTTTGATATAGTCAGTCCAGTCCGACTGTATCAAACGTGAGTTACCCGTGTATCTACATACTATTTACGACAAAATAAAAATAATACTGAAATTAAATCTGTTTGTTTTCAATCCCACCTTACACTTATAAGATTTTTATACAAAAATGATGTCGACGGAGTTGTTTTACATAAACTGGTTAAATTTAAATCACACAAAAGTTTTCACTTTTTTTGGCGCGGCACATACAATTGCTTTACACTCGGAAATGATAAGAAATCTTCGGGTAAACTCGGGACTATGGCCATTGGCCATCTAGCAATGCGTCAGCATTTCCCATTTAGCCGCACTACCGCCAGAGCTTCGCTTTTTTGGATGGGTGAAATCTTGCGAGCTCGCGTTGCCGACATGCGTAATGGCAATATACTAAGTAGCCATCACCATAATCAATATCATCATATTCACCCTACATTCATCCACTCGTGGGATTAGGCCTCTTCAATACAACGCCACTCACCTATGCTGGTCGTATGTATATTATTATACGCTGTTTATCGCATGTTAGACACATGCCAATCATTTGTTGTCATTATAAAACTGACGTTTGACCCCAAACTACTGCATTAAGACTTGCATTTTAAAAAATGAAATCACAGAGAAAATAGGTAATTATTATGCTCGTAAATCTGGATGACGAGTGCAATGCAGTCGTCACACAGATTCCATTCGGGTTCTTCATGTTCAAATTACCGTGTGGCATCATGCTGTAATCGACAGGCGTGTTACTTACCATCAGGTAAGTGTACAGTTCAATATTTTAACTCGCTTTTTTAGGTTTGGAAGGCACTTCGATAGTTAAAAGCCTAATGCGTCAGTGTTTTTTAATAAGTTTCCTGTATATGTACCTCTACAATGTTCTGATCAACAGGAAATCCCACACATAGTATTAGGCATACATATTTTATATACTATACACAGCTAGGCAGTTATACATGTATGGTTAATTGTTGTACGTACACTATTAGTATCTTAGTCATTACGTTGGAAAAATCTGATTAGAAAATGTAAGCGAACCGAGACCACAAAATTTTATATATGTTTGGGGAGCACCTAGAAAAGCTTAAGTTCAAATTAGTTGTTTTGTCGATTTGTGATTGGTCGACACCAAAATTACTTTTGTGAATTTTCCGCCATCTTGAAAAAAAGCTATCGCCCATATTTATTGAGATATTGATAAAAAAGTCAAAAATGTTGATATCAAATTTTTATCTTCTCCATTATCTCTTTTCCTATCACAGGTATCGAAAAAATGTACTTGTAAAGCGCGTTCAGACCTACAATTTTGTGTTTAACTTTTGCTCTTGGACAAAAATTACGCCCGCTAGAAGTCAGTAAGTCCGTGCTCAGTTTTGGTGCTCGCCCAGTTGTAAATATATAAAACATAGATAGATAAAACAATAAAATTATAAAAAAATCTAGGTTGTGGGGATAACGTTATGGATAACGGGTAACCTTTTTTTTTTAATAAAGAGGGCCGAGACGAGCAGGACATGTGCCTGACGGTAAGCAATATGGCTGCCACATAACAGCACAGTGACACGCAGCTATTGGAACATGAAGAGTCCAAGTCATTACCTAGCACTGCACTGCGCTCGTCATCCAGTGATCTAAAATGTTATGTCTCCAAGCCCTGTAATTTCTCTGGAAACATTGCCTTTCAAACCGGAACACAGTAATGTTTGCATTATTGCTTGGCGGTAGAATAACTGGCTAAGGTGTGGTACTTCCCCAGGTGGAGTCTGGCAAGAGTCTTACCACTACAAATTCGACCACCTGTCGAAAATTTATCGTACCAATTCAAATTAGGAACAAATTTTAGCTTAAGATTTATAATGTGGCATCCTTACAAGACAGAAACATGCTGTCACGGACTAAGCGCACGTTAGCACACGCAACGAAAGCTCTCAAAAACGAATCTTTTTTGTCGTTTTTGTTATATGCTCCATTCATGCTCCGCCCCTATTGATAGTAGCGTAATATTATATAGCTTATAGCCTTCCTCGATAAATGGACTATCCAACAGATAAAGAATCTTTCAACTCGAACCTAGTAGCTTCATTTTTGTAGTAGTTAGATTATCACGTTCAAACAAACAAACAAATTCTATAACATCTTAGTATATATAAATTACGAGTCACGATGTTTGTCCGCGATGGACTCCTAAACTTCTTAAGCGATATTAATCATGTTTGCACACCGTGTGCAGTTTGAGCTAACTTGAAAGATAGGATAGTTTTTATTTCGATTTATAGTCTTTATATGACGATATCCGAGCGAAGTCGGAACTGGCCGCTAGTAATAGTATAGATGTTACATTATTTCTCGCATACACCATACCGTGTGTTAGTGACATAACTATCTTTATTTAATATATAAAATTCTCGTGTCATAGTTTTCGTTGCCATACTCCTCCGAAACGGCTTGACCGATTTTGATGATTTTTTTTGTGCTTATCCGATATCTATGAGAATCGGCCAACATCTATTTTTCATCCCCCTAAATGTTATGGGTAGTCCACCCCTACATTTTTATTTTTTAGACAAAAATTTTATTTTATATTTTTTATGATACAATATACAAAAATACATACAATCCTCAATTTTCACCCTTCTACGATCAACCCTTATTTTATTAGGAAATTATTTATATGGCAATACAACGTTTGCCGGGTCAACTAGTAGGTATGTATATAAAAATCAATACCACTTTTCGTTGTAAGGAAACTCCTCCTAAACGGCTCGACCGATTTGAATGATTTTTTGTAAACGTTTGTGTAGGGCCCTGGATGGTTTAGATTCACATATCACCCCGGTAGATGGCGCTGCAGTTGGTATGTAGGTTATTATCCGAGCGAAGCCGGAATGGGCCGCTAGTATTTTATGTATGTTCCTTCCGACTTGTAACTTGCTATAATCAACAGATTATTTGTACAGTGGAAACTTTTTACGTCGGTCTTGATGGGAGACGACAAACAATACGACCTGTAGAGTTTTCGACTCATGAACGATTTCGAATTAAGCTGATTTTGTAAAGAAACTATTGCTTTGTAGAGGTTAAGGGTTACTTCCCCAACTGATTCTGGGTTAAAGAGAGAAAATAAAAGGAAATCCTAGATATAAGTAAAACACGTTTTTATATGTAAACTAGCTTTTACCCGCGACTTCGTCCGCGCCACATATTTATTAAAGTAATTGAGGCAGTACCTACTCGTATGTCTACTACCATACAAATTCACGTTTCCTAATCAAAATCGGTCTAAGTCAAAGTTTTATATTTATTAATAAATGTACAATTTACACGACAAATTACAAAAAAACTATGTTCTCAAAAAATTAATCAAAAACAGACTTTAATTTAAAATCATATTGGGACGGTCCACCAAATTTTATTAGAGTCTATTAGTAGATATTAGTAGATATATCGTCTGATTACATGAACGCAAATTTTAGTTTGTTGTTCATATTTCAAAACCGCCCCACTGATTTCGATAAAATTTATATGACCACCTCTGAACTATAATCTACCAACCAAAAAAATAACCATCTAAATTGATTCACAATTGGAAATACAACTGGATTGATAACCTTCTCCTTTTTTGAAGTCGGTTAAAAATAGCATACAAAGAGTGCAAAGATCCTTCCATGCACACTTTTACTCCTCATTTCCACTCTTTTCAACTCTTTTTCTGTGATAAAAAGTCGCCGTTGTCCTTTTCTAAGTCTAGTCTATCTGTGCACCAAATTGTAACAAACTCTTTAAGTGGCTTAGGCGTTAGACGGCAACGGACAGAGAGAGCTACTTTCATATATATAATTTCGTATTAGAATTGAAAACAGGTGTTCCTGATCATTTTATAGGAGGCAGTTGTAAAAGATTACCGAAAAGTAATACGTTTACTCCTCCAAAAAACTCATTTTCGCAGTTCTTAATTTGCCTTAATCGAGCCGAGCGTCCATCATGCATAACATTTGATAAGACACCATGGAAATCTCGTCGACTATCAAAAATTCTGTCTGATACGCCATTTAGTGGCTGCGCCCATCTTAAATATTGAGGTTGTATAGTGCACTGTATTCTTCTTGTCAAGCTCTTTTATTTGATACCCATGTTGATGGGATTGATAAAACCTAAGTTATCCGCCATTGTGTAGAGGCCGCCATCTTGGATTTTAATTTTATTTAGTACGTTGTATTCTACTGGTTGAGCACTTTCATTTGATACCCATATTGATGGGATTGATAAAACCTACGTTATCCGCCATTTTGTAGCGGCCGCCATCTTGATTTTCAATTTTTATAGTATATTGTATTCTGCTTGTTGAGCCCTTTCATTTGATACCCATATTGATGGGATTAATAAAACATAAATTATCCGCCATTTTGTAGCGGCGGCCATCTTGAATTTATTTAAGTACATTAATTATAAATAAATGATACCGCTAGAAGCGTCTTGAAACGCTCTTGAGAGTAAATGGCTCAAACGGCCAAAAAGTAAGGCGCCACTTCATATGCCGAAACATAAACACCGCACTTATGTAACCTGACACCCGTTTTCCCGCCAAATTTGCAAAACGCGAAAAGCGGCCAGTGTATCTAGCGGTTATTTAAGTATCCCCGTATAGTTAGAAATTATAAAATTGCTGGAACAAACGTTTATCGACTCCATTTCAAGTGTCTAGATACAAAGTTTCATGGTTTTATCTTCAACAATATTGAACTTCCAGACTTTCACCCCAATTCCACCCCCGTAGGTACAGTTCGAAACTACAAAACTGCTAAAACATACACTTTATGGTTTCGTGTTAAATATCTAGACGTAAAGTTTCATAGTTCTTCAACAATGACGAAGTTTTCCATATAAACTTTCATCCCTTATTTTAACCCTTTTAACCCTTTTTTCGGAACAAAAAGTAGCCTATGTCCTTTCTCCGGATCTATTCTATCTATGTATAAAATTTCATCAAAATCTGTTGGTTGGTTTAGGCGGTAAAGACGGACAGACAGACAGACAGACAGACAGACAGACAGACAGAGTTACTTTCGCATTTATAATATTAGTATGGATAGTATGGATTAAATGAATCGTACCACTATGTATTGTTTGTTTATTTATAATGTACAGGACTTAATCACGATTTAATTCATTGTTTAAATACCTCGACGTTTCGGCAGCGTTACAACCGCCGTGGTCACGAGAAGAGCCGTTTAAACGCGAAGATGAATTAAATCGTGATTAAGTCCTGTACATTATAAACATTATGTGTTCAAATCGCGAAAGGTTTAAAACAATATTTGTTTGTCATTACATTGTTTACTAATTCAGTTTATCTTCGAGATACATTGGTATTGGTATAGGTAAAATACAAAGTCTCAAAACAAAAGTATACAACCAGTGCGTCCTACCTGTTATGACGTACGGTGCTGAAACGTGGACACTGACAGTCAAAATGGTCCGTAAGCTCAAAGTCGCTCAGCGAGCTATGGAAAGTGCTATGCTTGGAGTTTCTCTGAGGGATTGCATTCGCAATGAAGTAATTCGTCAGAGAACTAAACTCACCGACATAGCTCAGCTTATTAGCAAACTGAAGTGGCAATGGGCCGGTTACATCTGTCGCAGACCTGATAACCGTTGGGGTAGACGGGTTCTGGAGTGGAAACCGCGAATCGGTAAACGTAGTGTAGGACGCCCTGAGACGAGTAGATGGAGTGACGATATACGAAAGACAGCTGGTGGCGGTTGGAAACGTAAGACTGAGGATCGGGATCGGGATGATGTCCAGCAGTGGACTAACACGGGGTGATGATGATGATAGCTAAAATAAGTACTGAATTTGCTTAAAAAGACTCACTAACTATTTTGACTTATAGAGGGTTCTGATTTCGAGCAACGTAGGTTTAGGGCTGTAGAAACACATTTTTTTCGAGTATTTGAGTTTTTTTTAGATTAGGCTTAAATACTCGTAAGTTCTCCTGTTTTTGTATATCTGGCTTAATAGTGAGTTCTTCTGATATCACAATTGTGAGATTATAGTATTTTTTTGGTATTAGTAATTGTGATTGTAGGACTCTTTGCAGAGTCGATCTGTGAAGTACCACTCTTTTTCCATTTGCCAAGCAGTAATGTGCAAACACTATTCTGTTCCGGTTTGAAAGGCAATGTTTCCAGTGAAATTACAGTGCATACAGATAAAACATCTTAAGTCTCTGGTTGACGAGCGCAGTGCAGTGCTAGGTAATGATTTGGACTCTTCGTGTTCCAATAGCTGCGTGTCACGGTACTGCTATGTGGTAGGCATGTTGCTTACCATCAGGCACATACATGTCCTGCTCGTCTCGTCACGCTATTCTATAAAAAAAACATGAATTCGAATCGCGGCTGCACCATTCAGTATTTTTCCTAGTGCAGGTGTACGTACTAGTCTGTCATCATTACTGGCTTTTGCGGTTTAGGAAAACGTGAGGAAACCGACTTATTCCTAGAAAGAAATCCTTTCACATGTTATCCATCAACCCGCACTGGGCCAGCGTAGTGGACTATGACCTTGACTTTGTCCTTATAGGAGAATGCCTTGAGCCCCAGCAGATAAAACCGAAAATGGGATGCTCTTGCAAACTTTTCCTTCAAGATACCTTTTTATAAAATAGGCCAGTTACAGGGAAAGTTTTGGAAAGGCCCGTGATCAAAATTTATGGGTCATACGAATCACCAGGAGACCTATGTAGGATGATAAATTAAATTAAAATTATGTTTTGTGCATTGCTGAATCTTATTACTTTATACCCTTCTGTCATCCTACATAGGTCTCCTGGTGATTCATTTAACCCATACATTTTGTTCACGGGCCTGTAGTCTATTACATGTAATGTAATGTAGATTTCATTGTTATTTATTTCAGGATTCATATTGTTTGTTTTGCGGACACCCATACCATTCTTACTGTATTTTTTTAGAATGGGATTTTAGACTTTAACCAAACTTAAGTTTTGAACATCGCCGCTTAATTAGCTAGCTTATTGGTTTTTTATTCGCGCGTATCTTGTGTCTTTGTAATTTTCATTTATTCCGTCATATTTTTCAAATGACTGATTTTGACAATTAAGATATTATCATCTCAATCATCCAAAACAAGTGTCCTTAATTTGAAGTGATTCGAAGTGTGTTGACTGTCCGTGAACGTAAATAGCAAGTAGCCGTCTTATGCTGTGACTTATCGAAGGCTTTCGATATCGCAGACCATGAGACCTTAGCTTTAGAGCTACAACACTATGGAATATCTGGGAAATCATACGAGGTATTGACTGACATGTTACGAGGCCGCTCTCAATTAGTGGATGCTGGCGATGACGATAATAAATCAGCAGGTCTACTACCGATAAACGATATATCGGCCGAAGTTATGGACGTTTCATACCACGAAACACAATCGGTCAGCCTATCGGTTTTTTTATCGGGTACACTTTGGAGAGTGTGCGACTGATTTGCATGATCTGATACCACCTTGCCCTTTTTTCTATCGGAATGCTCGTAGCTCGAAAAAGCGACATCGTTTCATGGTTGATGTTCCAAAGACACGAACGAAAAGATTTGACTCTACTTTTGTGATAAGAAAGTCTAGGATGTGGAATACGTTGCCTGAGTGGGTTTTCCCCGATGGTTACAATCTTTGTGTCTTCAAATCGAGAGTGAATCGGTTTCTTCTAAGTAAATACGCTCCATCGTAGACCGCATCGTCGCTTAACATCTTAAAAGTTAAAAAAAAAGCAGCGTGTTTTGCGCTAAGACGAGTATCCCGAGTGGTGCCGACTGGGAGCGTGCGTTCCGCGCCCAAAATCGTGCCGTACGTGCCATCATTGGCGTATCGCAATGTACATGCGTAAGACCATATTTCAAGGAGCTTGGTATACTTACTTTACCTGCAATCTTGATCTATCAAGTGGCTGTGTATGTCAAATAATCTAGAATCGTACGACACGCGAGGAGAGAGACAGTCTCGCAACATACGCAACGCCGACAAGCTGGATGTTATACCACACTCTCTCACGAGGTCACGGAAGTTGACTCACATTGTGGGACCGGAAGTTTATAACACTCTTCCCAATATAGTTATATCGGCCCCAAGTTTTGGCAGCTTCAAAAACAGATTAAAGTGCTGGGTTGTCGATCAAGCTTTTTATAGTTACAGCGAATTTTTAGAGAGTGATGGCAAAGTTCCCATAAAAATGTAAATAAATAAATTTGACATCGGTCAGTACAATTGTAATAAAGACATTATACTCGTATTATGCTTGACAGTTTTCTGTACAGTAATTATTATAATACAGTAAAGTAGTCATTTTAAACTTTGAAAATCTATACAATTTGTATGCTCTTTCTTTTGCTTTTATTTTTTATTAAATGACGTGTAAATTGTACATTTATGAATAAAGTACTTTGACTTTGACTTAAGGTAGCGGTTCGCCCGGAGACCGCGACAAGCACTTGACACTATGGAATTGAAAGGCGCCAGTTTATCTCAACATCTTATTAAAGCACACAACGGCACGCACAGAATAAATACACTTCACAGAGCTAGCCTGCTACCGCACGGCCATCGCGGGTGTCATGGCGGCACCGACGCGGCCGAAGTGACGATCTGCGACTAGCAAATCTTCGTGCAGCACGCGTAGATGGTGATGCAAGGACAGCAGCATCCGCCGCATCCTCCACAGCATCCACCACAGCACCCACCGCAGCACATTTTGAAGAAGAGACCGCGACAGGCGACCGAGACACGTGTCGCGAGACATGTGTCGCGTTACACATTTTTTTATCTCTGTTATTTTTTTGCAGTCGGAGTTTTTAAATGTAAGTTATTGAATGATTGATTAAATGTATGTTTATATGATGCCTTGACGCTAACTTATAAAAAATGTGCAGGAAAACATCGTGACGAAACCGACATGACCTAGAATCTTTCGAGATCATGTGTTACCAACCCACACTGGGCCAACGTGGTGGATTATGGTTGGCTAAGGTGGCAAGGTTAGTAGTCCGAGTACTAATGAAAAGAGCCGCCGTTATCTCATCAAGTGACTTAAGATAATTATTATCAGCGAACAGCTGTTGAGGGGCGTTAATGATAAGTCATTGACCTCTTAAGACCCTTTTTATAGACCTTTTCCGTTTCTTACTCCGCGAAGGATGCGTAAATTTCCCTACTAATGTTATAAAGCTGAAGAATTTGTTTTTACGCGCTAATACCCGGAACTCTAAAAAACCGATTTCAAAAATGTTTCACCGTTGGATATGTACGGTGTGATCCCTGAGTGCTATAGGCGTACGTAAGGTATGTACCACGCGCGAAGCCGGGGCAGACCACTAGTTGATTATATACAGGGTTATTGGTATCAACGTTTTTACGTTTTAGTAGTGGTAGGGCTCTTGGCAGAGTCCGCCTGGGGAAGTACCACACCTTTGCCAGTTATTCTACCGCCAAGCAGTAATGTGCAAACATTACTGTGTTCCGGTTTGAAGGGCAATGTTTCCAGAGAAATTACAGGGCTTAGAGATATAAGATCTTAGATCTCTGGCTGACGAGCGCAGTGCAGTGCTAGGTAATGATTTGGACTCTTCATGTTCCAATAGCTGCTTGTCACTGTGCTGTTATGTGTCAGGCATGTTGCTTACCATCAGGCACATGACCTGATCGTCTCGTCACTCTATATTTAAAAAAAAAAAAAAAAACCTGGATCTTTTAAAGGGTATGTTACATTAAATACCATACCTTTTGTTCTGCAGTTTATAAACCTGTACAAAATTAGCAACGCCCCGCGGTTTTACCCGCGTAGTTCCTGTTCCAGTTATTTTCCGGGATACAAAGTACCCTATGTGTTCTATTATTGTCTAACTTGGTTTGAAATGTCAGCCCGATCCATTCATACGTTACAACGTGATTAAGCATTAATTTATACATAACATTAGGATGGAAGTCGGTTTTTTTCGGAGAATATTTTATACGTGTGGGGAATTATTTGACTGCCCTAGTGGCTTAGTTGGTAGTAGCTCTGCCTGCGAAGCCAAGGGTCGTGGGTTCGATCCCCACCCAGTGCAAATATTTGTGTGATGAATTCAAATGTTTGCACTGTGTCTGGGTGTTTCATGTATAATAAGTATGTATTTAGAACTATATAAGTATTACATCAGCTATCTGGCTGCCATCACACAAGCTTTGCTTAGTTTGGGGTCAGATGGTGTTGTGTGTGAACTGTCCACCAATATTTATTTATTTTTATTTATTTATTTTGTACGTGGAGAAAACACTTATGCACCAACCTTTCTGTTTGAAGCAGACGGTCGGGTTATGTTGGACTCGATACCACGGACGGACATGGTGTCTCTACCGAGCAAAACCTCCACGGGGTTCCATCTCTACTGCTTACGACGCGACGGGAACGCAGGACCGCTCGCGCATTATTCCGCGAACCCGCCGAGGCCTATCTCCAGAAAGCTGCAGCCTGCCGACGTCAGCAAGCATGTCAGTGATGCGAACCTATTACATTATCCCCCAACAAAAAGTACGCAGCGATGTTGAAGAAGGTATAGCTTCATAAATGTAAAAAAATAAAATGATTATTTTTAATAACATGATCTGTATTAACTATACCATATTTTCATACAGCCTTAAATGAAAGTGAAAAACTTTTTTCATTTTCATTTAAGGCAAAGAATCCATGGAACTCTGAATTATTGTAATACAGCAAAGTAGTCATTTTTTCAAACGTTGAAAATGTATACAATTTGTATGCTCTTTCGTTTGTTTTTTATTAATTGAAGTGTAAATTGTACATTTATGAATAAAGTAAGTATATTCGACTTTGAGCATTTTTCTCTCGCGTTTGCTGCGGTTGCGGGGTCGCAGCTTCATTCAGCTTCAGCAAAAATAAGCGATTTCGTGAGTTTTGAAATAAAACCGTAGTTCCGCAACCGAGACTGTCGCGGGTGAAAATCGCTCCGTGAATTCTTAGCCTTAAATAAGTTCACATCTAAATGGTTGTGTCATTTAAGAGCTCACAACAGGAACTAGCCAGGTTCACCTATAATAGACGCGTGCAGACAGACGATATAATTAATTCGTCCATTGTTATGGAGCTCGGTTTAAAAAGATATTCCGGTCACAGAAACTCGAACAAAGAGGTTTGACTCTACATTTGTGATAAGAACGTATAGGCTGTGGAATGCGTTGCCTGAGTGGGGGTTTCTTGATGGTGATACAATCTTGGTGTTTTCAAATCGAGAGTGAATCGCTGCTTTTTCCTTCTTGTCGCATGATTTTTGTACGTCACTGTGGAATAATGGATTAGAACAGGTATTGAAACTATATGTAACCAATGCCGTACATAATCAAATGACCAAATTTTCCTTAAAAAA
Organism: Ectropis grisescens; assembly: GCA_017562165.1. Lineage (NCBI taxonomy): Eukaryota > Metazoa > Arthropoda > Insecta > Lepidoptera > Geometridae > Ectropis > Ectropis grisescens. The sequence goes on along the minus strand of CM029797.1, from coordinate 887,928 downwards.
CGTCGGAAAATCATGAATTTTTCAAATGCCTATTGCCAAAATATTATTATTTTATACCCTTCTATCATCCTACATAGGTCTCCTGCTGTATCACATGACCCATACATTATGTTCACGGGCCTGTGCTCTATATGTAACGTAATATAATAGGTACTCTGTTATCCGTTATCGTATCCATTTAGTAAGCTAATTGCATGTAACATTCCTAACCGTAGTAGCTTTCGGCGGTTTAACTCGCGTAGTTCTCGCCAAGCAGTATTGTGCAAACATTACTATGTTCCGGTTTGAAGGGCAATGTTTCCAGAGAAATTACAAGGCCTAGAGATTATCATCTTTGATTTCTGGGTGATGTTAAAAAAGTAGCCTATGTGTTACTCCGGACCGCTATCTATCTGTGTACCAAATTTCATCCACAACTCTCGAAGTGAAAGAGTAATAAACATGCGTTTATAATATCATTAATTATAATCATATTGTATTTTTTAGGTTTTGTGTTTAACGTGGTTAAAACTAGACTTGTAACTTGTACTCTATTTAGTCTGATTGAACAATTTCTGTGTGAAATTGATTGTGCATACTTAATAACTTGAGAGATAGGATAGAGTGAGCCTAATTTAACTCTTGAGCTAGGTACGTGCTTGAGTAATATTTCGATATTAAAGGACTAATCATATTTGTCAGCCTCTTTAGTGGGAACTACAAGTATCTCCTACAGTAGCTATTAATTGTCGTTCTCGTTAACACCTCGCAAACAAAATAACGGATGATTCAACCAATTATCTCCCCTTCCTTGAAGAAACATAAAGCATATTTTGAGCCAACTTCCGCTTTATCAGTCTTACGCACCGGCCCTTCGCCGCAAGTACTCTGATATCCATGAATCATGTATTTATTGGAAGATCACATCAACCTTGGAGCCGCGGACTCTGCGAAGGCTTTATATAACCGAGACTCAAGACCTGACGCCATTTAATCGCTCGCCATCGGCGCGTACGCACGTCGCTTTCGCTGCACAAAAAACGTGTCACTATCATTCAAAATGAGTAACGGGAGCTTCTCAGCTAACGTCATGATCGTTCTAAATGTCCTGTACACGGTGCTAGGACTCGCGATAGCAGCCACGGCGCTGTGGTTCTTTATCGAAGTGAATAACATCACCAGTTTGCGTAATTCAAACCACTATAAGTTGGATTACAGTGTGTACTGGCCGCAGGCCATCCCGTGGCTCTTCATCTTCGCGGGAATCTTCGTCCTCATCGTGTCCTGTTGTGGATTTGCTGGGGCGAAGAAAAAGAAGCGCTCCCTGGTCATCATGTATGTTACCTTCCAAGTTATCGCAATTGTTTTGCTCATCATATCCGCGATTATCGCTCTAGTGTTCGCTGATTCTGTTGCGAGCGATAAATTCATCACTGATGCTATTTGGGACGCGTTCGCCAACATGAAGGATGAGCCTGGAATTGAGACCGCTTTTGGCCTGATCGAGCGAAAGCTGCAATGCTGTGGAGCCACCAGCCCCAGAGACTACAAAGGAAGGAGGAACGACTTCCCCATGTCGTGTTGTGATACGTACTACCACGGCTGGTCTATCGAACCCGTCTACTACTGTGCTATTACTGACAAGCTGCCGAATGAGAGACTGGGGTGCTCTGAAGTCGCGAGCCATCACGCGAGGATTGTGATCGAGGTTCTAGCAGCGGCAGGGATCTTCACCGCTGTCATCGGTATCCTGAACTTGGCTGCAGCTGGGTATTTGTCCAAAGCCCTGAAGAGGGCTCCCCCGAAGGTGACTGTAGCGCAATACGAGGTGGAGAGCAAGAAGGTATTACTGTGAGCAGTTTGACATAATTGACTTTTAATCTTGTGCGTTCTACTTTATCTGCAGTAGGTACGGGAGTATATCCGTTCAAATGAGTGACGTCTTTGTTGTTTTCAAGCCTATATACCAAGACATTTAATTTACAGATATTTTGGATACATTTTAAAATCAAATAATTTGTTTTGAAACAAAAGGCTCTTAAAGTAAATCTGGTAGTATTTTAGATTGTTTGTAAAATTCATTTGCTTGAAAATATAAAGGTATGTGAGTTTGTTATTTAAAAACTGCATTTGTAAAACGTTGTGTGACGTTATGTGCGCAGTATTTTAAGCGTCTGTGAACAAAGTATTAGCTTTTGAAAGGAGGGAACGAATACGACACGATTTCGTAAGATCTGATAGTCACATAAGCTATTCAATCTCAACTGTGTTACTTTTAAGTTAAGGTAGACTTTCGAATGCGCTTTATATGCGACGGAGTTACCCAACAAGTTTTCATTTTCTTGTGTAGAAAATTGTTTAACTCGTTAGAAAAATGTCTCTATGTGTGAGTAATGTTTGTTACCAGTGTGTTTGGATTTGCGAGTGTTTGTGAAATTCTCTTTTTATTTATTGAATGACATAAGTGTGAACTCGATGTAACTACTAGAAGATTTGAAAATAAGTTCTGACTTCGTAGAGTAAGTAATAGTTAGTTTTTTAAGTGATGACGAAGAGGGAGTGAGTCATAAGTCACGTGGTAGAAATAAATGTTTGATGTTTCTAACACTTTTAAGATCTACTGCTAAAGATCTGACTAATAGATAATTTAATATTAATTATATTGTGTTTAATTTTTCATACTACAGAGGTATTTCAAAATTTGTAAATACCTACTATGTTATATTGTAAAATTGTTTTCAGAGACAAAGACAAAGTTTCCAATAACGCCACAACTTTAAACACAAAATAAAACGACAAGTAATAATGTTTAGAAACTATAAACTTTTTTATATCGCCTGAATTTGAAACAAAAATAACAATTTTACTGTTGCTAGATTGGAATCTCTTATGTGAATAACACAGCGACACAAAAAAAGTTAAACAAAATTATTACTACTTTCAGGATTATAATGTTAAACCTAAGTTCAATTTTGTCTTTTTGAGTCCTTTTCCATCAAAATTTTCTATGCCACTTAAGTGTTTTCAACTCAGTAGATAGAGCGACAGATGACACATACGTACTAATCAAATTTATGTAATAAAATGATTGACATTAACGTTAGTTAGTTAACGTTAACATAAGACTTTGTGTTTTTGTGTGTTGTTTTTATCTCCGCAGAATATAGTAATAGTACGTTCTGTTTGTAGTTGAACCAATCTACCGTGAGGCTGGGAGGTCGCCTGTAGGTTAATCGTGACAACAATCAGGGTGACGTCATTCATCTAGCTACCTCGCCGCTCGTTCTCATTGGTCGCAATGAACACGTATTGTGCACATTGCAATTTTATTATTTTATGTGGTACTAGTTTTATGTAATAGTACTATAATAAGATACTACAACAAAATTATCTTAATATTTTATTCGGTATATCCAGCCATCTTAATATTTTTGTGTAAAAATCTTTAATACATTTTAAAAGACTAAAAAAAAATGGATGAAATCAATACAGCCAGTCTTAAATACTTTTACTTAAAAAAATTCAGTGATTGGTTCAAAATAGCTAACCAATGAAAATAAAAACATAATTTAGGGGATCCAAGTTTATGTTACACAAATTGTGAAACAATTATGTGTTAACAAAGTATGAACATTGAAAAATATACATTTGCAAAATTTACAAAATAAATGATAAATATCTCACAAATTCTTTTCAATTATTATAATATGTTTATTGTAATAAACAATCTTTCAACGGTATGTCGGCTATGAAGGAGTTAGTTTGTATTCATAGACTGACTATACCTAGTATGCATAGAGCTATAGCTGAGTCACAATAGACAAGTTAATAGCTACTAGTTGAATTGCCCGTGTCATCTGCATTGTGTAGAACTATTACCTTGCCAGTTCGCGTGGAAAAAATGGACTACAGTTAGCTTGTTCTCATTTATGCTTGTCAAGATTTTTTTTGTAAACAAACTACAAAAAAAATTTTGAAAAAAACATTTTTGTCATTTTATGTATTATAAGTTGCATAATATTTCGGAGAAGTGAATAAAATCTGTTTTATTGTTATTATTACTGTGTGTGCTGTTAGTAATATCTAATATACATTTGTATACTATATTGTATCATTAAATAAGACACTGACTAGTATAATTAATTATGGGATTTTACTGTAATTTAATATTAGACTGAGGCTCCGCTATTAAACTGTGGTTTCTTGCACATTAAAAAAAACGGTGGAAATCCCGTAACTAAAGACACTAATAGTAGGAAGTATAGTGTACAATCGTGATCGCTTAAAACAATGTCGCAATAATGAATTACGTTATAAGATTTATTTTTAATTGAAAAATACACCCAAATGTGAGTGATTTATAATAATGACATTTTTATGTTTCTATTGTGACAAAGTAATAACTTGATGTATAGCTTTATTTTCCTTATTACGTGAGATAATAATTATGTAAATAATATTATTAAGCCACCGATTTCAAGGTACAAAATAAATTTCAAACTTATAGTAATTTTTAGTATTTTTCGACAATCGACAACTTTTTATTAAAAGTCATTTTTGATTACTTTTTTAAAACGTAACCCTGTAACGAATTGGTGTATTTAAATAATAATTTCGGTAAAATAGTTTTAAATAATACTAATTTTTCTAACTGACCAAATATTTTACCGATACTGATAGTGTAAGTTAAACAAATATCTATAATATGTGTTGATTTTAAAATGTATTATAATATCATTTTGACTGTTGATATTGTACCTATATATTTTTAATGTCACACTTCACTATATGTATGTCAAGTTTGGTTTATTTTGTTATAAGAAATGTTACGTTATAGTAACATAATAAATAATATAAAGAAGTTAATTTTTGTATTATGATTTTCCGTTTTACAATACAAAGTTTTAATAATACAATTGAAAATACATATAATTGTTATTTTTATTTAGTTACTGTAGTATATAATATTGTATTATATAATATTACGTGTTTAGATAAGCGAAAATAAAATTCGCATAAGTCGTGTGAATACTATTAATATATAAATCTGCGGTCTGAATGTGTGTCAGTGGTTACATCACAGGTCAATTAAAAACCGGTAAAACACCTAGTCTTACTTATTTTGCCTACATTCCCCACTTTAAATATATTATCAACCTTAATGTAAATACTAGAGAGTTTAAATTTAAATGGCATCAGCATCGTTCGCTGGCACTGTATACTCGTACCTAATATTGGCACATATTTTATGGCATTGGACTTTAAATTGAAATTGGACACTTCATTACCTGTATTATTGCAAAAGCGATATTGATCTTCTGTCTAGACAGAATAGTCAAAATAATACTCTTATGAAAACTACCGTAAAAGATTCCGACTGAGAAAAAGAAGGAGGTTGTCAATTATTGGCTGTATGTAATTTTGGAAGTGAAATCTTCTGTAACCGCGATATGTCTCTTTAGTAGGAAAAAAGTGTTTTCGAATCAAGAGTGAATTGGATAAGGTAAGCACGCTCCATCGTAGACCGCATTGGATGATAACACAGATAATGGAGAGTAGTGGTAGGACTCTTGGCAGAGTCCGCCTAGGGAAGTACCACACTTTTGCCAGTTATTCTACTGCCAAGCAGTAATGTGCAAACTCCGGTTTGACGGGCAATGTTTCCAGAGAAATTACAGGGCTTGGAGATAAAACATCTTAGATCTCTGGGTGACGAGCTCAATGCAGTACTAGGATGATCATAATTCTATGATCATAATTGAATGATTTGGTCTTTTCATATTTTAATAGCACTGTGCTGTTATGTGGCAAGCATATTGCTATCAGGCACATGTCCTGCTCGTTTCGAATAAAAAATGGCGGTTAAATGTTAGTTAAAAAAGGGAATACCAGTAGGTACGCTAGGTACCATAACAAAAGCAGCCCAGCAGCTACTGCTGGAACTCTGGGATTTCTAAATAAGAGAGTTAATGTCAGTTTCCTCACGATGTTTTCCTTCACCGTTTCTAAGCTAGTAGCATCACGCACATGGCTCTATTAGCTCCCGACTAGACCAGCTGTAGCTTATAGGCGCCATAATATAGAGCAAATCGGTAGGTAATGCTGACTGCACAGTGGCCGCGGTTCTGAGCCGTGACATCCGGGTTGCGACATGTCACGTCCATACAATCAACGTGCCGCCTCTATGGAAGCCATCACGTATAGTGCTACCAACTTACTTATAGAAGCGGCCAGAAGTAGAACTACACTCCGCGAGGTATAAGCTGAGCTTTGCATTAGTGTGAGCGATCACCAATCAGGCAGGAGCGGGGCGAGACAGAATGGCGCCGCGCCTAAGGCCTACACCCTACACTATCCATGTACACTCACACAAATGCAAAGCTCAGCTTATGCCTCGCGGAGTGTACTACTGCGTGTACATTACGCTGTTTATCACGCATTTGACTTTTTTTTTTTTTTTTTTTTTTTTAACTTTTATAGGTTTACACTTCGGAAAATACAATGATGCGCGTGAAATTCGAATCAAGGGCTTCTTCTGACTATAGCAGCCGTCACTTGACTAATGTATAGGTATAACGATTATATAATATAATGTCTGTATTGTATCTAGTTCTGGTGAAGTACCACACTTTTGCCAGTTATTCTACCGCCAAGGAGTAATGCGACCATTACTGTGATTCGGTTTGAAGGGCAATGTTTCCAGAGAAATTACAGGGCTTAGAGATATAACATTTTAGATCTCTGGGTGACGAGCGCAGTGCAGTGCTAGGTAATGATTTGGACTCTTCATGTTGCAATAGCTGTGTGTCACTGTGCTGTTATGCGGCAGGCATGTTACTTACCATCAGGCACGTGTCTTGAAATTAACGACCACAGAAAACAGACGCAGAAGTTATATTGTTTTGGTAATTTGGTATGCCATCATACAGGGTTACACCTAGTTTGGGCACCAAGGTTGTCTAACTTGAATTATTGTAAAATTTGTCTGTATTTATTGCCTTAGATTTATGCCAACGTTTGAAATTTGTCAATTTTTTTTATTAATTTTGCACTAAGCGTGAACACTTTTCGATCGTGGCGCCATCATCACACTCTACAGATAAGTTGGTCGTACTGTAACTATTGATGACTCACGTCAATCAAGTACAAATCCAACGATTTCAAACTCATGGCAAATTTTATCAGCTTTGTTAATTTGTTTACCTTTATGTTTGAAAAGCAGTATTGTGCGGTTTTACCCGCATAGTTCGCCTTTGTTCTCGGAATAAAAATTAGCCTTTCAGATTATAATGACCAGAAAACTCTATGTTTACCGCTCCATCCGAAGATATCACCGGGATGTTGTTCCCAATCTTCCGATAACCACTAAAAGAAGAGATATGTGTCCTGTTCCTCCATACAATAGTGAAGTTGGCTGGAGGAGTTTTTATCACTTGGTGCTGATTTGGTACAACTTACTCAATGATAAAGTCAAGATAAAACAGCTACTGCAATGCAAACTAAAAGTAAGGATTAGAGAATGGATCAAGAATAAAACGAAATAGAGTATATAAATAAATTCCAATAACTGTATTGCAAGTGGATACTATGTAAATTAGATCAGATCATTAACCCCCCCTCACACACTACCTCACACACACACCCTCACACACGCTCACTCACAATCGCAGTGTACAATTTACACTTTTTTTTATCTGGGCAGAGCCTTTATTAACAAAACTAAAATACAATGAGAACTACATACACTACACTACAAACCTAACTAACTACTTACACTAAGCACACCTGAATTATCTATAGACCACTGTAAGTCTATAGATAATCAAGATGTTCAATGTACAATTGACATGTAATGTATTTAAATGTTAATATAATACCTAATGGAAGACACTGCCTTTTGCAACATAGTCTTTTGAACTAAAACAAAAGGCAGGGTACTAAAAATACTGTAACAACTTACTTGGTACCGAAATAAAATTATGTTTGTTTAATGTAACTGTGTTTCAAATATCAACCCGTTCTGTTCAGATGTACGGAACGGGATAAAATATGAAACACAGATTATGGTCTAGAATAACACATAGGCTATTTTACATTTCGAAAAGTGTAGATTTACAGGAATAATCATTTTCTACGTGAACATAAGCTAGTTTTAAATTAGGAATAATGATTGGTAAAACCCATACTGACTAACACATCTTAAGCACTTAAGTGTTGGCTGTAGTGACAGAGTGGGTATTTCCTAATAAATTTAATATATTGTTTGTTTAAGAAATGTGGCGGTCAATAAGGTCAATTGGGCCTATTTTATTAAAGCTTGTTCCTATGGCTATCCTAATTAAATAATAATTTAGTTCGTTATTAAGTTTTGTGTGTTTGCACTATGATACGCGTAGATATTATTATTTAGTAAGAAATAGTTCTTACTAAATAATAATACTATAAATATGTAAGTTTGGATGTTTGTCACTCAATCATGTCGGAACGACGGATTGGATCAAGTTGAAATTTGGAACACAGTAATAGCACATAGAATTCCAGAAGATAACGCGAATAGGAACTGCGTGGATGAAACCGCGCGACACTGCTAGTACTACTAATAAATTACGGTTTGAAGTCGGAAAAATTACAAGGCAACGAGATAAATCATTTTATGTCTCTGGGTGACGAGCGCAGTGCAGTGCATTTAATGATTTTGACTCTCATCTTCTAAGAGCTTGTCACTGTGCAGGCATGTTGCTCACCATCAGGCATATGTCCTGCTCGTCCTGTCTCACTATACGTACTACATAAAATAAAGATTTTTATACCCACTACCAAAAAAAATGTATATGCTGGCGAAATTACTGCGCTAAAGGCTAAATAAACGCCAGCATTTAAAATATGAGCTGATAATGATGTTGCAGATAAGCAATTATGAAGTTATAAGTAAATAAACAAACCATGTTGAGACAGAAATAGTCTACATTGCACTTCCACACTCCCATTGCTGAAACTAACTCGTTCTTCTCATACAACACCCTCCGGCCAAGTGCGATGGAAGACATTGCGAATGGATGCGAGTGGATGACATTCTCGAAACTTATTTTTCTTGTGGAACATGAATATATTTCTGCTCGTATCTCAAAAAAGCGACATCGTTTCAAAGTTTACGTACACGGACCACGGACTCTAACGAAGAGATTTGGCTCTACTTTTGTGGTAAGAACGTCTAGGCTGTGAAATGCGTTGCCTGAATGGCGGTTTCCCGTTCGTTACATTTTTAATTCTTTCATCGATAATGAATGGTTTCGTCTTGGTATGCACGTTCCGTCGTACCCGGCGTCGTCAGTGAACATTAAGAGAGATGGCGATCGCTCCTATAACAGTTAAAAAATACTGATTTCCTCACGATGTTGTCCGTCAAAGCCGGTGTTAATAACAAACTACTTTAACAGCGTTGTAAATATGCTCACAAATGCGAACGGGAATAGAACCTACGACTTCAAATTTGTCAAAAGAAACACTAAGCTTGTTATCTATAATGACAAATCTTTGATACCGGTTCCTGTGACAATTTTTAAACCATCTTCATTCATTAGTCATTACAGAAATTCATTGTTTGAACGAGATAAAAGATCATCACAGAATTATAAAACGTTTGAAACCGTGGAACTATGTCACAGATAAACACTGACTCGAGAGATTTCTGCCGAGGTGCTAACTTAAGGTCCTCTACACACTATCAAACCTTGTTCTTGATAATTGTGGTAATATTGACGCATGGTTACTAATTGCGTGTTCGGTTGATTGAGTCATGGCGAGGATGTTAGTTTTGAGATTTTGGAATGCTGTAACTAAATTTAATTAAGTCAAAGGAAATTAGTCAGGTCTGTGATGGGTTTTTTTCTAAGAATAGCTAAAGTAAATGAAAATGTCAATTTATTTTGAGTAATAGAATCGAAATTAATGTTATTTTAATTGTGTAATAACAAGTGAATCGTTTATTAATGATTTAGGTTTAGTTAATTATAACAGTCAATACAATGTTTTCCTTCCAGTTATTATTTCGATTGTAATTTTAATTACTTCACTGAGTATGCATCATGGTTTACCTATAGGTATAGGAAGATTGTTACGTAATAAATAGCGATGCGACGATCAAGACATGCATCTAATAGTAAGTATCACAACTGCTTATTACAGCACGATGCCAAGCAGCTATTCGAATATGGAGGATTCAAATGTCTGCCTAGAACTGCACTATGCTTGATAATGTCAGATAATACTTTATCTTGTCATTTAATTAGTGTGAAAACATTGCCTCTTAAATTAGAACATCATAATATCTGTACGTTACTGCTTAGCAGAAGAATAGCTGGCAAAATTCTGGTCCTTTCCCAGACGGACTCCGCAAAGAGACTTATAACTACTAAGTGGTTAGACTAGTATGTAAATTTGAAGCTATGTAGTTATATGAACAAAAATCAACCTCTGATACTGATCTGATGAACTGATATTGTTTTGAAACATTAATAAAAATGTATTTGTGAATATGTCTCCCACAACGGAACTGAAAACAGGTCATAATAAAATAGTTCATTTTGAGGATAATGTCGGTTAAAATTTCTTAATATGACTATTAAAAAGTGATTAATCTTTATGATTTATATTCTTTTGCAAAGATAATGGTAATAATAATTAGGAAAACATAGGTCTCAGTTCTTAGTCGATTACTTCACTACAATGATTACATTGCATAAATAATTGTCGTGAAGTACTATAATAATATATATATAAGATAATATATGTCTAACTATGGTTTTACCTACCATAAAGACGTGTTCATATTAAAAAAACACTTAAAATACCGAACCAAACAATGTTCATCTAAAAATAAATTATTCTTGTTTGTATTAAAAAAAACAAACAATAGTAGCATACAAACTTAACTCAGAGTTACCAAGTTATTTCAGTAGAATAATTTATTAGACGCGCATGCTAATATAATAAAACATTTAATTTTAGCAACACAATAAAATTAGCACAGTTAGGTCATCGACCTGAACAAAACAATACTCAATCATGTAAATAATAAATGGTAAGTAGCTCTCCACATTCGTCAAGCCATCAGGCTCCGTTGGACAGTGTGCGTTCACCTTACGCCACCGGCGGCCGAGGCGCGGCAGAGTTTATAAAAGTAGTTGTATCCGAGGCGCGCCTCTCATTTCATTGACAACGATCACTCTGTGCGGCCGGCGGTGTACACAACTACCAAAATGTCGAAAGAAGATATGATGAAAAGTGTTTTGTACGTCATGAATGTGATATACGCAGTGTTCGGGCTCGCTACTGCGGCCACTGGAATCTGGTTCTTCGTGCAACTCACAGAGTTCGTCCATTTAAGGAATAGTAATCACTATTTGTTAGACTATAGAGTCTACTGGCCCCAAGTGGCGCCATGGCTGTTCATACTACTTGGACTTTTCATCATCATGGTGGCGTTTTGCGGATGGTGCGGTGCGAACAAGGAGAGCAGAGGACTCCTCGGGATCTACGGCCTCTTCCTCCTGCTCATCGTGATCGGCCAGCTGATATCGGCCACGCTCATCTTTGTGTTCGTCGATGGAGAAGACACCGATAGATTCATCAAGGATACCGTCTACGATGGGTACTACAACTCCCAATCGAACCCTGACGTGTTCAGGTCTTTCGGCCGCATCGAGAGGAAGTTGAGGTGCTGCGGCGCCAACGACGCCAGGGACTACAGGAGCTGGAGGAATGACCTGCCCCTGACCTGCTGCCTGGACAGCTACTACCGCGCGACCTGCGAGTTCACCGACAAGGAGGCCAATGAGCGGCTGGGATGTGCTAAAGTGGCGTCAGTTTACACCAAGATCATCAGCTCTTCCATCGCCGGCGCCTCCCTCATCATGGTCCTGGTCGAGATCACAAGCCTCATCATCGCTTGGCGGCTGTTCCACTCCCTCAGGGAAGTCGAGCACTACATACACGAGAGGAAAGAAGGTGAGACAGAGTGCTAACAGTATTGAAACGATCCGACGTCGATTCGACTAGAGATAGAGCGAGATGGAGAGATAAAGCTCGTTTCCTTGGCTCAAGGAACACGGAATCTTTATCGCCACATTCCTTTAATTAGAGTCCGCGGGTGTCCATGTCTTAGGTCAAAGTTTATTTCAAGACTCCGAGTGGGCACAATGGTTTCCTACTTAACTCATGATTCACGTACCTGCTGAGGCGTGCTAATAGAAACCAATTGTACCTAAGGCATATTGTCATATGACCTCGCCCCCACCAAGTGTCTTCGGCACATTAGTTTAGGATACATCGCTTGTAGGTTTACTGTTTCGTAATTGAGTTTGTGTGAAAAGGCAGCGATGGTTGCTCGAAGGTTGTTTATGAGAAAAATTTGACCTCAATGCATTCTTGTTTTGCTACTTGCATGTGCCAGATTTAGGAGGTCGATTGTGTGTTTAGCGTTTCTTAATCTTGTCTCGGAGGATCCTTTGTGAGTGTTTCTTTGTTTGAGCTATGTTGTTCTATTTTCGAGTGAGGTCATTAACCTTTAACTTAATTAGTACCTTAAAATTAATGAAAACAAAAACTACGCATTTATTAATTAAAAACAAATAAGTTGGACATCTACTTAATTTTCAAATAATTATGTCCTTTGATTTAAATAAACCTCTACATATCCAAATCTACTTACATATTATTTTTTTGTTGTTTAGAAACCTTATCTTTAAAATATTTTGTAAAACGAAAAATAATTCTTTATAGTATGTTTTCCCCTTTCCTTTGCACTCAAGAGGAGGTCCTAAAAGGTGCAAACGTTGAGAAACGCAGGTAAAAGCTTTAGTTACGAGCGTTGTGTCACAGCTAGCTGTGTATGGGTGCCGGTGGGTTGCGCAATGGGCCCTACCTTACCAGCTTTCAAAGGGACTGCTCGAAAGGGAAAGCTGACACAGTTTTTACAAGTTGTTTTGAATTTGCCATGTTATGTAACTTTGGAGATAAATTGTATATGGAAGTGTTTATTTTAAATTTATTAGTAGAATTAGAAAGTAGTGTTTATTGAAAGTTACACTCTCTTGTTTATAAGAGTTTGAGTTTTAGTTTGAATTGGTAACTTTTCTTTGAGAATAATCTCTGGCAAAAACAGAATTTGATATTATGGTATTTTACGTCATCATGGTTGTTTACTATACTAATGATATAATTATGGAATATATAACGCGGTTGTATCAGTAAGGAAAACTGGCTTGTTGCAAGAAATACATCTTTCGAATATATTTCATGTGTCGTCTGCCAACCTGCACTTGGCTAGTAGCCTTGAATCTTTTTCTGAGAAGGTTCCAAATCCCAGCAGTTGGAATACAAAATTAGCTGCTAATGCTTTATGTTTCATGCATATTTGCGGTTAAAATTACGTAATTAATATGAGTGAAATTTTACATGTTTGAACTAAAATGTCTACATTTATGAATGAGAGAGTTTTGGCACGACATCGTCCTTACGCGAAGGATGAAGTGATAGTGTGCCGAATGAAGGGAAAACCGAATAAGTCATCAACAAAACAAACAGACAGTATTTTAGCGGTTCATTTATGATGTTTACTTTTAATAAAAGTACTAATGTTGTTTCGCATTTCACGAGTAACTCTCATGTAATGCGGTCAGACCAGTATAACTAAAAACATTATTATTCAACAACCCTTATATAAATGAATAAATAAATATTGGTGGACAATTCACACACAACACTATCTGACCCCAAACTAAGCAAAGCTTGTACTATGGAAGCCAGATGGCTGATATAATACTTATATATATCACAATACGTCACATCTAAAACTATATACATTTATATTACGTATGTCGGTGACGTGAAACTATAAGATTATCCCTGCCAAAAAGTATTCAACATTTAAATAAGTTTTCAGTTTAAAAAATTTGCTTTTGTTTTGTTTTTCACTTATCAAGTTTTCTCTCAATTTTCATTCGTTTCTCACTGCCATTGGAATGATCTAGAATCTCGGGTATTTATTTGCATATTTTGTAATAATTTCTTGTTCGAATATTGTTTCCTTGTACGTTAAATCATATTGTAATTAAATATACATTTACGAGTTTACCTGTAGATATAAATCGGTAATTGAGATGACGTCTTCGATCAGAGAATTTAGTGTGTAAACATATTATTATTCAGTTTCATAACTTACCAATCACATTCGATCTTTTTAAGACTTGTTAAAACAGGTTTATTGTATTTCACATATTACTTTTTACAATTTCTTGTAATTGAGTTCATTATACACCACAGTTGTTGAAATTGTCTGTACAGGTTTTTTGCCCAAACATTGGATAGCCAAACTCGAGGTTAGCCCATAAGTAGCAGGACCCACATGTTTAAAATATATCAATTACTGTATTTACACAAGAATACGTATTATATTATGTATATACTAGTTACTATTCAGATGCTAAAAGAGTCCCAATTTCACAAAAACTTCAAGCGGCTGATAGAAGGATTGTTCAAGTTTCTTTCTAATGTAAGCTGCTAAAAGAGAACTGAAATAATTAAACGGTTACATATCGCTATTACAAGGAATGCAAATAAATATTTTATTGTTAATTTTGAAAGTATTACTTGATGTAGAGTTAAACGCTATCTCATCACATAGGCGTATTTTTTCCATAATAACATTATCTCTTATAAATGTTTAATAATGACATTTTAGTTAAGATGTTCTTCTGTCGTATCTTCGTGTTAATTTGTATAATTTTCTTACGAAGAGTTAACTGAAGTGAGTTTATTAATCTTTTGTAAGAGTAGAGTTTCTTCAAGTCTGTTATTTAAAATTAACGTTGTATTTTATCTATTCTAATATTAATTAGAAAGAGACAATTTTGTAATTTGTGGTACAAAATATTTCACAATAAACCACAGTGTAATAAATTATTAATATTACATTGAATTAATTCAAGAATAATGATGTCGATGTGAGCCAATATATAGATATTCTTTATGGTACTGACAAGTCAAAAGAAATAGTTATAAAGAAAAACAAAAATCATGAATAATGAAGATATAACTGACCCCCTCATTGATGAAAGCGACTTCCAGACATTTTTAAACTGTAAATGGTTTTTCAAATGTTTAATGTTCAAAGAAATAATTTAGTTCAAATTCAACCAAATCCATAATAAATGATCGTTGTTTCAAGTATTTCAGACAGACTTTTGTATATCGAACTGCACAAGACATTCACTTAAAATCCTGATGTATTTTGTTTTATTTTAATAATCAGTAAAATTATCAAAACCATGGGATTTAAAACAAAAAACTGGGTGTGATAAATATTTTATGACAAAACAATATGACACAC
The DNA here is from genome assembly GCA_017562165.1 of Ectropis grisescens. NCBI lineage: Eukaryota > Metazoa > Arthropoda > Insecta > Lepidoptera > Geometridae > Ectropis > Ectropis grisescens. Next base: position 872,561 of record CM029797.1, on the reverse strand, counting down.
ACTAAAATTAAATTAAATTTTTATCCTATAGCAGTTGGCCTAAAAATGGTCTCTACTGCTTACCGAGACTTGGGCTGGCGCAAAAGACGCAGGACCCTAGTATAAGCACAGCCACTAACAGAAATTACCTACCAATGTCAATAATAGCAATGTGTATTTATATAATGTCGTAATATCGTCAGCTATGGTGCTACGCTCTCCTTTGCGTATTCCATCGGTACTCCCAAATGTGGTTGTGCAACGCATAATGTATGCTCTATGTGTAGAGTCTGTGTAGTCTCAGCTTGCGACATCGTTGTATAACTTAGTAGTAACTTAGAAAAGGTGCCAATCGATGAGGTTATATACCTCGGTTATGTAACTATAACATCACATTCCGATAGTTTTCTTATTCTCATCGCGTTTAAGGAAGGTGTATATGAATTTCCGTCCTTTTTGTAATGTATTTAAGCCATATTTTTGTATATTTTTTGCAATTTATATTGTATTGTTACCGTGTGCTTCCATATGCCAAAGAAAGAAATGTATGGGTACAAAAAAATCATAATAAAAATATTTTGCATGCAAGAATTATATTCATTTAGAGTAAGATTCTACTGATACCATAATGTAAAGTATATTTTTTATGATAAGTTATTTTTTTATATATTAATATTGTATGAGACTAGTCCTAAGACGTTTCGTTCTAAAATAAAATAAATTACAAATATTAAAACTATGTTTTATTTGATAATAATCTTTTTCTGAACCTTCAAGTTATGCAAATGTTGACTGAATAAATATATATCTTCTAGTAATGTATGCTCCAGCTTCTCTCCCAGCATATCTTTCCATCAAGCGAGTTTATGAGCAAATGTAGTTTTTTTGAAGTGAAAACTTCTTTTGACGCACCACAGACAGATTTTTCGTACGCTGTGAATTGAATTCTAGCGTCACGCTCGGGAATGATAAGAAATCTTCGGCTAAACTCGATACTATTGGCCATGTAGAAGTATCTAGAAATGCGCCAGCAACTCTAGAAGGCCATGAGTTTGCAAAGTAAGCTTTTCTGAGTTAAAAGTTTTCAGTTCCTATGACAGCCATTTTATTTAAATAATAGGTTTGCATTTGCCCGCCATCTCGCTTGATCGTCTTGCAGTTTGGTATACGTTATGTATGGTTATATTAATCATACGCGTAATATAAATATTCTTATATCTATTTATACCTGTGTGGTCAAATTTAGAATCAAGATTACTATCGCTCTATGGTCGAATTTTAACCACTCGTTTTTGTTATTTTTTTTTTTTTTTTAACTAGAATAGTTTCGCACTTGACCACCATCTCGCCTGATGTTAAGCGATGATGCGATCTACAACGGAGCGTGCTTACCTAGAAGAAACCGATTCACTCTCGATTTGAAGACACCAAGATTGTAACCATCGGGGAAAACCCACTCAGGCAACGCATTCCACAACCTAGACACTCTTATCACAAACGTGGAGTTAAATCGCTTCGTTCGTGTTTTTGGAACATCAACCATGAAACGATGTCGCCTTTTTGTGGAACGAGAAGTCCGATAAAGAAAGGGCAAGGTGGAATTAGATCATGCAGATCAGTTGCACACTCTCCGAAGTGTATCCGATGAAATACCGATAAGCTAGCAATTTTGCGGCGATGATCAAGACTTTGAAGTCTTTTACGCACAAGAGTGTCATTGCCTAATTTACATACTACGGGATATTTACTTTTTTTTTGGTGAAGCGACTACTTGGTATTTCGATGCAGTTGCGTGCACCATGTTCACGAGTTAACAGTATCTCTATACCGTAATTTATCACTAGTGTGGTTAACCGAGACATTTTAAAACAATTTTCGCTTCATATAATGGTAAGCGCCATTAAAAGTAATTAAATGCATTCCTGTCAGTTATAATATCTTCAATTATACAATACCACAGTGTTTTCATTCATACTGCAAATACTCATACATAATTACATAATAATATAATCGCATATCATACCTACCTGTTGAGACCTATGCGTCAGCTAGAATGTGAGAAATAATTGTTATTATAAAATATGTAATAAACGCATACGACTAGTATGAGTACGTGTAATCTAAGTTAAAACGTGATTGAATTTACTTTGCTAAAGTAGTTTAAAACTCACGTAGTTGTGGATTATCAGATGATGTATGCTTCATCTATGTATTATATATTTTACTTACGGGAAGTCAAAACTTTGTAGGTAAATTACGCTACTTATCACGCAAATGACTTCGAAAAAACAATGGTGCGCGTAAAATTCGAATCAGGGGCTGACTAGACCAGCCGTCACTTGACTAATTTATAGGTTTAACCATTGTATAATGTCTGGATTATTATATTATGTCATCTACCCATAATATGCGCCGTAATCAACGAAACCTATTTCCAATATTTTTTTTATAATATAAAGTGACGAGATGACCAGGACATGTGCCTGATGGTAAACAATATGCCTGCGACCATCGATATAAGTCAACAGATGTGCCCTGAACACCTTAAAATTGCTGCGTCTTTATGTAGAGCGTTTATTTGACCCCTAGAATCGCTAGCGGCGAGGTATGTTGCGGTTCTACTTATTTTGGTTGTTGACAACGAATAATAATAGGTATAAACGTTCGTCGTCCACCGTTTCCTACAACCGACTAAAACGGAAAGAGTGAGCTCACTCTTCCCAACAATAATATAATTCCGTGCGACTGAAGTTTTGGAGGGAACATCCATTGATATATATCGATGCCTGTCACATAAAACACTTTGAAACGCAGTTATTGAAACATGAAGAGTCCAAATCATTAACTAGCACTGCACTGCGCTCGTCACCCAGAGGTCCAAGATGTTATATCTCTAATTCGGCTGTTAATTTAACTGGAAACATTGCCCTTCAAACCGGAGCACAGTAACGTTAGCAGAATATGACAAAGTAAGAATGGCAAACCGCCAGTTGTGTCTGTAGGTATATGAACCACGGCTCTAATGTACATAAATCTTATACCAATTGAAAGGTACAACTATCCAGTTGAATACAAACAACATAAAACTATGACGTCATTCGTCTATCAACACGATAAACAGTGTTGATTACACGTCATAGATTTATTTTTTCTCTTGGGGTTAAATTTATTAGTGGTAGGACTCTTTGCACAGTCCGCCTGGGGAAGTATCAGACTTTTGCCAGTCATTGTACCGCCAAGCAGTAATGTGCAAACATTACTGTGTTCCGGTTTAAATGGCAATGTTTCCAGAGACACAGGGCTTAGAGATTAAACATCTATCTTTTGGGCATGTGTACCTTAGTCCTTATTTAGAAGCCAGCTGGTAAGCTCCTTAAACATAAAAAAGTGTCTGAGATGCATTTATTTACGTACACAAGAAGTTAATACCTCTTCTCGAGATTCCTCGTGCTAAAAAGTCTTACTTCAACCATAGATTAGGTAATATCTTCACCGTAGTCCAAATCATTACCTAGCACTGCACTGCACGCATCACCCAGAGATCTAAGATGTTATATCTCTAAGCCCTGTAATTTCTCTGGAAACATTGCCCTTCAAACCGGAACACAGTAATGTTTTCACATCACTGCTTGGCGGTAGAATAACTGGCAGAGGAGTGGTACCTTCCCTAGGCGGACTCTGCTAGGAGTCCTACCACTACAAATACATCCAAGGTACATCCAAATTTCCAAACATTAATAAAATTAAAAGGATGGTACGGAACTTTTCGTGTGCGACGCCAACTCGCACTTGGCCAGGTAATTTTTTCCCCAAACATCTGAAACAAATATATTTAGGTTATCAAAGGTTATCTTACATGTAGGTAGAGAAATAAGTTTAACGAACACTAACGACATCGTTGATAGCCAGTTGAATCAATAATGACTCTTGTTAATTTGTATCTTAAAACTCAATTATGTTTGCGGTGGAATTTCTACATTCCGCATTGTACCTACTGTTCATTGAGATCACTTAACTAACCTCAAAGTCAGATGACTATGTCGCAACCGGATCGTATAATCCGCTGTATTACATTACGGCTAGCCGTTTTGAAAACCAGGGCCGTTTTGTAAAGCGGCGGTTTGACGATTAGCCAGACTGAAAGCGGCTGATTAAAAACAGCCGGAATGTATTCGACGCCATACGTCATTCAAAACGGCTAGCCGTAATGTAATAAAGCGAAATATTAGGCGCCGCTTTGACAATTTTTAGTTCCGATTCTTAACACTCATGGCGCTGTCTGACATAACAACAGTCAATCAATCAATCGGACCACGTGAACGTTTTTCCCCGTTGGTTCGATTTTAGAATCGATCCACGTGAAATGCTAATCCTTTGGGACCTCGTCGTGCGACTCTGGTCGAACCACGATGCCAAGTTCATCTGGTTCGAGTACTTCCCATGCGGACTGCAAAGAGTTTTGCCACTACAAAAAAATGATAAAAACCACACAGAAGCCATAAAAATACTGCAGTTTATCTCCAGTTAATAAAATAAAGCAACCATTTTATTTTTATTGCATCTCCATTGGATTGTATAAAAATACTATGACCTCACACACGAACTCACAAATCCACAAAAAAAAACGCGCGGATAAAAAATGAATTCGTAAAGGTCGAACCAATTCTTCAATGACTTCAACAAAAAACATCAATATTGCTTTTATGCAGTGAACAAATAAAATGGTCAAGTGCTTGTTAAACTCTTACATGAAGGGTTCCGTACCAGCATGAGTGATAGTGATGAATCTCACAATTTTAAAAGCTATTATAGGCTTACACTTGACCGCCATCACGCCTGATGTTAAGCGACGATGAGGTCTATGTTCAAACGTGCTTACCTAAAAGAAACCGATCCACATTTGATTTGAAACAAGATTGTAAGCATCGGAAAAAACCCACTCAGGCAACGCATTCCAACGCCTAGTACGTTCTTATCACAAAAGTAGAGTGAAAAAGAGTGACGGGACGAGCAGGACATTTGCTTGATGGTAAGTATCACGCCTGCTCATAACAGGACAGTGCTACGCAGCTATTGGAACATAACAAGTTAATGAACACTCCTCTCATCACCTCATCAACGCCAAAAGACTCATAGGCAATGACACTCTTGTGCGTAAAAGACTTCAAAGTCTTGATCATCGCCGCAAAATTGCTAGCTTATGGGTATTTTATCGGATACACTTCGGAGAGTGTGCAACTGATCTGCATGATCTAATTCCACCTTGCCCTTTCTTCTATCGGACTTCTCGTTCCACAAAAGGGCGACATCGTTTCATGGTTGATGTTCCAAAAACACGAACGAAGCGATTTGACTCCACGTTTGTGATAAGAACGTCTAGGTTGTGGAATGCGTTGCCTGAGTGGGTTTTCCCCGATGGTTACAATCTTGGTGTCTTCAAATCGAGAGTGAATCGGTTTCTTCTAGGTAAGCACGCTCCATCGTAGACCGCATCGTCCTTTAACATCAGGCGAGATGGCGGTCAAGTGTAAACCTATTAAAGTAAAAAAAAAAAGATATATTTTGTCACTATGTCCTATAATTTTTCTGGAACTATTGACGTTCAAACCGGATTACAGTGATGTTTGCACATTACTACTGGCTGTAGAATAACTGGAAAGTTGTGGTACTTCCCCAGGCGGATTCTGCAGTTTCCTATCACTACAAAAATAACTGCTATTGGAATACTAGCAGGTATGATGTTGATATTTGGGGAAACCTTTGCCCAGCAGTGGGACAACAGAGGCTACCTAAAAAAAAGAGGTATGCTTCAAGTTGCTTTATAATATTATAAACTTTGAAGCATTTAATAGATAGTTGTATTATCAATCCATTTTTCCGTACGGAACCCAACGGTGATGTAGTGAACCATAGAGTGAGCTATGTCGTCATTGCGTGACCCAAAAACGATCGACCATTTTGTAGTTACAAAGTATTGTTCAATGTTCATTTACTTTTACCGCAGACTATCTGTCGAAAGGTTGGCTTATACTCGTATTAGGGCGGTGAACTAAGCGGCCGGGGCGTAGACCAATAAATAAAATAAACAAATATTTTCCAAAACCAGAAATAAAAAGAAGATGAGGAAGAAGAAGACTTTAACCAGCTGACTATTATTAAATGTTTTTCATTGTATAATTGAAGACTAGAACAAATTGTCTTCTCAGACATATTGCATGCCTCTCGCAGAGGCCAGTTTGTATGGGTTAACTTTTAAAAGGTTTTGTATCATCTTTTCTTACCTACAAACAGCAATAAAGATTTTTGTATTAGTATTTGCAAAAGTTTGTGTCTGCAGTACCCTCCATCCCAATTCTAAGCAAAAGTTAAACAATATGAGCTCTATAATACTTGACTAGTAGCATTTCGCGATTTCATCATAATAGTTTCCAAACGCAGTATTTCCTCAGGATAAAAATTTGATTTAATTTATTTCATCCAGATCCCTTCAGTAGTTTCTTAGTTATAGTTTTTTACGATGCGCGTATACCATCACTTAAAATCGATACCTTGAACTTAGATAGTTAACATTTTAGTAAACAGTTACAGTAGTTACTAAATTCTGGTTTGTGGCACATCTTGCGTAGAAGATTATTATAGACGAGTATTGTCTATTCTACGACTAAAGTTAGACTTCTTAACACGAAGAATAACGAGAATCCGTGCGTTTATGTACATTTGCACCAAAGAGTTTACATATACTACATATAGAGTTGGCACAAACGCTTTACACCGAAAGCACGGGTAGCATCTTTCTTGCCTTGTCGCTCTTGTGGAAGTGTCATACTTTTGTCGCATATCACTCTGTTGCCATAGAAAGTATGCACGTCATTTGCTTACGATTGACACAAAGGAACCGTGCGGAAAATCTAGCTGTATGTAAATTCTTTGATAGGTACAGTCATATTTTACTTTTGTGATTGATGGTTAAAATGTTCATGATTTGGTCCAACTTTGTATGAAACGCGACGTTATGAGTTAATATGAACGGGCTGCGTATTGCGACACAAAAGTAGTTTTGTTCTGAAGGTCGGTTATTATGGAAGGCATTTGGCCCACTTAAGTTGACAATCGACGTAGTAACTTGAAGTTAAGTTAACGTATGGACACGTTCTGTAGATAAGTAGTGTGGCAAAGTAGAATTTATGCGTATGACTAATGAATAGAATGAAATATAATGGATAGCGTATATGCGTGTGGGAGTTCGCGAATTCTGCAAAAAGTTTATAGACTAACCAACGTATTATCATATCACAAAGCTCATATGCGTGTGTTTGAGATTTCTTGACGTCACGAATGCCAAAATATAGAGTACTGGTAGCATCGCGGTTATACTTCCATAGTTCCCTTTCTCGTAATTTTCCCGGTATAAAAAGATTTCCCCGGTAAAAAAGATTGTTCGATCGGAGGATTATTTTACCGTTTATTCTCAAGCTCTTGTGTAAACCTGTAAAAGTTAAAAAAGGCTACGAGTAACCTTAGTAAATAGGGTAGGGTATAAAGTAATAGGTATTAGATCATGCATATCAAGACGTCTATTCTCTTTCTACGAAAAACTTAATGTCCAAATAAAACATTTAAACGAACGAAACGATCGAAGTAGAACCGAAGTAGGAAAGTCATGAGATTTTTTTTCTTTCAAATAAAAGGTGACGAGACGAGCACGACATGTGTCTGATGGTAAGCAACATGCCTGCCACATAACAACACAGTGACACGCAGCTATTGGAACATGAATAGTCCAAATCATTACCTACTGCACTGCGCTCGTCACCCAGAGATCTAAGCTGTTATATCTTTAAGCCCTGTATTTATTATTATTGAGTTTATTTCGAAATTACGTTTTTCGTAGAAAGGGAGTGGACGTCTACCTGCACACATTTCGAAAAAAAACCTATAAGCCTGCAAGTTTGCGATAATGTTCGAAATATTAATGTATTTTACGAACAAAGAAGTCATGGCCTGTGGGCCATTTGGTACGTATCTCGATTGCATACAGACCATCCATCTCCATCTGGTAATTGGCCGACCCAACCCAAAGGTGCGATCAGTAGGTACCTACTTACGCCATACCAGAGCAAATCTGTGCTTGGTCTTATAATTTAATTATGAGAATAGCTGGTCTGTGTGCTTAGTATCACATAGGCACGGTCAGACGATAATTTACTACTAAGATACTTCAGTCTCTTCGCTAATTTAGCCTTGGTAAATAAATGACCCAGAAAAATGATGTTAGATGACACCCAAATCATATGCTACTTATCTCTACAATAGGTATTATAAATGTCAATGGATGGATGTTTGGATATTTGGATGTTTAGATATTAAGATGTTTGGGTGTTTGGATATTTGGATGTTTGGGTGTTTGGATATTTGGATGTTTGGATATTGGGATCTTTGGGTGTTTGGATATTTGGAAGTTTGGGTGTTTGGATATTTGGATGTGTGGGTGTTTGGATATTTGGATCTTTGGGTGTTTGGATATTTGGAAGTTTGGGTGTTTGGATATTTGGAAATTTGGATGTGTGGGTGTTTGGATATTTGGATCTTTGGGTGTTTGGATATTTGGATCTTTGGGTGTTTGGATATTTGTTGCTCAATCACGTCGTAACGTGTGAACGGATTGGGTTGAAATTTGTAACACAGTTAGACTATAGTCTAGAAAAGCACATAAGCTATTTTTATCAAGGGAAAATAACGGGAAATACCGGGGAGCGCCGCTAGTATTTAAATACAGAGGATACAATATTACAGAGAGAGATACGAATATAGTATTTAAATGTGTCGGTAACGGTTACATTGTAGCGAGTTCAGTGGTTTCTGTCTAATTCAAAGATTTCCATCGCTCCTAAAGAAGTTGTAATTTTTAAGAAAAATAAGTAGGTTATACTCCTTCACCTACATCCTACGTCCAACAGTGGGCAACTATGATTAGCGGGAAAAAAATGGCAGTCATGGAGACTGCCGATATAGGTGAAAACTCTGAATTTTAGAAGAAGAAATTTATTGATAGCACGCTTCGGAAAATATGCAAGTGAAGCCGGAGGACAGTGCTAGTCTGGAAAAGATCTTCAAAGCATTTTCGTCTAAATAAATCTTCTTCGCATAGCCATATAAACTAGAAGGGCATGGTTAGATGTGTCAATATATAATAGTAACTATGGAAACACACCATGACCATCTAGAAATGCGTTAATGGTCCCGAGTTTACCCGAAGATTTCTTTCATTCCCGAGTGCGATGCTTGGGGTCAATTCACAGCCCACGAAAAATCAGTCTGTGGTGCGCCAAACGAAGTTTTCACTTTTCGTCATGGGAGTCAAACAACCAAATGTGCCGTGGACCCTGTATAACTGGATTAAGAACTTTGCCCTACTTTTCTGATTTATTAATTAGGGGAATAAAATTATGTTCCCCTCGGCCTATTCATACAATTTTGTCCGCGAAATATGCCAAGTTCCCTTCCGTGGTATCTCATGATGTGAAACGTGGGGTGTTATATTTTATTTACTAGCAGAAACCTCCGGCGTTACTCATTTTTAACACGATTTTATTAGGTCGATCTATATTTGTGGCTATGTAATGGGATCTAAGGTAACTAATGCCAACATAAAATTCCAGATTTATAATCTTAGCATTAGTAACCCACTAAATACTCCCACTGATGGGTTTCTGGAGCTTCTCTCGGAAGGATGGAGTCATGACCATATTCTATCACGTTGGCCAAGTGCGTGTTTGTGGATGATGCATGGTTAGGTTAGGTTAGGTTAGGTTAGGTTAGGTTAGGTTAGGTTAGGTTAGGTTAGATTAGGTTAGATCTCGAAAAAATCATGGAATATGTTTACTTACGATTTATTTCTTTTACCGTTTCTTAAATTATCCGCAGTAATTACGCACATGTCTTCGAAACGGCATTTGTGCGTGTAAGACTTGAACCAGAGACTTCGGATTCGCAGTGGCTGTTCTCCCGAATAGACCAGCCAAAACTTCTTATAATGTTGACGTGTGCCAAATTGACGTTCCGATCCACCAACCCTCACTGAGCCAGCGTGGTCCATTATGGGTTTGATCCTCTCCTTACGAGAGAAGGCCCTGAGTTCCAGCAGTGGGAACATTTAGTAGGCTGTTTATGCTCCTATGCTGTAAGTTTAGTCTCCACTATTGAAATGAAAGTGTAGGTATAAGAAATACCTATTGGCTTGTTCAGACGTGATAATTATTTTTTTCTAGTTCACGAAATCGTGAATCACTAGTGAATTTCTATTCGGTTTACACGTTACTACGCTCGGCTGTTGTAGAGAAATGTAATAGTTGTGCAGTGACTCACTAATCATTGATATTCAACCTAGAAAGTTCGTAGTTACTGACGATCATTTTAATGCGTCATTTTCGCTACGGTAGCATACTACGCCATACTTTGTAATAATAAACAAGTTCTGATTTGAAAGGCAATGTTTTCAGAAAAAAATACAGGGAAAAGAAATAAATCATCTAACACCTCAAAGTGATGAGCGCAGTACAACGCTAGGCAATGGTTTGGACTCTTCGTGTTCATATAGTAACGTGACACTGCTGTTATGGGTTTACGTGTTGCTTCCCAACAGTAATACATATAATGTGTATCCTACAAGTAGTAGGATATTTTGTAGTGGTAGGACTCTTGGCAGAGTCCGCCTGGGGAAGTACCACACCTTTGCCAGTTATTCTACCGCCAAGCAGTAATGTAAAAACATTACTGTGTTCCGGTTTGAAGGGCAATGTTTCCAGAGAAATTACAGGGCTTAGAGATATAAGATCTTAGATCTCTGGCTGACGAGCGCAGTGCAGTGCTAGGTAATGATTCGGACTCTTCATGTTCCAATAGCTGCGTGTCACTGTGCTGTTATGTGTCAGGCACGTTGCTCACCATCAGGCACATGTCCTGATCGTCTTGTCACTCTTCATTTATAAAAAAAAAAAACTACAAAGTTCCTGGTAAGTTCTTGTCTTTTGTGTAGATCTCCTGTACTCTAATTACTATCCGACGGCTGGCTTGGTCAGCTCGTCACTATATATACTAGATGTCCGCCCCGGCTTCGCCGTGGTACATAAATATGTATCACTCAGTCAATCATAGAATAAAATATCATTAATATATATCACTCAGTGATCCCGCACATATCCAACGGTGAAAGAATTTTTCAAAATCGGTACAGTGATTCTTGAGAATATCGCGTTCAAACAAAAAACCTCTTCACCCACCTGTCGATAAATTGTCGTACCAACTCAATTTGAAAAAAAAAACATTAGCAAAGGTTTACATATGATGACACAATCTAAGACACATGCTGTCACGTCAACGTACGGTACGAAAGCTATCAAAAAAGTATTTTTCCCCTTTTTTGTGACATTATTCATTCATGCTGTCATTGTCATTGTGTCATCAATTTTATATAAATTGGAAAAATATTTATATGCCTACCATATCAGGCAAAACATGACGACAAGCTACTTTAAAATTTTTGTGACCTATTTGATATATCATGCATTATGTGTGTTTGTAATTTACTCATGTTTTGAACAAATAAATTATGTTATATCTTTTATGCTCCGCTCCTATTCATGTAATGTTGTATATAGCCTTTGTCGATAAATGGACTATCCGATAGAAAAATAATCCTTCAATTCGGACCAGTAGTTTCCGAGGTCCTAGCGTTTAAACAAACAAACAATCAAATCTTTCCTCTTTATAATATTCGTGTACAAAAAGGTAGTTATTGTATAGTACTTTGTACTTCGCGTCAATCAATATTGCTTCAAGGTATTTCAAAAGAAGAGCGTTCATATTGATCATCACGATTAGTTGCGAGGCTGTGCCCTTTTACATTTAGATTAATGCTACTTATATAACTTTTAGGCAATGCTGAGGTAATGATACTTCTTTAAGTAGAAATAGTATTTATTTAATTTATTTACATTTTAATGAGTATTTTAATATGTTTGTAGTGGTAGGACTTTATGCAGAGTCCAGCTCGGGAAATACCAAACCCTTGTCAGTTATTCTGTCACCAAGCAGTAATATGCATACATTACTAATCCGGTTTGAAGGGCAATGTTTCCAGTTTAAATTAGATTGTAAGAAGCTTTGGGTGACGTGCACAGTGCAGTGCTGGGTAATGATTTGGAGTCTTCGTGTTCCAATAGCTACGTATCACTGTGCTGTTATGGGCAGACATGCTGCTTTCCATCAGGCACATGTCCTGCTTGTCTTGTCGATCTATACAAAATATAAAAAAAAAGAAAAAATATATATAATAAGTAATTTTCACACTAGCCATGTTATTCCAACCATAGATTCACTCTTGCATAGATCGTGCTGTTCGCATCTTTGAGATGGGTCGTTTAAATAGGCTCTGGAATAGATTGAGAGACGTGCCAAAAAGCTCAGAGGCAACGACATCATTCTTTGAGAATACCCACCTTGCCCCTATTTTCTATCAGACTGCTCGTATAGCTCGAAAAAGTGACATCGTTTCATCTTTGACGCTCCAAAGACACATTCGAACAGTTTGACTCTACTTTCGTAATAAGAACGTCTAAGCTGTGGAATGCGATACGTGTGTGGGTGTTCCCCGATGGCCACAATCTTAGGGTCTTCAAATCGACATTACATCGCTTTCTTCTAGGTAAGCACGCTCCATCGTAGACCGCATCCTCACTTAACATCCGGACATGGCGGTCAAGTGTAAACCTATAAAAGTTAAAAATCTAACAACAGCGGGTTTTTGTAAGAATTCGTGAGAACATCAGTATTAGGAATTAATTATTAAAACATTTGCGCCTTTCATTTCTCGGGCGAAGGTCAAATGCTGACGAAACCTGTACAAATACATAATGATATCATGCGAATACACCGCCACATATCACTATCTAGAGGTACTTCACGATTTACGAATATATAATAACTGACTGATCTTCAACCTATGGCCAAGTTTATCAAACAAGTTTGAAAGAGTTATTCTATCTTCTTTATTCTTAAGCTTACTTTAATATTATCTTTTTATTACATAAAGTGTTTTAATGAGCATAATTTTCTTGTTACCAGGCGCTTTTGTAACATTTACAATGTCCATACAGGGAGACTAAGTTATAAGTTACTATGTACTATCATTATGGTAGACCATAAACAAATATTTTATGTATAGGTACTAGGCGTCAAATAAAAGTTAGAATTTGTATTCCTAATACCATTACGTAATTATTTATGATAAGTATGAATTAAAATAAATATGGATAAATTATTTACATTTTAAATAAATACTCGGGTAACTCACGTCTGATATAGTCAGCCCAGTCCGACTCAAGTTTCGATCGCGTCCGGCGACCTTTTTCAAGGAGAGTGCGTCAACTTGAGTTGGACTGGACTGACTATATCAAACGTGTATATATATTTATTTAAAATGTGTAATAACCATGTTAGTGTTCATACTCAAATTATGTATATTTTAAATGTATACCATTTATACATTGACACGTTTGGAAAAAAATTATGAGCATGAAATTTTAAATATGCGGGCACACCGACAGCCAAAATATAACAAGACGTCGGCTGACGAAAGTCTCACCAGAGTGATTTTTTACACAAACATTCATTCATCACACATATATTTGTACTAGATGTCCGCCCCGGCGTTGCCTGCGGTACATTATATAGTACTCATCAGGATCCCGTACATATACAACGGTGAAAGAATGACTGAAATCGGTTCAGTCATTCCTGAGAATATCGTTTTCAAACCAAACACCTCTTCAGCTACCTGCTACGCCACCTGTCGGAAATTGGTTGTAACAACTCAGATTTAGAAAAAAATGATTAGCAAAGGTTTTATATTCGAGAGGCATGTAATCTGTGATATTCAATGACGCAATCTTAGACACCTGCTGTCATGTCAAAGCACGAAATCTCTCAAAATGGAATAGTTTTTCCCAATTTTGTTATTTTCTTGATTCATGCTCCGCTTCTATTAATAGTAGCGTTATTTTCTATAGCCTATAGCCTTCCTCGATAAATGGACTTTCCAATAGAAAAAGAATCTTTCAATCCGGACCAGTACTTTCCGAGATCCTAGCGTTCAAACAAACAAACAAACAAACTCTGCAGCTTTATAATATTAGTATAGATTGGGTGGGGATCGAACCCATAATCCCCGACTCCACGAGAGACTTACTAGGTACCAACTAAGGTACGACGCCAGTCATTATGGTACATAATGACTGGCGTCGTGCCTTAGTTGGCAGCAAATGTACATACGTAATATATTATACATACAATGTACATGTACACACATAGGTATGGGTTTCAGTATCGCTTATTCAATTATGTTACATAAAAGACGCACAACTCTTAAAAAAATTATTCACACAAAAGAATTTGACCCAATTGTCAGCGCTTCAGAGGCTTTTTCCCGTAAAATTTCTTTGTACAATCCATGAATATTTTACTAATTCGAACCCGGGGCAAGCCGCTAGTAAAACCATAATTTTATGATCAGTACGTATGTCCTTCACTTTCTCAATACGGCCATTGGAGAGACAACTCCTGCATACGAAAATGTGTTCTTGAATGTCGCGCCGTAGTCACTTCTGCGAAATCTGTGTCCGTGTAGAAATGGCCATTTCACGCTTGACTAAAATACTAATGAGTCACCTCTACTTGCAGCTCCAATGAAATGGAAAGCCTTCTTGACTAGTATTGAAGATCCCGCTCCTTCGCTTACAAGAACAAAATTAATAATTTTGACTAACCCCCGACTACCTCAGATTTGTTATCTGTACAACATTCTACTAGTCAAGCCCTTTCATTTGATACCCATATTAAGGGAGTTGTGAAAAAAGAAATGTATTTCGCCACTTTGTGGAAGCGGCCATCTTGGATTTGAAATTCGTCATAATGCAATGTATTCTACTAGTCAAGCCCTTTCGTTTGATACCCATATTGAGGTAGTAGTGAAAAAAATCATATAATTCACCATTTTGTGGTGGCGGCCATCTTGGATTTTTTTTATAGTGTATAGTATTCTGCTAGACAAGCCCTTTCATTTGATACCCATATTGAGGTAGGTCGTGAAGAAATATTTTGTCCGCCATTTTGTGGCGGCGGCCATCTTGAATTTATATTAACCAAAAATAGCTAAGAACATCCGCACGGATATTAACTTTCAAATAAAAAGAACCGCATCGAAATCGGCCCATCCGTTTGAGCTCGACGGTGCCACAGACAGACACACACACACACAGACAGACAGACAGACAGACAGACAGACAGACAGACAGATAGACAGACAGACAGACAGACATCGACGTCAAACTTATAACACCCCTTTTTTTGGTCGGGGGTTAAAAAAAAAAATTGGCAGTAATAGGGAGTGTGGATAGAAGTGAAAATTTATAACTAAGAATAGGCATGACGACTCATTTGCACTCATCAAGCATTTGCAGCGAAGCGAGTTAATAGATACCTCCGATTCGTCGCCTCCGTACAGCTCAATAAAAAAACAACAGAAGTGGCGGCTGAAGTGAACCCCTCACCGCTGCGCCTACTTGGATATACATTCAGGGGACACCTTTATACATTTTCCAAAAGAAAATACCAGGTCCCGTACGTTGTAAAAAAAATCCTGGCGCTTGGCCTAATATACCTAACTCAAATTAACAAACGTGTAAGATGCCCTGAGACGCAGTGATGATTTACGAAAGGCGGCTGGTGGCGGCTGAAAAGGTAAAGTTAAGGTTTCAGCTAATTTGTGTATTATTATTAGTCCTTGTCTCCGATAGGGACATTGATATTTTCCACTTAAAGTCATTCCAATTTCAGAGGAAAATCAAAGAAATTTTACACTTTAATCTAAAAGAATAACCCTGTTGTGCTTTCTGTAAATACTATTATGAGTTTTTTTTATATTATTTGTTTGTACATTAATTGTTTCACACTGTTAATATACTTATCTGTTGTGTTATAATATTCTATGTTTATATCTTATTTATCTACTGTTTTAACGCATGTTAGTTTTTAGTTTTAAGTTCAGATCTGTTGGCCTAAGTTTCTTTATGTATTATCACTAATGTAATGTTATTATTGTCAAACCACTGAATTTAAATAATTGTTGTTTCTAGGCCCACATAGTTTGGAATGTAATACAGTTCTGTACAGTATACTCTTATGTTATAGTTTATATTTATTACATTCTGTTTTGTGTGCTCATTGAATCTAATATATAAAATTCTCGTGTCACAGTTTTCGTTGCCATACTCCTCCGAAACGGCTTGACCGATTTTGATTAAATTTTTTGTGCTTATCCGGTATCTATGAGAATCGGCCAACATCTATTTTTCATCCCCCCTAAATGTTAGGGGTAGTCCATCCCTAAATTTTATTTTTTATTTTTTAGACAAAATTTTTAATTTCTATTTTTTTATGATACAACATACAAAAATACATGCAATCCTCAATTTTCATTCTTCTACGATCAACCCTTATTTTTTAATAGCAATTTTAGTAATTTAATCATTTTTCCTCTCCGGTCGAAAACTGATCAATCGTCATTTTATTAGTTATCCCCGCCAGATGTCTACATACAGATGTCACTTCTGACCCAGTAAACAGCACGATAATTTGGGGATCAAAAGTAGTCTATAGCATATATATAGTTTGAACACGTTAATCTCGGGAACCACTGGACCGATTAAAAAAAAATCGTTCACCGTTCTTTCATATGTTCGTAAACCTTGAATGCTGTAGGTTATATATATGTACCACGGGCGAAGCCGGGGCGGGCCGCTAGTAAATAAATAAATTTAAATGGCCTACGTCCAGCAATGAACACGTGTAATCTGAATATGGGGATGAATGTTGTGTGAAAAATGTATTTCTAAAATGTTAAACCCAATAATCAAGATAGGAATATGCTCTTTGTTGATCACTACACAGAAAGCCAGCCATCGTTCCTCTCGAACGTATTTAAAGGTCGTCGCTGCAGAACCCTATTTAGTGAACGCCAGAGCTTACAACCGATCCTTTTGTAGTAGTAAAACTCTACAGAATACGCCTGGGGGAAGAACCACACCTTTGCCAGGTATTCTTCCTGCAAGCAATAACCTCAAAAGATCACTGTGTTCCTATTTGAAGGGCTGTTTCCAGTGAAGTACAGGCCATAGAGATATCATATCATTTATTCAATTGCAACAAGTACATGACATGACATCGGAATGCTCGTAGCTCATAAAAGCGACATCGTTTCATGGTTGATGTTCCAAAGACACGAACGAAGAGATTTGACTCTACTTTTGTGATAAGAACGTCTAGGCTGCGGAATACGTTGCCTGAGAGGGTTTTTCCCGATAGTTACAATCTTTGTGTCTTCAAATCGAGAGTGAATCGGTTTCTTCTAGGTAAACACGCTTCATCGTAGACCGCATCATCGTTTAACGTAAGGCGAGATGGCGGTCAAGTGTAAACCTATAAAAGTTAAAAAAAATAATTAAAAAAAATTGACTTAAAACTTAAATCTAGTAGTTACATGCCCCAGTCAGGGTGTAGCAATACAATCAATCACAATAAAATATAATAACAACAACAACAACTTATTATTAGACTAAAATATCAAAATCATGTTTTTGTCCGGTAGGTAGCGTTAATGACGTGTGTTTGAAACATATTGAGATTCTTAAGCAACATTCTTTTTAATTTGTCACAAAATTGTTTTTAACCCCCGACAAAAAAAAGGGGTGTTATAAGTTTGACGTCGATGTCTGTCTGTCTGTCTGTCTGTCTGTCTGTCTGTCGGTCTGTCTGTCTGTCTGTCTGTCTGTCTGTCTGTCTGTCTGTCTGTCTGTCTGTCTGTGCGTGTGTCTGTCTGTGGCACCGTAGAGCTCAAACGGATGAGCCGATTTCGATGCGGTTTTTTTTATTTGAAAGTTAATATCCGTGCGGATGTTCTTAGCTATGTTTGGTTAATATCGATTCAAAATGGCCGCCTCCACAAAATGGCGGACAAAATATTTCTTCACAACCTACCTCAATATGGGTATCAAATGAAAGGGCTTGACTAGTAGAGTACCAAACGCTATAACAAATTTCAAATCCAAGATGGCCGCCACCACAAAATGGCGAATTATATAATATTTTTCACTACTACCTCAATATGGGTATCAAATGAAAGGGCTTGATTAGTAGAATACTTTGCACTATGACAAATTTCAAATCCAAGATGGCCGCTACCACAAATGGCGAATTACATTTCCTTTTCACAATTCCTTCATATGGGTATCAAATGAAAGGGCTTGACTCGTAGAATGTTGTACAGATAACAAATCTAAGGTAGTCGGGGGTTAATCAAAATTTTTAATTTTGTTCTTGTTCGTTTTGTTCTTCTCTTATATAGATTGGTAACGCGTTAAAAAAATTTATTACCATGTACTCTGGGCCTTATATAACATCTTATATCTCTGGGTGACGAGTACAGGTGCTAAGTAATGATTTGGACTCTTCATGTTCCAAGCTAGCATGTGGTGTACCACCACGCCCGTGACCGGCTCGTCCCGTTACTCGATACTTTAAAATAATCTACTAATTTTATAAATGCCGAACCTTTATGAGTATTTGTAGATGTGTGTTGCTCTCTCACGGTTAAAATATTGAAGGTATCTAGATGAAATTTGGTGTAGTTTTTATTTTATTTAAATTAGCCACTTCACAGACTCCGGGGTCCGTGATCTTTGTCATTACAATTATCTTTTTTTACACATATCTTGGATAAGGAGAAGAAGAGGAAAATAGGGTGGAGTTGGGTACGTTTAAAATCTAATTCTAGTGCTCGTCTGTAAGGCCGATCACTACCGGTTGGGATTCCGCTAGTAATTTATCCGCATGTAATTTGGTGCAGTTAAAATGTTTGTTATTGTTTTTTAAACATCGATAGCCCTAAGCTTGATCGCCATCTTGCCGGATGTGAAGTCAATTGCCAATATCAGCGTTGTTTTATAAAAACGTTTTATCTGCAAAACATTCTATCGATTTTCATCACGTCCAATCCCCAAGTATTGAAGTATTAAACGGACATCCTTCATTTAAAATCGATTTGTGATATCGACTGCACCTCGATACTATTGTGTGGTAATGGAGAAAACAATAACTTATCAATTATAAATGTAACATTAGTAGCCTCCTTACTCGCCAGAAGATAAAAACTCTTGAGACTCTCCAGTTAAATATTATGATTTTATATCACAGTTTTTATTGAGTAGAGTGAGCGGACGAGCAAGACGCGGGCCTGATGGTAAGCAACACGCTTTCCCATAACAGGACAGTGACACGCAGCTATTGGAACATGCAAATACTCTGTATTACGCTCGTCACCCCGAGACATAAGATGATTTATGTGACGAGTACGAGCTGTAATTGCTATGAAAACATTGCTCTTTAAACTGGAACACAGTGTAAAAGTTTTATCATAATTACTGGCTTTAATGCCGAAAGAAAATATCGTGAGGAAACTGGAATGTTCCAAGACTCCTTCGAAGTCATACGTCATTCGCCAACCCACAATGGGCCAGCGTGGGGATCATGACCTTAATTCTTTACTTGCGAGGGAAGTCCCAGCTGTGGGAATAATTAGTGGGCTGCTTATGATTATGTTTATGAATACCGTAACACATCGACAAAAGTATGAAATTATTGGGTTAACATTTATTAATACAAACATGAATATTCATAAAAATTATTTTAGAAAATATGTTATTCCATTAATACAGTCATATAAGACAAGTTGCATCCCGTGGTATACCTCAAGGCTCTTTCACGATAATTAATTTTATTCAAATTTGATTAAACTTTTTTATGCTGCCATGATGAAACGTGGACCATGACTCAAAGGGATAGGGAAAGATTAGAGGCATTCGAAATGTGGTGTTGGAGGAGAATGGAGAGAATCAGCTGGAAGGAAATGAAGAGCAATGAAGAAGTTTTGAAGATGGTAGAGGAGAAAAGAACATTAATGGAAACAATAGAAAACAGAAGAGGGAAGATGTTGGGACATCTGATACGACACGACAACTTCATTAGAACAATAATGGAAGGTAAATTAGAAGGGAGGAGGAAGAGAGGTAGACCTAGGAGAAGTTACATGAACCAAGTGAAGGAGAAGATAAATGTAGTGACGTACCAGGAAGTCAAGGAGAAGGCGGAGTGTAGAATTACATGGAAAGAACTCCACCGACAAGAGCGTCGCTCTTAAATTTATTTATTTATTTATTTATTAATTCAATGAGCACACAAAACAGAATGTAATAAATATAAACTATAACATAAGAGTATACTGTACAGAACTGTATTACATTCCAAACTATGTGGGCCTAGAAACAACAATTATTTAAATTCAGTGGTTTGATAACAATAACATTACATTAGTGATAATACATAAAGAAACTTAGGCCAACATATCTGAACTTAAAACTAAAAACTAACATGCGTTAAAACAGTAGATAAATAAGATATAAACATAGAATATTATAACACAACAGATAAATTATGAATGAATGATGTGGTCCAGGATGAAACATGCTAACTACTAAGAAAGCAATTATCTTTCAATTTTAAAACACGTTTGTAACCATTGAGATACACTCAGGCAACGCATTTCACATTCTAGACGTCCCTATCACTAAAGTAGAGTCAAATAAATTAAAAATTTCATTAAATATTTCACGCCAACCACTAACAGAATAAAATATGTTTATCCCTGATCAATGACCATGTACCACTAATTAAAATTACAAATTATTTTATAGAAATTAACCAATTAACAGTACAATTTAAAATTATCAGTTTGTTATACCGTAATAAAATATTTATACATGATTATAAATATTGTTCTTTTATTGACTGCCCTAGTGGCTTAGTTGGTAGTAGCTCTGCTTGCGAAGCCGAGGGTCGTAGGTTCGATCCCCACCCAGTGCAAATATTTGTGTGATGAGTTCAAATGTTTGCACTGTGTCTGGGTGTTTCTATGTATAATAAGTATGTATTTAAAACTATATAAGTATTATATCAGCTATCTGGCTGCAATCACAGAAGCTTTGCTTAGTTTGGGGTCAGATGGTGTTGTGTGTGAATTGTCCACCAATATTTATTTATTCATATTTATCTATCGGACTGGTAGAAGCTCGACAAGGGATTTCGTTTCATGTTTGATGTTCCAAACACTAGAATTAGGTTTGATTTCACTTTTGTGATAAAAATGTCTTAATTATAGAATGAGTTTTCTGACTGGGTTTTTCTCAAAGATTACAGTCTTGGTATCTCCACGTCGAGAGTGAATCGGTATCCTCGAAGTAAGCATGCTAGACCACATCGTCCTTTGACATCAGGCAAGACGGTCACGTCTTACTGTAGTGGTAGGACTCCTAGCAGAGTCCGCCTGGGGAAGTACCACACCTTTGCCAGTTATTCTACCAAACAGTAATGTGAAAACATTACTGTGTTCCGGTTTGAAGGGAAATGTTTCCAGAGAAAATACAGGGCTTAGAGATATAACATCTTAGATCTCTGGGTGATGAGCGCAGTGCAGCGCTAGGTAATGATTTGGACTCTTCATGTTCTAATAGCGTGTCAATGTGTTATGTGTCAGGCATGTTGCTTACCATCAGGCACATGTCCTGTTCGTCTCGTCACTTATTATTTAAAAAATAAAAATAAGTCCCAACTTAAAAGCTTACGTCATGTTACATAATCGCAAGAGTGTAACTACGTGCATATACAAGGACAAACCGATATTTAAAATGAATATAATCAACCACAAGTGTCGAGGAAACTTAGCTCGTGTACTTTAACTTAGTCATGGCAGACCTGAGTCACGAGGTAGGTGAGCTGTTAGATTGCAAGGTGCATGTATACGGTGCTGCATTGCTCAAAACTCGTTTCAGTACTTAAGTTACTTGGGTAAGGTAAACAGATTTAACGTAGACTTGTTATGAATGAATTGTACTTCTATCGAAATATGGCATTAATTTTGAATGGTTATTAAATCGATACCAGAAGTATCAATTAATGTAAGAGATAAAACACGGTTTTCAGGAGAGCCAAAAACGATTTCATTTTGGCGGAATGTCCGTTCTATCTACGAGTATATTATCTGTTTATTTCATTCCAATACCTACAGTAGTTTTTACGTGAAAGAGTGACAAACATCGAGCCATCTTTAAAAACTTTATGAAATGAAGTAGAATTATATCAAATAAATCTGGCTCCCATAGTACAAGCTTTGCTTAGTTCAAAGCCCAAAAGAAAAGCGGTAATTCAGCAAGCTCAGGAGCCAAGCACAGTCCACTATCAGCAAGCTCTTTAACGATGACAAACGCAGCAATTACAGGGCTAATGAGCGCTAACCATCGTGCTCAATTACGCAATTATGCCAGTTAAGCCGATTCGGCGACAGCTAATTGAATCCCCTCATAAATGGGCAGCGGACTGCGGCATGGGAGACGCGACCGGCGGCGGGGAGACGCGACCGGCGGCGGCGGGGAGACGCGACCGGCGGCGGCGGGGAGACGCGACCGGCGGCGGCGGGGAGACGCGACCGGCGGCGGCGGGGAGACGCGACCGGCGGCGGCGGGGGAGACGCGACCGGCGGCGGCGGGGAGACGCGACCGGCGGCGGCGGGGAGACGGCGGCGGGGGAGACGCGACCGGCGGCGGCGGGGAGACGCGACCGGCGGCGGCGGGGAGACGCGACCGGCGGCGGCGGGGAGACGCGACCGGCGGCGGGCGGGAGACGCGAGACGCGACCGGCGGCGGGAGACGCGACCGGCGGCGGCGCGGCGGAGACGCGACCGGCGCGCGGCGGGAGACGCGACCGGGCGGCGGGGAGACGCGACCGGCGGCGGCGGGGAGACGCGACCGGCGGCGGCGGGAGACGCGACCGGCGGCGGCGGGGAGACGCGACCGGCGGCGGCGGGAGACGCGACCGGCGGCGGCGGGGAGACGCGACCGGCGGCGGGGAGACGCGACCGGCGGCGGCGGGGAGACGCGACCGGCGGCGGCGGGGAGACGCGACCGGCGGCGGCGGGGAGACGCGACCGGCGGCGGGGAGACGCGACCGGCGGCGGCGGGGAGACGCGACCGGCGGCGGCGGGGAGACGCGACCGGCGGCGCCGGGGAGACGCGACCGGCGGCGGCGGGGGCCAGGACGAAACATTGGTAGATCAATAAATTAAGAAATAGCAGTCATAGGGACTGCCGACAGACGTCAAAACAATCGATGTAAATCAAAAGATGTGCTCTGAGCAACATTGAAATTGTTAACAAACTGCGTCTCTGTGTGACGTAATTGGTTTACAACTACCAATCTACATGACCCGTAGAATCGCTTGCGATGAGGTATGTTGCGGTTCTGCTTATTCTGGTTGTTAACAAGGAATAATTATAGGTATGAACGTCCGGCGTTCACCGATTCCGACTAGAACGGAAAAAGTGAGCTCACTCGTCCCAACGATAGCGTAATTACGTGCGCCTGAAGTATGGGAGAGCACATCTATTGATTTATATTGATGGTGAAAATTTAAAACTCCGAATTTGAAAGCTCACTTTGGCAATTACGCGGGTAAAACCGGAGGGTTCTGCTAACCTGGAATAAAATTCCAAAGCATTGTCGCCTAAATAAGTCTTCTAAACATGGCCATCTAGACTAGATTAGGTTTGATGTGTAAATTCTGACTTATAAGTTTTCACATCTATCGGCATAACTGTAACTGGTATTTATTTTTTAATTTAATTATTCTCATTCCCCCTCTCCTGTGATTTCCCAGATTACAGTACACGTAGACAATGTCCTAATGTCGGGTGTAAATTCACACGGTGTCATGACCCGGCGATGTCCGGCGATAGTTAATTAAATAACACCTAACTAGGGCAGGCGGGAGCGTGCGGGGCGGCTAGCGGGGCGGCTAGCGGGGCGGCTAGCGGGGCGGATAGCGGAGCGACCAGCGGGGCGGCTAGCGGGGCGACTAGCGGGGCGGCTAGCGGGGCGGCTAGCGGGGCGACTAGCGGGGCGGCTAGCGGGGCGGCTAGCGGGGCGGCTAGCGGGGCGGCTAGCGGAGCGGCTAGCGGGGCGACTAGCGGGGCGGCTAGCGGGGCGACTAGCGGGGCGGCTAGCGGGGCGGCTAGCGGGGCGGCTAGCGGAGCGGCTAGCGGGGCGACTAGCGGGGCGGCTAGCGGGGCGACTAGCGGGGTGGCTAACGGGGCGGCTAGCGGGGCGGCTAGCGGGGCGACTAGCGGGGCGGCTAGCGGGGCGACTAGCGGGGCGGCTAGCGGGGCGGCTAGCGGGGCGGCTAGCGGAGCGGCTAGCGGGGCGGCTATCATTATCACTCATGTCTGTGACGCAAACTTACAGGATTTCATCGAACTAAAAATGATCAACCGCGCACGTCCGGTTCTGACGCCACGCCGACACATTAGCGGGTAGGTGACGCGACCCATAAAGCTTTCCCCTACCAAACTGACCAAGCTAAAAATGTTTCACTTCATCATCATCATCGACAGCCTTCTTTGTCTCACAGCTGGGTATAGGCATCTCTTTTATCATGCCATCTTCCTCGGTCCCGTGCCAATCGAGTCCAGGTTCGACCCGCGATAGAAACGATATCGTCGACCCATCTTGCAGCTGGACGTCCTACACTCCGCTCACCTCGCCTCGGCTCCACTCGGTCACTACTCTACTCCACCTGTTATCACCGCGTCTAGCGACGTATCCAGCCCAACTTCACTTTAGCTCCATTACCGTAATTTTTAACCGATTTCCAAAAAAAAGGCTATCAATTCGACCACAATGTTTTTTTTATACATGTTATCTGATTTCTCGAGAACCTCTGCTCCGATTTTAAAATTTCTATTTGTGTTCGGATGGTTATGCTTACCGAATAGTCCCATATAAATCTTATCGAAATCGGTCGGGTGGTTTTTGAAACCATAAACTAAAATTTGCGTACAATTTTCTGGATGTCGTAGTTGAAGATTTCACAAAGGTCATGAAACTCGATCCTGTCAATACGAAATTGTGTAAATGCATTAATAAAAACTAGTTTTGCACTAAAAAGGGTAAAATAAACTATATTCGTCCAAAAATTAAACCGACTTCAAAACCACAAATTGGCACTCAAAAGCGAAAAAAAAACTAAAATCATTATTATAAGCGCTACTCACTCATCTATTTGAAGTCGGTGCCAGTCAGGTCAAAAAGTTAGTAGATTGATACTATGTAGGCACATGTAAGTAGTATCTATCCACTACCTGTTAGACTTGGCTGTCACCGCACTGGGCCAGCGTGGTGGATTATGGCCTTAACTCTATCCTTGCGAGAGAAGGCCCCGAGTCCCAGCGGTGGGAACGTTTAGTGGGCTGTTGATGTTGATGACCGTAGTTTTTAAGCTTCACTTAAAGCATTATAAGTAGAATCTCAAATATTTCATAAAAGTGCAGCTCCCAGGCGCCGCCGCCGGCGAGTGTCGGTATGTCAAGGCGAGCGAGGCTTGCGACATACCACTACTCCCGAGCTCTGTGCGCCGTAGTCAATTCAGCGGGTTGGCTCATGTTTATTCTGGTATGTATATATTTTTATTAAGTAAAGAGACGATCAAGACATGTGCCTGATGGTAAGCAACATACCTGCCACATAACAGCACAGTGACACGCAGCTGTAACATGAAGAGTCCAAATCATTACCTAGCACTGCACTGCGCTCGTCACTAAGATGTTACATCTCTCAGCCCAGTAATTTCACTGGTAACATTGCCCTTCAAACCGGAACACAGTAATGTGCAAACACAATACTGCATGGCGGTATAGACTAGTTATAGGTTTGCGCTTGACCGCCATTTTGCCTAATGTTAAGTGATGATACAGTCTACGTACAGAGTATAAAAAAACTTATGATGAAGCGTGCTTACCTAGAAGAAACCGATTTACACTCGATTTGACGACAACAAGATTGTAATCATCGAGAAAATCTACTCAGGCAACGCATTCCACAGCCTAGACGTTCTTATCACAAAAGTAGAGTCAAATCTCTTCGTTCGTGTCTTTGGAACATCAACCATGTAACGATGTCGCTTTTTCGAGCTACGAGCATTCCGATAGAAAAAAGGGCAAGGTGGTATCAGATCATGCAAATCAGTCGCACACTCTCCGAAGTGTATCCGATAAAAAACCGATAAGCTGGCAATTTTTCGGCGATGATCAAGACTTTGTAGTCTTTTTCGCAGAAGAGAGTCATTGCCTATGAGCCTTTTGGCACGTCTCTCGATCGATTCCAGGGATTCCAGATTCTATAGAAATCCTCGTTCCTTGTAAAAGTGGCATCGTTCCATGGTTAAAGTTCTAAAGACTCTAACGAAGAAATTTGACTTTACTTTTATGATAAGAAAGTCTAGGCTGTGGAATACATTGCCTGAATGCATTTGGGAACAAACTTCAACATTTTTTTAAATGGATCAAATAAGCTAAACCAGTTCTGATGAAACTGTTCGCTCGCGGTTGCACAACATTGACTGGGAGGGAAAACGGAGTCTGTGATGAATTCAATATATCTGAGAAATACCATTCGTGGCTCATTTCTTAGATATTTTTTAATTTCCGTCCTATAAGGAAAAAAATCTTGTAAATAACCGGTGAAGTACCTAAAGATAAGGTAAAATAAATAAAATAATACATTTTGGTTGTAAACACCAATTAAATCTTACTAATAGTGACAAGACTCTTGGAAGTCCCCCTGGGGAAGTACCACACCTTTGCCAGTTATTCTACCGCCAAGCAGTAACGTGCAAACTTTACTGAGTTCCGGTTCGAAGGGCAATGTTTCCAGTGAACTAACAGGGCATAGAGATAACATCTCACACCTCTGAGTGACGGGCGCGGTGCAGGTCTAGGTAATGATTTGAACTCTTCATGTTCCAATAGCTGCGTTTCTCTGTGATGTTATGTGCAGGCATGTTGTTTAGTATCAGGCACATGTCCTGATCGTCTCGTCACTCCATTATAAAAAAATAATAATACATCAGATGTGATCAATAAAAGTTAGGTGTGTATCTAATATATGTATGTAGTGTACTTTTCATTGTTATTTAGTTTTGTTAATAATATCTCCACCACATAAATGATCACACGAATATTCGCACTGGATAAGAATCGAACCAGGTACGACTATATTAGCGCTTTATAATTAATCTTTTTGGAATTTATTTGCCGTGTTTATTTCATTGTACTCTCGACTGATTAGTCATTTCCCAATATGAGCGCAGTGCAGTGCTAGGTAATGATTTGGACTCTTCATGTTCCAACAGCTGCGTGTCACTGTGCTGTTATGTGGCAGGTATGTTTATTTACCATATCTGTCTTTATTTAAAAAAAATATCTTTACTTTTATTTATTTGTAAACACATTTTGACTAATATAAATTTAAAATCCTTATCTTACCTAAAAACGGCACGATTTATTTATAAAATACAATGTCGCTAGATGTTTGCCAATAACACCATCATGCGTCAGCCTAGTACCTACAGACCTACACACTACACGGTTCAGACAGGGTCGATTTACACCTAGTAAAACTATAGACTAGCATACAAACTACCTAGATTATGTCATCTTATAGTTCGAACTACCAAGCAAATTTAATCTTGTGATGAAATTGTGGGACTACATTATTTCATACAATAGCTTTTGTTTATAATCGTACAATATGACAGTGCTGCTAATCATCGACGACTATAAATAGTTGTACAGAAGATACCAAACCAACACTCAAATGTCATGTGGTGAAATTGTAGTACTAAGGTGCATTTATACAATTGTGTGTGGATTGTCCACCAATAATACAATGGCTTCCATTTCACATTGGACAAAACGATAATAGCGCCTATCATGAACGCTTTTATGTTAGTCTTTAAGAAGACCTAAGTGACCCACATTTGAACATACACAGAATACAAACGAGTTGCCAAAACAACGCCACAGTATATAAAACAGTAGGTGCATTACTTAACTACAGATTAATACGTAGTTTCTATGCGTGGGCCACAGAATGGGTGATAGTTAGTTTTGCTGAAAAGTAGTTTGACAGGTATTGTGGTAGGTAATATGCCAAGGTCTGTCTTACTATGTAGTAAGTGTAGTAACATACCGTTCGTGGACACAGGTTAAGCCATAGTTACTGGTGTAAATACAAAAGTAACTTTAAGCATGGTATCAGAAGCCCACCATTTTGTTCCCACCGCTGGGAATCATGCATCGTCGCTTAACATCAGGTGAGATGAGGGCCAATTACAAACCTAATATTGATTAAAAAAATAACGTGTTGTTGCCAGTAGGGACCAAATGAGGCCAATTGCTTTGGTAGTCAATACACAGAAGTTGAGTACACAGAGAATAATGAATAATGTTTTAGGCAAGTATCAAGTTTTTTTTTTAATTTTTAAAGGTTTAGACTAAACCGTAATCTCACCTGATTTTAAACAATATTGCGGTCCATACAATGGAGCTTGCTTACCTAGAAGAACACTTGTTGCGGACACAGACCAAGAAAAAAAGGAACGGTAAGAAAGCGGGTGAAACCGTGGGATACTGCTAGTAAGGAACATTGTGAAAGCACTAAGCGCAGATCTTCACGTAGCAACTAAAGGTCTATTATTCACGTCCCGTCACAAAGGACATTCACTACAGACCATCAGTTTGATGTATGGCTCGTTCTAGTTCAAACAAGCGACACGGCTACCGGGCCCGTTACCACTCTGATTGTCGGCTTCAATGGATCATTAAGGACAGTTCACCGTTAATCCGCGGTTAAAAATTTTGTGTAGGCGGCCTTTCTATTTTTATTTGTAAAAATATGTGATTGATAGAATATGAGTCATTTATTTACAAGGATTGGAGTTACGGCTGGTCTAGTCGAGAGAACGGCGAATGCCGATTCTAGTTTTGATTCGGAGCTCTTGGTTCGAATCCTACGCACAACACTGTCTTTTCTAAGCTATGTGCGTAATGCCGTAAATTTTAAACGGTGAAAGAAAACATCGTGAGGAAACCACGAATAGGTTTGACCACAGACTAACATTTAACAATAGAGTATTTAACAAGCTTTGTTTAGTTTGGGGTCAGATGGTGTTGTGTGTGAATTGTCCACCAATATTTATTTATTTATTTGGGATGCGTGTGTGCATGCTACATTTTTTAAAGTGAAAACGTCTTTTGGAGCGCCATAAACAGATGTTTCGTGGGCTGTGAATATAATTCTAGCGTCACGCTCGGGAATGATAAGTAATCTTTGGGTAAACTCGGGACCATGGCCAGTGGCCATCTAGAAATAAGTCAGCATTTTGTCATTTAGAAGCATTCAACGGTCATCCTTCAGCATTAATTTCTAGATGGCCATGGTCATGGCCACGTCCCCCGGTTTCACCCGCGTAGTTTCCAAAGTAAGCTATCAAATTCTGAGTTATAAGTTTTCACTTCTATCGACAGTTTCTATACTGCCAATTTTTTTTTAATTTTTGTACCTATTTCAATGTCACATTTGAAAAACTACTATCATTCTGCGCTCTTTCTCTACATAAACTATAAGTATGCAACATTCATACCTCTCCGTCCGTGCGTTTAAAAAGGGTACAAAGTGTTTGGTTCTCGTATTAATAAATAGATATAGTATAACACAGAGCATTGGTTTTATTGCCGCATCGTCTCAAAATATACAAAACAGCGGAGGTTGAGATTTGTGGCCGTACATCACACCGGGCGCGCCGGCCGCCTGTGAGACCGAAGGCGGCGCTACCAGTCACTTCTCCCACAATATAATAACCGTAAGATTGTAAGACACCATTATATTATTTATTTTGTTTTATTATAAGTAACTTTTGTATGTTTTTTTAAATTAAGTGCAACATAGAGTTAATCTATCTATATTACAATCTTACTAGCGAGGTTGTAAGTTACCGAAATATTGTGAACACACAAATATGTATAACAAGTATGTATTTACAACTATATATTAATATATATGATTATATCAGCTATCTGGCCGCCATATTACAAGCTTTGCTTAGTTTGGGCACAGATCAGAAAATAGTTACTTCGGTTTGGGGTCAGATAGTGCTGTGTGTGAATTGTCCACCAATAAAAAAAAAACACCTACCTACTGTTTACAATTTGACGAATTTATTTTTCGGTGTTACTATACCGAAAGATTAAAATTCATCTTTTTTGAAGTGGAACTTTTATTACATAACCTCAAACATTTTCGTCCATGCATGTCGCGTGACGGTCGCCGCGGAGTAGGGGGGAAAGTGATAGGCGCTCGACAGAGCAGCCGAAGCCAATATGGCGGCGTATCTCGTTCTGTTACTTAAATTACTTAACTTATTTAGATCAAATATTTATCCAACAATTTTCAGTTAATGTCCACAATGCGAAAAAAGTTTAACTTTTACCGTAGTTTCATAAAATCACACAAACATTTTTTTATAGATATATAGTGATGAGACGAGCAGGACCTGTACCTGATGGTAAGCAACATGCCTGCTCACGACAGCACAGTGACACGCAGCTAATGGAACATATAGACTTCAACAATCATATCCTAGCGCTGCATGCGCTAATCATCCAAATATATAATGAGATGTCTTATCTCTATGCACTGTAACTTCAGTGGAAACCTTGCCTTTCAAACCGCAATACCTGTTTGCACATTACTGCTTGGCGGTAGAATAGCTGGCAAAAAAGGGTCTGGGGAAAAGGACTAATGAGTTCACAAAAGTTTAAAAACACGAGAAGACTTGTGTCAACTTTTTCCATTCATTAACTTGCTGTGTTTAACAAATTAAAATGCTGTGTGCAACTGTATCGAAATATCGGGGACTTGCTTCACCACATAACCACGATAAATAGCAATATTTTTTTTTTAACTCGTATGACCAAACAAGATACGTATCAAAATACCTAAAATATGTTACAAGAATAAAATTAAAAATTTTGATTAACCCCCGACTACCTTGGATTTGTTATCTGTACAACATTCTACTAGTCAAGCCCTTTCATTTGATACCCATATTAAGGGAGTTGTGAAAAAAGAAATGTATTTCGCTATTTTGTGGTAGCGGCCATCTTGGATTTGAAATTTGTCATTGTGCAAAGTATTCTACTAGTCAAGCCCTTTCGTTTAATACCCATATTGAGGCGGTAGTGAAAAAAAATTATCAATTCGTCATTTTGTGGTGGCGGCCATTTTGAAGTTGAATTTTGTTATAGTGCAAAGTATTCTACTAGTCAAGCCCTTTCATTTGATACCCATATTGAGGTAGGTTGTGAAGAAATATTTTGTCCGCCATTTTGTGGAGGCGGCCATCTTGAATCGATATTAACCAAACATAGCTAAGAAAATTCGCACGGATATTAACCTTCAAATAAAAAAACCGCATTGAAATCGGACCATCCATTTGAGCTTTACGGTGCCACAGACAGACACACACAGACAGACAGACATCGACGTCAAACTTATAACACCCCTTTTTTTGGTCGGGGGTTAAAAAAGGATTAAAAGTAAATAAAATTGTCATCATACCGATGCATGCTAATTAAAGGTAGATAATTAATTCAAATTAATTTTAAAATTATCATTTAGCATGCGAACATTTTAATTGCGGTTTCACACAATGGTAATATAATTTCTTCATTTCCTTGAATTCACAGTATTTATTTTTTATTATGTTTCCAAAGGCACCAAAGAGTTTACATATACTACGTATAGAGTTGGCACAAACGCTTTACACCGAAAGCACGCGTAGCATCTTTCTAGCCTTGTCGCTCTTCTGTGTCATACTTTTGTCGCCGCACATCACTCTGTTGCCATAGAAACTATGCACGTAATCTGTTTAAATTTGACACAGAGGAACCGTGCGGAAAATCTAACTCGATCCAAAAGTCCATAACAACATCTTGCTGAAACTCAAGTCGTTGGCGTAATTCTGCTCACCAATCATATCACACTTACATAGCACAACTGGATAGAAGTCAAAAATTAATAGACGATGAATCAGATGACATATACATAATATGATACAACCAATTAAAAGCTAAAAATTAAAAAAGATTTTATCAGCTGACTATTATTATCATTGTATAAATTCAAAATATACGGTTCGTCGATCCGACTCGAGTTTCGGCCGCGTGTGCCACATGTGCCAAACAGGCAGCCGTCGCGCGCGTGCACTCTCCTTGAAAAAGGCCGCCGGACGCGGCCGAAACTCGAGTCGGATTGACCGACCGTATATACGTGAGTGTCCCGTTATATAATTAAATAATAGAAACTGTGTTGCCTGACATATTTCATGCCTCCAGAAGAAGAAGCCAGTTTGCCAGTCAACTATTAAAATGTTTTTTATCACCTTATCTTACCTGCAAACAGCAATAAAGATGTTTGTACTTGTATTTCCGTGTATTCCATGAGATTGCCACGACCGCATGGGGCACGCTCTGGTGCAACTTCACCCTAGAGATCGGTTGACGACGAAGTATTTTTTTTAATTTTGACGAATTTACACTTGATCGCCATCCCGCCTGATTTTAAGCTGTCTACCGTACAAGAAGAAACTTTAATGCGTACCAGACTTCAAAGTCTTAAACATCGCCGCAAAATTGCTAGCTTATAGTTTTTATCGGATATACTTCGGAGAGTGTGCTACTGATCTGCATGATATAATACCACCTCGCTTTTTCCTCTATCGGAATTCTCGTATCTCGAAAAAGCGACATCGTTTCATGGTTGATGTTTCAAAAACACGAAGGAAGAGATTTGACTCCACGTTTGTGATAAGAACGTCTAGATTGTGGAATGCGTTGCCTCAGTGGGTTTCCCCAATAGTTATAATCTTGGTGTCTTCAAATCAAGAGTGAATCGGTTTCTTCTAGGTAAGCACGCTTCAGCGTAGATCACATCGTTAATGGTCAAGGGCGAAGAACCTATAATAGTTAAATAAAAACTCCAAGATGGTATCTACTATGACGTTAGTTCCAATTTTGTCCACATGCACAGATAAGGCGGCGCCGTCGGTAACCGGCAGTCACATCTGTATGCGTCCCTTCGCCTCCCACGCGTTAACCTCCGGACTAAACGACTGTTTAACTATAACCAACTGCTATACGAGCGAGGAGCCGGGCCCGATATCACAGTTTCATACGTATTGTTTTATTTTAGTTTTCTTGTGGTTTTTAGTTTGATGGAGTTTAAAACTTAGTAATCTACATAAAATAAGTAAAAGTTCTTGTGTCGTTGTAACGAAAGAGTGCTCTTGTGGCCAAACTTCATCCCTCTTTTCAAACCCTTGAATCAATAAACGGACACCATATTGTTCACGCCATTTAAATGATACAGACAACATTTTAAAATTAAAAAACAAGTGAAATAAGTGGTTGGCTTAACATTTTTTTTTTAATAAGTGAGTGAGACGAGCAGGACATGTGCCTGATGGTAAGCAACATGTCTGTCACATAACAGCACAGTGACACGCAGCTATTGGAACATGAAGAGTCCAAATCATTACCTAGCACTGCACTGCGCTCATCACCCAGAGATCTAAGATGTTATATCTCTAAGCCCTGTAATTTCTCTGGAAACATTGCCCTTCAAACCGGAACACAGTAATGTTTTCACATTACTGTTTGGCGATAGAATCACAAGTAGTAGTAGTAATTAGTAGTAATAGTTGTTTATTTTATTGTAATAAAATGTTCGAGGATAACTGTCACTGATTCTTCTATAGGTATTTAAAAAAATGAATGTCTGTTGAATATTCTTTGTATATATTTTTTTAACTATAATAGGTTCGCACTTGACCACCATCTCGCCTGATGTTAAGCGATGATGAGATTTACGATGGAGCGTGTTTACCTAGAAAAAACCGATTCACTCTCGATTTGAAGACACTAAGATTGTAACCATCAGGGAAAACTCACTCAAGCAACGCATTCCACTACCTAGATGTTCTTTTCACAAACTTGAGTCAAATCTCTTCGTTCGCGTTTTTGTAACATCAACCATGAAACAATGTCGCCCTTTTGTGGAACGAGAAGTCCGATACAAGAAAGGGCAAGATGGTTATAGATCATGCAGATCAGTTGCACACTCTCCGAAGTGTATCCTATATAATTGTAAATTATTCATTTGATCAATGTGGTGGTGTTTAGCACAGTTGTTGTGCATGAGGCATAGAAGGATTCTGAGTTGGTACCAATTTTCGCGGGGCATAGCAACGCGAGCAGGGTAGGTAAACCTAGTTAGATATAAAAACAATCAAATGGTTCGTCTTGCGACATACATACTAAAAAATGTCGTGATGGCTTTGTGGCGACCACGTCCGGTCTACAATCACACGGTTGCAGGTTCGAAAGCGTCAACCAAACCCAAATAGAACTAATAGCAAATTTTATCCATGTGTATTTTTTTTTAAACAATAGAGAGACAAGACGAGTAGGAAACAAGGTAGACTGGAAGAAATCGCTCAGTCAGATGACATCTGCTCTACCACTCAAATCAGTCAGCCGACAAAGCCCCCCCTTGCTTTTGCTGGTACACCCCCCAATAATAAGTCAGCCGACATAGATTCACGCGTTTAGAAGCGAACTCGATACCGACGCAAGTCGGTGGGTGTCTCACCCCCCACTCCGCTAGGGCACCAAGAGGTGCCAAACACTATGTCTCCCCGGCACTAGCCGAGCCGTGGTCGAGCCGTCTGAGGCGCCCTCGTAGCTAGCAGCCGTAACGCGTCCCAGGTATCATCCCATGCTACAGTGCTAGCATACCAGTAGGTTTTATATAGGTTAGGTTCCTTTTGGGTCCTGCGCCCTCGGCGCTAACCCGAATAGTCAGATCGGTAGTAAAGGCGACTAGCGGCCAGCTGCCATAGGTTAATTCAAAAAAAAAAGGAAGAAATCGCTTTAAGCGAGTTGAGCACAACTGGCGGCCACCAGTTGTTTTCCTAAATTGTATGCATATTTTTGTATACGGAGTGTACAACAAAACAAAATCATTTATTTAAAAGTGTGGCACTTCCCCAGCAAACACTGCACAGAGTCCTACCCCTATAAAACTTTGTAAGTAAAACTGTTCTAAATAAACACCAACTCTCGTAAAACCAATTTTTATTACGAAAATAAACCGCTCGTGGAATTAAACTCAAAAACCACAAAATATCGTCAATAACTCGAAGTGCGCTGTTTACTCCGCGTTCCGACCGCAGCTTGCGTACGGATCCTATTTATTACAAGTATGTACGCAGCCAACGAGCAAACATACGGCTTAATAGTAAGCAAGCCACAAAATTGGAAATTCTAAGATGTAGTTCGGTTTCAACAGCAATGAATCCGGGCCACTAAGTATTTTAGTGAAGTATTTGTGAACCATGAGACGATGTCGCCTTCTGAAGCTACCAGCAGCCAATAACTTTGTGGCAATGGTCAAGATTTTGAAGTCTTCCGCACAGGAGTGCCGTTGCCAATGACCTTTTGGCACGTCTCTCGATTGATTCCAGAGCCTCGAATTGATAGCTAGCTATATATATATATATTGATAGATAGCTTAGTAGGTAGCCGATCCATCCCAAAGGTGAGAACAGTACTCCATACAGGAGCGAATCCGTGCTTGGTAGGCTTAACATGAGCAACTATTCAGATAGATGTTGTTAGAAAGCTTTGCAAAGTCCGCCTGGGAAAGTACTACGGGTTATTCTATTGCCCCGTAGGAACTTAACTGTGATCTGGTTTGAAGGGCAATGTTTCCAGAGAAATTACAGGGCTTAGAGATATAACATCTTAGATCTCTGGGTAACTAGCGCAGTGCAGTGCTAGGTAATGATTCGGACTCTTCATGTTCCAATAGCTGCGTGTCACTGTGCTGTTATGTGGCAGTCATGTTGTTTACCATCACAAGGTGTCGTCACTCTTTAAATAAAAAATATCCTTTGGGATCAGTAGAGGATTTCCGTGTACCCTTATCTATCCATAGATGGATAATAAATACTATTGAAGTTTGTAAATACTGTTTATAATGTTCAAATTACCGCTTTTTACTAAGTTCAAATGAGAGTATGTACGATACCTATATCAAAAACTATTTAATTTTTTTGTCTTTCTGTCTGTCGATTTGTTCTAGCTAGTCTCCAAAACGGCTATAGCGATTACGTGGCTTTCACTACTAGATAGATAGCTGGTCTTCTAAGGTATGCCTTACTATTATTCTTACTTCAGGATAATAATCAGAGTTCTGTTAGATTCATATAATAATAAGAGAGTGTAATAATAACAGAATTCCGTGAAAAAAAGACCATTAAACGCGAGTGAAACCGCGGGCACAGCCAGTACAATGATAAAGCAATGCGGAAACTCACCTACAGCCTGACCCACTGGAATCTAAATTAATACCTAATCGATCGAACAAGTTCTGAGCTGGTCTAGAACTGTTACCACACAGAGTCTGGAGTCGGTTTACGAAACGAATCTATAAAATTAGATATTTATTTTGAAACTAATTGAGCAGTAAATTTTACGATATTTAGTAATGATAATTAGCAAGTTGAAGTGGCAATGGGCAGGCCATATAGCTCGCAGAACCGATAACCGCTGGGGAGTAAAGGTTCTCGAATGGCGACCACGAACCGGCAGACGCAGCGTAGGACGGCCCCCCACACGATGGACCGATGATATTGTCTCGGTCGCGGGAAGTCGGTGGATAGAGGCGGCACAAGACCGGTCATTGTGGAAATCATTGGGGGAGGCCTATGTCCAGCAGTGGACGTCTGCAGGCTGCAGATGAGATGAGATGAGTAATGATAAGTATGTATTTAAAACTATATAAGTATTATATTACCTAGCTGGCTGCCATCTTACAAGCTTTGCTTAGTTTGGGGTCAGATGGTGTTGAGTGTGTAATGTCCACCAATATATTTATATCCACCACCACGTAGAAAGTCCTACCAAAATGTCTTTTTGAGAATCCTAATTTTTTTTAGTACATTTATGCCATGTTGTGTTTGAATAGATCTGGATAAAATTTCTTACATAGATAATAGCCTGAAATAACAAAAGACTATTAAGTACATCATATTGCTATTGTAAGTAATTGCCAAATTGTTTTGTTCAAAATAAAGCTTTCTTTGCCAAAACCCTGAAAGCCATATTTCGAGGAAAAGTCTTGTGTTGACTCAGAAGAATTAGAGGTCAAATTCTCAGAATATCGAGCAATTTATTAATCAGTCCTCTATGATTCAGATATATTTAGTAATAATGAAAGTGGTGAATGGAAAAAGAAATACCATCGTATGACATCAATAGTCATGGAATTTAAGCATGTTCTTAGTATTATTATTTCAGCATGAGCAGAAGCGGTCCACTTTTTTCTACAGTTAGTTCCCACTGCTGGGATTGTCTCACTATTTTGACTTATCATAACATAACTTCACAAAAAGAATCTCGTCGACTGTGCAAATACGAATACTGAAGTTCTTTGGGCACATAATCCGAAATGAAGCCTCAATGGAGCGTCTCGTGGTGCAGGCAGAATGGAGGGAAAGAGACCCCGCGGTCGCTCTCCAACCAGGTGGACAGACCTCATCAAATCCCTCACTCAATCCACCATGACCGACTGCTCCCACAATGCCTCCAGTAAAACCGAATGGAGACGCATAGCAAGAGCCGTCATACAAAAGTACCCATAACTACGACCATTCTGCCAAGAGTGCCCGACTGAGAAGAACTTCACGTATTAATGGAACCGATAAGCTTTACTTTTGTTAAAACCTGATTTGTCGATAAAATTTATCATATATTTTACCATTATAGGCTCCGACACGGATAGACAAACACATTTTATATGGAAGAAACATGAAGCTGAGGATTATACTAAGTAGACTCTACTCAGTACAACCCTCAGCCTCTCGCTGGTTCTCTATTCAGTAGGAGAGGACTATGTTCAGCTGTGGACTAAGATGCACAGCCAAATAGAAGCACGAACCGACATTCAACTTGTTGCATACTACTTTTTAACTACAAATATAAGTAAATTAAACTACAAATTAAAAACTCTTTGATATTGCTACTTTATTTTTACGCGACTAAAAGAAGGGTAATTTTTTCGCGCGTATCTTGTTTGTTTGTAAATTTCTTTATTCCCACGTATCTTCTAAACGGCTGGATGGATTTAGACAATTGAGGTATCATTAAATTTGTCTCAATCACCCGAATGTCTTTAGATTATATTTGTGGTGGTAGGACTCCTAGCAGAGTCCGCCTGGGGAAGTACCACAGTACTTCCCCAGGTGGCAGAGGCAGTGGCAGAGGCACTGGCAGAGGTGTGCCTCTGCCAGTTATTCTACCGCCAAACAGTAATGTGAAAACATTACTGTGTTCCGGTTTGAAGGGTAATGTTTCCAGAGAAATTACAGGGCTTAGAGATATAACATCTTAGATCTCTGGGTGATGAGCGCAGTGCAGTGCTAGGTAATGATTTGGACTCTTCATACTCCCATAGCTGCGTGTCATTGTTATGTGGCAGGCATGTTGCTTACCATCAGGGACATGTACTGCTCGTCTCGTCACTTTTTTATTTAAAAAAAAAGATAGTATTTAGTAATACATGATGATTTCTTATCTGTTTATATATTGCAGAGGGGTTTTTTAAATTTAAAATTATTGTTTTTTTAAGATTTTGTATATTTAGTTGTTTCCTTTATTATGTCCAATAAAGATTTAATCTATCTATGTACCTTTTGACGTCGAAGGCTACGTGTCCAGTAAGACCGCAATCTCCAGTATGTGGTGTATTGTCGCTGCAATTAGCGAACTTCGAAGGGCAACAGCCGAAAACAATACACAAGGTCTCTCAGAAATGATATTTTATACCATTACTTTTTCATCAAGCAGTAATTTGCATTCATCGCTGTGTTCTAGTTCGAAGAGCAATGTTTCCAGAAAAATACAGGCATTCGAGATAAATCATCTCTCTGTGGGTCACGAGCGCAGAGCAGTGCTAGTAAATTATTTGGACTCTTCATGTTCCAGTAACTGCGTGACACTGTGCTGTTTTAGGCAGGCGTGTTGCTTACCATCAGGCATATGTCCTGCTCGTCCCGGTAGTCTAGACTGCATTATTAATGTCCGTCCGTATAACAAATATTTTAATGTCCGTCTAAGCAAGCGAAGCAGTAATGTGCAAACATTTTTGTACGCAAATTACTGAGTGTAAAAACCAAAGAGTTTACATAGTTTACATATACATTACATACTTACTACGCAGGTAGAACAAACGCTTTACACCGAATGCACGGGTCTGATCGCTCTTGTGGAAGTGTCTAACTTTGGTCGCGGCACATCACTATGTCGCCATAGCTAACATACACCTCATCTGCTTACGATTGGTACAAAGGAACCGTACGGAAAATCCTAATCTATTTACTTATTCTTTATCTCAGGTAAAAACCGTAATCTATTTTGAATCACTAATGGTATATTCCTGAATACAAGTAGAAACGGAAAAATTATTTTTGTCCAAGAAAATGTGAATATTTTTGGCAAAGGAAATTTGGGTAGGCATGTTCCTGATTATTTTTAACGCGCGAGTTAACGTCGAACTTTATCGTAAATTATTGTTGATAAATATTATTCGTGTTATTTTTGGAGTAAAGAAACCAGTATTTCGTCGATATTGTACTGCCACAGAAAACTTTACTAAACTTTACATTAATCAGTGTTTTAACAATAGTCAATGTATGACGTATTAAAATAAAACTACTTACTAGATATCATTCAAACCAATTTTCGTTGATAGTTTACATGGTAATGTACATCATACACTTTTTTTTATCATTCTCTTATTTTAGAAGTTACAGGAAGGGAGGGACACTATTTACCACTTTGGAAGAGTCCCTCGCGCAAACTATTCAGTTTAGAAAAAAATATGATAGAAACCTCAATATCATTCTTGATGACCTATCTAATAGCTTAAGTATACACACGTTTGGTTTTGATAAAAAAATGTTGTGAGTTTCAGTTCTATGTATGGGACACCCCAATAAATATATTTTTTTGTTTTTTTTTTTTTGTATAAAAATCTTAATGTGGTGCACATATTACATCTACTTACCAAGTTTCAATAGTATAGTTTTTAAAGTTTCGGAGAAAAGTGGCTGTGACATACGGACGGACAGACAGACATGACGAATCTATAAGGGTCCCGTATTTTGCCATTTGGCTACGAAACCCTAACAAATATGTAGAACCGCTATCACTCAGGGAGGCTTAAAATTAGTGTTCACAAACTTTTACAAATATAGCACCACGTTACCGGTTACCCGCATATCTCGCGAGTTTACCCGCTTAATTCTCGTTCCCGTTGTTTCTACGGGATAAAAAGTAGCCTTTGTTTTCTTCCAAACTATAATCTAACTGTGTTCTAAACGTCAGCCAGATCCGTCAAGACGTTCCACGTGATTGAGCAACAAACATCGAAACTTTGATATTTTTAATATTAATAGGATAAATAATAGGACAATAGGATTAGCAACATTGCGCAGATTGACCTGTGCAGTTTCCATTACAGTAATTTTAAAGTTGCCTATGTGTTTTTACGGACTATAAGCTAACTATGTTCTAAATTTGAAGCGATTTATTCACGACGTGATTGAACAACAAAACACAGACTATCATTTTGCAGCATAACCACATAACAACCCTCAGTA
This sequence comes from Ectropis grisescens, assembly GCA_017562165.1. Classification (NCBI taxonomy): domain Eukaryota; kingdom Metazoa; phylum Arthropoda; class Insecta; order Lepidoptera; family Geometridae; genus Ectropis; species Ectropis grisescens. The sequence continues at coordinate 831,748 of CM029797.1, read as the reverse complement.
TCATCCACCATTCCTGCGTAGCCCTACAGCTTGTACGTACCGAAATTATGCTAAACGCCACGCCTCACAAAAACACGCTAACATGTGGGAATAAAGACACGCATATAAGGAACTGTGGGCATTTATTTAATGACTTGTCGCTGGTTCTACGAGCGTTTTAAAAACGCTGAAGCGTGTTTGTAGTGACTAGCGTCCGTCAGGACTCTGTGTAGTTTGAACTATCATCTAACCCACATATTGGGCAAGGGTGCCTGTGCTTTGTGCACTAGCTTAAAATTTAGAAAGTATATTCTTTAGTTTAGGAAGTATATTATTCCCTAAGAAACTAACTGTTGTGCACCACTATTAAAAGTTGAGAGGCGCCGTATAACTAAAAAATATTATCGTGCCTTTGTCTAGCATAAGCAACCTACTTAATGATCTTAATACGAGTCCTACTTTACGAAGCCTTTTCTTGCAATAAAAGAGTCATGGTCAATGTCAATTTAAGTACAAAATAATTGATAGTTTTTTTATTTTTTAATAAATTAGTCATACAAGCCTTCGACCCGAAAGTGGGGTTGGCGCCTAAAGATCGCCGTCGTAAAAGATAAATACAAGCAGTTATAACACAAGACTTGAAGTAATACATGTAATGTGACGTTCATACATTCTATACATGCAGCCAGGGCTGCCACAACTACTATATTATCATTATATCCCTGTTAATATATTATAAACCCATGCTTCACAGACTACAATTGAATCATGTTTTAAATTTCAACCCGACCTATTTAGCCGTTCTGGCGTGGATGATGTCACTATACTGAGACGTTTATAGAGTGAAATTAAATCTGTGACAGATTGATTAAAAATGTCAAAAAAGGTCCATTTCAAATATAAATATTTCGATATATTTACTTTCGTAACATTTTTTTTACTTACGTAACAAGCACACGTTATACATCTAAACATGATTTCTAAATAGGGACGTCCAAAATGTTTAGACGTGGATTACGCTGCCTGAGTGGGGTTTTCGCGATAGTTATCATCTTGGTTGAGACCGGGTTTCAAGTTGGGAATTAATCAATTTTTTTTTACGGTAAGCAGTGTCAGCAAGTTGAGGAACTCGTGTCAGGATGGAACCGAAAGGCCGGACACGGGAAAATGCAAATCTACTAAATAATAATGTAAATGCAAAACAAAAACCGATTTCAGTTAAAAATTAAAATCAGACAATCGACTTAATGTCATAAGAAGCTATCAATCTAAGCTATTTTGTGGTTAATCTAAACTTCGGCTTTTTCGTGTCGAGGGTCGTGGGTTCGATCCCCACCCAGTGCAAATATTTGTGTGATGAATTCAAATGTTTGCACTGCGTCTGGGTGTTTCTATCTATAATAAGTATGTATTTAAAACTATATAAGTATTATATCAGCTATCTGGCTGCCATCACACAAGCTTTGCTTAGTTTGGGGTCAGATAGTGTTGTGTATGAATTGTCCATCAATATTTATATTTATTTCGATAAAATGTATATGGGACCACTTCTGCACTATGATGATTATGATCTATCAAACAAAAAATAATCATCACAACTTAAAAAAATTATACTTATTCATTTAGAATTGAAGGAGAGTAACATCCATACAAAAGTGGTCAAGTGCGAGTTGGACTCGCCCATGAAGGCTTCCGTAGCAGTAAGTAACATAATATAAAAGTTCTTGAAGTTCGTTGTTACTTTAATCAGTGTTTTAACAATAGTGATGACGTAGTGAGTGTAATGACGTACTCGTATTAAAATAAAACTACTTACTAGATCTCATTCAAACCAATTTTCGTTGAAAGTTTACATGACAATGTACATCATACATTTTTTTTTTAGTTTTGTTATTCTCTTATTTTAGAAGTTACAGGGGGGGGGGGCACATTTTACCACTTTGGAAGAGTATCTCGCGCAAACTATTCAGTTTAGAAAAAAAAAATGTTATAAATCTCAATATCATTTTTGAAGTCCTATCCATAGATAATCTACACGTATGCTTTTGATGGAAAAAAAATGTGTGAGTTTCAGTTATAAGTATGGGACACCTACAAAATTGTTTGATGTTTTTGATTTTTGTATAAAAATCTTAATGCGGTTCACAGAATACATCTACTTACCAAGTTTCAATAGTATAGTTTTTATAGTTTCGGAGATAAGTGGCTGTGACATACGGACGGACAGACAGACAGACATGACGAATCTATAAGGGTCCCGTATTTTGCCATTTGGCTACGGAACCCTAAAAACATACAATCGAATTGAAAACTTCCTCCTCAAAAGTGAAGTCATTTAAAAAAACATAAACGCCACCTGGGGCATAATTAAGACCTATTTATTGACAAGTATTTTTATTCAATTGATATTTTGTTAATTTTTCTGCATACCTCTGAAAAACCATTTTTGACAACCCTGCATGTAATGTAGGTACATCAGAATGTCGTCTGAAGGAAAATGTCGTGAGAAACTGTCTTGCTTGAGGAACTCGTGTCATTGTTCCGAGCATTGGTTCAGCTGAGTAATACCTAATTGAGTACATAAATGAAAATTTTGACATTGTTCAGGCTTAAGTGATTTTCATGAAGATTTTTCAAGCGTAGAATGTTGTGGGGTTAAACATCGTGTCATAGGATATTGATCCCAGAAGCTTGCAATGGAAGGTTAAAAATTGAATCACCGGGTATTGATCTCTGTACTTTTTATGTTATGCACAATGGTTTAAGATGTGTTATGGATTTTGAAAATTATTGTTTGAAGTTCAATAAATCTTGTGCCGTCCGTCGCCCCACATAGAGATAGGCCTTCGAGGTGACCCCCTGCTTATTTCCGGCGCGTCGCTAGAGTCAAATACTAACGCCCCCGCGAGTTGGGTCCGCAAGGACAATGGCACGTGGGTCGGGGTCGTAGACGGAAGTGCGTAAAGTGACCCCGCGACCCTAACCCCTGGCCATGCAGGAGAAATCTGTGGGGGTTCTAGTCGGTAGGGGCACCATGTCGTCTCCCATGGTGTCGAGTACGACATACCCACCATGTCCCTGCATGGTGGGGATACGTAAATGTACTTCCTCTACATAAAAAAGGGGTAAATCTTGTTCGTTCGCGTCATCGACTTATGTTATAACAGCATGTCTTTAGTAGACGTAGGTCAAATTTATAAGGTTGATTTTTTATAAGAAATTGGAAGAGTATTGAACTTAAGTCACTATACATCCATAGCTGTAGTAAACATTGATACTATGAATATTTTAATTTCAATTTTTGGATGTTTCGTGCTTAATCACGTCGTAACGTATGAACGGAACGGGCTTAACATTGTAACATAGATTATAGTCTGGTAAAAAATATGTGATACTTTTTATCCCGCGAAAATAACGGGAACGGAAGCTATGTGCGTAAAACAGGTGCGTTGCTATTACTAGTTAAATCCAAACTTGAGAATTAAAATAAAATCTTGTTTATATTAATGTGTACCACACCACAGACCAATATGGTTCGTGATGAACCATATTCGACCGTCTGTCACCACTAATTCTCAATAGGAGCTCTATACCATATCCCCGTCAAGCGAAGTTTCCGGCCTCCGCGTGTGGTTCCGGCCTGCGGACGCAGATGGCGCCACCGTCGGCGCTCGCATCGCTGCCTCGTACTGGGAACTTTGTCCCTCACGCGACAGCTGTCATAACATGTTACTATATTTCTAGGTAGAGGATTAGTATAACTTTGTTGGTAACTAACTGACCGAAATTACGTTTTACCTAAGCTATTGCATAGCTTTTATCGCGGGCCTGGGGACCGAATTTTAGTGATCGTGCATCTCTTTCTTATGTTCACAAGAAAGAGGGATGGAAGACCGTAACGCCGTCCTCCCCACTCGGTCATTCGACTTTGAATCTTATTTGTTTTAGCTTTACAGACTAAATGTTCTTAGCAGTGTTGCCAACTTAACGGATTTCCCGTGATATTTTTTATGGTAAACTAATGTCACTCTTCAAAATAAAAGCAATTCCGAAAAATTGTTAACATCCCTATTGCTTATGTTGATAAAAATACATGCAACATGCAATAGCTGTACCGCGGCAGTCCCCGAGTGCCACACTTCTTTTTTTTTGTAGAGTTTCCTGAATATTCTATGTTGAATATTTATCAGGCTTTTGAAATCGAAAGCGAATCGAGTTCTTATACGTAAACGCGCTTCATCAAATGGTCTCTAATCGTAAGGTGAGATGGCGGTCAAACGCAAGCCTGTTAATGATCTGTCAGTTTAGCCCCTCAGCCGTCATTGAGCAGCAAACATCCAAACTTTCGAATTTATGGTATTAGTAGAAATAATTATCCATAGAAACATACAGACATTGGAAAAAAAAACATATTCACCACACAAATTAACGTATTTAGGGTAACACATTCTTTTCAATAAAACAATGATAGGTTGCTTGGTTTGTGTCTAAATCCAATAAGTACTTAACTCAGACACTCGACTAAATATCATACGAAGCTATGACTACGTCGACGCAAAATTAAATATATAATATATAGATTATATTATATATTTAATTTTGGGTTTTTGTTCATATTTCAAAAATCGCCACACCGATTTCGTTAAAATGAAAATCATTTTGTGGTGGCAAGAATACCTCGTGAGATATTTTCTACCAAACGAAAAAAGCATAAAAAATCGATCAATAATAAAATTAGCCGAGCTATTGTGTAATATAAATACAACAAAACATGCAACCGAATTGAAAATTTCGTCCTTTTTAAAGTTTCCTCCATAATTATTTGAATAGGTGAAAACCATAGACTCCCCAACTTCTACAGAGCTTCGCAGTCCGGTGCGCACCGGCGCGGCGTAAGGGTCAACTCACACCAAACGAACAGCGACGCACATAACAGCGGCATGCAGTAACATTGTAATGAAAATTAAAACCTTATAGCCATTTAATTAAGTTCCTGGATAACTGACTTTCGCTTGGATAAAACACAGCTCAAACGGCGTTTTCAAAAAATTCTTCTTGTTCTTTACATCGATAATGTTATTTTGTTTTTAAACCTAACTTACATTATCTATGTTTTCTATACCTTTATCTAATTTGTATCTATAGCTAGGTTTCTAAAAATGAAATCTAGCTATATTGATTTATCGCTGCGATACCCTCTGCACACTACATTTCATGAAAATCGTAGGAACCATTGAATTATAACGCGTAGAAACCAGGTCCGAGCAAGAAAAGTAAAAATCATGCTGAGCCATATTGGCTTACCTCGTTCGAAACTACCATCAAATCAAGGTTAAACGCTAGTGCATGCGTTTCCGACAATTAAAAACATTACGATGGTTTGTGTGGTCCTCCACTGTACATATTCCACGACATTAAAGTTTTGCTTGCGGACTTCAGCACACACTGCTTACACCGACATCAATCTGCGCTTTACCTCACTTAAGCGTTTGTTTGAAGATTATAGATCTAGGCGTAATCTATGTCTAGAACTGTTTCCAGAAATCGGAATGTAGATATAATGAACTGCTTATAAAAGCGAATAAAGAAATTTTGCTGGCGTTTTTTTTTGAATAGTGAATGAATGAAGGAAGCGTCGATAAGGAGATCTCTTCTGATTATAAGAACAATGCTCGCTTAAATACATTATAATACTCATATATACAGGTAACTTACGTGTGCTATATTCGTTACAGTACGACTTCAGTTTCAGCCGCATCCAGCGACCTTTTTCAAGGATGGTGTACGCACGTGGTCGTCACTCATTTAGCTCTGCGGGCCAGCCATGCAGCATTTAACAAGTAAATCACATTCGCTTTTATATGGAGCACTGTTCGCACCTTTGAGTAGGTCTGGTAAGGAGGCTTTAGAATCAATCAGGAGACTTACTAAAAGGTCGTTAACCGCATCGTCGCTTAACTTCAGGCGAGATGGCGGTCAAGTATAAATCTATAAAAGTAAAAAAAAGAAATCCACGTTAGTTTTCATACTTAGAGTTATTGTTATCATACATGATATTTGAAAAGCCGCGATTCAATTAAGCACTCCGACGATTTCTACGCAGCGGCAGAGTGCGATTCTCATACGGTACTATCTTACTGTTAATATAAAATCATATTGAGTATATATTTATTTTGTAAAAAGTAAGCTCAATTAACAATGTAATAAATTGACAAAGTTTAAATAAAGATATAAGCTACTAAATCACACAATTAAAAATAACATCATGAATTCATCAGTCACATAACCCACCCCTAACGGTACCTGGCACAAAGGTGCCCATTACACTGGCAGCATTACCACGCTGAATAGCTATGGACAATCTTTGTGCCAAGTATAAGCCGTAGCGGGAGTCACCGCCATTTTCCCTTATGCTAATATTATAAATAACAATATTTGGATGCTTTTTGCTCAATCACGCTGCAATTTATGAACGAATCAGATTGAAATTTGGGACACAGATAATGGTCTGGTAAAAAAATATAGGCTTTATATTCCGGAAAAATAAAGGAAACTACACGGGAAAAACCGCGGGACGCTGTATTATAACAATGAGTTTAGTTTGTAATCGCATTAAAAATGAAACTGCTCAGCGGAGTCGCAGCGCGTCTGCTCTTTTGGTGTGAGTTGAGCCTAACGTGACAGCCGTGCACGTGACAGCTGTCATGCGACTGTCACGCTAACGAGCGGGACAATTACCGCGCCGCCCGCTGCGTCTGTCAAAACCATACATCTGTATTCTTAACACTAATCATTTCTAGTTTCTTTTATTCATTTTATTAGATTAGGTACACGCATTCAACTGGTATATCGTATATCGATATAAGAAATACGGCTGGTAGCGGTTACAAATGTAAGATCGAGGATCGAGCTGTCTAACGTATGGGTGAGGGGTGGGAAGCCTATGTCTAGCAGTGAATACAGGCTGATGATGATGGTGAATCTATTGATTCACCAAATAACACTGATAATAATATTATATGATTAATAGGTGCACTGAATATGGAACACTACGGTTGAAAAAATACTAAATAAGCCAAAAACTTTATGTATTTCACCATTTTGTGTCGGCAGCCAGCTTGATGCGAATTTCATAGAACAACTAAACACACTTTCGACTGACTCCTTTCAAACTATGAATAACAATTAAAAATTCGCTTCAGCACCGTTCGAGAGCTGAGAGCTACGATGCCACAGACAGACAGATACACACACACACACATCAAGCTAATATAGCACCCGTCGTTGGAGGTTGAATACACAATACAATTGGTTACAAGAACAAAATTAAAAATGTTGACTAGCCCCCGACTACCTCAGATTTGTTATCTGTACAACATTCTACTAGTCAAGCCCTTTCATTTGATACCCATATTGAGGTAGTTGTAAAAAAAGAAATGTATTTCGCCATTTTGTAGTAGCGGCCATCTTGGATTTGAAGTTTGTCATAGTGCAAAGTATTCTACTAGTTAACCCCTTTCGTTTAATACCCATATTGTGGTAGTAGTGAAAAAAAATGATGTAATTCTCCATTTTGTGGTGGCGGCCATCTTGGATTTGAATTTTTTTTATAGTGTATAGTATTTTACTAGTCAAGCCCTTTCATTTGATACCCATATTGATGTATGTTGTGAAGAAATATTTTGTCCGCCATTTTGTGGAGGCGGCCATCTTCAATCAATATTAACCAAACATAGCTAAGAACATCTGCACGGATATTAACCTTCAAATAAAAAAAACTGCATCGAAATCGGTCCATTCGTTTGAGCTCTACGGTGCCACAGACAGACACACACACAGACAGACGGACAGACATGCAGACAGACAGACATCGACGTCAAACTTATAACACCCCTTTGGTCGGGGGTTAAAAATAATCTAAAATATTGAAACATCAATCTGTTTTTGTCAAACAAGACAGACGCAAACATAACATTCCAGAGCGTTCTTTTTAGATACGAAACTGGAAAAAAGTAATGTGCAAACATTATTGTGTTCTGGTTTGAAGGGTAATGTTACCAGAGAAATTACAGGGCTTAGATATATAACATCTTAGTTATCTGGATGACAAGCGCAGTGCAGTGCTAGGTAATAATGATTTGGACTCTTCACGTTCCAATAGCTGCGTGTCACTCTGTTGCTATGTGGCAGGCATGTTGCTTACCATCAGGCAAATGTCCTGCTCGTCTCATCACTCTATATTAAAAAAAGGGAAATAAAACCTACAGAATACTTCCCCTGTAATCATCCCGTGTGTAATCTTGAACGGAGCCCTACGTGTGCGAATCCGACTCACACTTGGCCGTGTTTTTTATCAGAATAACGCGTCCCATTTTTTTCATATAACCACATTGTCCCTTGACAGCATGCAAGATGGCGGTCCAGAGTAAACATAGCAGCGATAAAAAATAATAACAAGAACAAAATTAAAAATTTTGATTAACCCCCGACTACCTCGGATTTGTAATCTGTACAACATTCTGCTAGTCAAGCCCTTTCATTTGATACCCATATTAAAGGAGTTGTGAAAAAATAAATGTATTTCGCCATTTTGTGGTAGCGGCCATCTTGGATTTGAAATTTGTCATAGTGAAAAGTATTCTACTAGTCAAGCCCTTTCATTTGATACCCATATTGAGGTAGTAGTGAAAAAAATAATGTAATTCGCCATTTTGTGGTGGCGGCCATCTTGGATTTGAAATTTGTTATTATGTATTGTATTCTACTAGTCAAGCCCTTTCATTTGATACCCATATTGAGATAAGTTGTGAAGAAATATTTTGTCCGCCATTTTGTGGAGGCGGCCATCTTGAATCGATATTAACCAAACATAGCTAAGAACATCCGCACGGATATCAACCTTCGAATAAAAAAAACCGCATTGAAATCGGTCCATCCGTTTGAGCTCTACGGTGCCACAGACAGACACACACAGACAGACAGACAGACAGACAGACAGACAGACCGACAGACAGACAGACAGACAGACATCGACGTCAAACTTATAACACCCCTTTTTTTGGTCGGGGGTTAAAAAGAAGTAAAGCGACCTCAGCTAAACATAACATCGATATATTTGTCACGTTGTTGTTTGGTATCGAACGAGAGCTGTCAAAAAAATGTCATGGCGGAAATCGGCGGGAAACTCACGTAGGATTTACAGCGCCGCTTCTAACCTGACAACCAGTGGCGCCACTGTAGGAAAACTTGTGCAATTTAATTTTTCTGACGAACGAATCTAAATTGTATGTACTAGGCTATTGGAGTGAGGAATAATTTTATTATTACTACTATATCTGCCCGCGGTTTCACCCGCGTTTTAACCCGCGTTGGGTGTTTTATTCCTGGAAACGTAATTATGTTCCTCAACTAAAAATAATCTATTGTATGCCTTAGAACATCAGGTATCTGATAATGAAAGTCCCATTAAAATCGATTAAGCCATTTCGGAAATTACCCGGATCAAATAAATAGACCGACAAAAAAATTAGAAATAATTTTTTAAACATGGGTGCCATACAAAAAGCTGTTAATTTGATATCATTACGTCCCCTTGAAAGAGTGAATATTATAGTTCAAACAAATGTAGTTATTACACATTTTAAATAAATACACGGGTAACTCACGTTTAATATAGTCAGTTCAGTCTGACTCCAGTGCTAAACTAAACGAGCTGCCAACCCGCGCGCGCACTCTCCTTGAAAAAGATCGCCGGACGCGATCGAAACTTGAGTCGGACTGGACTGACTTTATCTAACGTGAGTTACCCGTGTATTTATTTAAAAAGAGTGAATGTTTGCTTGGATTTTGTTGCTCAGTTATGTTGGAACCCCTCAATGGATCGGGTTCAGGGTTCATTTCTAGAAATGCTGACACATTTCTAGATGGCCGTGGTTATGCCACGCCCTCCGGTTTCACCCGCGTAGTTTCCAAAGTGAGCTATCAAATTCCGTGTTATAAGTTTTCACTTCTATCGGTGACTGCCAATTTGTTTTAGTCCAATGTTAGATGGTGCTGTTTGAACAATTTCACAAGATAAGGAAATTCTTTACTTACTAAAGTACACTCGACCAAAATATATTAACTACGTCGTCCAGGTGTGAATCAGTTTCTTGTAGGTATGCTCGCTAGGATAAATTTCAAAAGCATTCCAAAACGTGACACTAGCATTCAATACCCCGCGAAAAATATGTCTGTGGTGCGCGAAAAGAAAGTTCCACTTCAATAGGCAGCCCAAGTATAATAAGTCTTTTAGCATCTTACTATCCTCGATTTGACTAGTGTATCTATGCATAATAAGTATGTATATATACTTATTATACACTAGTTGTACCCTGCCACGCTTCGCTGTGGCTCATTGTGATGTATAAATTAGATAAAAACAATCCTTGATGCGGATTATTTGGCATTCTAAAATTTTAGCTCGATCGGTGCCGAACTTTTTGAGTTTTTGAAGCGTACACAAACCAACATAACGTTTTTATATATAGAGATATAGTATTATATCAGCTATCTGGCTGCCATATTACAAGCTTTGCTTAGTTTGGGGTCAGATGGTGTTGTATGTGAATTGTCCACCAATATTTATTTATTTATTTACGGGCAAAACCTTGGACACAGGTTGTTTCAAATAGTTACAATTTTAGTTCATGTTTTCTACTACACGCGCAGTGGTGGTGCGGTTTCTGGCTGCAAAAACCGTGTGATTGGAGATCCATTGTGTGCATTGTTGTTTTTGTGTTGCCACTGAATAGAATAGCGTGTTTTAGCGGTTACTGACTATTGGCGCCCTGTGGGTGCTCCCGGCTTCTAGTGAAGTACCACACGTTAGCCAGCTGTTCTTCACCGAAGCTGGAATGCGCTAACAATTATATTTCATTATTATAGGTTTACACTATTATAGGTTTATAGGTGATGGCTTATGGAACTGAGACGTGGTCCTTAACTGTGGGCCTCATAACGAAGCTCAAAGTCACACAGCGAGCTATGGAGAGGGCTATGCTCGGAGTCTCTTTGCGCGACAGAATCCGTAATGAGGATATTCGCAAAAGAACGAAAGTGGCCGACATAGCTCAAAGAGTAAGCAAGCTGAAGTGGCAATGGGCAGGCCACATCGCTCGCAGAACTGACAACCGATGGGGAAGAAAGGTTCTCGAGTGGCGACCACGAACCGGAAGACGCCGTGTTGGACGGCCTCCCACTAGATGGACAGATGACCTCATAAAGGTCGCTGGAAACCGCTGGTTGCAGGTTGCGCAGTACCGTTCGTTGTGGAAATCTAGGGGGGAGGCCTATGTTCAGCAGTGGACGTCTTGCGGCTGATGATGATGATGAGGTTTACACTTGACCGTAATCTCGCCTGGTTTATTGAGTAAGGTATAATAATACTAAACATTAAAACATTAATGTAAATTTGTAAGTGTAATGAAAGTACGTACTGTAAGTACTTATTCATTATTTGGATAATTTGATGCTGTAATAATTTGATGTCTTTGCCTGCCTATATGCCTTTTTACAGCTGCACCTAAATGACAAGGCTCCTTTACAGCTGATTAGTTCTAATTTTTTAACCCCCGACCAAAAAAAGGGGTGTTATAATTTTGACATCGATGTCTGTCTGTCTGTGTGTGTGTCTGTCTGTGGCATCGTAGAGCTCAAACGGATGGACCGATTCCAATGTGTTTTTTTATTTGTAAGTTAATATCCGTGCGGATGTTCTTAGCTATGTTCGGTTAATATCGATTCAAGATGGCCGCCGCCACAAAATGGCGGACAAAATATTTCTTCACAACCTACCTCAATATGGGTATCAAATGAAAGGGCTTGACTATTAGAATACATTGCACTATAAAAAAATCAAATCCAAGATGGCCGCCACCACAAAATGGCGAATTATATTATTTTTTTCACTACTACCTCAATATGGGTATCAAACGAAAGGGCTTGACTAGTAGAATACATTGCACTATGACAAATGTTAAAATCCAAAATGACCACTTTCACAAAATGGCGAAATACATTTATTTTTTCACAACTCCCTTAATATGGGTATCAAATGAAAGGGCTTGACTAGTAGAATGTTGTACATATAACAAATCTGAAGTAGTCGGGGGTTAACCAAAATTTTTAATTTTGTTCTTGTATTAGACATTATTCTTAGGTATTATTTTATTATGTACCTACACAGGTTATTTAATTATAATTTTATTGAAAAGGACGGTGCCAAGTTGACGTATGCATTAATGGTTCGAATAAATAAATTGAATTGATGTTAAGTGACAGTGCTGTCTACCATGGAGCGTGCTTAACTATTACATTATATAAAAAAAAATTGGTTGCCTGTAAAGTCGGTATACGGGCGAAAGTTTTACGTGACAACGACTTTGAGTGGTAAAATAATTTTACGGAAGGGATGCGTGCCTTTCACTTTTTATGTCTGTCTCTCTCGCTCTTAGGCGGGCTAACCATGCCCGAGTGGAAGGGACGCGTGCCTCTCACTCGCTCTCGTTGTGAGCGCATAACGTGAGCGGAGCGTAACGCAGTTTCTTGAAGTGTCACCAGGCAAACCAATTTATAAGACGTTGTCACGTCAAAAAAATAACTTGCACATTGTCATACTTGTACATGCACATACTTGTCCAACCTATTTGTACACTGGCAACGAACTTAAACAAACATTAACAAACGCATACAATTTAATAATAACACAACTCATACCTACTTACATAGGCAGCCAACTCAATGATCCCACTGCTGGGACTCGGGGCCTTCTCTCGCAAGGAAAGAGTCAAGGCCATAATCCACCACGCTGGCCCTGGTGGGTGGATGACATATGACCTCGAATGGTTCTAGGTACATGTCGGTTTCCTCACGATACATTCCTTCACTGTTTTTAAATTAGCGGCATTACGCACATGACTTCGAAAAGACAGTGATAAGCGTGGAATTTGAACTCGGGGCTCCGGATCGGCAGTCGGCTTCTACCGACTAGACCAGCCGTAACTTTAAGGATTTGGATTGTTTATATTCCAATAGCTAAAGGCACTGTGCTGTATTGCTTACCATCAGGAAAAGCCCTGCTCGTCCCATCACTCTACTGGAAAAAAGCACCCAAACAATCACAGTTAATAATAATTTGTAGGATTCCAGGTCGATTGTATCACGACCAGAGCAGCTATAAACAGGAAGCAATAACGAAATTTAAAAATCCACCCGAAAAACATTCCCCAGATTCAATAAAAAAAGTTTTAATTGCCCGACGGAAAATATTGGCGAAGTTGGAAAAATCGCATTTGACGGCAATAATCTGCGAAAACGAGTGACATACGGACAAACAATACAACAAAAAAATACGTATACATTGCCGAGCGCAACCGAGGACTGCGTAGGTACTCTTGGTGTGGATGAGTGGCGCTACTAACGTAATCTGTCTCTTTGATAGGATAGGATAGGATATTTTGCATAGAAAATTGTAGTTCAACAATTGTATCACAGGACTTCAATGTTGGCGTGGACTCTTGACGTGATTGGGTGGTTGACTTCTGAATGCTCCTACCCAACAATTTTTCTACAGATTTTTTAAAACCCAATCCAAATTCAACCTTCTTGGTTTACAATACGAGCTGTTCAGGAAACATTGGAAGGGACGATAAAGTTGGTTTTAGTGAATAAAAAGTATTATAGCCGATTTTTTTGAGTATTTTGTCGACGAAAAATGGTCGGGTTTTCGTACTGTGCGGGGTCATTATTCAATATGACCAGTAAGTGAAACAAAACACACTTTGGTGTAAATTCACGTACAATTGCTTTGACAAATATAATGATAGCCACATATCTTTTTTTATAAAATACTAGATGTCCGCCCTGGCTTCACCCGTGGTACATTATATAGCACTCATCGAGATCCCGTACATATCCAACGGTGAAAGAATAACTGAAATCGGTTCAGTCATTCCTGAGAATTTCGCTTTCAAACAAAAATTCTCTATAGTCGGAAATTGGTCATACCAATTCAGATTTAGAAACAAATTTGAATAGCAAAGGTTTATTATATTCAATGACGCCATCTTAGACACACGTTGTTATGTGCGATCACTACGAAAACTCTCAGAAAGGAATATTTTTTCCAGTTTTTGTAACAATCTTGATTCATGCTCCGCTTCTATTTTCTATTGACAGTAGCGTAATGTTCTATAACCTATAATCTTCCTCGATAATATAGACTATCCAATAGAAAAATAATCTTTCAATTCGGACCAGTACTTCCCGAGATCCTAGCTGAACGCAAACAAACAAACTCTTCAGCTTTATAATATTGGTATAGATTAGCTTCACTCTGTGCGTTTCTACGCCAACTGTCGAAAATTGACTGTACTAGCTCAGAAACCTTTTTTGGATCAAGCACAAATACTTTGCTAAAGATAATCACATGATCAAATAGTTTACGATTCTATAAAGTACATACAGACAAACATATTTATTTTATACATATGTAGGTATAGATAAGTCTACGTTTGCGCACGATCTATATGTCGTTATGGCACATTACGACCTAGGATCATAGGAGACCTGGGGACTTAGAAGATACTTAGATTTGAAACCAGTAAATAAATTATTAAAATTTAGTCCAATTGTGGGCCTAAGTTTATCCGAAAAAAGTATGTCAATTTAATTGTCGTATTGATTATTCCCTCTATATCGTAATGGTAGATTATGGCATAAGTGTGTAAAGTTGGTGATTACCGCTGTGGCGCTATTGAGATTGACGAGGATCTTAAGTGAGCCGAAAACGGTAATCATCTAAACACATATGTGTCATGCAACGTTTTGAAACACACTTGTGAGTAAAATAATAACACAAAAAATATTTCAACAGTGAAAACTAGTTGCTAAACATATTTTGTCATGGCGGGAAAAAATAATCAGTTGTCAAAAAATGGGCGCGCATCTAACAATGGCGACCAGCCACAAAGTAAACAAGAACAAAATAAAAAAAATTGATTAACCTTCGACTACCTTAGATTTGTTATCTGTACAAAATTCTACTTGTCACGCGCTTTCATTTGATACACATATAGCCCATATTAAGGAGCTGTGAAAAGATAAATTTATTTTGTTTTTTATCGGATACACTTCGGAGAGTTCAACTGATCTGCATGATCTTATACCACCTTGCCCTTTTTTACTATCGTACTTCTCGTAACTCGAAGAAGCGGTACCGTTTCATGGTGGATATTTGTGATAAGAACGTCTAGGCTGTGAGATGAGTTGCCTGAGTGGGGTTTTCCCGATAGTTATAATCTTGGTGTCTTCAAATCGAGAGTGAATCGGTTTCTTTTAGGTAAACACGCTCCATCGTAGACCGCATCGTCACTTAACATCAGGCGAGATGGCGGTCAAGTGTAAACCTATTAAAGTTAAAAAAAAAGTGACCAACCAATAGCTTCATTAATTCATTTGTTCTATTGACCACGATTTTTTTTATATAAACTTTTCTAAGAACAAAGTCGCTCAACCAATAAAAAAACTATAAAACTCACTAGTGAGTTATAGTAACAAAAAATCACTGTTTGATTATAGGTGTCATTATAGACCTGATTGCCGTGAAATTAGAGCCACTTTATGAGCAAGTGTGTTGAAAAACCTTTCTCTCAGAAGCGTTCAAAATACTCACGCTAACCAGCAAATGCGTGCTTTTTGGTAATGGGACACAGTGAATATAGTCACAGGCTGGATTAGATTTTTGTGTTTTGATCCCGTTTTATGAAAAATACTGAATAGCGCGTTGTTCGTACCACGGGGCTTACTGTTTTGAAGCTACTAAATTCTATAGAATTGTCCGAATATTACGTTTTATTTGTGTCCTATCATTCTAGTATTAGGCTTCGTGATTTAGTTGGTAGTATGTCTACATGCAAAGCCGAGAGTTGGGGGTTCGATACACATCTAGTGCAAATATTTGTGTGTAACAAATACTTGTTCTATGTCTGGATGTTTATGTGTATAACTAGTATGTACTCGTAATTTATATGTATCAAATTTGTATCAGCTATCTGTCTCCCATAGTACAAGCTTTGCTTAGTTTAGGGTTGGATGGTGTTGTGTGTGAAATGTCCCCCAATATTTATTTACATATTAATATTATAAACTAGCCATGTCTCGCGGTGGTACCCGCGCAGTTCCCGTGCTCGTTACTTTCCCTTGATAAAAGTAGCCTGTATGTGTTATTCCCGATGTTATTAAAACATAATTACATTTGTAATAAATTACAAAATAAACAATGAAAATTAATTGTATTAATCAGAAAAAGCTGACAGATTATCTCTTGCCATATTTCTTACACTTTGTTTTTAAACATCTTACCGCTCAGAAAAGCCCATAACTTGATATTGGTGATGGTACACCTAAGAAATATGGTGCACTTAGACAAGGGTCTATCATTGAGATTTGACTCCGGGTGAGCTCCCGCCAGAAGCTCAAGGGAGGTCCTGAGTGGAGAAGCGACACTCAGGGCTGACCGCAGACCGCAGACCGCTGGCTCCCGCATTTTTATATACACTCTAGGGGTAGTAGCGAGAAGACTAGGTGGAGTCGGGGTGCTCCGAGTCGGATCTGAGTCCTTCCTAACCTACCCGGTCCGATTTAGTCTTAGCAAGGGTGACGGTGGTAAACCACCCCAATAATATTGTGTAGGATTCCGCCGAACACCAGAATCCACAGTCACCTTAGCAATTTAGCAACACACGTACTGTTTTCAACGCCATGTTGTTGTTATGTCAGACAGCGCCATGAGTGTTAAGAATCGGAACTAAAAATTGTCAAAGCGGCGGCTAATCTTTCGCTTTATTACATTACGGCTAGCCGTTTTGAATGACGTATGGCGTCGAATAAATTCCGGCTGTTTTTTAATCAGCCGCTTTCAATCTGGCTAATCGTCAAACCGCCGCTTTACAAAACGGCCCTGTTTTTCAAAACGGTTAGCCGTAATGTAATACGGCGAATTATTCGATCCGGCTGCGACATAGACATTATGTTGTGGCTGGTCTAGTCTGGAGAACAGCAACTGCCGATCCAGAGCATCTTGTTTAAATCCCACGCACGTCACTGTCCTTTCCAAGTCATGTACTAACTTAGAACCTATGAAAGAAAAAATCTCAGCTTGCGAGAGAAGTGGGAACATTTTGTAGGCTGCTGTGAAAGTTAAAAGTTAAACTGAATTTGACCAAAATCTTTAATATAACGTTCTCAGAAAATTGTATAAATTGAGTTAAGAGTAATAAAACAAAGACATAATATCAAACGTTTACAGTATTTATAATAGCCACATATTTTACAAGTTGACCCAACGCCACTGGAACCAAATACTAAAAGTATTTGGTTGAACCTATTGTGCATAGTATTTTTTTAACAATATAACGCGAGAGAACTGCGGAAGATTTCAAAGTACTACGCAAGTAGTGCGCACAACATCCTCAGAAATAGGATTAGTGTATTAGTGTCATAATCCTGTAATTCCTTTAGAAATATTGCCCTTCAAATTGGAAACACATATTTGCAAATCAACGCTTGACGGCAGAATAACTGGCATATCTACACGTTATTTAGTGACGTAATGTTATCTACTTATCTACAAAATAAATATCTCTACATATGTAATGAATAAACGCAAGGAAACAATTGTGGTTGCCCAATATGTTTACTAGGTAAAGAAGTTTCACATATTAGCTGACGCTATATACGTCATGAATTCACACGTGTTCTCTCCTCGACTGATTCTGTAGTATCCATCTTCCCCGAAACTCGGTCCCCAAGAATTCTTAATCTTCCAATATTTTTTTCCGTTTTCTGTTCCATACCCCACCAGTAAAACGGCGTGTCCGCCTCCTGGCTTTATCTCTCCACAATGAGCCCTTGTCAAAACGTCCCCATGGTAGTGAAGCAGAGGTCGTCCATTGACACCAACGATCAAAGGACCCTTTCTCGCCAACAGTCCTCTGACTTTGTCCTCATCTTCGAACACATACCTTTCGCAACCCACGATATTAGTCACTAATAACGATCGATCTAAGCGGCACTCGCCTTTTGCTTCTTCGTAAGGATACAAAGCTTCTAACTCGACGCCTCCAAGTTCCTTTACCTCTGTTAATGCCGTATCCATGTCTCCACCATGACATCCACCCGTATCCTTGCAACAGTCCATAAGTTGTTGTTCGGAAAAGCTTGATAGATTCTTAGTTTTGATGTAATGCTGGCCTTCAATATTCGCTACGGTAGCAAACGCCCAGCATGACCCGCAACGTCCTTGGTTCTTGATTCCTGTCACGGCACCTTTAGCCGACCAATCGACGGTTTCTGGAGCATCGTTCGAGAGGTTTCCATCTGTGATGTAATCACATTTATCATTTCTAGCTTTCACAGGTACAAAACCCATGTACTGGCGCAATTCCGCTTCTGTGAAATCTGAAAACCTGGTGATGCCAAAAACAGCTTCGTTTCTGGCATTCTGTTCGTTGATCGTCGTCAAAGCTTCTTTAAATATTTTGAATCTCATTTGTGTCTCTTCTTTGCTTGAATAGACTTTGTTGTGGGTTTCAATGAATTCTTTGAATAGTACTTCCGCATTTTGAACATCATAGTAGGGTCTCTCAAGATTTGAGCCTGAAACCAAGCAGCTGGTCAAAGAAATACACAACAATACAAACATGGCGACGAATATTTGAACTGGATTAATGCAGCATATACTACGTTTTTATATCAACGAGCTATCTATCAAGGCATTTGAAAAACGCTCGTTATTTTTTTATCTTTTCCTTTTACTATCTGACACGCAAAATATTTACTGATGTTTTGCAATGAAGTTATGAATGCTGAATGCAGCGTATGTAAATGCTAAACTTATGAATTTCATTACATTCGAGAAAAAAATGTTTAAAATTCTATTAACCACCACCTTCAACATAAAGTGGGAAACGTTAGACAGGTGTTAAAGGTGCCAAAAATGATGATGTAGGTATTTTTAATTGTGATAACCTTCTTTGGCCTGTGCTTCTCAAGAACACGCCAGCATAACTTTATAAACTGGAATTGCTGCCCAATGCAGATCATTTTACGAAGGTCTAGATATCCGCTACGCTGTGCTTTCGAAACGAAGCCGTCATTACATATCACTCCATCAATATTTTATTAGTGGTCAAAATTGAATCTCAATTCACGATTTGATCGCAGACATTAATAACAATTAAAATACTTTATTAGTAGTATAGTATTAGTACGCCGAGGCAGAGTGACGACCGCGTGCGGGACGCTTTCGTGCCAGCCTTCATCTTTGTGACAATTACTGACTCGGACGTCAGTCCCTGAGCCTCGTGGGTAGTAAGGGTCTCTTTCTCTTCTTGAGTATGAACTAAAAAGAGAGTGTTCAGGAAAGTGCGGGGTACGTCGGCTCTAGTATATCCCTACTGGCTTAGTTTACGGTTAGATGGTGTTGTATTTAAAATGACAACTAATATTTATTTATTTATTGAGTAATTATGCGTAGTGCAATCATCTGGCCCTAAAACGAATGTAAGGTACTGTGTACTACATGTAGTTAGCAGTATACCCACGGCTGGGATTTGAGACCTCTTGTTGAAGCTGTAATTCACAATGCTAAACGGCACCATGGTTACATATGTCACATACTCTTTTGGAAATGATCAGTTTCCTCATGATGTTTACTTGCACGATTAAATCTAATGAAAATAAGTACATTTTAAATCTATCTACGGTTGAAAAAACAATTTTAGGCAGGTTTCGAACCCAAAACCTCCCTACTACCGTCGATATAAACCACTAGATGTGGCTTCCCAAACTTTAGGCGCACGGACTTATTGTGTCATCGTTGAGAAGAGTGAGCTCACTGCTTCCATTCTACTCGGTTGCAGGAAACGGTGAACGTTGTCGTTGTCAACAACCAAAATAAGTAGAACCACAGCATACCTCGCCGCTAGCGATTCTAGGGGTCAAGTAGATTGGTTGTGTGTAAACCACTTACGCTACACACAAAGACGCTGTTTCGTAATTTCAAGGTGCTCAATACACATACATTGATTTAAATCGATGCCCACTACTACTACTACTTCCAACTAACTAACTGACTCACCTCAACTGAGGAGCGGTTGAGGAGAGTTAAAATATTACCTACACATGTCAAAGTCATGTGCGTAATGCCGGCAACTTAAAATGGTGCAGGAAAACATTGTGAGGAAACTGACATTTACCTAAAATCTTTCGAAGTCATGTGTCATCCACCAACCCGCACTGGGCCAGCGTGGTTCTCCTTGCGAGAGAAAGCCCGAGTCCCAGCAGTGGGAACATTTAATGGGCTAGTGATGATGATGACCAACACATACATTTGATGAGAGTATACATTATTGAGTATCCTTGATAGGGCATGTTTCACGTTCTTCTTTGATGCTATAGATGACCCACTCATCTGGTGATAGGATCCCGACAAGAGCAAAATCATTGACAAGAGCTCTTAGGAGAGTAGGAGGATTTTTCCGTAGTCACAGGACAGGAGCCATAATGTTATATTCTTTTTACAAACAAAACTCGCCGTATTTAATGTAGAAGAGATTCTATCTATGTGCTGATGAAAGGAATTTTAAAATAATAATATAATTGCTAAGTAAATGTCGTTTTGTTCTTGGGGTCTTCCATACAATGCAACACGCTGGTCTACAAGTTTGTGCAAATGCCGTTCAAGGCTGGTTTAAAATGAGTCGTCAGATTCATCAATCAATCAGAATTGTATTGGCAGCAGATTACAATCCTATATTAAAACAGATTAACATTACGCTAAATAGACTAATTTGATGGTAGATATTAAGGTTCCGTACCCAAAGGGTAAAAACGGGACGTTATTACTGAGACTTCGCTGTCGGTCCATCTGTCCATCCATCCGTCTGTCACCAGGCTGTATCTGAAGAACGGTGATGGCTAGTGAGTTGAAATTTTCATAGATTATGTATTTCCATTGCCACTATAATAATAATAAATAATTAAGGGGGCTCCCATATCATAAAAGAGGTTTTTCGCCGTTTATTTGCGAATGGTACGGAACCCTTCGTGCGCGATTTCGTTCCACTCGTAAATACTCGCAGCCAATCTTTTTGAAGACGTGCGACATTTTGAAAATTTGAGCAGATAAGTTATTTATAAGCAATTTTGAGCAGATAATTTTTTTTTTTTTTTTTGATTTATTTATTTTTTCATTGATACTACTATGGGTTATATATTCTTAATTAATTACATTTTGTGTAATTCTTTTATATTGAATTTTGTGACGTGTAATATTTTTTATCAATAAATATGATTATGATTACGAGTATATCAAGGTTCCACTTCAACCGGTTTTCTATCGTAACCAGCTTCACAGAGTATGCTCGATCTAGTTGTAGAACAATACACGATTAGTTATTATTTTGTATTTTCATGCATGTAAATGGTTTTAATGTTGTGCTAAGTATTATGTTTTGTTATTTTATATGTTACTTGTTGTCAACTTTGTTTTGTGGTGCCAATAAAGTGTTTTTGTATTGTATTGTAAGTCATGTATTTCGTTTTGGTGTCATTGAGTATTAGTAGGTTGTTCTGTAGCCTTAACGTCACCGCCGTAAGCCCTCAGCGTTTGCTGTGGTACAACCTCTACAAAGATATTATTATTGCCTTAGAAAATTGGAGCCGTGTCACTAGCAAACATGAAAATGTTGGCTTGGATGACTTTGATCTGGCAGACGTCATGTATTTAAACCAAAAAAAAGGCTAGGACCAAGGACACTACCTTGAAGGATGCCTAAAAAGATAGTACGTATTCCCTGCAAAAATTTGAAATGCGAACTAGTATTTCTTTTCAAGAACGACCGGGGCCATTTTTTCGTTGTTCCTCGTATACCAACAAATTCAAGCTAAGGAAAGCAATTGGCGACGATACGGTAACAAAGACGGTTTTTTTATCGGATACACTTCGGAGAGTGTGCAACTGATCTGCATGATCTAATACCACTTTGCTTTTTTTTCTATCGGAATGCTCGTAGCTCCAAAAAGTGATATCGTTTCATGGTTGATGTTCCAAAGACGCGAACGAAGAGATTTGACTCTATTTTTGTGATAAGAACGTCTAGGCTGTGGAATACGTTGCCTGAGTGGGTTTTCCCCGATGGTTACAATCTTGGTGTCTTCAAATCGAGAGTGAATCGGTTTCTTCTAGTTAAACACGCTCCATCGTGGATCACATCGTCGCTTAACATCAGGCGAGATGGCGGTCAAATGTGAGCCTATAAAAGGTAAAAAAAAGACCTTGGCCGTGTCTAAAAACTAAAAACACTACTAATCATTTTTATCGGCATCTTAACAATAGGTAACATAGCCTTTCAATACATAACAATAACATAGTCTATCATTGCTAGAAGTTGACTTTTCTATTCTGATCCCATATTGGTCGTAGGATAAGATAATATTCGTATTTTCTAGGAAACTTAGAAGCTTCATCTTTACCAGTTTTATTTAAAATAGTAATGGATTCTAAAAGCTTATTCGAAGCTCACGCAAATCAAACACTTGATATATTATTAAGAAGACTTTAATACGCTACCTAGCACTGTACTGCGCTCGTCATCTTGAGATATTATTTATATCATTGTCCTTAATTTCCTTAAAAATATTGCCTATCCAAACCGGAATACAGGATTTGCACATTACTGCTTTTTTTTACTTTTATAAATTTACATTTGACCCCCTTCTCGCCTGATGTTAAACGATGATGCGGTCTACGATGGAGCGTGTTTACCTAGAAGAAACCGATTCACTCTCGATTTGAAGACACAAAGATTGTAACTATCGGGAAAAACCCTCTTAGGTAACGTATTCCACAGCCTTGATATTCTTATCACAAAAGTAGAGTCAAATCTCTGCTTAGCGGTTGAGTAACTGTCAGATCGATACATTCGTTACATGTTATTATCTACAAATACATTTGTAAGGTATAAACGCAAAGAGACAATGATGCTCAGTATTTTTATTAGATAACAGTTAGTATAGAAGCTTCACATATTAGCTGACGCTATGTACTTCATGAATTCACACGTGTTCTCTCCTCGACTAATTCTATAGTATCCATCTTCCCCGAAACTCGGTCCCCAAGAATTCTTAATCTTCCAATATTTTTTGCCATTTTCTGTTCCATACCCCACCAGTAAAACGGCATGCCCGTATCCAGACGGTGTCTCGCCACAATGAGTCCTTGTCAAAACCCCTCCATTATACCGTGATAGAGGTTCTCCATTGACACCAATGGCTAGAGGTCCCTTTCTAGCCAACAGCCCCCTGACCTTATCCTCATCTGTGAAAGTATACCTTTCGCAACCCACGATGTTGGTCACTGCTAACGATCGATCGAAGCGGCAGTCACCATCTGTCTCTTCGTAAGGATACGACGCTTCTGACTCGATACCTCCACCCTCTTTTATCTGTGTTAAAGCAACATCTATAAGTCCGCCTCCACATCCAATATTCCCTTTGGAACAGTCCACAAGTTGTTGCTCGGAAAAACTTGTTAGATTCTTAGTTTTAATGTAATACTGTCCTTCAATGTTGGCTACAGTAGCGAACGCCCAGCATGACCCACAAAGTCCTTGATTCTTGATTCCTGTCACGGCGCCTTTAGCCGACCAATCAACTGTCTCTGGAGCATCGTTTGAAAGGTTTCCGTCAGTGATAATATCACATTTGTCATCTATATCTTCTCCAGGTACGAAACCCATGTACTGTCTCAATTCCGCTTCTGTGAAATCAGAAAACCTGGTGATGCCAAAAATGGCTTCGTTTAAGGAATTCTGTTCGTTGATCGTCATCAAAGCTTCTTTAAATATTTTGAATCTCATTTGTGTCTCTCCTTCGCTTGAATAGACTTTGTTGTGGGTTTCAATGAATTCTTTGAATAGCTCTTCTGCATTTTCAATATCATAATATGGTCTTTTTAGATTTGAACCAGCAACCAAGTCGCTGGCCAAACAAATACACAACAATGAAAATATTGCGAACATTTTAACTGAACAAATGAAGAATAGACTACGTTTTTATATCAACTAGTTATCTAAACATTTGAAAAACGTTCATTATATTTACCTTTTACTATCGGACATGCAAAATATTTACTGACGTTTTGCAATTAAGTTAAGAATGTAGAGTATGTAACTGCTGATAAATTCATGAATTGACTGTTATATTCGGGAAAGAAATGCTAATCGTTCAATCCATAACCATGGACCTAACTTTGGCGAATCAACTTTAATAATATAATTGATTACGTTAGACTTGTAATCGGTAACACTCAAATACCTTCGTAATGATAATGTTTTATTTATTTATTTGCACAGTGGACATACATTTATTCGATAGATCTTATAGCTAACATCTATAACTATGTGTACAAAGACCTTGTTAGGGTGTTGCAAAACAGGACGACAACACAGTTTCGTCTGAGAGGTGTAATTATAAAATGTATTAAACTTTTATGAGACTAGATGTCCGCCCCGGCTTCGCCCGTGGAACATTTATAGCAATCATCGAGATCCCGCACATATCCAACGGTGAAACAATTTTTTGAAATCGGTTCAGTCATTCCTGAGAATATCGCTTTCAAACAAAACACCTCTTCAGCTACCTGCTACGCCACCTGTCGGAAATTGGTCGTACCAACTCAGAGATTAGCAAAGGTTTTATATTCAAGAGGTATGTAATCTGTGATATTCAATGACGCAATCTTACACATGCTGTCATGTGTCATGTCAAAGCTCGAAACGTACGAAAACTCTCAAAAAGAAATATTTTTTCCCGATTTTGTTACATTCTCGATTCATGCTCAGCATCTGTTAATAGTAGCGTTATTTTCTATAGCCTATAGCCTTCCTCGATAAATGGACTATCCAATAGAAAAATAATCTTTCAATTCGGACCAGTACTTCCCGAGATCCTAGCGTTCAAACAAACAAACAAAGAAACAAAAAACTCTTTAACTCTTAAAAAACATTTAAATGAGATTTAAGAAATCGTTACAGGAAGCTGTAGAATAAAAAAAAAGTACTATTTACACTTTTATAAATTAATGGGACCTACCATCTACCTTCCACAAATTCTTGTATGCTGTTCCTTTTTGGATGAGTTTGGGAGTTATAGTTTTCTACTTCTTTGACTAAGATCGCCCTCGCCATGATTTGGAAGGAAAAATCAATGTAGTTATATAAAACGAGTTTGTGTACTGTTGTAGTCATAGTCATAGTAGTCATAGTAGTGTATTTCTTTTAGTCGACGGCGACTGCCGATCCGGAGCCCTTGGGATCAAATCCCTAGCGCACCACTGTCTACTCGAAGTCATATGCATAGTGCCGCTAACCCAAATAGGTGAAGAAAAACAAACTGATCTGAATCTTTTTGAATTTAAGTAGAGAATGGCGAGACGAGTAGGACTTGTGCTTTTTGAAGGCATGTGTCATCTACCAACCCGCTCTTGGGTCCGGCTGGTGAAGGCCCCGACTCCCAGCAATCCCAGCATTGGGAACAGTTAGTGGGCTGATTATGCTTATGTACTTTTATGTATGGACTATTTTGTAAGGATTAAAGTAAGGGTATATGTATGGATTGGTGGCGACATTTTTTGCGGCTATAGGTTTTTTGAAACTTGTAACGTTATTAATACAATCAGATTTGCTGTAAGTGCCACCGGAGCTGAGTTATGGCCTTCAAAGGTTTCTTTATTTATACGAAACACAAAATATAATATCTTCATTTCGATATAGTTTCGAGAAATGTGTCCTTGTTATAATTTTTGCTCATTTTATATTGTTTTTTTAATACAACCCCTTACAACCAAGTACCTAACTATGGCAAGCTGATGATACGTGAACACAAATAATTTGAAATAAGAGTTAATGTACATAGTACCTGTATTTAGTTATGAAATATATCGTTTCTAAGTTTCTCCTCTCCCCTTCTGGTGTCTAAAAATAAATTCTCTAAGGTGCAACCTAAAACAATAAATACTTTGCAGGTTCAATGGTTCGAATGACAAGGTTATAGTTGTACATCTATCTCCACTTCTAAAAGTAACACTTATTTAAGTATTAATAATAATATAAGCAGGATTGAAACACACGACATTATGTTGATTGAAATCTTAGGTATCTCCACTGGGCTAAAGAAATAAGAACATTCCACATTCCATAAAGTGAACGCGTAATCAGCGTTGTAAGTAGGAATACGTCTGACGGACAAAATGCGGTCCCGACTCCCACAATAAATTATGCTTACACAAACATTCCCGGGCCATCCATCCAGCGATATCTTAGATTACTTCTGTCGCCGTCAGAAAGGCCATCTTATTAAATAAAGTGTCGTCATTCCGTCGATCCGCCATTTTGTTTTACGACGCCATTTTGTGAGGAGTGAATTTTGGCGCGAATAGCGCTCGTTACTGCCCGTTTCGTTCAATGGCTTCATAGTTTGAGGACATTATTGGCAGCATACTAGCTGACGACCGTGTATCTACTCGCACAATTATAGATACGTGAAAAGTTATAATTATTACACATTTTTTTAAACAAAAACAAGCGTTTTTAGAATGTTAGTTTGGTACGGCTGATCTAGTCGGAGAATGGCAACTGCTGATGCGGAGCGTCAGGTTGAAATCCACGTGCACCTCTATCTTTTCGAAGTCATTTGCATAAAGCCGCTAACTTAAAAACGTTAATGAAAACATGGCGATGAGACCGGCATGTTCCAAGATTCTTTGAAAGTCATCCGTCATCCACCAACACGCACCGGACGCACGCACGGCGAGAGAAGTCCCAGCTGTGGGAATATTTAGTGAGCTCCTTTTGCTTGCGATATTGCGCTAGGTTGTTTAGTGAATAAGATAACTTGTTAAACTAATTCTTAATAGCGTCAAAGAAGATAGGTGGCTTTTTGTTCCATTTTATTAGATAATTTGATAAGGACCTGGTTGACCGACCGGCTTTGCTCAGTTTAAATGAGTTAATAAAGGGATCTAAGTAAAAGATTTTCTCAGAAAAAAGAACAAAAGAAAAGTCCCGAGTGTAACCATTAGGATTCGAATCGGGGCTGTTGATTCCGAGGGCGAGCATATTCCATCTGAGCCATTTAGACTAAATGAACAGTGACGAAATAAGTTATCGCATTCTAATGACATTGTAGGGTTTTTCATTGTCTAAAAACGCGCATAAAATGATGTTTAAAAAAAATCAAACCTAGCTAGATTGATTTATCGTCCCCAAAACCCTCTGTATACATAATTTCATGAAAACCGTTCGAACCGTTTCCGAGATTCAAATTCTATATATATATACCTACAAGAATTGGTCGCTTAAAGGTATAAGATAAGATATTAGAGCTCACTTTATGTTTCCACTGTTAGTGCTCGGACTCTTCTCTCGCAAGGGAAGAATTAGGCTGACGCTGGCCATGTGAGGGTTAGTGGAAGACAGACAATGTTCTCGAAAGATTTCTTAGGACTTTCCGGTTTCCTCACGATATTTTACGTCACCGTTAATGCCAGCGGAGATCAATAGCGGAGTCAGACAACGGTCTGCATTGATTAGGTACAGTCACGTAAGAAAAGAACTCCCAGGAGTGGTATAAAGTATGTTATTGAGAAATGTTTTTAATTTAGACATTTTTGTGCTAATGTGTTGACGGAAAATTCTCATATCGATGTTGTCTCTGGTGTAACTACTCGTCGTTCGTTTCGTTCCAGTGTGGGTTTAGTGTTAAAGTTACTACACCGGTTAAATTAAGTGTGCATTATAAAACTACGCATACAGCTTGGCAAAAAACTATTGTAATGAAAATTGGCCCTAGGCGACAAGAGAAGTGCAGTGCAAATAGCTTTTGATACGGACCAAAGAGTTTACATATAGGTACTACGTATAGTGTTAGATTTTCCGCACGGTTCCTTTGCGTCAAACGTAAGCAGATGACGTGCATACTTTCTATGTCAACAGAGTGATGTGCCGCGACAAAAGTGTGTGCCTTATCACTTCCATGAGAGTGACAAGGTAAGAAAGATGCTACCCGTGCTTTCGGTGTAAAGCGTTTGTGCCAACTCTATACGTAGTATATGTAAACTCTTTGATACGGGCTCTTCATGTTCAAATAATTGCGTGACACTGTTTTGTTATGGGCAGGCGTGTTGTAGTGTAAGCCCACTGCAAGGCCGCCTCCGTCATTCACTCATTCAGCACATAGGACTAGCCTAGTAGTACCCCGCGGTTATACCCGCGTAGTTCCTGTTACTTTGCGGGATAGAAAGTAGCCTATGTGTTCATCAAGACTAAAATCTAACTGTGTTACAAATTTCAGTCCGATCCGTTCATATGTTACAACGTGATTGAGCAACAAACATCCGTACATTGACGTTTATCTATATATATAAAAGCGAAAGGAAACTCGTCACGAAATCTCAGAAACTATAATGCTAGGAGCCTCAAATTTTGCATGTTGGTGGCTTTTTGTCCGTAGGCGCTCGCTAAGACGGGGGTTATACGAAATTCTACTCCTAAGAGGGTAAAATAGGAGATGAAAGTTTTACATAAACGCACAAGGCAAACCCTAGGGGCTAGAAACTTAAAAATTTCGCATACGTATTCTTCCAATGATGTAGGGATCTACTAAGGAAGGATTTATCAAAATTGAATCCCCAAGGGGATGAAAAAAGGGATAACATTTGTAAAAACTTTTTATTCTTGTTGTATTCATAGAGGGTGAAAATTTCGTTTATACATATAAGCCTTACGACTAAGAAAACGCGGGCAAAGCGCGAGGAAAAGCTATTAATATTATATAGTGGGATAGGATTAGTACCATTACTCACTCACTCATAGATCACTAAATTAGTCACATAGGGCAAGTGCCTTTAGACGTACTAATCTAGAATAGGTATTGGTCTGATGGCAATGCCCAACTAACATTCTACAAGCTCCCAAATGGAAAGACTTGAACACTCAAACGAAAGGGGTTGACTCTAGTCTAGGCCAGGCTAGGTTTTTCCAGCTGATAGCAAGCTTGGTCTTAAAATTGAGAGTGAATCGGTTTCTTTTAGGTAAGTGGTTGCTACTTTTTTTAGTATAGAGTGACGAAACGAGCAGAACCTAATTATGCCTGATGGTAAGCAACATGCCTGCCCATAACAGCACAGTGACACGCAGCTAATGGAACATGAAAAGACCAAATCATTACCTGGCACTGCACTGGGCTCGTCTTCCAGACACATTAGATGGTTTATCTGTATGCCCTGTAATGTCACTGGAACATTGCCTTCAAACCGGAACATAGTGATGTTTCACATTTCTACTTGCCTGTAGAATAATTGACAAAGGTATCGTATTTCCTCAGGCGGACTCCGCAAAGAGTCCTACCATTACTACAACTTTATTGCCAATCTTTAGATTTTTTATAGGCAACGCCTTGTGACGCTGTTTTACAGACTCAAAAAAGAAAATAAAATCTTCAGGATAGTTACAATCAAAACTAAGTAGGTGAGAGATAGAGCCACCTATGTAAATTCTAAACAACTGTGACAATATTTCACACACTGGTGTTATTGTGTATTGGTGAAAGTCTCAGTTGTAAAAAACAGACTCATGTAAATGTTATGAATTGTACCAATCCAGCTAAAATCTATATAAATACTACTATTATTTTGAATGTTTGAATGTTTGGATGTTTGTTGCTCAATCACATCGGAATGGCTAAACGGATCTGGTTGAAATTTAGATCACAGTTATACTATAGTCTGGAAGATCACATAGGCTTTTTTATCCCGAAAAAAAGCGGGAAAGGGAACTACGCGGGTTAAGCCACGGGACACTGCTAGTCATTTTATATTTATACTTACTCGCAAAGTAACCTTATCTGTCTATTGCAATTTCACACCTAGAAACTTAACAGATTTAAATGATATATTGTACAGAGATAGCACAGTACCTCAGAAAAAAATTGCTGATACAAAAGTGGCACGAAACCTTTTCTTCGAGTCTTTGAAACGTCAACCATGAAATAATGTCTCTTTTTTGTAACGAACTGTACCTGTTTCGTCACTACGTATGTTAAAATTGGAACACTACGGTAGCTCAAAGCTGGATGAATGTTATGTGTTAATTTTCTATTTATTTCTCTATATTTTTTTTATTGATAATGAATTATTTATATTTTAACTATTAT
The DNA here is from genome assembly GCA_017562165.1 of Ectropis grisescens. Taxonomy (NCBI): domain Eukaryota; kingdom Metazoa; phylum Arthropoda; class Insecta; order Lepidoptera; family Geometridae; genus Ectropis; species Ectropis grisescens. Next base: position 801,457 of record CM029797.1, on the reverse strand, counting down.
TTTAACATGATGTACACTTTAGATTATTATTATTTAAAATAATATATGTAGATGTAATAATCGAGATTATTATTTTTATGTCAATAAGTACTAATGTTTTGACTAAAATTTTAAAATGGCCATTTTATGTAATTGATTGTTTTAATATTCATTTGTATATTTCATAATTTTGTGATGACATGTACAGAAAGTATGAAAAATTGGCAGTCATATGGTCTGCCGATAGAAGCGAAAACTTAAAACTCAGAATTTGATAACTCACTTTGGAAACTACGCGGGTGAAACTAGAGGGCGCTGGTAGTCTTGAAAAAATCATCAAACCAATGTCATGTACTTACTCGTTTAGAAGTCTTCTATACTAGATGGGCACGGTTAGATGTGTCGATGTGTAATGGTGACCGTGGTACCTAAGCCAAGTTTGACGGAAGATTTATTTTATTCACGAGGGTGACGCTTGAGCTCAATTCACAGCCCACGAAAAATCTGTATGTGGTGCTTTAGCTTAGCTTAGCGTAGCTTTCACTTCAAATGTCAGTATGAGTATCATGAAGTTCGGCCCCGCTCGGCTGAGCTTCGGCAATGACCGGCGAGTGCAGGGTAATTGCGTTTCGTTCAGCAACGAATATTAAATGCATAAATTTGGACACTTTTCCCAATTTTCGGGTGCCAGTATCTGTAGAGGCGATAAAATGTTGCTGCGTTGAGACTGGACAGTATCATTTTTTAGCGAAAATATTGTGAAGTATTCTACCGCCAAACAGTAAAGTGAAGACATGACTGTGTTCCGGTTTGAAGGGCAATGTTTCCAGTGAAATTACAGTGCATAGAGAAAAAAACCTTATATGTCAGCGTGACGAGTGCGGTACAGCGCTAGGTAATGAATTGGACTCTGCATGTTCCAATAGCTGCGTGCTGCGTGTCTTTGTGGCGTTATGGGTAGGCATGTTGCTTACTATCAGGCAAATGACTTGCTCGTCTCGTGACTTTACACTATAAAAAAAACTTCTTAGTTGCATTGAGCACTTAGAGGGGAAATAACGAGTGCGCATTTTTTTTCAATCCACCATCTCGTCTAATGTTATACGGTGATGCGGTCTACGATAAAGTGTGACTGAATAGAGCAAATTTGAAGAATAAACAAAATTTGAGCGTAGATGTTAAACAACGCCCAAAAGTTCGAGATAGTATCAGTATCAACGACAGGCTGGTTTCGAGCGTCAAACATCTTTGGGCTGGATGAAATCTTGCGAGTTTGACAGGCGTTATAGCAGTATACATCTGTAGCTACGAGTACATAAGTGACGTATTGCAACATTAGTCCTCTTTAATGCTTACAGTCAGTCATAAGTTTTTACTTCTATTAGCAGCCCGTTTAACTGTAATTTTTGTAACTCGGGAACGGGTGCTATTTGTGGCAGCTGGACTGCTCGTGGAAATATTTCCTACATAGAAATTGAAAATTAGATCTAAGATTTCCACCACTAAAAATAGTCAAATATTAGTAAACATTTATTTATTTCAATTATGTATTACAAAATACACTCATGAAGTTATTACATTACTGCCATAATTGGGTGCGTGGCTCGGGAACCTCTACATGGTGCACCCATAGGCATGGTGTGATGACGATCCTTATCCTCTTGAACAGTGCGTTTTGAAGTTAGGGAACACCCTAAGTTGTTCCTAGGATCTCTGAGGTAATGCATCCTCTGCACTTGACCTGCGTGGGGGATTATGATCTGAGCCTTTTCTTACGAGAGAAGGTCTTAAGTCCCAGCAGTGGGAACAGTTGCTTATTTAATGTTATTCTAGAGGCAGTGGTGGTTTTAGCAATACCAGTGCCCTGGGCGAGATTTGTTTTTCATTTTATAGGTTAAAGGTTGATCGCTAAAAGAGTGAGGCTTAGTAAAGCGGCGCGGCGTCCCTTTATATCCGGTGCCACAGTTAGTTTGGCGGGGCCTTTTCCGCACCTAGCCTCTTTATTGGGCCATTGTGCGTGACTCATACTTCTTTTCTATTCCAACCAGCCTAGGCTGTCCCAAAAAGCAAGCATGCTATTATTGTTGCGATAGGTATCCGGAACAGATGACGGAGACTGGAGGAATTCTGTCCGTTGATCCACACTGCTGCATTCCATAAGCCCTGGGCGGTCGCCCTACCCTAATCCTAGTTTCTAGGCTATAGAGTGGCCTACATAGCCTAGAGGTGTAGAGCAGAGTTTCGTCCCACAGCGCAGCATTTTAGCACCCCAGTAGTTTCACGCGCCGCCAACACGCGTCAACCAGCGCCGACTGTCCGGAAGAGTTGTCGCGACTTTTGCGAATATCCCTGTGTGGAAACGGAAACTTATTTCAAAAGTTACTGTTCCAACAAAAATATTCACACGTTAAAACGAACAAATAGTTCTTTTTGATTCTGTTGGCAGACAAATGCAATATTTATTTTAAAAAAATGACAGTCATAGGGACTGCCTATAGAAGTGAAAACTTATTCGTATAACTTAGAATTTGATAGCTTACTTTGGAATCTACGCGGGTGTAACCGAAAGGCGTGCCCTGGCCATCATGCCATGGCCATCTAGAAATGCTTCAGCGTTTCCCATTGGCAGACGCATTTCTAGATGGCTGATGGCCAATGTCAATGGCCATTTTATCATTCCCGAGCGTGACGCTAGATTTTCAAATCTGTCTGTGGCGCGCCAAAAGAAATTTTCAGTTCAAAAAAGTATTCATTTACCACAGTTGTTAAAATCAATCATAGCCGATCAACCTCTGACGTATTATCTACCTACGTAAATTACTATCCTAAAATATCCTAAAATGAGCCCTTTTATTCCATCCTAGCAGTAATCTAATCCTAAATCTCTTTTAAAAAGCCTTCTTTAAGGGTCTTTTGACTATAAAAGGTCAAAAGTGCCCGCATACTTACCCATTCCCTGCAGTACCCCTTATCAATTTCAATAACGATTTTATACTAACTACATCTTATTCCATGGCTAATCTGATAGTAACTACATTTTATTCTGTGTCTGGTTCTATAGTAGTTATATTTTATTTTGTGTTCAACTATGTCATATTCTGTAGCTAGTTCTATAGTAACTACCTTTTATTCTTTGGGTGTACTATGGTCTATCTTATGTGTAGTTATGTAGTAGCTACGTTTTATTTTGTGGCTTGGCAGTAGAAACTGTGTAATAGTCTGTGGCGCTAGGGCTGAGCCCTTTCTTTTAGATTTAGACAAAGGAATGCAATTTAACTGTCGCGCCTCGGGCCGGCCCGCGCCGGGGATATTGGCACAGGGACGGAGGAAGGACTAACATGTGAGGGTAGGATCCTAGGATATACAGAACTTTACAAGCTCAAGCGTCACAACTGTTAGTTGAAGCACGATATAGGCATGGTGACTACAAAACAAATTAAGTCCGCTGTTAGAATATAAAAAAAAAGAAGTGTGGCACTCGGGGACTGCCGCGGTAAAGCTATTGAATGTTGCATGCATTTTTATCAACATAAGCAATAGGGATGTTAACAATTTTTCGGAATTGCTTTCATTGAAGAGTGACATTTGTTTACCATAAAAAATATCACGGGAAATCCGTTAAGTTGGCAACACTGCTAAGAGCATTTAGTCTCTAAAGCTAATACAAATAAGATTCAAAGTCGAATGACTGAGTGGGGAGGACGGCGTTACGGTCTTCCATTCCTCTTTATTGTGAACATAAGAAAGAGATGCACGATCACTAAAATTCGGTCCCCAGGCCCGCGATAAAAGCTATGCAATAGCTTAAAAAATATTGAACACGCACCTATCTTTTCTTTTGTTTCAATAGAGCTTAGAAGTATCAACTGACCTTCTAGTATACGCGATTTTCATGTAGACCTGACTTATAGAGATTGTGCAGCTGATCTGAATGGAACGATAATCACCTAGATTTTTTTATAGAACTGTTCGCGGCTCCAAAAACCGACATTGTTTCAGGTTTGTTATTTGTAAGACATCGTAGTATGAAAAGCGCACAATGCTTATATTTTTGCAAAATTATGTGTATTAAAACAACATTAAATAAAAAAATAGATTTATACATAGTACCACGTATGTTATGCAAATGAACTCTTCTGTTTATTGTTAAAATCTGTTAACAGTTATTGAACGTTCAATCATCATCATCAGTCTGTTTTCTTACTACAATACGAGTACGCCACTCAGCCCTTTCCTCGGTATTACGTTTTTAACCGCCACCAGCTATCTTTCGTATATCGTCACTCCGTCTGTTCTCAGGGTGTTCAACACTAAGTATACCGATTCGCGGTATCCACTCCAAAAACCCATCTACCCCAACGGTTATGGGGCTTGCGACAGAACGTTCCATGGCTAGCATTATTTATCGCTTGGTTTTTACTTACAGTAAAAAATGGCATTAGTTTACTTAAATATTTTTTTGAATTTTTCTAAATTTTACTTTAATGTTATAATAAAAAAAAATATATAAAGAAATTAACAGTGTAGCCTAGACAAAGTCTGTGATTATGATTATAGAAGTTATGGCCTTTGAAAATAGAACCTTATTTTTACACGATACCCCTGCCTAACATTCATGATTCAAATTTATAACTTAAATTAGTCTTGGTTGAATTTTGACCAGTAGGCGAACACTAATAATGTGGTTTGTACCTCCCCCTGCCCTTAATCCACCCCAAACACAGTTACATCCGAATCGGACCGGATTAAAAGTTTAATTTACGCATAGGCGAGAAATAATTGTCTCTGGCAGTCGATATATCCAGCTGGCTCGCCGCTCGCCGGACCAATTCATTCGATTTTTACACAAATTGAACCGAACGGATGAATGAAATCAATTAAAGTTTTATTATGGGTGTACGCCGATGAGAGTACATGAAAATGTTATAATTCACGAAGTAGGTACCATACAATAATTAATATATGTAAAAAAATGGCGTCCAATAAAAGTAAAAACTTTAAACTTAAAGACTTATTGACATATGGCTAAATTTTGTGACTGAGTTCAGTACAAAGAAGCAAAGTTAGCAATTTTCGCTTTTGAATTTAGTGTGTTAGCTTACTGACTTAACTAAATTCAGAAGCGACAAAATTTAGCCATGTGTAATAAGCCTTTTAGTATAAATGTATTGCTTAACACCTCTACAGGGCATAGAGGGAAAACATCATAACTGGGTGGCGAGAGTAGTGCAGTGCTTTCTAATGATTTGGAGTCTTCATGTACTTCTTCTCAGTCGTTATCTTCATTGCTGAAGATTGGGTCTAGTCTGAGGTATTGATCACCCGTTGCACCATGCTCTTCATTGTCTTTCTGTCCTCGGCAGTCCTAACAGCTTCGGCTATTGGTAATCCAGTGAGTGTCTTTACCAGATCTGACCTACGGGTAGGTGATCGACCACGTAGTCTTTTCCCATCAACCTTACCGACCACCATAAGCTTCTCAAGGCTGTCAGGGTCCCTACAAGCGACATGTGCAAAATATTTGAGGATTCTTCATGCTCTAACATATTTTATATTTAGTTTATTATGAATTCATTATATTATAAAATAATTGTATAATATGTAGTATCTCCGTTTCATTGTGCTGTTATGGGTGTTCATGTCGCTTACAATCAGGCACATGACCTGCTCGTCACATCACTCTAAATCTAAATTATAAAAAAATGGTAGTCATAGGAACTGCCGATAGAAGTGAAAGCTTATAACTCAGAATTTGATAGCTGACTTTGGAAACTACGCGGGTGAAACCGGGGGATGTGGCCATGATCACAGCCGTCTAGAAATGCGTCAGCCAATGGGAAATGCTGACGAATTTCTAGATGGCCAATGGCCATGATTGCGCAGGACCGTTCGTTGTGGAAATCTAGGGGGGAGGCCTATGTTCAGCAGTGGACGTCTTGTGGCTGATGATGATGATGATGAATGGCCATGGTCCCAAGTTTACCGGAATAGTTTTAGTCATTCCAGAGCGTGACGCTAGAATTCAATAGGGATGTTAACAATTTTCGGAATTGCTTTTATTTTGAAAATTGACGCTTGTTTACCATAAAAAAAATTGAGTAAAAACATTCGAATTTTCGGTGAATAAATATACAATGATATTTAAAGTTAATTGAATAAATGATTTTTGAATTTTCCCGCTAAATCACTAAACACTGACATGACGTCACTAGTCGCAAAACATTGGTTGTGATTTATGACTTTATGTCCAGTTTATCTTTATTTTTATTTGAATACAAGCAGTTAAAATTTTCGACGCTAAGATCGCAAACTATAATAAAAATGCAGAGAAGAAAACAATCTAGTCAGTCTTCGACGGCTTGTTTTGCGACTGATGACGTAATAAGCCATATTGCCGTTTGCAGTCACGTGACAACAGACTAAAAATATAGCATTGATAATTTCCTAAGTAATACAAAATTATAAAAATGTTGATCTTCGATATTCTATGAATACAAGCTATCATACAATTATCACTAAACATTAATCTGTGATTGTCACTAAACATCGCTATTCACAGCCCACAAAAAATCCGTTTGAGGCGCGTCAAAAGAGGTTTTCTCTTCAAAACTCTTTCGTAGTCATTACATTCTACCTCTAGTGTTGTGGATTATAGCCCTGACTTGGTGCGAGAGAAAGAGTCCCAGCGGTGGGAACATTTATTGGGCTGCTTATGCGTAAATAATTCAGACGTCTCATACAAATGTAACGATTTCAATTGACATCAGCCGAGCTGTTACCCCGTACGGGGCTCGACGCCCTTTGCCACAAAGGCCCCAGGAGACAATACGGTCTCTTTGTCATAATTCGACGCGAATTGTAGCAAATTGTTGGTTTTCTTTGTGGAAACAGAAATATTGCGGAAACATTCAGAACGGGCTTCTGAGGTTTGGGAAGATTGTACGAGTATTTTCAAACCTGAGCTCCGAATTTGATACGTACATTAAATTACTTGTAAGTAAATATTGCGGGAGACGTGATTTTTTGTAGGTTATTTAAAAAATCATTTTTTTGCACTTAACAATGTGTATATTTTTATTTATTTGGTTTAGATATGTATGTGTATTATGGTAGTTATTATAAGTATTAGTGTATATTTATTTGTATTTTTTTGTATAAATATGCTAAGATAGGATATCTGTTAATTCATTGTTTTTTTTGTTGTAAATAATCGGTAATTATTAATTTAATTAATAGTTTTTTTTGTTAATTATTCCATTTTATTGGACACCGTAATATTCCTTTTTTATTTTTCCACCCTAAGGTTGCCTGGAAGAGGTCGCTGTTAGCGATAAGCCCGACAATTGTCGCACTAGCTTTAAGTTTATAAATTGTTTCTAGTTTTAAATTAATTTTTGGTGTGTTCAATAAATTATATATCATTTACCTCGTATTAATATTACCTACTAGAAATGGCCCGTGGCTTTATTCGCGTAGTTTGCGTTGTTTTGCTGATATTCTCATAGTCATAGTTCTTCATTCATAACGGCGTTGTTACATGAAAGTAGCCTGTGTTCTTCCAGACAACCTATGTGTATTGCAAATTTCAGCCTGATCCGTTCATACGGTGCGACGTGATTGAGCAACAAACATCGAAACTTACAAACATTCATACATTGACAATTGTTATATAAGTAGGATTAGGATTATTAAGACTAGCTGCGTTCAGCGGTTTTACCCGAGTAGTTCCCATTCCAGTTATTTTCCCCTTAACAAAGCCTTAGGCAAAAAACCTGCCCATAACAGCACAGTGACACGCAGCTATTGGAACATGAAGAGTACAAATCACTACCTAGCACTGCACTGCGCTCGTTACCTAAAGATATAAAATAGTTTATGCCCTGTAATTTCTCCGGACACATTACACTTCAAACCTGAACTCAGTGATGCTTACACATTACTGCCTGGCGATAGAATAACTGGGCACGGTGTGGTACTTCCCTAGGTGGACTCTGAAATGAGACTTACTACTAAGTAGTTTAGGCTCTGGAATCGATCGAGAGACGTGCCAAAAGGCTCATAGATAATGATGCTTTTGTGCGAAAAAGACTGCAAAGTCTTGAGCATCGCCAAAAAATTGCTAGCCTATGGGTTTTTTAACGGATACACTTCGGAGAGTGTGCTTCTGATTTGCATGATCTAATACCTCCATGCCCTTTTTTCTATCGGAATGCTCGCAGCTCGAAAAAGCGTCATCGTTTCATGGTTAATGTTCCAAAGACACGAACGAAGAGATTTGACTCTACTTTTGTGATAAGAACATATGGGCTGTGGAATACGCTGCTTGAGTGGGTTTTCCCCGATGATTACAATCTTTGTGTCTTCAAATCGAGAGTGAATCGGTTTCATCTAGGTAAACACGCTCCATCGTAGACCGCATTGTCGTTTAACATCAGGCGAGATGGCGGGCAAGTGTAAACCTATAAAAGTTTAAAAAAAAAAGTTACTACTTAGTAGTGGGCCTCATTACAGAGTCCACTGGTCTGGTCCCAGCATATTGTAGTCAATATGCTATCACAACATATCTTTCAAACAGATTTTTTTAAAGTACAGAGTGACAAGACGAGCAGGACATGTAAACTATGTTAAAAACAAAGATTTTCTCACGCTATTTTCCTGCGCCGTTAAAACAAGTGATAAAGGCATACTTGTACGGTCTACAGTGAGTCACTAACTTCTTAACTAATAACAAAATAGCAGCCACGTACAGTTAGCTCTCCATATACAGCGAATACCACTAGTTTCTAATGAGTCAACGATTGTGAATCATAATATGTGGCAGATATTTATGTAATCAATGTACAAGTAACTAGTAATTTAATATTAAACTAGTCATTTAATGTAAGCTAATTATATTACTGTTGACGACTGGCTTCTTTCTTTTTCTACTTTTAAAACTGTATTTTATATTCTGCTAGCGGCCCATCCGGCTTCGCTCGGATAACCTAGGTACCAACTGCAGCGCCATCTGCCGGGCTGATTTGTGAATCTAAACCATCCAGGGCATTCCAAGGCCCTACCCAAATGTATACAAATAAAATCATTTAAATCGATCCAGCCGTTTAGGAGGAGTTCACTTAGGTACAATGAAAAGTGGCATTGATTTTTATATTAAATACATTTTTGCTGTAACATCAGTTGTTGATTTAGTCACCTTGGTTATGGAGCGTGGTGATTTAATTTAGAGTCTGGCTAACGAAAGTAGATACTGGATTTTTTTGCAAACTTTTTACATGACAACACTTAAGTGTTCCTACCAACGGGTATTTACCCTACGAATTGGGATATTTTAAACAGAAACTACTTAGGGACATTTTTTCCAAAATGCATAAATAAGTTGTAACAATTCGTACGTGTTCTAAAATTGTATTCATCAAAAATAAGTACGACGTATGTACGTTTTGACGATTATTTCAAGAGCAACATTAAGCCTTTAGTTGCCGTAATGAATATATTAATTAATTACGCTATTTAATAGAGAAAAGCTTGTGCAATTTCATTTTTAAGAAATTAATTTTCGGCTATTATCCGAAAGATTTGGTATAATCAGGTTTCGTAGTACCTGGCATGTGTTTATTTTTGACGATATTTTCAGTTTAGGGATGCGGATGCCATGCTGATATATTTTAAATTTGCCGCGCTTTGTCAGTATCAACTTTCGTTAGCCAGACTCTAGTAAATATTTGAAATAATTATAATATTTTTACCATCATTGTGTGCCTTTCTCAGTTTCTATATTCACCAGTTAGTTACAGACCACCGGTCGCCAACAATTACTAATGCGAAATTCTTGTTTTTTAATGTTTGGTGTTTGTTGCTCAATCACGAAGGCCCAGGCTGAACGAAACGGATTGAAATTTGTAATACATTTAGATTAGTCTGGAATAATTTAATAACACAGGAAAATTAAGGAACAGAAACTATATTGATAGAACCGTGGCACTGCTAAATGTGCCCTCTGAATATTCAGGCACACGGAATCATGTTATCGTTAGGAAGAGTGAGCTCACTCTTTCCTTTCTAGTCGGCTGCAGGAACCAGACGTTTTTACTTATCACGATTGTTTGTCAACAACCAAAATAAGTAGAACCATAGCATATCTCGCCGCTAGCGATACTAGGGGTCAAATAGATTGGTTGTATGTAAACCACTTACGTTATAAACAGAGATGCAGTTTAATACCAATTAAAAATACTCAGGGCACATCTATTGGTTTATAATTATAACGTTGAGTATTACACATAATGCTAATAAAAATATATAATAATAAGTATATTTATCTTTGATAGATTGAGGAAAAAGTCGCTTGCTTTTTCCAGTAAGAATAATTTCCAGTTATAAAAATGCAAAATTAATTTTATATAAACAAATCAATTTAAAAATTCATGTTTTTTTTAAATCTTCATATGTGTAAAACGGTGGCTCATGTAAACAAAGAAGTTGATTAATGTTCCCATTGATATTTCGAGATTTCGTTCAAATTTCTAACAATGAAAGAGGGTGTAATATTAGACTATTACACCCTGTTTTAATATTTTTAAGGCTATTTTCAAACTGGATTAGCAACATAACATCATTAATTCAGCACAGGTGAAATGGGTTTTACTAGATTTTCATACATTTATTAACATTTAAGTGACATTCCCGTAGTCTGTGAGTACTACATTGTTTGATCTAATTAAAGATTCGAACTTACAACCTCACTGTAGTGGAACGGGTTTTTGCTATCTGCGAATATTTAAAAATTATAGCAAACATCGTAGCTATTTCTGCTATTGTACAATTGTCAGGCACTTGTTGTAATCTTTTACCTGGTTTAACTTCGGTGTAGTGCGAAGAAGGGAGAGGGCTATGTCACAGGGGACATAACTCCCCCCAAAATCGTATACTTACGTTAAATTAAAAATCTAAAAGAGAAATGGAACAGTACGTGGACTATTTTTTAACGCGGGAAAACCACTGGAACGGCAACTACGCGGGTAGAGTCATGGGGCGCTACTAGTAAAGTTTTTTTTTATGTTGCATTTCTGCTGGTGAACCCCCCTAAAATCTGAGACTGCGAACTGGTGATCCCCTCTAAAATTCGAGGCTGGGACCGCGCGTGCGTCGAACATGATGAACGTTGGAATAGCTGTGTGTCACTGCGCTGTTATGGGCAGGCGTGCTCCTTACTATCATGCGCATGTCTTGCTCACAGGACACAGTGCATGGCCCTCTCGTACCACCATTCTGTACTATAAAACATCTAACATATTAATTGCGGCGCGGCGGGTCTAGTCGGGAGAACGGATTCGGAGATCCCGGGTTCAAACCCCACACGCACCACTGTCTTTTCGAAGTCATGTGCGTAATGCCGCTAACTTAAAAAAGGTGAAGGAAAACATCCTGAGGAAACCGACATGTACCTAGAATCTTTCGTAATCATGTGTCATCTACCAACCCGCACTGGGCCACCGTGGTGGATGGCCTTAACTCTCTCCTTACGAGAGAAGGCTCGAGTCCCAGCAGTGGGGACATTTAGTGGGCTGTTGATGATGATGACAAATTGACCAGCGTCTCGCCTAATGTCTAGTGAAGATGCAGTATGCGATGAAGCGTGCTTACTTTTAAGTTAACGACAACTTCCTGAAATGTCTCTATTCCGAAAAAATCTTGTCAGAGTCCGCCTCGGCAAGTACCACACCTTTGCCAGTTATTCTACCGCCAAGCAGTAATGCAAACATTACTTTGTTCCAGTGTAAAGGGCAATGTTTCCAGAGAAATTACAGGGCTTAGAGATATAACATCTTAGATCTCTGGGTGACGAGCGCAGTGCAGTGCTAGGTAATGAGTTGGACGCTGCATGTTCCAATAGCTGCATCTCACTGTTATGTTGCAGGCATTTTGCTTACCATCAGGCACATGTACTGCTCGTCTCGTCACTTAAAAAAAATGAAAATAAAAACATTTTCCAAAAATAATTTTTTTTTTCTATAGTGGAAACTTAGTGAACAGTTTCTTAACACAACACAAATAAATTTAATCGGACTGGTTGGTCTAAGTTTGTATTTATCGACAAAAGCCACTCATAAAATTAACATTCTAATGTCGCTTTTTCGAGCTAGAATCAGTCGTAAAAAAATATCATAAATATTAACAAATAAATTAATTAAAATTCATATAAATCATAAATAGTCGTAAATAAATATAATTTAAAAACTAAAAAAAACCTACTAAAAACTGAAAATAATAAAACAAGCACTTAGATTTCTGGTAGTCTAGTATTCTATAATATGTTATTGAATTAATACTATTGCAGAATGTAAAATATATTCTAGTAAAGAAACATAACAACTGAACAGTCGGGATCCATTCAGCAACTGGTTGTAGAACTTGGAGTGGTCTGACATATCACAAAGCCATTATCACAATTCTATAATACACGGATGAATTTTATTCGTGAGCAGATGCTAGTAAGTAGGTACAAATCCTTCCCTGGATTGACTGTAATTCTCTCTTCCACTACAAAACAGAATAGTCTATGAATATCTGACCAGTCCAACGAGTTTACTAGAAAATAACCAAAGAACTATTCTGGCAAAGAGTTTCAGCGTTCCAATATCTATCCCCGTATTAAAAAAATGAAAACTGATAATAATTTTCCACGACATCTGGTTACACTGCGGTTTTTGTTACAATGTGTCTACAAATAGTTATCTGTAAAACCAGCAATGGCTAACAAACACTTCGATAATATAGATAGAAACCGATCGATAAGCGTTGCTGTGGTGCTGGATTAAAGTTAGTAGTTTTCGCAAGATAAAGTTTAGAATAGGCAAGTTTTTTGAATTGAGAACGTGGTCGTTCGAATGTTGAATTCAAATCTGTGATTGGAGGCGCGGAAAAACTTACAAAATGGACGACGTTCGAGTCAAACTGAAGATTTTCTTATAGCTAGTGATTCAATAAACATTGTACTTTTTGCCACTATATTGTAAGATTATTTAAAATTTATGCAATCATTTCAATTAACCTACTTAGGTGTCAAACAATCCTACTAGATCTCTATACATAAAAATGTTATGTTGGTTTGTGTACGCTTCAAAAACTCAAAAAGTTCTGCACCGATCGAGCTGAAATTTTACAATGATATATAATCCGCATCAAGGATTGTTTTTTATCTAATTCTTGCATCACAATGTGCCACAGCGAAACGTGGCAGGGTACAGCTGGTAATTTTATGAAATACAAAATTATGTGCGGATTTATGGTTGGATATTTACTGTTACTTTTGACGCAAATACTACAGAATCGGGTTGAAATTTTAAAATACAGTTAGATTATATTCTGAAATAGCTATGAGCTACTTTTTGTCACGGGAATATAATGAAAATAGAAACTATGTGGGAAAAACTGCGGAACGCAGCTAATTATACAATACAATTACACAATAAATACAAGTATGTATTTGTGTGTATCTTATCTATATATTATTATGTTCTCTTTCAAGCAAACCCTACTAATTAATAGAGTCTGGATGATATTTGGTACATAGATAGACAATAGTCTGACACACGATACTTATCGTACTAGCCAGAGAGTTGGTGGTCAAAGTTATTCTACCACCAAGCAGTAATGTGCAAACATTACTGTGTTCCGGTTTGAAGGGCAACGTTTCCAGAGAAATTACAGGGTTTAGAGATATAAGACCTTAGATCTCTGGGTGACGAGCGCAGTGCAGTGCTAGGTAATGATTTAGACTCTTCATGTTCCAATAGCTGCGTGTCACTGCGCTGTTCTGTTATGTGTCAGGCATGTTGCTTACCATCAGGCACATGTCCAGATGGTCTCGTCACTCTTTATTAAAAAAAAAAACCCAGACCTAAGCGCGATGAAAAAATACGAATTTTACTTTGCCCCAAATTACAATCTTTTAGGGCGTCTAAACCTTCAGTAAATATAGGAAAACCAGCGGCTAGAATCATTCTGTGCGCCCTAAATAGTACCATTTTCTAGGGCAGTCGTAAAATAGTACATTCAGAGTAGGTTTTATCTACGCCACTACGCGATCGACGTTATCCAGACCGGTTTAGGCCGGTTTGAACTAGTTTCATCCACTTAAAACCGGATAAATCTCGTTTTTACAGTCGCCTATTGAAATTCAGTAAGAATAACATGAAATTCATAGATATTTGTGTAAAGAATTTACTTTGTCCTATTTTCTATCGTTGTTCGTAGATTGAAAAAGCGACATCGTTTCGTAGAAACCAATATGCTGAAAGAATCTTTCGAGGTCATTAGCCAATCCATACTGAGCCAGCTTAGATAATGGCCTTGAAATCATCCTTTTTTTGTAGTATAGAGTAACAAGACGAGCAGCACATGTGCCTGTTGGTAAGCAACATGCTTGGGCATAACACAGTGACACGCAGCTATTGGAACATGAAGAGTCCAATTCATTACCACTGTACTGCGCTTGTCACCCAGAAATGTAAGGTGTTTTATATCTTCCAGTAGTTTCTCTGACCTTCAAACCGGAATACTGTAATGGTAGCGCACTACTGGTTGGCGGCAAAATAACTGGCAAAAGTGTGCTACTTCCCCTGGAGGACTCTGCAAAGACCACTAAAAAAATCCTTCTAAAAAAATATCAGCCAACAATTGGCTCATATTTTTTTTGGTGTTTCTACGCTCGAACGGTTTACTCGTAAGTATAACAAGAGTATAATCAAAGTATGGCAGTAAGATTACGGAAACTATAATTGAGGGCCGCAACTACTTTACATATAAATTATGTTTATTTGTCGGGGAATAACGTGAATACCGATTCCCTCTACCCTCTAAAGGTTAAGCCTCAGAACAAATTTATTTCTCAACTACCCACTTCCTAACTAACTCGCCTGTATCTCACTTGGTAATCTCACGACATCATTATCTTGTACAAGCTTAGAATTATATTACGTATTAAAGTTTGAGTAGATTTGGGTTTAATATAACGGTCTTGGGGTAGGCAGAAAAGACGTAGTAAACTAAAAGACACATATTACACTCACCGGTATGGTAAACTAATATGTTATTTCGCGTAGAATGTCGTATTGTGTAGTATAAAATTCATGTAGGATAAAAAAAATGGCATGCATCGTCTTTTTTCTATTATAGGTTTAGGCTTCTTGTCAGACATTTCGCTTGATGTAAAGCAACGATGCGGTCTACGATGAAGCGTGCTGCTTACCAGGAAAAAATCCTTTCGCTCTTGATTTGAAGCATATTGTAACCGTCCATCGGGAAAAACCTACTCTGGCAACGCATTCCACATCCTCGACGTCCTTGTTGTAAATGTAGAGTCAAACCTCTTCGTGTCTCTGAGAACGCAGAACGTTGGTTTAATCATCGATATAAACCAATGGATGTGCCTTGAGTAACTTGAAATTGGTAATAAATTGCGTCTCTATGTGTGTCGTAAATAGTTTACACATAACCAATCTACTTGACCCCTAGAATCGCTAGCGGCGCGATATGCTGTGGTTATACTTATCTTGGTTGTTGACATCGAATAAGTAAAAACGTCTGGCGTTCACCGCTTCCTGCAACCGCCTGGAACGGAATGAGTGAGCTCACTCTTCCTAACAATGACATGATTCCGTGCGCCTTGAAGTTTGGGAGGGCACATCTATGTATTGAGATCTTTGGGTTTAATGCAATTTTTTTTAAAGGTTCAAGTGCCTTCAACATCCTGTCAAACTCTGAGCTACTCGTAGTACAGGGACAAATACAATCTACTACTACGCTATGTAGTAGTATGTATGCATCAAATATTAGCGCAAGGACAACTCAGACGGTAAGTTTGCGGCTTGGGTCCCTTCAGTGATTCTAGGTCATACCTTCCTATTAACTAGAGAAAGAATCTATCACCAATTATTTTTACCATGCAAGTCTCAGCTGTCTGAATTTTAGTCTACTACTGAGATTAAAAACCAAGCAAAAACAGCCCCTTAAAGGTTCCCTAGGATCCGATGCCTTCCTTCGCAAGGGGAGAGTCAAGGCCATAATCCACCACGCTGACTTAGCGCGGGTTGGTGGATGACACATGAACTCGTAAGATACAAAGCGGTTTCTTCACCATGTTTTCCTCCACCGTTTTTAGTGCAGCATTATGTACGCATATGACTGAAAATACAATGATGCTGAGACTTCACCAAAGCGGAGGTGTGTGGAGATATCTGAAGCGGATACGAGAAGAGACTTCTACACTGGAGCTGAGCGGAGACGAGATATGTGAGTAACGAAGTTCTATTGGTTGTTGGCAAGAACAAAATTAAAAAATTGTATACTTAATATACCCCCGACTACCTCGGATTTGTTATCTGTGCAACATTCTACTAGTCTTTTGATACCCATATTGAGGTAGGTTGTAAAGAAATATTTTGTCCGCCATTTTGTGGAGGTGGCCATCTTGAATCGATATTAACCAAACATAGTTGAGAACATCTGCACGGGTATTAACTTTCAAATAAAAAACCGCATCGAAATCGGCCTATCCGTTTGAGTTCTACGGTGCCATAGACAGATAGACACACAACCAGACACACAAACAGACAGACAGACATCGACGTCAAACTTATAACACCCCTTTTTTTGATCGGGGGTTAAAAAACATCTCACCTTCGCTCGCACATTTCCATTTTTGTGGAGTCTCAGCCTGATGTGACCCGGGACTCCGGATCGGCAGTTGCCATTTTTCCGACTAAACCAGCACCAGCAGTAACTTGCAAAAAAACCAAGCGCCGTCATATGACTAATAACTATATACAGCGTCGTGGAATCTATCTTATAATTATCCCAAGCGATTATACCCGAAATTAATAGGCACGCTTGGAACGCGGCGCCATCGCGAGTTCCCGCCGTTAATACACTCTACAAGTTTATTAACATGTGGGATGTGTTTACCTCGCTCATTACTGTCGTTAGAGACTCAGGGCTCGCGGGAAATTATCCCTTTGATGCCGGAATCCGTCTTGGAAAGGCTCGAGAAAGGTTATTAACTAGTGGTTTATACTTATATAATGAGGTATCTAAATATCTCTCTACATACATTCAAATGAAATTGAGAAGTTTGTGTAGATGAAATTGAAGTTTTGTGTAGTTTCAAGGTGACAGGTTTTCGCTATATGGATCCAATTAATATTAATAAAGTAGCACCACGCAGTTTTACTCGTGCAGTTTCCATCCCCAGTAGAACTCGCTGTAAAGTGCACCTTGGAGAGTACCACCTGTTTGCTAGTGATATTAGTCCAAGATTCAAGAACCCAGGGCCGCCAGACGTCACGTATTTTCTGATGGATGAAATGTGCACGATTGAGTAGAGTTACACATGCTCACCCGCTAACTTGCTTAGACGGCCAATTTTGAGATATGGGGTGCAGAAGGTACATAAAAACATTTATATTATATGCATAAACATGTGTTCTCAGTACTCGTGCTCGTACTAACTCTACTCAATGGTACACATTTCGTTCTCGTCTCGGTCTCGGTCTCGGTCTCGGTCTCGGTCTCGGTCTCGGTCTCGGTCTCGGTCTCGGTCTCGGTCTCGGTCTCGGTCTCGGTCTCGGTCTCGGTCTCGGTCTCTCGTCTCGGTCTCGGTCTCGGTCTCGGTCTCGGTCTCGGTCTCGGTCTCGGTCTCGGTCTCTCGGTCTCGGTCTCTCGGTCTCCGGTCTCGGCGGTCTCGGTCTCGGTCTCGGTCTCGGTCTCGGTCTCGGTCTCGGTCTCGGTCTCGGTCTCGGTCTCGGTCTCGGTCTCGGTCTCGGTCTCGGTCTCTCGGTCTCGGTCTCGGTCTCGGTCTCGGTCTCGGTCTCGGTCTCGGTCTCGGTCTCGGTCTCGGTCTCGGTCTCGGTCTCGGTCTCGGTCTCGGTCTCGGTCTCGGTCTCGGTCTCGGTCTCGGTCTCGGTCTCGGTCTCGGTCTCGTCTCGGTCTCGGGTCTCGGTCTCGGTCTCGGTCTCGGTCTCGGTCTCGGTCTCGGTCTCGTCTCTCTCGGTCTCGGTCTCGGTCTCCTCATTGTCTCGGTCTCGGTCTCGGTCTCGGTCTCGGTCTCGGTCTCGGTCTCGGTCTCGGTCTCGGTCTTCTCGTCTCGGTCTCGGTCTCGGTCTCATCTCGGTCTCGGTCTCGGTCTCGGTCTCGGTCTCGGTCTCGGTCCAAGGCTACACAAATGGTAGCAAACTTGTATATAAAGGCGCGATTTCCCAATTATCCCCAACATTATTAGAATAAGGAAATTCCCTTCTTTTCACAAATGCTCTTTATACGACCTAAACTTTACACATCAAGATAATATTAGGGTACCTAAAACCCTCTCCCAAGCCTTATATCACCATTACTTTTATAAAAAACCAACCTTAACACACCAGACACAAAACTCAAAATCACATGTTAGGATATTAGTTCTCAAGCTGATGCCATTTTTTCTAATGCCAAAGAGATGCAAGTATAATTTCTTTGTTTTACTATTTTGAAGCTAAGGTACTGGCATTAGAGTTGCGAATGGTGTACCGAGTTGTCGAGTGTTCAGGACAAAAGTAAGGCATACACATTAGATACAAAGTTAGGTTTAGTGACAGTAAAATGGTTACGTTTTAAAGGGAAAAATGCAGGAGCCTTTTGTGGAAACAAGTAGGGTGACTATCAGAGCAGAATATTCGCGGAATCTACACGGCTGTTCGCAATAAACGTTATGTTTCACCTGAGCCGAGCGTGAAATAAGCGATAGAGAGGTTCAACCCAAGCGTTCGACTTGTTACGCATTTTTGTATAATGACGTAATCACGTAAAATTATTATCTGTGAGCCGACTTTAATGACTACGATTTCTTTATTATGATAAATGAAGAATGACGAGGCGAGCAAGACATGAGCCTGACGTTAACCGACATGTCTGCCCATAACAGCACGTTGCCGCGCAGCTTTTTGAACATGAAGAGCCCAAATAACTGTCTAGTACCACGCTAAATAATATTTTAAGGTTAAGCTCTTGACCCTGACCTTATTGTTGATAACCTTGAGTTCTAGGAGTTGCTCAAAAATATATTCTTAATTTAGCTGTATGTTTTTGAAGTGAAATCTTCTTTTGACGCACCATACACAAATTTTTTGTGGGCTGTGAATTGAGTTCAAGCACCTTCCGGTTTCACCGGCTTAGTTTTCAAAGTGAGTTATCGCATTCTGGGTTATAAGTTTTCATTTCTATCGGCAGCTCCTATGGCTGCCAATGTTGTTTTATCATGCTACACTATGACTTTGAGAATAATAATTGTGAATCAATTATAATAGTTATTTTTTTGTTTGTTTTATATCATAATCCAAACAAATTTTGTTAAATTCGATGGGGCGGTTTATGACAACAAACTAAAATTTGGTTATATTTATCTGAACGACATAGTCATAGAATAAATTCTAATGTAATTTAGTTGAATGTCTGATTTTAATTTTAAATTTAAGTTGTTTTTATTTTTTCGTATGTTTTTATTATTAAACTAGCTGAACCCGCTACTTCGTTCGCGTAAGCAGATATTACTGACTTATACATTAATTGGAAGTATCGTACGTCAAATATTTGGATAAGTAGTCATTGAAAAACCTTTGAGTTTGAGTAAATTTGTTTTTCCACACAAAAATTTATTTAATTTTATCATCTTCATTTTCCTTTTTTTAAACAAAATCAAACATACTTAGTAAGGTTTCGTAGTATCGAACATAGCCGCAAGTATTAAGTTTGTAGGATTTTATAGGATACATTATGAAAAGTCTGAAGCTAATGTGCATGATCTGATACCTATTTTTTACCTATTTATTTTTATCCGCAAGCTGTTTTCTAGCTGTTACCCGCGACTTCGCCGGCGTAAAATTTTGAACGAAGCCTGTGTGGAATCAAAATAATTAAAATTTTGAGTTTTAATGATATTCAAGCAAGTTGAACCCGTAAATCTAAGCCAAGTCCTAGTGAAATGTTAATGTATGAATTTAATTGTAGGTAACACAGAAAAAATCAAGAACGAAAGAATCCAAATTTGGCATCATAATCCTTTTAGCAGCAAAAACTTATTAGTACAATTGAGAATACCAGTAACGCCACCTAGTGATGAAAGAAAAAATACATACCACAAAAGCAAAACATCGATTTAAATGGCCTTTAGTGCTTTTAGATTTAAACTGGCATTAGCGCCGTCTAATGAGAATATTATGTTGCTTGTTATTTTGATTGTGAACGCAAATCACCTATATTATCTACGCCAAAACGGGTGCATATATTTTTCATTTTTGGCTTTTACCTTACCATCACATCAAGTTCCTTACGAAAATATATGCTTATATTAATATGGAGTTAAATGAAAATGTAGACTTATTAGCCCATGTGAAATTTTACTTCATCAAATCACTTGATACGTTCCGCCATGATTAAAGCGGCAATAGAAATACATCATCTGCGAAAATATCAACTGTCTAGCTATCACCGTTCTTGAGATACAGCCTGGTGACAGACGGACGGACGGACGGACAGATAGCGAAGTCTTAGTAATAGGATCCCGTTTTTACCCTTTGCGTACGGAACCCTAACAACGGTCTGCTTCGGTCACCGAAGCTTGTTGAACACTACCTTTAAATTTTAAACAGTATTTGGATTGAAATAATACGTTTTCTAATAAATTACGGCTGGTCTAGTAAGTTACAGTTGACCTAGTCGGGAGAACGGCGACTGTCGATCCGGAGACCCAGGATTCAAAACCACGCGCACCACTATCTTTTCAGAGTCATATTCGTAATGCCGGTAATTAAAACGGTGAAGGAAAACACCGTGAAGAAACCGAAATCTACCTATAATCTAAGTTCTAAGTCATATGTCATCCACCAACCGACACTGGGCCAGCGTGGTGGATTATAGCCTTGTCTCTCTCCTTGCGAGAGAAGGCCCCGACGCCCAGCGTTTAATTTAACATTTAATGGGTTGTTTATGCTGCTACTTATTATGCTGATAAGTTTTCTCCAAAATATAAAAATCTACTTCAATGACAGGTAATTTAATTCTGTCATTCGACTAAATTTTATAAGAAGGTAAAACTGGCGTACAGATAAATCTAAGCTGATTTTAGTTTTTTGTTGATATTTGATAGTGCCCTTACCATGAGTTTACGTAGATCCTATTCGCTAGCGACTGCGTAAAAGATTATTATGGCGAAATTAACCGCGCCCCTAGCGGTCACTGTCAGAACTAAAATCGGCAGTATGAGTCAGTAAGTAGAAAACCTATCGAGTTAAGACTCGCTATCGAATAAAGTTTTTTAGCAATCGTTATAGAAAACGGTACCATGAGTTACAAATTTGACAGTCGCCTTCGAATAAAACTGTTTCGATAGCAGTAAAGTTACTCACTAGCTTATTGAAGCGTGAAAGTGTTGGTTAAAGTGCGTCTAGACAACAAATACATTATTTTTAACTAGATTGTGTATTGATATAATGTCGGGGAGAAATAATTTAGCTTGGCATATGTTAATGACGGCTGCTCATGAAGACGTACGACGCAATCAAGGAAATTTTCAAGCAAGCATGCGAACGAAACCTGCAGAAATTAATTTCTAAAAAAATAATTTAAAAATAGTGAAAATAATTTCAGTAAAGAATATAGGCTTCAGTCAGGAAGCTTTCGAAGATTTATGTGGATTACTAAAGGATCCACTTGAAATCCACACAAAGAGTATCACTTCTATCATGGAGATGCATAATTATGTACCTACTTCTGCCAGAGTGCTAATTGAAAATACTTTTGGGCAATTGAAGAACCGTTGGCATTGTGTACACAGGGATAGAACATTGCATTATCAGCCAAAACATGCCAATAAAAGCATGTTAAAAAATATATGTAGGACATAAATTATATTAGCATGTTGCGTGTTGCACAATATTGCTATAAACTACAATGTTCCAGACCCTGAAGATGAAAATGAAGAACTACAAGGTATTTTACTAAAATAAACTACTCTGTACCTACATATCAAAATTAAGAGTAATAATAATAACTAACTGTATTTATTTCTTGCAGAACCATTTGAACAACATGAAGTGGTGTTGAATGAAAGAACGAGTGATTTATTACTAAGGGGCCGAGCATTACGGGATCAAGTAGCTCAGAGACTCTCTCGAATACTATAATTGTTGACCTACACAACATGTGGCATAGTTTGAAGTTTTAAGTGTCCACATTAATTATAAAATAAAACAAGTTATGTACATTGAAATATTTAATTTAATAGCAGCTATAAATAAATTTAATAAAGCAAGTGTTACAATGTAGGAAGCTTAATTTATATGATTAAATAGAGGAAAATATTTTATATTTTATTACCATACTCTAATAGATTTACATAAAAGACAAATACAAAAAAGTCAAAACATTTTATTGTGTACAACAGAAATTTAAAATATACAAATAATAGGTTTAAGGCTTATGCCATAAGTGGCGGTCTTATTACTAAATTCGATCTCTTCCAGGCAATCATTTAAATTGACGGTTTTATGGAATCATTATAGCTGACCATAATAAAATTATCTGTACAATTGTTTACTTTCAAGTAAACAGATCTAAGTGAACTGTAGGAAATTTAGAAAATGTTGTAATCGTAACAACAAAAAACCACCTTTTAAGATTTTGTTAAAAGTGAATTGAATGTCTTAAATGTCTTACAGAATTATGTAAGTTTATAGGAACTATGTATTTTAATTACTACAAGAACAACCCAAAAGAGCTTGTAGCACTTGTACAACAAATTTTGAATTTGAATTGATGTAGTTAAAAAAATATATATATGGGTATCTTGTAGCCTAACTATTATTTACCCTTCTAATTTAGTTACTATTTATAAGTTTTAATTCTTATTTACTAGCTGTGCCTAACATTAATTATCTTATAAAATATAATATCCTACCAATTTTGTCTTACTTATTTCCTAAATTCTCAGCTATTTTATTAAAACAGCTAAAATGCTTGGTACAACTCCAGCCACCTTTCTTGCATCCTTAACTCTTCTTCCCTTAACCTAATCGTCTCCCGTTCAGTTTCCTGCTGAAATGCACGCCATTCACAGTCAGATCTGACAAAAGCTTGCCTTGCCAGATCCGATTGTGTCTGTGTCCGGGTCCTTCTGCGGATAGGAGAGGTCAAGTCCTGCAGGCGACCTCTCCGCCGCCAATGAGACGTGGCAGGCAAGGCCGTGGGTCTCTGCGCCGCACGAAGCTCTGCACTGGCATGAGGCAATGTAGATGGTAATGTTGCCGTGTCACTATCATGAGATCCGTTTCGCTCCTATTCACGTATGGGGCTGAAATAATACATAAATATCACTAATAGAAAAAAGTAATAGTAACAGTATGTAATAGTACTAGTACATAATTGTTCAAAACCTGGCTCTCGTAACATAGATACCAGTGAAGCATCAGCAACTGAGACTGTTGGATGTATTTCTGGCACTATCCTATTACCACCATGTAAAGGCTCGGGAACACTGGTGGTCGAGTGGATGGTCCAGCTTCATCCCAGGCTTATTTTCTAGTTCGGCCCAGAGTCGTAAGTTTGTCACCCTTCCTTGGGGTCCGTTGGCGGATTTGCTAAGGTCACCATGTCTAAAAATAAACATTCCATTCAGAAAAGTCCACGCAAAGCCACATTCCTGCAGAACACTTGACACTACTACTATTGTAAAAAACAGTATGCTTACTTTTCCATGTACTCCACCAGTGTTGGACTGGTTCGCGTTTTATCAACTTTCTTATAAGTAGTTATAATTAAATTTATTTCTATCTGAAACCGAGAATATTTTTGTTGCACTCACTGCACTGCTCCAAAAACCCAAATACATAATATCAAAGAGAATGTAATACACTACGAAACATATGTTAAGAACGCCGCAAGGGCGCAACAAAATTGACATTGAAACATCGACTGTTTAGACAAATTTAGAAACACATATAAGCCTTAGATTATCCACTACTTTAAGACGCTTTCAACTGGTAGGATTATTGGAGTTACCTGCCATCTCTTTCTTTTTAGTGTAGCTAGAAAGAGGCAGCTTCATTATGTGTGAAGTTAGAAACATTACTGTTTATATATTTTTGACAATTATTTTGTCATCCAAGATGACGCGACGCGATCACGTGGGCTCTTTCTAGTATCTAGAATCTTGATATTCTGTGCATCGTCTGTGATACACAGAATACTTAGAAGTTAGTATGTACCGAACACGCCGCGCGTGTCGTTATTATTTAATGTTTGTGTAATTTCCGAACCAACTGACCGATTTTGTTCAAATTTTGACGGGACAATATAAAAGATGTGTTCTTTCTAACAAAAAAAGAATTATTGTTTTTAAGCTTTCGCGATTTGAACACATAATGTTTATAATGTACAGGACTTAATCACGATTTAATTCATTGTTTAAATACCTCGACGTTTCGGCAGCGTGACCACGGCGGTTGTAACGCTGCCGAAACGTCGAGGTATTTAAACAATGAATTAAATCGTGATTAAGTCCTGTACATTATAAACAAAAAAAGAATTAATGAAATTAAACAACGCAAACATGACTTACAACCAAATACACATTCTGACTTTAACCCCCTCCCGCAAGAAAACCGATCAGAATTTGGGGATCAAAAGTAGCCTACAGCAATGTCAATGTCAATGTCAGCAAAGCAATGTAGTATAAATGTTTCATTTCTAAATTGATGGTCACCCGACTCACAGGTACAGACAGCGCAGTAAAATAACAGTCACACTGAAAAGGAACCAACTAGTTCTGAGCTGAAAGTTTGCAACACAAACTTACATCCAGTGTACAATACGGAGCCACGATCGGAATATCCGAACAAAACCAAATCGCTCCCATGAACTATTTTAGTTTTTATGATTTTCTGACTCTACAGATAATTTTGTTCTTGTACCGACCTAGTTACCATTAACTTACAAGTGAAATGAAACACTGGCGACACTGTCGTAATATTCAACAGAAAGCAAGTTAGCTTTAGTTAAATATTTTAGTTGTAGCGTTTGTTCTACCTGTAAGTTAGAGCTTGTATAGGTTATTTGTAGTTAGGGTGGTGCTCACAGGATCTGACTGTATGTGTTCGTACAAAAAGTACGGGACATTATAAAATAGCTTGTAATCGAAGCTGGTTGTATGTATTAGTGTAGGTAAGTACATTAAAATATGTTACATATTTATCAAACAACATTTAGACGATCAAGTAGAATAAAAACAGTCAAAGTATACTTTTATTGTTTTAATTTCAATGTGTCCGACCCTATGTTACGGCCTCTTCTAGCTGTCTTGCGCGATACGAAGTAAATAACTAAAATATTTAAAGTAGTTTTGTAGTGGTAGGACTCTTGGCAGAGTCCGCCTGGGGAAGTACCACACATTTGCCAGTTATTCTACCGCCAAGCAGTAATGTGCAAACATTACTGTGTTCCGGTTTTAAGGGCAATGTTTCCAGAGAAATGACAGGGCTTAGAGATATAAGATTTTAGATCTCTGGGTGACGAGCGCAGTTCAGTGCTAGGTAATGATTTGGACTCTTCATGTTCCAATAGCTGCGTGTCACTGTGCTGTTATGTGTCAGACATGTTGCTTACCATCAGGCACATGTCCTGATCGTCTCGTCACTATATATTTAAAATAAAAAAAATCTACGAATTGCTGAGCACGCTTACGCTTACGCTTACTTAATGTAATTCAGGTGTGTTTAGAAGTATACAGTCTTATAAAATGCGAATGAAAAAGTGGCTTGTAGACAAAAGTTTCTACAGCATTGGCGAAATGATACCCGGATAATATAAATGTGTATGTAATATTCAAGTATTGATTAATTGTACCCTGTTGACATTCATTTTGAATTTTAAATGTAATGTAGTTTCATTGACGTGTAGTTTTGGATTTTAATTGTAACATAACTTAATTGACTTAAAATTTTTGATTTTAATTTAATTGACTTGTGATTTGTATTATCTGATTGAAATGACATGTTGTTTGAATTTATTATTGAATTGGAATTATAATTAATTGCTTAATGTAACTACTCGTTATTAATATAAGAGTATGAGTAAGTAATATACTTATATACCTTAGTTAGGTATGTAGCGTAGTGTAAAATAGCTATGGATCGTTAGATACTCGTTACGCATTCTGGCAATCTCGAAACTATTGATTGCTATTGCTGGTAATAGCGGTTTCTGAAACTATTTATTCTACTAAATTGTTTTTAGGTTTTATGGTTTAAGTTATTCTCCATTGCGGTTTTGAACGATAACTGTTCTGTTTTGTAGTAATAGGACTTCTAGCAGAGTCCGCCTGGGGAACTACCACACCTTTGCCAGTTATTCTATCGTCAAGCAGCAATGTGCAGACATTACTGTGTTCCAGTTTGAAGGGCAATGTTTCCATATAAATTACAGGGCTTAGAGATATAATATCTTAGATCTCTGGGTGACGAGCGCAGTGCATTGCTAGGGAATAATTTGGACTTTTCATGTTCCAATAGTTGCGTGTCACTGTGCTGTAATGTGGCAGGTATGTTGCTTACCATCAGGCACATGTCCTGCTCGTCTCGTCACTCTACGCTACAAAAAAAGACGGACAAACGGACAGTCAGACAGACATCGACGTCATACTTATAATAACACCCCTTTTTTGGTGGGGGGTTAAAAACAAAGTCACTTTTCGCTATAAATGTGTCTTTAAAACCCCAAACTACCAAACAGATTTTGATACCGGTTTTTTTAACAGATAAAGTGATTCAAAAGGAATTTTTGCATGTAGAATGCGTATATTTTAATATACGCATTCTACACACTGATAATTTTAATGTAATGTCATAAAAAAGCACATTTTTTGGGCTAACACTGCAAACGCTGGTGGACCCTACGACATGATCAAAATAATGTACAGCAATATTGTACCCCTTCAAAGAGTCTACAAAAAGTCTGTAAATGTTTAAAGGAAATACCTTCAATAACCATTTTAACCGACTTGAAAAAAAGGAGGTTTCTCAATTCGACCGTATGTATGTTTTTTTTATTTGTGTGTTCGCGGATAACTTCGTCGTTTATGAACCGATTTCGATGATTCTTTTTTTGTTGTAAAGAAGATATTCCAAGGGTGGTACCATGATAAGGAAACCAGGATCTGATGATGACATCCTAGAGGAATCCAGGAAAGGAAAACTTTATTACTTTATAAGTTTTCCGTTGAAAGTCGGTTCTTTTTTGTTAAAATTATTTATTTTTAGTAAACTTAGTATCAGCATATCAGCAGTGCACCCGTGCGAAGCCGGGACGGGTCGCTAGTATTATTTTATTCCAGGATCAGTCGTCATGCCTATTATTACAGAAAGATACCTAAGATAATTATAACTGTAATTTATGCCGCGTATTAATACCCATAAATACATTAAAGTCTGACCCGGCGGATACGCGCTAGGTCAGGCTCTCAATCATATTTTCCTTGTGTGGGCCGATCCCGGCGGCACTGCAATGCCGGGCCGACCCGTGACGGGAGTGGAGCGAGCCCCGAACATCCCGTCGAGTTAAAAAAATCAGTTTAATATACTGGTCCCTCAATGAGGGAACTTTCAGATATTAAGCTGAAAAGAACAGATACTACACTTTGATCTTAGCCAAAAGGCCGAGAAGCGATACTAGCACAGAGCAACACCGAAAAATCATACAATGTTGCGCAGAAACTCGTATATCGCGATTCAGAAAACCGTGTTTTGGTTTTGTGAGCCATCTAGCGAGTTTGAGAGGAAACTATCTAGATGTTTGGCGATGTTGGCGCCTCTAGTGGTAATTTTACAAACTAAAGGTCGATGGGTACTGGAAAATGAACTTTCTGTACTGGGAAATAGAATCTTGTTTCGATTTAGTCGTTTGCAGATAGCTGACGCGACGTAGTGACGTCACAGTGACGAAACTTAAACGTTGACCCTTGGAGCTATTTAACCGACTTCTAAAAAAGATTCAATCAATCATTTATTGCATTATATGCAATACATTATTATATACAATAGAGTATTATTAGACAAAGCTGACTAAATGAGCTAAGTATTTACCCTGTTAGGGCATAGCAATATTTTTTTTTACAATCTAAGCATGAGTAGATCATATTACATAATATGTATATATCACCGGAAAATAACATGAATCGTTAGTTGATAAATTCACTAGGTCGTTGATAAACTTTCAAAAAATAATAAACGGCAGTTGAAATGCATTACAGCTCACCAGTTAGATCCTTGTGAAATATGTTAAATCACCAAATCGGATCGTCTAGGTTACATAGAACCCAGATCCGATGCGGAGCACCCCGACTTCACCTAGTCTGGTGGCCACTACCCCGAGAGTGTTTATTAAAAAATGCGGGAGGCAGAAGCTTAAGGAAGGAAGGCTAGAGTTTTTTTATTGTAGCAAAAAAGTAATTTATTAAATGACGACCGAGCACCGTTAGTTGATCAATTAACTTAAATTAATTATGTTAAATTTCAACCGTTTGTTATTTTCCGAAAAGTGATCAACTACCTAGTGAAGTGATTTTTGTTTTCCGTTGAGGTACAGCGTAGCGATTCACAATCCATTCGGTTCGGGCTGAGCCACGGAAACTGGCCGCTACCGACTGGGACGAGCAATTTGCGATTCACAACGGAGATTCCGATTAGTTTTGACGTTTGCAACCGACTACCAGCTGTTTCTATTCGGTTGAGATTCGGACAGCTTTTTTATCGTGGATAGCTAAATCCGATTTTCAGATTATTGTATTTACTGATTTTTTCTCTGTTTTTCTCAATATGTTTGTAAGATTATGGACACTAAACGAGTTTTTGTTTACTTAAGTGTATAATATGTGTATAGTTTTTGAAATTTTGGGTTTTGAAGTTAAGCTTGTGCTCTAAAAAATTGCTAGAAATGGATTATTGCCATACTTGATTTGTTATTGTTTATTTTTTGAGATGAAATGATGAAACGTGATGATTGAGCAAAAAGGCAAGAAACTACCAAGAAACTTTGGAGATACGAGACATCATGTCAAATACGATATACCTAACAGCAAGAGCGGATCCAGCTGTGAACCCAGGTGGTGGTCACATAGTCGGGCCAAGTAAGAACGATAAGTGCGTGCGTGTTTTAATTAGTGGTCTACCTAAGTTCTGGAACCAGCCTAAGAGTGGTAACGACCCTTGACCCACCCTCTCTGGATCCGTCCTTGTATAACAGATAGTATTTTCGTATCCTGTTCAACTTTAGCTTTAGAATTAACAAAACACGGCTATGTAGTTAATTTATACGCTGTAGTGGGAGCGAGAGGTATACCAGCAAAAACTCTCTATAACCTGCTGAAAGACCTTGGCTTCTCCAGAAGTGCAGTAAGTTCTATACTAGAACGAGTATCTGAAGCTGCAATAGTAGGCTCATATCAGATTTGGCTGGGCAGGGAGAGAAACTCGAGTAGTGAAGGTGAGTGTTGATGCACGTCAGAAAGGAGCCCTTTAAACCTACACCTGTGTCACAAGTCTCGGGATCTACTCGGGATTTCTCTCTCTGCCACATGATGAACTCTACCAAAGTACCAATGAGACGATCTTCTGAATGATAATGTGCCAATCCGAACCATGACTTCAACATCTTTATGACATTGGCAATTATGACAATGCAGAACTGGTACACATATTATGTAAGTAGAATCTTGCCATTGTACCGCATGTTTGATTCAACAAACATTTACTTACCTATGTCCTCCATTATCATTATAGACTTAGATAGAGCTAGATATGTTTTGTAAATAAAAGTAACATGTATCACAAACTATGTATTATTTAATCCTACTGAATATGTAATGTTCCTGTTAGCTAATACCTCTTACATCTACATTCATGAAGCCGTCGCGTAGGTAAAGTATAAGTAAACTCTTTGTAAGTATAAGTTTCCAGGTATTTCATAAAAGGTAAATCTAATTTATTCGGTACTAATGTACAAGGTGATTATTATAACTAAAAGTTCAAATGAAACATCATTTATTACAGTAAATATTTTAATAATTAATCTGAAGAATTTTTTGATAGTTTATATTCAACATAATTTAGCAATAAAGTTTAAAAACAGAGATGGTGTATTGCTGTTTTTACCATTGAGAACAACTATTAATAAGAGACCAAACAGAAAATTGTAAAAATGAATTAATCATAAAATGCTCTCCGTACTAAAGTATAATCCGGAGTCAATAAAACATTCAGATTTTTGTACAAACCAAATGTTTTATTTTCCTAATTTATTATAATTAAAGTATTTGTTATAATTGTAGACATTACAATATAGCTAATTCAGTTAACTTTTCCATACTAAACTGCATAATACCTAACTGGGATATTGTAATTTCTAAACTTATTCAAATAATGATGATCCCAACTCTTTAGTGCAATACAAGGATTTTAAATTAATAAGAGATACTAAGATTCAAGACAAATTAATTATTTATGTAATATGCATTAATACTGTTAATAAAAAGTTACCATGTTTCTTCACCAAATTAACATTTATTGAATTTATTAAAATACCTACCTAAATAGAGAGAAAACTAATTTAACTTAAATCACAATTGATGTTATGCACTGTATCTATTACATAATATCATATTCTTACAAAATGAAATTGGATAATAGGTTTGAAATCAGTAGGTAAGTGAATATTTTTACTGAAAATTGCCTTCATCTTCAATGTGAGTTCAATGAAAACGAAAACTCTCTGGCTTCTTGAATGGAGTATTGTATTATTATAACTTCTCTTCTAGACAATTTTATGAGTTTTCCTATATTCTTTGCATCCAATTTGCTTGAAAATGCGAGTTGAGGTTAGCGCGACATTACCAAGTCGTTTTACACATATGTATAATCACATTTGCTGGCTTCTTGTACGGAGTATTATATTATAAGTTCTCTTCTTCTTCTCTTTACAATTTTATGAGTCTTCCTTATGATTTGCATCCAAGTTGCTTGACATTCGCATTTCAAGCGACATCACGGTCGTTTTGGACATCACACTCCTTTTAGACAATGAATAGGTAATTGATCACATTCGTAGGAACAGTAATATTGATCTGCCTGCTACGGTTATTGAGTGTTTTCTGTTTTAAGAGTTAAAACTATAAACTTTTTTTGTTGTTAAGGTAGTTAACTTTCGGGAGCGCGAGAAACTGTTTTTAAAAACTAAATTTAAAGTTAAATTAAAACTAAATACGTCTAGACGAGCCGAAGAGTTTATTCAGACTGCTTTTGCTTATTACAATTAGCCTTAAAGAAAACTTATAATCTAACCCAGACGCAACTATGCATTTCTGGGTGGCATGGCGTGATGTCGCCTGATCCTGCGTAGGCGCAAGCGCTAGGTCAGCAACTTATGCAGGTTCGCGGGAACATAACGAGGTTTATGATTTCAAAACAAAACAAAGAATGATTCCGTTGACTTTGACAACATCAACAGATTGACAAGTAAAAAGTATGTACGAATGACTTATTGTGTTTCAAATGCAAATTTCCTAAGGTTATTGTTTGATTTCCTTGTTTATTATGCAGTTTTAAATATAAGGTAGCCATTGAGCACCACAAAATAAACCGAAATACAGTTATTTGACGATTTGTATATTTCTACCAAGAGTTAACTTTTCTACCATATTTGAAAACTAGATAAAGTAGCTTGTCTTTGGTCCGGCCCAAAAAAGACATTCCTATGCCAATCCGATTGGCGTCGAGAATCGCAAATTCCGATCCATTCGGGTGCGGGAACGCTACCGACTGTGTCCATTCGGGTGCAACCGAATGGATTGTGAATCGCTACCCAGATACTAAACTAAATTATTTTTAATAGTAATGTCGTCAAAGTGGTATATTTCTATAGTCATCTATGTTTTTGGTTATAGCATAACGTTTTTAACATTTTATAAAAACTATTTTGGTCGGGTTCATTTTTAAACCCCGACCAAAAAAGGGGTGTTATAAGTTTGACGTCGATGTCTGTCTGTCTGTGGCATCGTAGAGCTCAAACGGATGGGCTGACTTTGATGCGGATTTTTTATTTGAAGGTTAATATCCGTGCCAAGCCAAACACCCCGAACACCCGTTCTTAGCTATGTTCGGTTAATATCGATTCAAGATGGCCGCCTCCACAAAATGGTGGAAATAAAATATTTCTTCACAACCGACCTCAATACGTGTATTAAATGAAAGGAATTGACTAGTAGAATACTATACAATATAACAAATTTCAAATCCAAGATGGCCGCCACCACAAAACGCCGAATTATATTATTTTTTTCACTACTACCTCAATATGAGTATCAAATGAAAGGGTTTGACTAGTAGAATACTATGCACTATGACAAATTTATATCCAAGATGGCCGCTACCACAAAATGGCGAAATACATTTCTTTCCCATAACATGGGTATCAAATGAAAGGGCTTGACTAGTAGAATGTTGTACAGATAACAAATCCGAAGTAGTCGGGGGTTAAACAAAATTTTGGTTAAACGAAGGCAAGGTGCTATATATTTTAGTTATCATGTATTCGGGGCCTTTTTGACGTGACAACGTCTAATGAGCGTTACGGGACAATGAGTCATGCTTTTTCGTGCATACAGCCAGCGTTCCTCGATTTACTAGACGTTGTCACGTCAAAAAGTCTGCAATAATTTGTGTCTATCTCTTAGAAATAATCCACAATAACCATTTGTATGACCGACTGTATATAATAAATAACGCACAAATAGCATTAACCGAGTGAACTGCAAAATCTATTACTGCAAGACCTTGGATTTAGGATACATCCATACTAATTAATACTCTAAAACAGCATCCTGCTGAAACATAAGACGTTGGCGTAATTGTGCTCACCAAACATATCTCACATACATAACACAACCAAATAAACGCAAGAAATAAATAGAAGATGAAGAATTAGATGACATACCTCTAAATAATACAGCTGAATAAAAGCTAGAAATGAAAGGAAGAAGACTTTAATCAGCTGTCTATTGTATTCACTTATTCTTTTTTTTATTGTATAAATTAAGACTGAAACAAATTGTTTTGCCAGACATATTGCATGCCTCTAGAAGAAGAGGCCAGTTTGTATGGATCAACTTTTAAAATATCACCTTATCTTACCTGCAAACAGAAATAAAGATTTTTGTATTAGTATATTTAGTATCAGCATAGCACCCGTGCGAAGCCGGGGCGGGTCACTAGTTGTTAATAAAGGTACCTACGTTAAAACAAATTAATTAAATGAACCACAGTTTCATTACAAGTGTGTGTGAGATTGTTCTTCAAATCTTCTGAGACTCCCGCTGAGAAGATAAGTAAGTAGCTAGGTAGGTACAGTATGACCAACTTATCTGCAGCATGTAGTTATGGCGCCACGATTGAAAAGTGTTGCCATCTAAACATCTATAGTCTATACAATTAAATACAATTGGAGTGTCTGTATCAAATATTTAGTTTACAGATTTTTACTAAGTTTAAATGAAATTATATTATGAACTAGCTGTGCCCTGCCACGCTTCGCTGTGGCACATTGTGATGCAAAAAATTAGATAAAACAATCCTTGATGCGGATTTTATATCATTTTAAAATTTCAGCTCGATCGGTGCAGAACTTTTTAAGTTTTTGAAGCGTACACAAACCAACATAACGTTTTTATATATATACTAGCGGCCCGTTCCGCCTTCGCTCGGATATTATCAAAAAGCCCATTAATCGAAATAAAAACTATCCTATCTTTTAAGTTGGATCAATCTACACACGGTGTCCAAATTTGATTAAAATCGGCTAAGTAGTTTAGGAGTACATCGCGGACAAACATCGAGACAGGAGATTTATATATATATTAAGATAGAGCTATGGAACCTGTATGTATCCAAAACCTATTTTACGTATAATTTCCGAAACGAAGAGACTGATGATGACGGCAGTTCACTACCAAATAATTGTTTTTCTATGGCATTACGTAGGACACTTTTACTTGAGGAAAATAAATTAGGGTTCCGTGAAAAAAAAGATAACCCTTAAACGCAGGGTGAAACCGCAAGCACAGCTGATCTTTTATATGATTCCCTAAAATAGCTGGCTTAACGGTTTTTTATCGGATACATTTCGGTGAGTGTGCAACTGTCACTTCAACTTGTTTTTTTATGAGACTGAATGTACCTTGTTAAAAAATTCGACACCGTTTCATGCTTGATGTTCAAAATACTCAAACAAAGAGGATTGACTCTACATTAGTGATAAGCACGTATGGGATGTGGAATGCGTTACCCAAGTGAGTTTTTCCCACAGAAATCTAAATAATAAGGCAACGTACACCGCATCACCACTAACATCAGGCGAGATGGCGGTCAAGTGTAAACCTATAAAAGTTTTAAAGAAAACTAAGCTTCTGTGGTCATTAAAATAGTTCATAGCTCAGTAGTTCCGCTTTTGTCCGATGTTGAGATAAGGTGGCGCCACCGTCCCCAGCCCTGGCCGAGGGCCGGCTCAGCCTCGGTACATCCTCTATCTGTCCCTGATTTACGCCGCCACTCGTTCCTCCTCTCATAACTCACCCGCGGCAGCCATTCTCTCGGAAATTGGTAAGTGGAGATAGTACTAGCCTTCCAAACAGCGGTCTGTGTAATAAGGAATATTCACTCTATTACTTTTAGTCTGAAACCGAAACCATACTTCGATTGCCTTTATGTTATGCACTAGCGTTTTGCCGCGGCTTCGCTCGTAATATTTTTTTTTTTAACTATAATAGGTTCGCACTTGACCACCATCTAGCCTGATGTTAAGGGCGTGTAGGCCGTAATTTTGAATTTTTAAAACAACTTTAAGACCTTTAAAATAGTGTATTAAACTCTGAAAAAAATATATGTAATAGATAAGGATCTAATCTAGTGCAATTCGCAGTCAGTAACACGATTTAATGAATTTTACTTGATAGAAAAAAATCCCAAAGTTACCCCTTTTCAAAAAGTTTTTTCAAGTTTATGACTAAACTAATTAATTTTTTTACTAAATTTTTATACTCAACGAAAGCCACTAAAAAAGTTATAGATGCATTAGCAGAGTTTGACTTGATAAAAAGTATCAGTTATTCACTATGTTTTAATATCCACCATATATTATAGCGCGCCGTTCGGCAGGCCTGATCAGTCGCGTTTCGGCGCTCACGGACGACGGGCCTGTGCTTGATTTTGCAATTTTGACAACCGATAAATTTTAAATATTACGATCATAGTGCCACAGTATAACAATATCAGTAGGTATTACTAGTGAAGCACGCTATGATCTTGATTTTTGATACCGTTTTCATTATTGGAATTGCAAATAGACGCTGATACTAATTAATACGCTGTTTACTTAATGTTGTAGACCAAAAGGGGAGTCTCAAAAAACTGACGTCGATAACACATCAGTAAAAATTCAATGCGGATGCAATGGAAAATAGATAAGTATTGGTAAAATATCCGTTAAATCAGAGTTCGGGATAAGGATATAATGAGAGGGGAGAAATCCCTGCGTAAATCCCCTAATATAAATGCCATTTAGGTAAATTCTTTGGTAGTAAGGTACTTAGTACTTGGAAGAAAAGTCCCCACATACAGATTTTACCACTTAGGAAGAGACTTTCCGCAAACTATTCAGTTTAGAAAAAAAATGTTAGAACTTCAATACAATTTAGAACACTTTCCATAGATACACGTATGGTTTTGTTAGAATTTTTATTTTTTTATTTCTTTTCCAAGTTTGTGACACCACCAAAATTGATTGTTTTTTCTTTTTTTTTTTTGTATGAAAATGTTAATATTGTTCATAGAAATTTAGACACTCGACCAAATTTGTTAAGAAGCCTTTTAGGCAGTAAAATTACTCGTAGAATTTAACTCTGCACTAAATTTCCGATTCGTATTTTTATATAACGTTTAGAATCATTTCCTGAGCATAAAATCACAAAATAATAAGAAATCCAGGTGGAGCTTCGAGCGCCAGTTCGAAAAAACGTTTTGGCTGATATTCTGAAAAAGTTACAAAGCCTATTATTGTTGTAGAAAATAAAATTTCCATTTTTGTTGCCAGTAAACTTTTTTTTCGAACTTATCGATTACAATTTATTACGTCAAATTTGATGATAACAATGTAACAAGAACAAAATTAAAAATGTTGATTAACCCCCGACTACCTTAGATTTGTTATCTGTAGAACATTCTACGAGTCAAGCCCTTTCATTTGATACCTATATTAAGGGAATTGTGAAAAGGAAATGTAATTCGCCATTTTGGTAGCGGCCATCTTGCATTTGAAATTTGTCATAGTGCAAAGTATTCTACTAATCAAGCCCTTTCATTTGATACCCATATTGAGGCAGTAGTGAAAATATTATATAATTCGCCATTTTGTGGTGGCGGCCATCTTGGATTTGAAATTTGTTATAGTGTTTAGTACTCTACTAGTCAAGCCCTTTCATTTGATATCCATATTGAGGTAGGTTGTGAAGAAATATTTTGTCCGCCATTTTGTGGAGGCGGCCATTTTGAATCGATATTAACCAAACATAGCTAAGAACACCCGCACGGATATTAACTTTCAAATAAAAACCGCATCGAAATCGGCCCATCCGTTTGAGCTCTACGGTGCCACAGACAGACACACACACAGACAGACAGACAGACAGACAGACAGACAGACAGACAGACAGACAGACAGACAGACAGACAGACAGACAGACAGACAGACAGAGACAGACAGACAGACAGACAGACAGACGACGTCAAACTTATAACACCCTTTTTTTTTGTCGGGGTTTTTGTCTGTCTGTCTGTCTGTCTGTCTGTGTGTGTGTGTCTGTGGCACCGTAGAGCTCAAACGGATGGGCCGATTTCGATGCGGTTTTTTTTGAAAGTTAATATCCGTGCGGGTGTTCTTAGCTATGTTTGGTTAATATCGATTCAAGATGGCCGCCTCCACAAAATGGCGGCCAAAATATTTCTTCACAACCTACCTTAATATGGGTATCAAATGAAAGGACTTGACCAGTAAAATACAATACATAATAACAAATTTCAAATCCAAGATGGCCGCCACCACAAAATGGCGAATTATATTATTTTTTTCATTTCTACCACAATATGGGTATCAAACAAAAGGGCTTGACTAGTAGAATACGTTGCACTATGACAATTTCAAATCCAAGATGGCCGCTACAACAAAATGGCGAAATTCATTTACTTTTTCACAACTCCCTTAATATGAAAGGGCTTGACTAGTAGAATGTTGTACAGATAACAAATCCGAGGTAGTCGGAGGTTAATCAAAATTTTAATTTTGTTCTTGTAACCGGAATGGAAGATGGGCTTTGTTTTTCGCGTGTATCTTTTGTTTGTAAATCTTTTATTTCCACATATCTTCCAAACGGCTGGATGGATTTTGGTAACAAAGATATTCTAAGACTAGTCTGACTCGCCAAAGTGTCCTTAGATAGTAGGTAATATTTTTTACGTGTAGATCTTTTTGTAGTCGGGGTTTTTAAATTAAAGTTATTCTATATATTGCTCGTTGCTCGAATAGACAGCACCGTTCATCATCATGATTGAAGAGTTGAACGAAGAGTTTGGTCTCCACTTTTGTAATAAGAACAACTAAGCTGTGAAACGCATTGCCAGAGTGGGCTTTTGTCGAAGGTTCGAACCTTGGGGTTACGAGGTACACTGTGCTTGTTTCAATTAGAGAAGACCACATCATTTACATCCACTATTATCGGCATCATCGCAATCGTATTATTAAATGGGTTATAAATCGTAAACGGTAAGTTTTACAAAGAAAGTTTACTAGCAACAAAAGATGCAAAATTTTATTTTCTACAATTATTGTCAAAATATATAGTTTCCAAACTATCGGTTAAAACAGTTTTTTTTTCAATTGGCGTTTGAAGCTCTACCTGGATCTGTGGGAATTTTGTAATTTTATGCTCAGTAAGTGATCTTTACCTCATAGAAAAAAATTGGATTAGAAATTTAGTGCAAAGTTGACCAAAAAACCTTCTATTTTCACTGGCCTTTCATTACGTTTCAGCACATTTTTTAAAATTTTTGACGAACTTGTGAATTATTAAGACACATTTTAAAAAGATGCATGAAATTGGAAAAGCCGTTCTCAACTTATAGTGTGACCAAAAAGAAAAGGTTGAGTTTTGTATATCTACGAGTATAGATAAATTTAATATTTCTTTGTTTCACTTTCACAAAATTGTTATCACTAGTATAAACAAATCTTGAACAAAAATGAGTTTAAATTAGATAGTCCAATATTTTAATGTTATTTCTGCACTGTGGCACCGATTCCGCGGTCGGTGACAGTCGCGAGAACAAGACAGCGTTAAATGCCTAATTTGACAGAACTACCTGGCCTTAAGCGATGATGAGATCTACGATGCAGCGTGCTTACCTAGAAGAAACCGATTCACTCTCGATTTGACCAAGATTGTAACCATCAGAGAAAACCCACTCAGGCAACGCATTCCACAACCTAGACGTTCTTATCACAAACGTGGAGTCAAATCTCTTCGTTCGCGTTTTTGGAACATCAACCATGAAACGATGTCGCCCTT
The DNA here is from genome assembly GCA_017562165.1 of Ectropis grisescens. Lineage (NCBI taxonomy): Eukaryota > Metazoa > Arthropoda > Insecta > Lepidoptera > Geometridae > Ectropis > Ectropis grisescens. The sequence continues at coordinate 762,738 of CM029797.1, read as the reverse complement.
TTGTGGAACGAGAAGGCCGATAGAAGAAAGGGCAAGGTGGTATTAGATCATGCAGATCAGTTGCACACTCTCCAAAGTATATCCGATCAAAAACCGATAAGCTAGCGATTTTTCGGCGATGATAAAGACTTTGAAGCCTTTTACGCACAAGAGTGTCATTGCCTATGAGTCTTTTGGCACGTCTCTCGATCGATTCCAGAGTCCCCAGCTGATACTTAGCCATATTATTGAAATTACATTTACAGATAATAGCATTCAAGGACCACGCACATGTCTCTTGATGAATTAATTTTAGAAATCGGTCTATCAGCTCCTAAGATTAACGCGTTTAAACAAATTAACTCTTCAGCTTTATAACATTAGTGCCTATAGATTAAGCATTTGGACTCTCCATGTGTCAATAGATGCGTGCTACCGCGACGTGTGCTGTGCTGTTCTGGGCAGGCGTTGCTTACTATCTGACGTATTACCTGCTCGTCTCATCATTTTATAATACAAAAATTTGCGTCACCAGCTGTGTTGCGATCGTTTATTGCTATCTTGAAGTTATAATCCCAGAACGTCTAATCCTTTCTCCGCAAAACGTTATTTCGAAATAAACTCGCAACTTTCCTTCTCCCGAGGGTCTACCGCCTTACTAACTGTCTTTATTTTGATTTTGCTCTCTTTTCTTTTTGCTTGAAATGATAGAGTCGGCAATAGCAAAGCCATAGCCGAATTAGTCAGGCGGTAGAGGGGCGGTTCTACTCCGATCCGTCGTTTCGTCTGTTTAAATGTTCTAAGCATATTGCTTCGGAATTAAATTTAGCCAAGTGTAATAAGGGTTTTACTGTCTGTACTGTACTGTGGTTAAGACAGCCACAGAAATCAATATTTTAATTAGATTTCTGTGGTTACCACTACCAAAGGTACAACAACACCATACAGTTAGTCACGTATTGCGCATTTCCTATCGGCGCGGCGGCAAACTTGGGTGCTGAACTCAACTACATCTAAACTTGGTTGAAGGCGTGATTAGTGGTTTAATTAGTGTGCGCGAAAACTGACGAGCTTAATGAAGGCGCACTGGAGTAATTATGGGGCGGTAAGTCAAAGTCAAAATAATATAGAGCACCTAAAATGGGGTTGAACTGGATAAATGGAGTAAACAAGTAACTTTGTGGTACCCAAAAGAGGACACCAGAAGTATGGGGCGCCCGAAAACAAGATGGAGAGACGAAATCTGCCTAACCTTGGGGCCTTACTGGACCAGAGTTGCAGAAGACAGAGTTCAGTGGAGAGAGCTGGAGGAGGCCTATGCCAGGAGGCACGCCGAATTGCGAGACATACTTTAGTAAATAGGACTCGAAAATACCTATGTATTGCCAAATTCGTAGCGAATTCGGAATAAAAGGGCTATATTATTATTTTATTATTATAAGTAAAAGTCAAAGTTGTTACAATATACGCGTCCATTAATGAAAAATCCCCTTATTTCCCCGAGTTAAAAGTAGCCGTAACGGCTGCATGGATCGGGCTGAAATTGTAACATAAATATTGGTGGACATTTCGAACACAACACCATCTGACCCCAAACTAACCAAAGTTTGTAATATGGCGGTCAGATAGCTGATATAATACTTATATAGTTTTAAATACATACTAATTATACATAGAAACACCCAGACACAGAACAAACATTTGAATTCATCACACACATATATGTACTGTGTGGGATCCGAACCCACGACAACTTGTAGTGGTAGGACTCTTGGCAGAGTCCGCCTGGGGAAGTACCACACCTTTGCCAGTTATTCTACCGCCAAGCAGTAATGTGCAAACATTACTGTGTTCCGGTTTGAAGGGCAATGTTTCCAGAGAAATGACAGGGTCTAGAGATATAAGATCTTAGATCTCTGGGTGACGAGCGCAGTGCAGTGCTAGGTAATGATTTGGACTCTTCATGTTCCAATAGCTGCGTGTCACTGTGCTGTTATGTGTCAGGCATGTTGCTTACCATCAGGCACATGTCCTGGTCGTCTCGTCACTCTTTATTTAAAAAAAAAAACTCGGCTTTGCAGGCAGAGTTCAAACCCACTAAGTCACGATGCCAGTCTATATAATAAGTCTATTTAATTGTCTGGAAAAGCATATAACTACTTTGCATATATCTGCTTTCCATGCAGCGGAACTGAAAAGTCAAAAAGTCAAAGTCAAAGTAATTTTATTCGCCAAAAATTGTGGTTACAAATAGGTTTTTATAATCTGGTGAAAGCAGGTGTACCTAGTTGTCTGCTTTCATCGGCGAAAGCCGAAAGCAGTATGCTGAGTGCGAGTTTTGTCGACTACAAAACGCGTACTTTCGTGAGCGCGTAAACGTAACATTTGTATGAAGAAATGTATAGCGCGTTTAGCGGCGCTGAAGATCTTCATACGATTATTTAGTTTACGCGCTCGCGGTAGAACGCGTTTTGTAGTCAACAAAACTCACACTCAGCATTCAGGAGAGCTAGGCTGTAGAGCTGCCGGCCGCTAAGCTTTCAGTTGAGGATCGGCTTAATGTCACTCTTCTACGAGATTTACGAGAAGAGGTAATTTTTTGAGTAAACTAACGTACTAATAAGAATAATGGTTTCCCAGAAATTTCCTCTAAACGATATTCTTCTTTTTATACTCAGTTTCGTAATAAAATGTCGCCATCTTGCTACGAAACGTTCTTGGTTCCTACGAACAATCATATTCATAGAAGTACAATATCAAGCAAAAATGTTGTCTAAAAACCCAAAGCCAGAAAATGTTCAAAATCCTTTATAGTATAGAGTGTCGAGACAATCTTGACATGTGCCTGATAGTAAACAACTTGCCTGCAACATGCATGCCGTAACAGCGCAGTGACACGCAGCTATTGGAACACGAAGAGTCAAATTAATTACCTAGTATTACACAGCGCTCGTCACCCAGAGGTATAAGATCCGCCTGTTTTAAATCTATACCCAGTAATTTCACTGGAAACATTGGCCTTCAAACTAGAACACGTAACATTTGCACATTACTGCCCGGCAGTAAAATAACTGGCAAAAATGTGGTGCTCCCCAGATAGACTCGGCAGAGAGCCCAACCACTACAAAAATATGTATAACTTGTATAACGAGACAATAAATATATTTCTACAAGATGTCCGCCCGGCTTCGCTCGTGGTACATAAATAGCACTCATCGGGATCCAGTACATATCCAACGGCGAAAGAATGACTGAAATCGGTTCAGTCATTCCTGAGAATATCGCTTTCAAACAAAAAACCTTTTCAGCTACCTGCTACGCCACCTGTCGGAAATTGGTCGTACCAACTCAGATTTAGAAACAAATTTGATTAGCAAAGGTTAATATTCAATGACGCAATCTTGGACATTGGCGTAATTACGGTGACATTACCGAATGGAACCCAAAGGAAAAGATGAAGTTGACGCAATCTTAGATACATGCTGTCATGTCAAAGCACGCTACGAAAACTCTCAAAAAAGAATATTTTTTCCAGTTTTTGTTACATTTCTATTCTTCTTTATTCATGCTCCCCTTCTATTGATAGTAGCGTTATGTTCTATAGCCTATATAGCATTCCTCGATAAATGGACTATCTAATAGAAATATAATCTTTCAATTCGGACCAGTACTTCCCGAGATCCTAGCGTTCAAACAAACTCTTCAACTATATAATATTAGTATAGATATAACGAGTTTTTATACCTTTTCTACAGTTTCCTTGTCCGCATTCAGTCCTCAGCCGTCTCGTCCCCACAAAGCCTTCGTCGTATTTTTTCCGCTAAATTTCCCTCGACGAAAACATACTAATTACTCTGATGCTTAATTATCCATTGAAGAAAGTTTGCTCGGAATCGGCGGAGGAATTCGGAGATAAACGTTTTGTCTTGGGGGCTTTAAATATTGGCTTCTAGATTACTTCCTTTGTGGCGGAATTCGTTTCTTTGTACGACTTTTCAAATTTCTCCTGGTGTTCGGGAATGTCGTCCGGTTCGCGCGGTTCGCATTCACAGTCTTTGTTCGATGAACTGGAAGCGTCAACAAAACTAAATTACAATTTGATGAGTTACGTTTATTTATTAGCTGGTGGTCGCACCCGCGTAAGTAGTTTCCATATATTTACCGTGATATACCAATTTTAAACTAAATTACAAACTTTTTTTTGAAATAAAGAGTGACGAGGCGAGCAGGACATGTGCCTGATGGTAAGCAACATGCGTGCCACATAACAGAATAGTGGCACGGAGCTATTGGAGCAGGAAGAGTCCAAATCATTACCTAGCACTGCACTGCACCCGTCACCCAGAGATCTAAGATGTTATATCTCTTAGCTCTGTAATTTCTCTGGAAACATTGCTCTTCAAACCGGAACACAGTAATGTTTGCACAATACTGCCTGGTATGGTGGTAGAATAACTGGTAAAGGTGTGGTACCTATTTGGACTGCCCTCGTGGCTTAGTGGGTAGTAACTCTGCCTGCGAAGCCGAGGGTTGTGGGTTCGATTCCCACCCAGTGCAAATATTTGTGTGATGAATTCAAATGTTTGCACTGTGTCTGGGTGTGTTCTATGTATAATAAGTATGTATTTAAAACTATTTATGAATTATATCAGCTATCTGGCCGCCATAGTACAAGCTTCGCTTAGTTTGGGGTCAGATGGTGTTGTGTGTGAATTGTCCACCAATATTTGTTTATAAAAGCGACAAAAGTACGCGTCCTTGGAACCCCTCTATAATTGTATCCCCCATTACAGTGCAGACGCTGGGCAGTTGGGGCACTGAGGCGCGGGAGCTCGTTAGAGAGTTAGGACAACGCATAAGGGAAAATGGCGGTGACTCCCGCTCCGGCTTGTACTTGGCACAAAGATTGTCCATAGCTATTCAGCGTGGTTATGCTGCCAGTGTAATGGGCACCTTTGTGCCAGGTACCGTTAGGGGTGGGTTGTGTGACTGATGAATTTATGATGTTATTATTAATTGTGTGATTTAGTAGCTTATATCTTTATTTAAACTTTGTCAATTTATAATAATAAAATTTCTTTTTAATAACCAAACACACAATTAACAATTTCGATAAGATTTATCTAAGATATCATCTTTAAACTATGATCTACTAAACAAAAATAGAATCATCAAAATCAATTCATCATTGGCGGAGCCATCACGTAACATACACACAAACACACAACCGAACGAAGAACCTCCTCCTTTTTTGAACTCGTGTAAAAAGTGAATAAATAACAAAAAACTTCATTTCCAGTTATTCTACCGCCAAACAGTAATGTGTAAAGATTACTGTGTTCCAGTTTGAAGGGCAATGGTGCCAGAGAAATTACAGAGCTTAGCGATATAACATCTTACATATTTAGGGGACGAGCGCAGTCTTCATGTTCCAATAGCTGCATGCCGCTAATAAATAAATATCGGTGGACAATTCACACACAACACCATCTGACCACAAATTAAGCAAATCTTGTACTATGGGAGCCAGATAGCTGATATAATACTTATATAGTTTTAAATACATACTTATTATACATAGAAACACCCAGACACAGTGCAAACATTTGAATTCATCACACAAATATTTGTACTGGATGGGAATCGAACCTGCGACCCTCTGCTTCGCAGGCAGAGTTACTACCCAATAAGCCACGAGGCCAGACTGTGCTGTGAATGTGGCAGGCATGTTGCTTACCATCAGGCACATGTCCTGCTCGTCGTAAAAAACAAATCTAGTGCATTGCAGCAAAATAAATCAAAGTAGTACGAGTACCTGTGATAAAACCTCGGCTCTTCCATTAAACAGTCACAATAGTGAGTCTTATCTCAGTAAGTAAACTAAGTCTGTAAAGGCCGGGCCGTGCTCGGAATATAATCACTACCCTCGCTCCCCTCCGGTCAAGGGGGAGGACAGTGGACGCATATTTTAGAGGGGATCGGTTTTGGGTAGTTTAATTAGTTTTTATTTATAGGACAGAGATTGTGGGTCAGATTTACGGAGACAGGATCCGCGTTGAAGGGGAATCGGGAAAGGAATACTTTGCTGCTATATTGTGCATTAAGTGTTTGTAATTTAATGTGTGTAAATCCTACCTTCTATTATACTACTGCTACTAATATTATAAATGTCAATGTTTGGATGTTTGTTGCTCAATCACGTTTATAACGTCTGAACGGTTCGGGCTGAAATTTGGAGCATATATTGATCATAGTCTGGAAGAACATACAGGCTACTTTTTATTCCAGAAAACTGATGAGAACAACGGGAACGTGGTTAAAACCGTGACGCTACGTTCGCTACGTTGCTACGCTAGTAACCAAACCGACTCGTATTAGTGTACTTGTAGTGGTAGGACTCTTGGCAGAGTCCGCCTGGGGAAGTACCACACCTTTGCCAGTTATTCTGCCGCCAAGCAGTAATGTACAAACATTACTGTGTTCCGGTTTGAAGGACAATGTTTCCAGAGAAATTACAGGTCTTCGAGACATAAGATTTTAGATCTCTGGGTGACGAGCGCAGTGCAGTGCTAGATAATGGTTTGGACTCTTCGTGTTTCAACAGCTGCGTGGCACTGTGGTGTTTTGTGTCAGGCATGTTGCTTACCATCAGGCACATGTCCTGATCGACTCGTCACTCTTTAGTTAAAAAAAATCGCATATTAGTGTTGTAATCCTCAACACACTAGAATTATACACTTCCATATCTTTCACTTACAAACGTGACGCTTGAGTTCAATTCACAACTCACGAGTAGCTTTGTGCGTAGTGCGCCAAAAGAAGTTTTCACTTCAAAAGTCTCTAAACGAGCACAAGTGCTCGAGAATCGTAATCCTTACTAATTTGAGCATCAAATAAGATAAGATAAGAAAGCTCTTTATAAAAAGCCAAAAGAGAAATGAAAAATTACAAAAGCATAAGTATTAAGCAGCCCACTAAATATTCCCACAGCTAGGAACCGAAGGCTTTTACCGCAAAGAGAGAGTCACGGCCATAATCCACCGCGCTGTAAATCATCTATCAACCTGCACTGGGTAGTGCAGGTTGATAGATGATACATAACTTCGAAGGATTCTATGATCATTCTCACGATGTTTTCTTTCACTGTTTTGAGTTATCAACATTACGCACATGCCTCCAAAACGACCGTGGTGCGCGTGGTTTTCGAACTGGCTAGACTAGCTGTAACTTAATAGAATCAGCTGTAACCCAGTCCCTACTCATTTACATAAAACTATTCTGAAAGTTTTCACCAAATTCCGATGTAATTTGCTACTAAATTACTAAATGAATGATGAATGTAAATTGTGGAGGTGTAGCATTCAAAATAATGCCAGTGGAAGCCAGAATTATGACGTCACAGTGGTATAATTGCCAAACAGTGAGCATTACTCCGAATTTGAAACACGTACCTCCCCCCCTCGTCCTACCCCTCCCTGCACTGCAGCCTGCAATGTGCAGTCTAAACAGTAAGGGATCTCTGTCACAATAAAAAAGTTGGTTGTCTGTAAAGTGAGTTGATCTACAGACGATAGTTTAACGTGACAACGTCACAGCAAAACAATGACGTTGACGCAGCGGGATATAACGGGACACTTTTTCTTGCATGCAGCCGGCGTCATCAATTTATTAGACGTTGTCATTTCAAGAAAGACTGATGTCTTTTAACCTAGCAGTGGAGTGTATGACAAAGTAGAATGATTTGGAATGCAGAGTTATGAGAAATACAATACGAGTAAAAAGTTGCAGTGTAATAATTTAGAGAATGAAATGATTTAAAGTATTATTTGGCCGCTATAGTACAAGCTTTGTTTAGTTTGGGGTCAGATGGTCTTGTGTGTGAGTTGTTCACCAATATTTATATTTTATTTATGTATATTTACAGTATAATGAAGTGGAATGTATTAGAATGAAGTGAATTAATGTAATAGTATTATTCAGTGCAATGAAGTGAAATAGTCTACAGAATAGAGTAGTAGAATGTAAATGCATGTTAATGACGTGTAATAAAGTGCAGAATAGAACGGAATGCTTTGTAATGAAGTGAAATCAAATAAAAATGCCCATACTGTAGTAACAGCCAGTTTATCCGTCTGCATATAATCTGATCAGCAGCCATCGGCGACAGCGGGCGGCTTTCATTATAATCTGATGATGTACGGACATGGGCAGCGAATTATTATCATAATGTGCTTATAGTTGGGGCATTTTGCAGGCGATAGTTATATTATCTATACTAATATTATAAAGCTGAAGAGTTTGTTTGTTTGTTTGAACGCCAGGATCTCGGGAAGTACTGGTCCGAATTGAAAGATTATTTTTCTATTGGGTAGTCCATTTATCGAGGAAGGCTATAGGCTATAGAAAATAACGCTACTATCAATAGAAGCGGAGCATGAATCAAGAATGTAACAAAATCGGGAAATATATTCCATTTTGAGAGTTTTCGAACGTTTCGTGCTTTGACATGACACATGACAGCATGTGTCTAAGATTGCGTCATTGAATATCACAGATTACATACCTCTTGAATATAAAACCTTTGCTAATCTATTTTTTTTTCTAATTCTGTGTTGGTACAACCAATTTCCGACAGGTGGCGTATTAGGTAGCTGAAGAGGTGTTTTTTTTGAAAGCGATATTCTCAGGAATGACTGAACCGATTTCAGTCATTCTTTCACTATTGTATATGTACGGGATCCTGATGAGTACTATATAATGTACCACGGGCAACGCCGGGGCGGGCATCTAGTCCTTTATAAGCATAGATTAAGCACCCTGTTGATCGGGCATGAAACGAATCTGCTTAAAATCATAAGTCACCAGCGGGGGCGCAGGACGAGGTAAAAAATCGCGCTGTAATTAGCCGAATATCCATGTCACATGGTACTACTTTCCACCAATGATTGTACAAAACGAGATAGAGTTATGCAAACTTCTAAGGACAGAGCAGGATGCAATCAACATCAACGGGTTCAACGGTAGGTTAGATGCGCAATTATGCTTGTAAAGCGCTACGGAGGGGGACGTAGGATCAGTCAAATGGGTAATTGTCTTTGTTTTTAAGGGACATAACATTTTATATAAGCTAAATTAGAGATACTACGCTTCACTACGTATCATACCATAGATAACTCCGATGGCAATTAAATATTTAGCAAAAACAGCACTAAATGTTCCCTGTAACTTTATATAAAGTTACGGCTGCTCTAATCTAGGTCAAATACCACGCGCACCACCTTCGAAGTCATGTGCATGATGCAGGTAACTTAAAAACAAGGAAAATATCGTGAGGAAACCGACCTATCTAGAATTTTTCGAGATCATGTCTGTGTCGTTCTCTAACCCGCACTGGGGCAGCGTGGTGGGTTACGATCTAGACTCTCTCCTTGCAAGAGAAAGTCTGGATTTCCAGCAGTGGGAACATTTAGCGCTGCTTTTGCTAGGTATATACTTACCATCGGAATCATCTATAGACCGGTTTTTAAGCTATTGCATAGCTTTTATCGCGGGCCTGGGGACCGAATTTTAGTGATCGTGCATCTCTTTCTTATGTTCACAAGAAAGAGGGATGGAAGACCGTAACGCCGTCCTCCCCACTCGGTCATTTGACTTTGAATCTTATTTGTATTAGCTTTACAGACTAAATGCTCTTAGTGTTGCCAACTTAACGGATTTCCCGTGATATTTTTTATGGTAAACAAATGTCACTCTTCAAAATAAAAGCAATTCCGAAAAATTGTTAACATCCCTATTGCTTATGTTCATAAAAATGCATGCAACATGCAATAGCTTTACCGCGGCAGTCTCCGAATGCCACATTTCTTTTTTTAAGTTATATGTTGTATATTTTGTAGCGTCAAGGGGTTTTGTGTTCACTAATTCTTCATATAGAACTTAATATTTACAATATGTACATATGTATAAAAACAAAATAAAATTATAATACCATACAATAAAAATAATATTTATTATGTTTTATTTATTTTTTATGTTCTGTGTTGTATTGTTCACGAATGAAGGTTTAGAATTGATCAACAAACATTTCTCCGAAAAAACAAAAATAGGCTTCAATTTAAAATAAAGCTCCGAGTTTCGAATAAATTCTACAATTAAAAAAAAGTTTTGTAGTTTTTTGTTGATATATTACAAACCACCTCACATATTTCGATTAAATTTAAATGATACCTCGGAAATAATACTATCTTATTATTTTATAGTGTATAGTGACGAGACGAGCAGGACATGTGCCTGATGGTAAGCAACAAGCAACATAACCACACAGTGACACACAGCTATTGGAACATGTAGAGTCTACATCATTACCCAACACTGCACTGCGCTTGTCACCCAGAGATATAAGTAAAATGTTTTATCTGTACTATCGCTACTACTAAAACAAAAATATATATAAATAAATTAATTCACAACCGGTGGAGCTATCGTGTAACAAATCGTTAGTAGTGGTAGGACTCTTGGCAGATTCCGCCTGGGGAAGCACCACACCTTTGCCAGTTATTCTACCGCCAAACAGTAATGTGCAGACAAGTGTTCCGGTTTGAATGGCAATGTTTCCAGAGAAATTACAAGGCTTAGAGATATAATTTTTTAGATCCTTGGGTGATGAGCGCAGTGCAGTGCCAGGTGATGATTTGAACTCTTCATGTTCCAATAGCTGCGTGTCACTGTGCTGTTATGTGGCAGGCATGTTGCTTACCATCAGGCACATGTCGTGTTCGTCTCGTCACTCTTTATTTAAATAAAATAAATAAAAATACATTACAATTACAAATACACACAAAACTTTCTGCATTTTTGGAGTCTGTTAACATAATTTATAACTTGATTATTTTCCTCTCACAAACGCAACAACAGATTTTTGTTAAAAAGCTCTCGTGATCCACTTGCGTATAGGTTTATGACCTGAATCTGTATCGGTATTGTAGCTCGTGAGATGTGACCCCAGGCTCGTGACCCCGGGGTCACAGGTCACCGCGGGTCACGGTGAGAGCCCTAGGCTCTACGAGCGCTCGACCAGGGGAACCAGGAATCATATTTGAATAGAATAACAGACGGATGCGGAAGGTAAAAGTAAACTCATTTAAATGTTATTATACATAATAATATTTGTACTTGGATAACCGAGCTTTACCCCGGTGTTCTTAGCTTGAAAACAAAGATAAACGTTTTTTAAAAATGAAACTTAACTTAGAACTTGAAATAAATAATTTTGATAATTTGATTTATCGCATCCCGAACTCTCTGCATACTAAATGTCATGACAAGAACAAAATTAAAAATTTTGATTAACTCCCGACTACCTCAGATTTGTTATCTGTACAACATTCTACTAGTCAAGCCCTTTCATTTGATACCCATATTAAGGGAGTTGTGAAAAAAGAAATGTATTTAACCATTATGTGGAAGCGGCCATCTTGGATTTGAAATTTGTCATAGTGCAATGTATTCTACTAGTCAAGCCCTTTCGTTTGATACTCATATTGAGGTAGTAGTGAAAAAAATAATATTATGATTCGCCATTTTGTGGTGGCGGCCATCTTGGTTTTGAAATTTACCATAGTGCAATGGTATTCTACTAGTCAAGCCCTTTCATTTGATACCCATATTGAGGTAGGTTGCGAAGAAATATTTTGTCTGCGCCATTTTGTGCAGGCGGCCATCTTGAATGTATATTAACCAAACATAGCTAAGAACATCCGCACAGATATTAACTTTCAAATGAAAAAAACCGCATTGAAATCGGCCCATCCGTTTGAGCTCTACGGTCCCACAAACAGACACACACACAGACAGACAGACAGACATCGACGTCAAACTTATAACACCCCTATTTTTGGTCAGGGGTTAAAAATCGTTGGAACTGTTTCCGAGATTCATATGTCGATACCTTATTTGCAAAACGAATAACTCCGTAGTTGCAAATTTCACAAGCAACATTAAATCACCATTATAATATATTGCACAACTGGTTTTTAAATTAATTGTGTATTAATTAATAAGAAAAACAGTTTCTAAAGGGATTTTGTTAATTATTTTGACGTTTTTTAGTTTTTTTTTATTTATTAAGGTTTTAGTGTTTGCAATTTGCTATTACGGAGTTACAATTCGTTTTGCGAGTTAAGGTATCGTGGTGTACTAATATTATAAAGCTGAATATTATTTGTTTGAACGTCGTAATCTCAGGAACTACTGGATCGATTTCAAAAATTCTTTCACCGTTGGATATGTACATACGTGATCCTCGCGTTTAATAGGTTATACATGTACCCCGGGCTAAGTTAAAGTTACGGCTGGTCTAGTCGGGTCGGGAAAACGGCGCCTGCCGATCCGGAGACCCCGTGTATAAACCCCACACGCACCACTGCCTTTTCGAAGTCATGTGCGTAATGCCGCTAACTTAAAACGGCGAAGGAAAACAACGTGAGGAAACCGACATGTACCTAGAATCATTCGAAGTCATGTGTCATCTACCAACCCGCGCTGGGCCAGCGTGGTGGATTACGGCCTTAACTCTTTCCTTGCAAGAGAAGGCCCCGAGTCCCAGCAGTGGGAACATTTAGTGGGTTGTTGATGTTGATGATGTACCCCGGGCAAAGCCGAGCCAGTCTCTAGTTCTATATAAACATACACTAGTAGCGCCTCGCGGTTTGACCAACGTCCCGTTCCCGTGATTTTCCCGTTATGAAAAGTAGTCTATTTTTCTATACTATAATCTAACTGCATCCTAAATTTCAAGCTGATCGGTTCACGCATTTCGACGTGATTGAGCAACAAACATCTTTACACCAAAACTTTCGCTTCTATAATATTAGTAGCATATAAATAAATGAAATAAACATTGGTGGACACTTGACACACAACACCATCAGTATGACCCCAAACTAAGCAAAGTTTGTACTATGGAAGCTAGAATGCTGGTGTAATACTGAAATAGTTTTAAATATATACTTTACATTCATAGAAACACCCAGACTGGATATGGACATTATCTTTAAGTGTTATTTATAGGCTTTATTCACCCCACAAATATTTGCGCTGGGCGGGGATTGAACCCACGACCCACGGCTTCGCAGGCAGACTTATACCGACTAAGCCACCAGGCTAGTCAGCTTTGTGTGTTCCACAATCGGAACCTTTCACGCATTCCGACGTGATTGAGAAATAAACATCGAAACTTTTATATCTCTATCTCTATATATAAAAAAGTTATGTTGGTTTGTGTACGCTTCAAAAACTCGAAAAGTTTTGCACCAATCGAGCTGAAGTTTTACAATGATATAAAATCCGCATCAAGGATTGTTTTATCTAATTTTTGCATCACAATGTGCCACAGCGAAGCGTGGGAGGGTGCAGGAAGCTGATAATAATATGAGTACGATATAGTTATTACACAAGAATTGCTCTTTTAAAGGTATTAGATGAACGCGAAGGCTATTATTCGTCTAATAACCTACAATCGCGACATTTTATCAACTCCATACCTATATTTTGTCGATTCAGCAGTTCAGCATTCTATGAAAAAGCTTAGATATTCAGAATATTCATAGTTATCTTTCGAGTAAATTGGAAAAGGAAAGTCAAACGCAGATAGTTTGCGGAACATATAACTGGAATAATGTTCGCATAAAATAACTATTATTAGGCAGGATTCCAGTGCGGGGCGAGGAGATAAGGCTCGTTCGATTTACGCAAGTATCGTCTTCGGTCCCTGGGAATTATTCTAGCATTAGGTATTTTAAAATGATAGCACCATTTAATAATATTTATCTTATTTTCTACTTACACTGAGTATATCTGAACCATCCATAGACAATGAAGCTCTAAATAAAAAGATGTGGTGTCCCATTCAGTTAATATAGAAGCAACACAATTTACAAAAGAAAGAAGTGTAGAAAGTCCCATCCCAGGCCGGGATTTATTTATTTAGGTTTACAAAACAGTACACAGTTAATAATAAACTATGCACCTGAAGCATACTATACATCTTAAATGATTATCTTATCTTATCATGAGTAATTAAATGACATCAGGAAAGAGACTTAATAAAATTAAAATTAAGTTGAAATAAATTTATTTTATATATGTACATTAAATATTTAAATTATTTAGTTTACATAACAAAACAATTAAAATATATATTTTTAGACTATAAAAAAGTAAACAAAATTTTTATATGAACCCACTGTCTCCGAACTAGTCGTAACTGTATTTCGGAAGACAATGGCTCCTCCCATGGTCAATCAGTAAATATATGTATGTGTGTGTGTGGATGTGAGGGTGTATGTGGATGTGTGTGTATGTGTTTGTGTGTGGGTGTGTTAAGGTGTGTATGCGTGTGTGTGTACATATGATATACTGCAAAAAAAAAGAGTATTAATGCATAAATATGTATATGTACTTTCATTGTTTTTTAATAATTAGTTTGATTTGAGTTTCATATTTTGTGAACACAATATTTTTGAATTTATACAGTTTTTGACAGAATATAATTTGGGATTCGCCGCCATGCAACAAGATGCCACCGAGGCAAGTCGTGTGATGCCCACAGCCCAGGGTGCACCACGTGCAGGTTCCCGAGCCTCGCAGCCCGTAATTCCCCAACTGCCCTACGCCATCGTTTCAGATCTCAGAGCGATTGTCAACTCAGACAAATATATAGTCATAATACGTAAATTAAATAATGCAAAAATTCATTATTCGACAAAAATAATGTCAGGATAAAATACTTCTTTTGCAGGGACATTATACAAATCAAGCAATTACGTGAGAGAAAGGAACGGGACACCCGTACGATTTGTATTTTCCGATTTGCAGGAGGTAAAGATGAGTATATAATTTTTGTGACAGCCGGTAGAAGTGCAAACTTAGCATTTTATTATCAAACAGCAATAATATTGTATAATACGTCTCCTGTATGCAAGGGAGACCCAACTTTGGCCCCAGGGGGTGCCCATGGGCGTGGTTAAGTCACAACACTGTAGGATAAGTTAGTGAAAACATACTTTTTAATTAATGGCCCACCTAGGTACTGGACCCTGCTCAGGAAGGGGGGGGGGAGGTACTGACCCCCATGATTACCCCTGCCTGTATAGCTACAGATAGATATCCTTCTTATACGCATTTCATTGACGCGAACTGAAAATATTTCAAATTTAGATAAATATAATATAAAAGCATCTCGCTCCGCTGCTCCACCGCCGCACCGACGCTACGCCATATTAAAAAAGTCTGTGACATGAACCCATAATGTTTTCGGTCACCAAAACATGCTCATGATGTTAAATCGCTAAAAATGTGAATAGCATAGCTCCGACTGTCTGTAGCCCTTAACTCGATACACTATTCCGATTTATGTTCAAATGCCTCCTTTATTTATTCGGTCAATTTGAATCCCCTGGTTTTTGTTTATGCCCCACCGAGGGCGCGGTGGGGCAGTGGGGACGGTGGGGCAGATTTACATAGCTTTTTATTGGCCCATCATTTAAATACTATCTCCTTGGATAATAAAGGACAAAGAGACCTTTGGGAATGAGATTTGTGGACCTCGGTTTGTTTGGATATTTAATTTCAAGTGATTCTATAGACATAGTGAAGAGTAGCGGACCGGACGACATTCGTACCCCGTTTGGAGGCCGCTCTCAATTCCGTCGTATTGTTTTTTGTTTGTTTTTACGCGATATTTCCATCAATTTTGATGGTATGAGTCAATTTTGATGTTTTTTTTGTTTCACCGATCACAGCTCAGAGCAGGTCCCATGTAAAATGTATTGTTTTAAACTTAAATTCTAAGTTTTTGAAGTATAAACAAAAATCTAAAATTTACTTTCTTATATCTCGTTGACTTGTGATGGCTTCTTATAAAATTTGGTCGAGCGTGTGAATTTTAATTTTAAATTTAAATCACTTTTTATTTTTTTCGAAGAAAGTGAATTATTTTACTGTGATTATGTAAAAATACCCGCCCCGGTTTCGCACGGGTTGCAATTCTGAAACTAAAATACGAAAAAAACGGTACAACACCAAAATACAATGATAACTACACACTAAACACATCTGCATTATTCATAGTCTACAGATAATCGAGACGTTCAGGCCCACTATCAGTCGGAAGCGTGCACAGTAGGCTGGCGTCACTACCACGGAACGGCATTGCTGGTTTTAATAGTATAGAGAGAGAGGAGACGAGTAGGTCATGTCCCTGATGGTAAGCAACATGCCTGCTACTTACACATAGCAGTAGTGACATGCAGCTACTTGTTGTAACATGGTTCCAAATTATTACCTAGCACTGAACTGCGCTCGTCACCCAGATATAAGATGCTCTATCTCTATACCCACTAATTTCACTGGAAACATTGCCCTTCAAATCAGAACACAGTAATGTTTGCACATTACTGCTTGGCGGTAACTGGCTAATATGCGGTACTTTCACAAACGGACTTTGCGAAGAGTCCTACCACTACAGCGTTTATTTGACGCAACGTAGTAGGCTACGTTGCGTGAAATAAACGCCAGCATTTTTGTCAATGACGCCAATTTACATGAACAAGTGTTGATTGTCGATGAAGACGCGTCGCCCTTGTGACGGCTGTAATTACGCCGCCGGCAGCCGAACCCCACTGACCCAAATTTCTTTTATATTCTGTTCCGATCTGCATTTCCTTTGAGGTCGTAACAATATTACTGGCGTTTTTATTGAGAATCATCAGATAGCTCTCAGCCAGCAGATCAAAGAGACCCGTTTTAATGCAACAAAATGGCGGAAGATGCGAGCGGAAGCGATTTCGGGACCCGCCCCTTCTACCGTGGTAATATGTATTCTAGATTTTTTATGTCTCGTATCGTTTTCTCTTGACTCGTCTCGTCTTGTTTCGTTTATAAAATGATACACATATTATTTTAAAAGAAGCTATAGCCTAGTTTTACGTAATAAATACGCCGAATACGTAAACCGACTTTGTAGATTTAGCGAGAGCACAACTAAGTGTATTCGACATACTCTTATATTGCAACATACTCTGACCACATAATTACTATTCTTCTTCTTCTTCGTGTCGATGATGTTGTCTTTTTTTGTGTGTGTGTGAGTCTTTTAAATTTTGCTGCCCAGTATTCCGCAACTGTGACTCCTGGTATCGAGGCCTCCATCAGGTCGGTTCTGGTGCAGCTGGTTGAACACCGCGGGCATGACAGCAAGTGCTGCATGGTCTGAGTACAGTCGTACAGGATGTTATTTGCGTCAGAGTATCCCCATTTCGCTATATTAACTTTGCAGCGGCCCACTTGGGTCCGGCGTCGGTTTAGTGACTTCCACGTGGGCCACGCTAGGTTGCTACCTGGGGCCAGCTCTTCAGCTGGGGCCACATAATCTTGCGGGGGAGGACAGCTCTCGTTCCACTGTTTGCAGCGAGACTCAGGTGCGGTGGGTAAGGCAGTACCATCGAAGAACCGAGAAAGCTTTTGCGACTCTTGAGGCGTGTATTTGAGATATTTGCATTGTAGAGGGGGAGTCTGATGTCAGTTTCTTGTTTTCCTTTTTCTACAGAACAGATGACACTTCTGCGGACTTTTGGTGGAGCTATTCCGGCTAGGGGGTAAAGAAAATTAAGAGGGGTAGGTTGCAGACAGCCTGTTATTTTCCTGCATGTGTCATTTAACGCCGTATCTACTTCTTTTGCGTGGGTGGATCGATGCCATACTGGACATGCATATTCCCCAGCAGAAAAACAGAGTGCTAGCCCAGAAGTTCGCAGAACATGGGCAATAATTACTATTTAAAGAAAAATATCTACATGTGCCATGTAGCCTCGCGTATACAGATAGCATTTATATGTTGAGCTTTATGACGTATCACCATCACCATCATCATCATCATCATCAGCCGTAAGACGTCCACTGCTGAACATAGACCTTCCCCTTAGATTTCCACAACGAACGGTCCTGCATAACCTGCCAACCAGCGGCTTCCAGCCTTTGTGAGGTCATCTGTCCTTCTAGTGGGAGGCCGTCCAACACTACGTCTTCCGGTTCGTGGTCGCTACCTTAAAGAACCTTTTTTCCCCAACGGTTGTCAGTTTTGCGAGCGATGTGGCCTGCCCATTGCCACTCCAGCTTGTTTATTCTTTGAGCTATGTCGGCCACTTTCGTTCTTTTGCGAATATCCTCATTACGGATTCTGTCGCGCAAAGAGACTCTGAGCATAGCCCTCTCCATAGCTCGCTGTGTGACATTGAGCTTCGTTATGAGGCCCACAGTTAAGGACCACGTCTCAGGTCCATAAGCTATGACTGGCAACACGCACTGGTTAAAGACTTTAGTCTATGACGTATGGTTACATTCCTTGGTTGCATTCCAGGTGTCTACATTCCTTTTTACTCCAGCAATAACGAAAATTCTCCCTCTATTGGTCACTTAAAATCATGAAAACTCACCATTCAAGTCCCCCGCCCCAGGCTGTAGCTTGTCCCAAGCCCCCTAGGTATAAAATTTACACAATTTTCTCGTGTAATAAGGCACTTAAGAACCTTCTCGAGACGATAATCGAGCGCTGCCGAGCTGTTTGTTGTGCTAATGTGGAGCGAAATATGGGAGAACTTCATCTTCTATTGTTTAGATTCCTTTAAAATACAAGGCACAGAGATAAAACGTGTTATATCTTTGGGAGACGAACGCAGTGCAGTGCTAGGTAATGATTTGGACTCTTCATGTCACCATAGCTAAGTGATACTTCACCTTGTTTAACCCCTGGCCAATAACAGGGGTGTTATAAGTCGATGTAAGTCAGGGTATCTGTGTGTCTGTCCGTGGCACCGTAACTTTCAAACGGATAGACCGATTTCAATGCGATTTTTCATTTAAAAAGCTTGTTTTTTGCGGTAGTTCTTAACTATGTTCGGTTTATGTTGATTCAAGATGGCGGGATCCACAAAATGGCGGATAAAATATTTCTTCATAACCTCCCTCAATATGGATATCAAATAAAAAGGCTTTACTACTAGATTATTTTACAAATTTCAAATCAAAGGTAGTCGGGGGGTAAATGAAAAAAGAATTGTTCATGTTAAGTTAGCGGCATTACGCACATGACTTCGAAAAGACAGTGGTACGCGTAGGGTTTGAACCCGGGGCTCCAGATCGGCAGACACCGTTCTCTCGACAAGAACATACACAACTATCATACATAAAATAGAAAATACATACTTGTGATACATATAAACACACGATAAGAAACAATTTCTAAATTCATTATTCAAATGTTTGTCTTAGATGGGAATCGGACTCACACCCACGTTTCTCCAGGCAGGTACAGTAAATTATAAAGTACTATCAGAGCCCATGTTTTTTTTCTTATAATAAAAAGTAGCCGGTGTTCCATACTGTAATATGTATTCCAAATTTCAGCCCGATCCGTACATTCGTTACGATACGATTGAGCAACAAACATCGCAATATTCAAAAATCCAAACATTGGCATTTATAATATTAGTAGATTTTTTTATTTATCACTGACACCGACCCTGAAAGTTCTGGAAATCCCAGCAAAATAATTAGGCAGCAGTGTCCACTCCTGGATGTATGAATAAGGAACAAAAACAAAATTAAAAATATTGACTCACCCCCCGACTACCTTAGATTTGTTATCTGTACAACATTCTACAAGTCAAGCCCTTTCATTTTATACCCATATCAAGGAAGTTGTGAAAAAAGAAATGTAATTCGCCATTTTGTGGTAGTGGCCATCTCGGATTTGAAATTTGTCATAGTGCAAAGTATTCTACTAGTCAAGCCCTTTCGTTTGATACCCATATTGCGGTAGTAGTGAAAAAAAATTTTATTATTCGCCATGTTGTGGTGGCGGCCATCTTGGATTTGAAATTTGTGATAGCGTTTAGTACTCTACTAGTCAAGCCCTTTCATTTGATACCCATATTGAGGTAGGTTGTGCACAAATATTTTGTCTGCCATTTTGTGGAGGCGGCCATTTTGAATCGATATTAACCAAACATAGCTAAAAACACCTGCACGGATATTAACTTTCAAATAAAAAAACCGCATTGAAATCGGCCCATCCGTTTGAGCTCTACGGTGCCACAGACAGACACACACACAGACAGACAGACAGACAGACATCGACGTCAAACTTATAACACCCCTTTTTTTGGTCGGGGGTTAAAAATGAGTGAAACGCTTCCTACGAGTGTTCGTCACACCAGGAATGTTGATCTTTAAATATTGTTGCAACGAGCTTATAACACTATGGCCACATCCTTCAGAACATCGTAACGATTCTGAAACCAGTCAGATTGACTCTTTACTGCACTTAATCCTACTAAAGATTATAAATGTCTGTACCTACGGGGCTTAATCACGAATAATTCATTGTTTAAATACCTCGACGTTTCGGCAGCGTTACAACCGCCGTGGTCACGAGGAGACTGAAGAAATTGCAGGTCGTCTCATTGAACGTCGAGGTGTTTAAACAATGAATTATTCGTGATTAAGCCCCGTAGGTACTAGATACTTTCGTCAGCAGAAACGTGCTATACGAGCAATCGTGCAGTTGGCACAGGACACTTCCGTTCGACCTTACTGCAAAAGTCTGGGAATTCTCACATTGTCATCAATTATTACATTACAGATGGCAATGTACGCGAGGACACACCTGTCATCAAGAGAATCCAGTAATCCCGAAAGGAGAAAGGTTACCCTCGTGAAATCGGGGAAGCTCACACACATGCCATGAGTCACACCGTGTACGGTTACCAACCGGACTCTATAAAATCGGCCCCCAGCTGGCTAAGCTTCAGACATCGCCTTCAGCGTTGGCTTGTCGAACACTCGTTTTATGACGTGTAAGAATTCCTTGAGTTACAAGTGTAACTTGTTTATTTTGTTTTATATTTGTAATGTGAATTATATTAATTTGTCATTATTTAGGAAGTTCATAAGCTTTATTAATGTTGTTTTTAAAATGTTTATGTAATAATTGATAATCTACTTGACGTGTAAATCGGTTTTACCAATAAATATGAATATGAATATACTATATAAACATTATGTGTTCAATGTCAATGTTTGCGTTTTTAGATGTTTGTTGCTCATTCACGTCGTAACACATGAACGGATCGGACTGAAATTTGGAACGCAAACCAAATACATAGACGGGAACGCGAACTACGCGGGTAAAACCGCGGGGCACCGCTACTAAATTATTACAATAAGCTGGTAACTACGTGGTAGTATCTATGTATTATCTGTTGATATATATGTCGAATCCCACACACATGTAATCCTGAGCCCCCACAAGCACATATCGTCGGTATCCGTAAAAATCTGGGCCCCATTAACTCAAACCGTCAAGGGTCCAGGAGACCCATTCCGTAAGGGCCGCGCCCTGAGGGACACTCGATAGCTCGAGATGACCCGAGAGGGCTATATTGGCCCACGAGGGCTTTATTGGCCCAAGAGGGCTATATTCCGGAGAGGCTATGTGTGCCCGAGCGGATATATCGGCTCTAATGTGCGAATCGTCGCGAGATGTGTCGAGTGGGCGCGATCCGAGGCCATAAAACGCAAGACTTGGGATTGGAATATACGGAAGGGTGTTTCGGACGGGCGCGACGCGGGATTAGGTAGATTTCTGGGTTTTATTTGTTACCTTATACATGTTTATTGTTTACGCTTCTAACTTATAAAAATGAAGTTTTATAAGTTACGGTTGCTCTAGTCGGGAGAACGGTAATTAAGGATTCGGACCCCGGGTTTGAATTTCACGTGCTCCACTGTCATTTCGAAGTCATGTGCGCAATAGTGATGGAAAACATCGTGAGGAAACTGATATGTTTCTAAACCTGTCATACACCAAGTCACGCTGGGCCACTTGATAGAGAAAGAAACAAAAACAACTTTTACATTTTTAATGTAAGGATAAGATACCTATTTTACCGTTTAATAAGAAAACCGAGTAGTGAAGGTGAGTGATGATGTACGTCAGAAAGGGGCCCCTTAAACCTACGCCCGAGTCACAAGTCTCGGGAACTACTCGAGTTTTTCTCTCTCTGCCACACGATGGACCCGGCACCCGCACGGTGAATCCATGGAATGCTAAGCAGATCGTCTCTCTTTTTATTAAATCGCAATCCTCCGTTAATCTGCATAATTTGCGTTCCAGTAATTTAACATCAATAAAAATAGCGTGTGTGTTATTCCAGACCATGGTAAATATAAATATATAAATAAATATATTGGTGGACAATTTACACAACACTATCTGACCCCAAACTAAGCAAAGCTTGTGTAATGGCAGCCAGATAGCTGATATAATACTTATATAGTTTTAAATACATACTTATTATACATAGAAACACCCAGACACAGTGCAAACATTTGAATTCATCACACAAATATTTGCACTGGGTGGGGATCTAACCCACGAACGACCCTCGGCTTCGCAGGCAGAGCTACTACCAACTAAGCCACTAGGGCAGTCACAAATCACAATGATCTAACTGTTTACTGAATTTCAACCGGGTTATAGGCGATTCGTCACAAAGTAAATTTGTGACAATTTGTATACTCCATACATTCAAAGTAAACTCGTCACAAGTTATAAAAAAACAAATGAAAATGTCACAGGTAAATAAAGTTGTTGTAAATTCTTCACAGATTTTTGTTTTATGTCATTTTTGCATACAGTAGGGTTAGCAAGTAATATTTAGGGTTATAGGCGATTCGCCACAGTTTATTGGGTTAGGTAAGTACTCGAAATGATACAAAGATTATAAACTATGACAACAATTAACTAATGGCTCATTCCATGACTAGGAAAACCTGTCTTTAGGACATTTATCATATAAATTTCAAAGACGATAATTATTGTATGTGGTGTCCATTTCGGTAAATTTTACATCTGCTATATAAAAAAGTTGTTTTTTCACTAGTGTAGGTTACCGCGGGATAGCGATACACTTAACTGCTATCTCTCCTGATGCTAAGCAATGATGTGGTCTACGCTATACCATCCCCAGAAGGACAAATACAGCTGATAAAAACTGAACAAAAACTTGAAAATATGCATTCCAAAACAAACGTTTGTAGATTTGATACCTTTTTTGTAGTGGTAGGAATCTCTTTGCAGAATCCTCCTGGGATTCACTGCCGATACCTTTGCTGTAATGGGCAAACATGTTGTTTAACATCAGTAACATGTCCTTCTAATCTCATCACTCTATACTATAAAAACCTATGACTTCATGACCTGCTCCAAAAATTGTTTTGATTTTTCTCGAATTATAACATCTTCGCATCTTGTAAAATAACGTTTTAGACGCTGAATAAAACAAACATTACTTGGTAACCCCACTTAATGCAATATAAAAATTTTATAAATCAATAGTTTAAAACCTAAAGAAACACGCTTATACAAAAGATCCAACTAAAAAGTTTTCTTGCTTTTTAGTTGGATCTTTTGTATTAAAAGTGTTTAAAATCGATTGGTCTGTGATCGATCGATTAGGTACGTAGTAACGTAACGTAGTCACTGGCTGCATATGTCATATTAATATGATTAATATGACGTGTAAAAATTGAATGTAAACAAAGTTCTTAATACTGATCTTGGTAAGGTGATCGTGGTGAGGTGATCGAGAAGAATGGTTGGTGGGACAAACTCTACAAACCATTGCATTCTCATCGGTCCTTGATAAGAATGTAAAGATTCAAACTAATCGTGCTGTTTAGAAATTGGTGAAAATCACATTCAAAGATTCCGTTACATAGATACATTGATTCATAGATTCATACATACCAAGTTAATAAAATCGTGTTAAATATTATGTGAAATGAGAAATTACTTAAAAAGGCTAGGTACTAAAAATATCTGCCTGAGTAGACTTTTCCAGATAGTTATAATTTTGGTATCTTCAAATCGAGTTGAATCGGTTTCTACTAGGTAAGCTTAATCGAAAACCGCATCGTCGTTTAACATCTGGCAAGGCGGTCAAGTGTAAACCTATGAAAGTAAAAAACAAAATCAGATTTTTACTGTATTTGTTGTATATTATGTTGTCTGTTTATATTCCTTTAATTTTGTGGCTCTTAGTTTTAAGCTTAAGAAAAATAATAATATTTAAATTACTACACATTTATTCATTGATTTTTCTGCTGTCTATACAGAAAAAAACACTGTGGCGAATTTACAATTGATAAATGAGGATTTATCAAAAAAATAGAATTGTGGCGAATTTACACACATTTGTTTTTGTGGCGAATTAACTTTGTGGCGAATCGCCTATAACCCTTTCAACCCAAAATGTGTTGCCATTCTGACATTATTAACAGCAAAGGGTAGGATAATAAAACCACGTTTTTGTTTGCGAGTGTCGGCTAAAGTCACAATAAGGCCCCGTATGTTTTGTGAGGATGACAGATCGCGTGTCGCGCGCAGCCGGCGGTGATCGGTCGCGTCATGCTAATGTATTACACGCCGCCGCGTTACGAGCCTGGTGTGGAGGGCAATGTTTCCGCTCCGATTATAACAACAGTTTGTCATGACAAGTGACGTAGATTTACGCTTTCTAATAGACGAAGTGATATGTAATGGGTTTATACTTATCGTCCACAGGACATAGGAAGATGTTTATAATATAAGTATCCGTTGGAAAAGACTCATCAGGCAGCTTATTCTACCTCTAAAACCTGACTAAACGGATACCAAAACTTTGAGTTTTTAAAACATGTTTTTTGAATTTTGTTTCTTACTTATAGGTTAACCCTTGGTTGCCACCTTGACAGATATTAAGTCACGATGCAGTCTACGATGGAGCGTGCTTACCCAGAAGAAACCGCATTCCAAAGCTTCTTTTCACTAAAGTAGAGTCAAACATCTTCGTTCAAGTCTTTAGAATGACAACCATGAAACGATGTCGCTTTTACCAGTCCCATAGAAAAAGGGCAAAGTAGCATTAGATTATGAAAATCCGTTGTACACTCTCCGAAGTGTATCCAGATCACACCAGAGTTGATGGATGTGATTTTAATTTTAAGTGGAAAAAGTAATAATAGGTACATGGTACTACCCTACTACCCTATCCGGTTCAGTTAAGCGGTCAGAAAGTACAACATCTGCGACAAAA
Organism: Ectropis grisescens; assembly: GCA_017562165.1. Taxonomy (NCBI): domain Eukaryota; kingdom Metazoa; phylum Arthropoda; class Insecta; order Lepidoptera; family Geometridae; genus Ectropis; species Ectropis grisescens. The sequence goes on along the minus strand of CM029797.1, from coordinate 737,566 downwards.
CTCAAATATAGAACAGATAGTATTTATCTTGAATAGTATTTAGGCCATCGGCAAAAAAGAAAAACTCCTTACGAAAAATGAAATATTCGTAGTCTTTTTATAAGCTTTTCTTGTCCATACCAATATGATACAGAAGTACGGTAAGTATTTTTGTTTGTATGTAACGATTTAATACAAAAACTGCAAGGCCAATTCCAAAAAATATTTCATTGTTAGAACTCTACAATATTTGCAAGTAGCATAAACTACATTGACAAATAATCGATTTATCTTACATCTAAGATTTTTGTATAATCATCAATCTTTCGTCCGCTGGACATCTGGACATGATCTGTCTCATAACACGCCACTCAGCGCAACTCTCAGTCTTACATTTCCAACGGCCAGCTGCCTTTCATATATTGTCATTCCATCTAATCTTCGGGCTACCTACACAACGTGTACTAATTATTTGCGGTCTCCACTTCAAACCCCGTCTACCCTATCGGTTATCAGGTACCTGTACAACGTATATTTTTGATTTTTTTAACACCCTTCAGCTTAGTGATGCGCTGAGGTATGTCGGTGCATTTAGTTCTCTGATGGATTATCTCGTTACGAATGAAATCCTTTAGAGAAACTCTAAGCATAGGTTTTTTAATCGTTTGCTGAGTGACTTTGAACTTACGGACCTCTTTCACTATAATCATGTTTGACTAACTGATCCGTCTCTCTACTGTCTAACTAAATTTACTTTCGTTTAATGCCCGTATTACTACCCGTCTTACTACCAGTAGTAACACGGGTAGTACTATAGTTTAGTAGCAATACTTTGGCTTTGCTGTTGTTGTTTCTATAATTTCAAGTAAAAAAAAGAGAGCAGTATGAAAGCTTAGAAAGAAGTTTCAGCTAAGCGGTAGAACTGAACTTCGTACCACCGTATTGTTTTCGGTGATTTAAGACGTTCTATATTGTTATAAAGTTATTTTCACAGAACTATTGTTTTAGAATAAAAGTAGACTAAGTTACTCCTCATAATATCCGCTATCTGCTACCAAAAATTAGTAAAACTTGGCTTATTCGCATCAGAAATTAACAGGAAACAGACAGACAGGGAAACCCAAACAAAAAATGTTATTACCGTTAATACTGGGTACTATCACACGCGTTTAGTGAACAGATGCTAATTTGAAATTTCAAACCAGACAGTTCAATTTTATTTATTTACTAGATGTCCGCCCCGGCTTCGCCCGTAGAACATATATAGCACTCATCGAGATCCCGCACATATCCAACGGTGAAAAATTTTTTGCAATCGGTTCAGTCATTCCTGAGAATATCGCTTTCAAACAAAACACCTCTTCAGCTACCTGCTACGCCACCTGTCGGAAATAGGTCGTACCAACTCAGATATTAGCAAAGGTTTTATATTTAAGAGGTATGTAATCTGTGATATTCAATGACGCAATCTTAGACACATCATGCTGTCATGTGTCATGTCAAAGGACGAAACGTACGAAAACTCTCTAAATATTTTTTCCCGATTTTGTTATATTCTTGATTTATGCTCCGCTTCTGTTAATAGTGGCGTTATTTTCTATAGCCTGTATATAGCCTTCCTCGATAAATGGACAATCCAATAGAAAAATAATCTTTCAATTCGGACCAGCACTTTCCGAGATCCTAACGTTCAAACAAACAAACAAACTCTTCAGCTTTATAATATTAGTATAGATATAGATATATAACAAGTAAAGATGTAAAGATATACTCATACAGAGGTACATATATCGAACGATAAAACTCGAATAAGGAGGCTGCCTCCATTTTTTTTCAAGTTGGCGTTCAACAGTATTTAAAAAAAAGATTTAAAAAAAAGATGTAGATCGGACAGAATCCGAGTCGGCGCGCTAGTGCTGTGTAAATGAAGCATGTCTAGATATCTGGCTTCCTATAGCTGAGACTTTTTCCAATAACAAAGTTCCTTTAATGAATATATTGACTCCATAATGTATTACTTGTGACATTGAGGCGATATTGATGGAGTGGACTCCTGATAACGTCACACATCGCCTAAAGTATGAGCAATATTGTATAACGACACAATAATTACTTAACACTAAGTGTTGTAATATTACAAAAGGGGGATTATAAAGAGTAATAAAACGAAATACCTATTGATTCGCCACAATCACCTTACCACTTTTTATCTCATTTACACTTACTGAATGATCATTTTCCCCCAAAAAACAAGAGCTGACTTCAGTTTAAATTTTAAACTCAGAGACTCGATTAAATTCGGAAATCAACTAAACTCAATATACTATCGAGATCACCAATTTTTTTTTTATTGAAATTGTGTAACATACATACAATAAACAAGAACAAAATTAAAATTTCGATTAAAACCCCCGACTGCCTTGGGTTGTTGTCTGTACAACATTATATTAGTCCAGCCTTTTCGTTTGATACCCATATTGAGAAGAAATATTTTATCCGCCATTTTGTGGAGGCGGTCATCTTGAATCGATATTAACTATACATAGCTAAGAACGGATGTTCTTATCTATGTTCTTATATATTCTTAGCTATATATTGGCACGGATATTAACCTTCAAATAAAAACTGCATCGAAATCGGCCCTTCCGTTTGAGCTCTACGGTGCCACAGGCAGACAGACAGACAGACATCGACGTCAAACTTATAATACCCCTTTTTTTGGTCGAGGTTAAAAAAAAACATAGAACCGATGTGAGAATCTCCTCCGTTCTTGAAGTCAGTTATAAAATAAATTATCATAATAAATAATAAAGCCACGGGTTATATCGCGGGGAACAGCTGGTTATTTTGATGACAAAGTAACGTTTGTCATGAACTGCATACTTTGTGTGTGTGTTTTAACCTAAAGCCAATCAAAACTACATCAAATATGCATCCGACTTCCGCCAAAACACATTAAACACTACGTTCTACACTAAATGTGGCCTCTCCAGAGGTCGCTGGCGCTCTAGGGTTCCGCGCTATAAATATTCAAAGCCTCTGCCGGCGCCGGGCGCAGCCGGGTTCCGTACAGCCGGCGCTGACGAGAGAAAGATTGATTGGACTACATGCTGACTATATACACTCTCTGCTTATATCTCCAGTGGTATTCCCAGTTGCTAATAAGTAAAAGATCTTGTAGTATTAATATTAACGTGGTTATTGGGTAAACGGGTAACGCACGTGTAATGGGATCGAACGACCACATTACACGTGAGTTATTCATTTTTTACCCAATAAATAAGTAAAAGATCTATAAAAAAAATACGTGTACTTAAGTCCGCACGGCAGATGTGAAAACTAACATAAGAAATAACTATTAAAAATTATTGAAAAAATAAAATGAATAAAAATTATCACATATAAAATGAATTTAGTAAACTCAGCGATACGACAGTTACAGATGCGGCTGAAGAACTGGTATCCATGACCAAGAATATTTAAAAAAAAGACAGTGGTGGCAGCAGACAAACAGCAGTAATTTTTTTTCTTGCTCTGGCACATTCGGCGGTTTTGAGTTCATCCAAACTATTTTTTTTTTTGGGAGTGTGACGCTAAGCTTCATTCGCAGCCCACAAAAATCCGTGAATGGTGCGCCTAAAGAAATTTCGCTTTTACACTTCAAAAAATTGTTGATCCTATTTTTAAAGTAATTAGTATCTATAAGTATCTTTAGCTACGTTTCGCACTTTTTGATTGCCCAAAATCTTTTAGGTTTACGCCACCGACATGATAATGTAGCGGCATAGCACTGTAGCTGCGTAGCGTTGAAGTGGTGGCGGAGCAACGCAGTGGGACGTACCGATCAAAACACCTGTGTGAAAACTCACTCAGTTAACGCATTCTGCGTTAACTGAGTGAGGTTTCCCCATAGTTACGATCTTGATATCATCAAATCGAAAGTGAATGAGTTTTTAGATAATCACGCTCCGTCGTAGACGTCATTGTTGCTTAACACCCGGCGAGATGGCGGTAAACGCGTCTGAAATATCAATGACGTACTAGCCCAGCTTCTTCCGTGGTTAATATTTAGCATATATTGATCTTGGAGAGATATAAGTCACTCAAGACTAGCTTAGCCTAGTCTGCTTATCCTATCACCCAAAGGATGAACCTATTTATATGATATAATATGATATCCTATGATTTTAGGGTACAATTAATTTGTCCTAAAATCTGGTTTGGTCAGGACATTTACAAATTTAACGTTTTTGTCATTTTACATGACGGCTGAAATTAACACACTTTAGTAACTCGTCATTTATCTGAATTTGTCCTTATCGGAGTTTGTCATTTTCGGAATTTGTCGTTTTGGAATAGACGTTTTAGGAAGTTGTCGATTTAGGAAGTTTTCGTTTTAGGAAGTTGTCGTTTTAGGAAGTTGTCGATTTAGGAAGTTGTCGTTTTAGGAAGTTGTCGTTTTAGGAAGTTGTCGATTTAGGAAGTTGTCGTTTTAGGAAGTTGTCGTTCTCAGCCTGAGGGCTGCTGACAGTCCCTGCTATGTAACGCGACTTATATTTTTTATTTCAACAAGAAAATCGACTCGAGACCTTTACTACAAGTAAAGGTCTCGAGTCGATTTTACATACCATCTAAAAGTGAGAGCTAGAGATACCACAGTCTGGCCGGCGGCGAGGGGATGGCGCTGCAATCGCTGATTGTTGATTAATTCCGCGCCCACTAACGAAAACTGGCCCGTAGCCAACGAGGCACAGAGACTGGGCAAGACTGCTTTCATTCTTTAGAAATTTTCACGATGTAAAAACATATTGTAAATATTATTGAAACGAAGTTCCTTACGCCAAACTTGGAAGCGATGGGATTTTGCTACGCAACCGACCTGACAGAAATGTGTGCACTTTGGTAAAATATGACTTTGATTCGGGTTTAGTTGCAGGAGCACCGAGTCATACCAGTCTGTCTGAGTTGGACAGAAATGCAGTCGCGGTGGACGTTAAGGCTGCGTTTCCACCAGAGATGTGCGAGGAAAATGCATCGTGAGAGGATGTGTAACAGTGCTGTGAAAAGGGGTAGAAGTTTCCACCAAAACTGTGCGAGAAAAATGTGTAGTATAATGTGATAAATGTGAGGATGTGTAGCGGAGCTGTGAATAATGTGTCGTCTAACTTCGTCTACACATCCCTGCGTCGTGTCGCAAACCTCGCACACATCCCTGGCACACATCCCTCACTTGTTTTGAATGCGCAAAATCTAGCTCTGCTGAGCCGTTTCCACCAGAGCTCTGCTGACCGAGGCCAGGTAAACTCAATACTTAATACTCGATACTCAATCATTTTATTGCTAACATTATGATACATAATTGTTGGTCTTATTTAAAACATAAAGTATGCAATAGTTTCCATAATGACCCTGATTGGGTGTGGCAATATAATTAATGTCATGCGGACATAACAAAGCGATAGTATTTGTTCTTTACAAGCACATCCTCGCTACGTATCCTCGCACATCTCTGGCGGAAAAGCAGCCTAAGTGTAGCAGTAGGACCAGAGTCACCAAGTATACTTTACTAATTATTCAATCGCCAATCAGCAATGTATTGCAGCAAATATTTAATTGGATAACGGGATAATATATATTAATAATCCGACTCGAGTTTCGGCCGCGTCCGGCGGTATTTTTCAGGAGAGTGCACGCGCGTGATGGCTGCCCGTTTGGCACTCGTTGTTTTCCAATTTGATGAGTAATGTTTCGAGTGAAATTACAGGACATAGAAATAAATCATCTTACACCTCTAGATGCCCACAGCAACGCAGTGCTAAGTAATTCGAAGTCATCATGTTCCAATAGCTGCGTGACTCTGTGCTGTTATTGGCAGACGCGTTACTTACTACCAGGCACACGAGGCGCTTACCCGTCTGCATCACTCCTTCTATACTAATATTATAAAGAACATATTATAATAATATAAACTTTTAGTATTTGTTTGTTTGTTTGAACGCTAGGATCTCGAGAAGTACTGGCCCGAATGTAAAGATTCTTTTTCTATTGGATAGTCCATTTATCGAGGAAGGCTATAGACTATACAACATAACGCTACCATCAATAGAAGCGGAGCATGAATCAAGAATGTAACAAAAACGGGAAAAAAAATCCTTTTTGAGAGTTTTCGAACCGTGCTTTGACACGACAGCATTTGTCTAAGACTGCTTCATTGAATTTAAACCTTTGTTAATAAAATGTATTTCTAAATTTGAATTGGTACGACCAATTTCCGGGCGTAGCAGGTAGGTGAAGAGGTTTTTTGTTTGAAAGCGATATTCTCAGGAATTACTGAACCGATTTCAGTCATTCTTTCACCGTTGGATATATACGGGATCCAGATGACTGCTATATAATGTACCACGAGCGAAGCCGGGGTGGACATCTAGTACTATATAAAAAAGTGGTTTCCGCTAGTTTGGTCACTGATGGACCAGTGACTGCGGCACACCGACTGTTTCAAAAGAAACTAGTAAAGATCCGTTTTTTGGCGCTCATTTGAATCTGAAACGAGCGTGGTCCTGCAATCAGAACGAGACGGGGAGGCACAGGGAGCTTCGGGTAATTAAACTAATTCTGGAATAATATGCGTCGTCTAGCTTGGAGACTTTGGGTGATTATATAATATTATGCATTAAGTCGTCGGAACTACGGTAATGCAGCTAAAGTGGAGTTGGGCTGGACACATTTCTCGACGCAATTATGATCGGTGGAGTAATGTGACAGAGTAGTGGTAGTGCTGGTAGCCGGAGCGTAGGACGTCCATCTGCAAGATGGGTCGACGATATCATATTTATCGTAGGTCGAACCTGGACTCGATTGGTACAGGATCGAGGAAGATGGCATAAAAGAAGAGAGAAGCCTATATACCCAGTGGGATAAGGAAGGCTATGATGATTCATGATGAGGTCATGATGACTATAAGGAGCTCGGCTGATTTAGCAAGAAAACGGGTTATTCTGATACAAACTTCGATTGAAGAAAATTGGCTTTATAAGTTGTATCATTCCATAACACGTCCTGTTTACCAATGTTTCTAGAGAAATTACAAGAAATGGAGGAAAATCCTACTAATAGTATAAATGTCAGTGTTTGGACTTGTGTTGTGTGTTACTCAATCACGTCGTAACGTATGAACAGGTCGGGCTGAAATTTGAAACACAAATTAAAGTCTGGGTGACGAGCGCAGTGCACCGCTAGGTACACTGGACTGTTTACGTTCCTGGGTGATAGTGTTGTTGTGAGTAGGCGTGATGTTTACCATCAGGCGCAAGATCTTTTTTTTTATTTTACTTTTATAGGTTTACACTTGACCGCCATCTCGCCTGATGTTAAGCGACGATGCGGTCTACGATGGAGAGTGTTTACCAAGTAGCACCCGATTCACTCTCGATTTGAAGACACCAAGATTATAACTGTCGGGAAAAACCCACTCAGGCAACTCATTCCACGTTCTTATCACAAACGTAGAGTCAAATCTCTTCGTCCGTGTCTTTGGAATATCCATTATGAAAAGGTGCCGCTTCTTCGAGTTACTAGAAGTACGATAGAAAAAAGGGTAAGGTGGTATAAGATCATGCAGATTAGTTGCACACTTTCCGAAATGTATCCGATACAAAACCGTTCTGCTCGTGTCGTCACTCATATGGAAATGTCCCACAAAAGTTCCCAAACCAGCAGGTCTACTACGAAGTCCGATAAACGATATATCGGCCGAAGTTATGGACGTTTTATACCACGAAACACAATCGGTCGGTTGATGTCACAAAAACTGTCAAATCAGCGTCGGTCGGGATGAACGAAACGCCCGATCAGATCAACCGACCGATTGTGTTTCGTGGTATAAAACGTCCATAACTTCGGCCGATATATCGTTTATCGGACTTCGTAGTAGACCTGCAGGTGTACCAACATCGAGCGAGTTTCACAACTCCCGTAATTTTTACGCCGACAACTTTTTATCGGCGATCTCGCCTGAACTACGAGGAACATATTTTATTGTGATTTCACTTTTGGGAATTGATTAAGGCCGTAAATTAACTTCTGGCTCGTTGGATTCCGATCTACATAAACATGTGAAATATATTATTTTATTGAATTTCACTTGCACACGAATAAAAGTGCGAAACGGTAATGATAAAATGTTTTTTCCGATGGCTGCAATGTTTTCAAATGGAGAGTGAATCGGTTTATTTTAGGTACGCTAAATCGTAAACAGCGTCGTAAGCTTAGCTTATTATCAGACGAGATTGCGGTCAAGTATAAACCTATTAAAAAAACATACATGGTTATAAAATTTATCTAATACGAAGTAAAATGAATGGGTGGTAGGTGGTACCCTTTGCCGAAATTGGGAATTATCTTTAACCGACTTCAAAAAAGGGAGGATGTTCTCAATTCGCTTGTTTTTTATGTGTATGTTACGCGACATCTCCGCCAGTCAATGTATTTTGATCATAGTTTATTGTTTTGTAGATCACATTTCAGATGTGGTCACATATCTATACATTTTATTAACAAACGAGATGTCCGCCCCGGCTTCGCCCGTGGTACATTATATAGCACTAATTGGGATCCCGTACATATCCAACGGTGAAAGAATGATTGAAATCGGTTCAGTCATTCCTGAGAATATCGCTTTCAAACAAAACACCTCTTCAGCTACCTGCTACGCCACCTGTCGGAAATTGGTCGTACCAACTCAGATTTAGAAACTTTGATAACTAAAAAGTAGATACCTTTACCTGTAAGACGTTAATGTAAATTTCGCAAAAATGTAACATTTTGTCATGCTAGTTTAATTTTTAATCAAAGATGTCGGACAAAAAAATCAAAATCTATTGATTACTAGCGGGCCGCCCCTATTTCACCCGCCGTACATAATATATAACCTCAGTCAGGGATCACGAACATATCCAACGGTGAATGCATTTTTAAAATCGGTCCAATAGTTCCTGAGATTTGCGCGTTCAAACAAACAAACTCTTTTGTTAGAAAATATTAGCAAAGATTTCTTTCCTTCCCTTTGAACAAATTTGTGTACTCGTAGGAATCTTTACAGAATCCGCTTGGAGCCGCTGCCAAAACGGCGCCACACAATATTATGTTCATGCAAATAACGACTTACTACGTATTTAATTTCATCCAAATCGGTTCAGCCGTTAAAGAGATACGCGAGCACAAACATACTGCACAAAGTGCCGTGTCTATGAAGTAGCTAGCTGGTACAACGCCAACGGTAGAGAAATACCACAAAATCAAAACCGAAGATTAGTGCAATTTGTCGTCCTTCCCCTCTCGCTTCCTGCGGGGAAAGGGGCGCGGGAAGGGTACCCCCTCACATTACACCGGAAGCTCATCCCTATTGCCTTCCTTGCTTCCGGCTGCAGTTAAAAGCTCTTCGACAGAGATCGACGACCAAGCTTCGTAGACGTCTAATAAAATATTTAGTTTAAATTTCGAATAAACTGTATCTATAATATAAAAATGAATCGCAAAATGTGTTGGTAAGCGCATAACTAAACAACGCCTGGGCCTATTTGGCAATTTTTTTTTTTAAATGTTTGTTGAATTCCAAGCATGGTTTAACGGCGAGAAAAATTCGAATAATTGCCGAGAAAACCCTAAGAACAGCCCTTTTCCTTTTCCCATACAAACGATTCGTAATAATAAGTCAATTTGAACTTTATGATTAACATAAAGTTCAAGTGTCAGTGGTGTCAGTTCAGAGGTTCCAGGAAGGCAAAACAATTGAGTGACGTTCTGACGTAAGCATCGTATATTGATGTCGATATTGATATCATGGTAAAATGGCACTTGAAATATAAACGTATCTTTGATGTACATCTATACTAATTTTATAAAGCTGAAGAGTTTATTTGTTTGAACACGCTAATATCGGGAACTACTGGACCGATAAAAAAAAATCGTTCACCGTCCTTTCATATGTACGTAATCCTTGAATGCTGTAGGCTATATATATGTACCCCGGGCGCAGCCGGAGCGGGCCGCTAGTTTTTAATAAAATTTAATGAAGTGTGAAAGCCATAACACAGTAAAATGTTAGTGCACTATTGCTTGGCGGTAAAATAACTGGGCAAAGAAGTGGTATTTCCCCAGCCGGACTCTGAGGAGAGCCCTCTACGGCTACAAAAAAAATCTAGTCTTTACTCACTGTTATATCCGTAGTGACCACTCCACCAATACTCCAGCAAACGATATGCGTTATGTTTAAATAAATAGTACCAATTTATTCCAGATGACACTTACTAGCTCTGCAAACATGCCCTGCAAACCAGAACGCAATGACGTTTCTAAATGACTGTTGACATTAACATGGAAACGCGAAAACTTGTACTTCACTTTGTTATACTTAAATTGGTTTTGCAACTCCATTATTATGAAATACTTGCTTTACTTCTTCTTCGTTTTATTTACTATAAATAAACTTTTTTTAACATAAAAGTGAAATTGTTTAAATTGGGATAAATCTACTAGAAGTATCATTGAGCCCCAAAATAGGCTAAGCCTGTATCTACGAATAGAAGCCAGAAATTAAAAGCAGAATGAAGAATCAGATGATATATCTCTATATATAAAAATATTATGTTGGTTGGTGTACGCTTCAAAAACTCAAAAAGTTCTGCACCGATTGAGCTGAAATTTTACAATAAGGGCATTTAAAAATCTGTGTTTTGTATATCTTATCTTACCTACAAACAGCAATAAAGATTTTTGTATTTGTAAACGTACTCTATTCGGTTGAATAAAGTAACTAAGGTTATGTTATGATGATATTTGTGTAGTTTGGGTACACTGATCTATTAATGTAAACAAGCTACACAAATTAGCTCGTAAAACATAGGCTTACTTTATTCGAATCATGCGTTGTCCATGAAGTAAGTGGTCGGTGTCATCTCGATAGGAAAGGCAATATAGTAGATAAATTTGGGTTCCGCCGGCTCAGCACCGCGGCTCAGCCGAGTACGTACGGAACCCTCACATGTTATATAGAACATTTGACACTTACGCTAACTTTTTATCCTTTACGTAAAAAGAGGAATGTTGTGTATCGATTATAGGTTTGCGTTTTACTATAAAAGTCGTAATAAAATTGTAATCTATTTATCTTCACATATTTGCATTCGTTGAACATATTATTATTAGTTTATTTAGTCTATTATAAAAAAAATATTTGTGTATTAGAACGTAAAATTGGTATATTATGTATGTATTATGTATATTGTTGTATTTAAAATTAATTGTTGGTTATTAATATCAGATTATCATTCGGAAGTATCTATATACTCCTAATTGTATTCCCCGTCTTCCATTATTAAGTTCTTTTTTACCATCCTACGGTTGCCTGGAAGAAATCGCTCTCAGCGATAAGGTCGCCAATTGCTACTTTATTCTATGGTTTGTTTTTTTCTTTATTATTTTTCGTTGTAATTTAAGTGCAATAAAGAGTTTATCTATCTATCTATCTATCTATCTATACCGCCTGATGTTAACCGACGATGCGGTCGACGTACTATGGAGAGTAAACACTCTCCTCACTAGAGTGATTCGTTTTTTTTTTAGGGAAACCCCTAGAAAAAAACAAATCACTCTCAATTTTGAAAGATTTTATCGTATTTTAAGTATTTTGAATAAACTGTAATTTTGATAAAATCTAATAAAAAACCACAACACAGTAAAGTTAGTGCACTATTGCTTGGCGGTAGAATAACTGGTAAAGAAGTGGTACTTCCCCAGGCGGACTCTGAGGAGAGCCCTCTACGGCTACAAAATAAACCTAGTTTCTATTCATTGTTATAACTTAAAATACTACTGTTATACAAGACACTTTGAAAGATTGTAATCATTGGGTAAAACCCACTCAGGCTACGCAGTCCACAGCCTAGACGTTCCTCTTATTACGAAAGTAGAAATGAAATGAGATGAAATGAAATTTATTGTGCTTTAGTAGCGCCTCATGGTTTTACCTGCGTTGTCCCTGTTCACGTAATTTTCTCGCGATGAATAGTAAGTCTATGTAATACATCAGACTATAAGCTGAGTTTCGAATTTGATCCAGACCTGTTCTGATGTTCCAACGTGACTGAACAAACATCCAAACTTCCACATTCCTAACATTAATAGGAAGATAGAATTGGTTTACGTTAAACCGTTTTTGTAGTGGAAGGAGTTTTTTTTGTTCAAATTACTGATTTATAAAACTATAGATGATTGATGATGATGCTTGCTCGTCGCGGCATAGTAATTTATTATAACGATGGAATAGTTATTTATGACGTGACAACGTCTTATAAATTGGTTTGCCGGGTGACACTTCAAGAAACTGCGTTACGCTCCGCTCACGTTATGCGCTCACAACGAGAGCGAGTGAGAGGCACGCGTCCCGTCCACTCGGGCATGGTTAGCCCGCCTAAGAGCGAGAGAGACAGACATAAAAAGTGAAAGGCACGCGTCCCTTCCGTAAAATTATTTTACCACTCAAAGTCGTTGTCACGTAAAACTTTCGCCCGTATACCGACTTTACAGGCAACCAATTTTTTAATAATCCTAATTTTGCAACGTATTTCTGATCTAGGTGTTCTTGTGAAGTGTAGTGAAACATCCTCATTCGATTATTTGGGACGTCAAATCAAGAGAAGATATCGTTTTTTTTCAATTACGAGCGAAATATAATTCTATATTCAATAAATGTTACGTGAACAAAATGGCGGCTGCAGTCCTAAATACAGATATAAAATAAATTTCCCGCCATAATATTCGACATCGATTTCATCTCAAAACACTCCTTTGATAAATCTTTTAAGCAAATAGTCTGAGGTCACATCCCTTAAATTACCTCTCGGGGATCGTATTTACATTAAGACATACATAATGCAAAAACATGCCTTATTCCTTCCTTGCTTAAGGTGAAAATTCTAAAACATTTTAGTTATATTTTTATTTAACTGTAGACATTGCAAATTCAACCTTATTCAGAAGAGTTAAGGTATAAATTTGAATATGCTTAGAATTTTCTGCTCTCGTTACCTGAATTCCTAAATAAACACCTATTTATTCTAGATTCTGGAGTATTTGTAGCTCGAAGGACGAAATTTTGTGTTTTAGAAGTTTAGTTAGTTTCGGAGGGCTTAGGGAGAGTACCAAATACGGAACTTATTATTCTCATATTCAACTCTATAATTACTGTCGTAGAATTCAAATTGAGGATACAACTGACTTCATTTTAGATTTTGGAGTTTCATTTCCATCTTCGTTTTTCCCAACTGCGTAGGAAAGGCTTAGTTAGTATTTTTGAAAATAAGGATGGAAAAGTAGCATTTGAAAAAATATTACAGAGCAAAGTCTTGTATTTTCGGGCGAAACTTTTTTTTTAAATTTGAAAATTTTAACCCTTTAATTCAAATAGCTACGACAATACTAGAGGTACAATACACAACCTCTTATAGCAAAAGATTTTGAGCTTTTTTTGAATAGCGAAAGTTTTATAGATTCGAGTCACCGACGCCCGATGATACTGACACCGACGTATATATCTTACTCATATCATAAATATTAATGTCTTGTTGTTTGTTTCTCAAAACTCATTCACGTCGTAGCGTCTGAACGAATCTGGTTCAAATTTAGAACACAGAGTAACAGTCTGAAATAACATATATTTCTTTTAATCCCAAAAAACAATGAGAACAGGAAATACGCGGGTAAAACGCGGGTGCTGCAAGTATTATTTAAAAAGGTATCTTACATAATATATGTAAGTCCTTCACATTCAAAACATGACTATCTCCTTAAACCTTAGGATTTTGATATGTTCTATCAACTAACTGTCACGTCACTCTATAGATACTAACCCGTCGCTTTATATTACACTAGATGCCCGCCCCGGCGTTGCCCGTGGTACATTATATAGTACTCATCAGGATCCCGTACATATACAACGGTGAAAGAATGACTGAAATCGGTTCAGTCATTCCTGAGAATATCGCTTTCAAACAAAACACCTCTTCAGCCACCTGCTACGCCACCTGTCGGAAATTGGTTGTACCAATACAGATTTAGAAAAAAAATAGATTAGCAAAGGTATTATATTCAAGAGGTATGTAATCTGTGATATTCAATGACGCATCTAAGATCTAAGACACATGCTGTCATGTGTCATGTCAAAGCACGAAACGTACGAAGACTCTCAAAAAGCAATATTTTTTCCCGATTTTGATACATTCTTGATTCATGCTCCGCTTCTATTAATAGTAGCGTTATTTTCTATAGCCTATAGCCATTCTCGATAAATGGACTATCCAATACATAAATAATCTTTCAATCCAGGCCAGTACTTCCCGAGATCCTAGCGTTCAAACAAACTCTTCAGCTTTATAATATTAGTCGAGATATATATATAAAGTGGTGATGAAGCGATGTTATACAGCCACAGTGTTGCCCCGCGGTTCCGCCCGCCGGCAATCAGTCCGTCACGAAAAATACAATTTAACGAGTAACACGCGCGCACCGACACTCGACACATTCAATTACGACTGTCTGTCTGTCGCACAAAGGCTATCATCACGGCGCGCGGGCAGACCAGGGAAACGCAGCGGGACAACTCCATATTTTTAAAGTGAAAACTTGGCGCGCCACAGACAGATTTTTCGTGTGTTGTGAATTGAATTCTGGCGTAGCGGGAATGTTAAGAAATGTTCGGCTAAACTCGGCCCATTGACCCTGACGTATTTCTTGACGGCCATTCTCATGGTTACGCTCTCCGGTTTCACTCGCGTAGTTTCCAAAGTAAGCTATCAAATTCTAATCGTAAGCAGATGTAGTGTATGTTAGATATGGCAAAAAGTGATGTGCTGCGACAAAAGTATGAGACTTCCACAAGAGCGACTAGACAAGAGCTATCAGACCCGTGCTTTCGGTGTAAAGCGTTCTAACTCTATACGTAGAATGTGCAAACTCTTCATCATCTCATCTGCAGCCTGCAGACGTCCACTGCTGGACATAGGCCTCCCCCAATGATTTCCACAATGACCGGTCTTGTGCCGCCTCCATCCACGACTTCCCGCGACCGAGACAATACCATCGGTCCATCGTGTGGGGGGCCGTCCTACGCTGCGTCTGCCGGTTCGTGGTCGCCATTCGAGAACCTTTACTCCCCAGCGGTTATCGGTTCTGCGAGCTATATGGCCTGCCCATTGCCACTTCAACTTGTTAATTTTAAGAGCTATGTCGGTGACTTTCGTTCTTCTGCGGATTTCCTCGTTTCGGATTTTGTCACGGCAAACTCTTTGTTACTAAGTAATCTTCAAAATAACCTTCTGCTTTTTTATTCTATTCGCTGTGTCGACAATCGCTTGACAAATTCGTGTCGTGTGCGTGTCACAGACAACTTTCATTGACGAAAAATCGCGCGGGAATTGGCACAGGCTTGATTGGAGCCGGCGGATGCCCGTGACAGCCCTAAATTGGATTTATATTCTTTAAAATGGTGCCCTCGAGGGGCGGCCTTGAGACCTCAAGACCTCACCAATAGACCGCTTTGATGATCATTTCAATTGATTCATGATTAGGTAAAGATTCGGCAATTTATATTCAAACGTAAAACGACTGGTTCGAAAAAATAAATAAATAAAATATTGGTGGACAATTCACACACAACACCATCTGATCCCAAACTAAGCAAAGCTTGTAATATGGCGGCCAGATAGCTGATATAATACGTATGTTGTTGTAAATATATACTTAATATACATATAAACACCCAGACACAGTACAAATATTTGAATTCATCACACAAATATTTGCACTGGGTGGGGAATCGAACCCATGACCTTCGGCTTCGGAGGCAGAGCTACTACCCACTAAGCCACGCGGCCAGCAATCTATCAAAGATCTCAAACTCCTACTTCTGTTATAAACTAGCAGCGCCCCGTAGTTCTCTTTTTTTTCGGGATAAAAAGACGCCTATGTTTTCTTCTGGAGTTATAATCTACATATGTTTTAAATTTCAACTCGATCCGTACAGACGTTACAACCTGATTGACGACAAAACATCCAAGTATTGACATGAATAATATTTTAACATTAAAAAAATTTTTTTGGATGTTCGTTGCTCAACCTCGTCGAAAAGGCTAAACCGATCGGGTTGAAATTTGGAACACAGTTAGATTATAGTCTGGAAATACACATATTTTACTTTACATCGCAGGATAACAACTGGAACGGGAACTACGCGGGTGAAACCACGGGGCATAGTTAGTTTTTAATATTAGTAGATTTTTATCGGATACTTTTCGGAGAGAACGCAATTGATTCGTATACGTTATCTAAAAACACCTATTTATTATTGCTCTTATATCATATTGCAAATACATAGTTGAAAAAGCGACATCGTTTCATGGTTGGTGTTCCGAAACCTGTAACAAAAACGTTTGACTCTTGACTTTGAAATAAGAAAATCTAAACTATGTATTATGTTGCCAGAATGACTATTCCCTGATGGATTGAATCTAGGTGAATTCACGTATCGAGTGAATTAGTTTGTTCTAGGTAAGCACGCTCCATCGTAGACTGCAGCGTCGCTTAGCGTCAGACCAGATGGCGGTCGAGTGCCCATTGACTCAATCAATCAACGGATTCCACTACACAAGTACTGTCTAGTGTAGAATAGGCATAGTGACTAAAACAAACTAATATATATGACACTAGCTGTACCCTGCCACGCTTCGCTGTGGCACATTGTGATGCAAAAATTTCATAAAACAATCCTTGATGCGGATTATAATATACTAGATGCCCGCCCCGGCGTTGCCCGTGGTACATTATATAGTACTCATCAGGATCACGTACATATACAACGGTGAAAGAATGACTGAAATCGGTTCAGTCATTCCTGAGAATATCGCTTTCAAATAAAACACCTCTTCAGCTACCTGCTACGCCATCTGTCGGAAATTGGTTGTACCAATACAGATTTAGAAAAAAAAATAGATTAGCAAAGGTTGTATATTCAAGTGGTATGTAATCTGTGATATTCAATGACGCAATCTTAGACACATGCTGTCATGTGTCATGTCAAAGCACGAAACGTACGAAAACTCTCAATAAGGAATATTTTTTCCCGATTTTGTTACATTCTTGATTCATGCTCCGCTTCTATTAATAGTAGCGTTATTTTCTATAGCCTATAGCCTTCCTCGATAAATGGACTATCCAATAGAAAAAGAATCTTTCAATTCGGACCAGTACTTCCCGAGATCCTATCGTTCAAACAAACAAACAAACTCTTCAGCTTTATAATATTAGTATAGATAAGTATCATTGTAAAATTTTAGCTCGATCGGTGCAGAGCTTTTTGAGTTTTTGAAGCGTACACAAACCAACATAACATTTTTATATATAGAGATTTAGACTGATTTACGTCAAAACAATGACTGATATTTTATATCATCGCTATTATTTTGACTGAAATATTATAATAACCGTACTATTTAACTGAATTATGTAATTAATATAATTTACGAAATATTATTTCATAAGTATGACATGTACAGAAAGTATGAATAAATGAGTATGAGTATGAGTATGATTTAAGTATACGCCATTAAGCACAAAGTTATGGGTAAGTATACTTACCTTCCAAAACAAAAATAGCGAAAAAAACGCCAAAACTGGATCGCAAAGTTAAGTTGATTTTTGTCATTTCGTGTAACATAGTTGCCACGGTGTATCAAGCGGTTACTAATAATACGTATACGTCACTTGATAATTACGTAATACCGCATTAATGACCAACAACAGTATTAAATTTGCGACAATAATTAATTCGCACAAACAAAATTTAACGAGAGCATATTTTTAATTTTCCCGACATCTTAAAAGTCATAAATGATATCTCAAAATATCTCTGTACAATAAGATCCGTTCAGTTAAAATTCAACCTTAAAAATTCCATCATAGAGTTGAAATTTAAGGTGCGAGTTGATTACAAAGATTATAAACCAACCACAGGAAATAGAACTCTAAAATAAAACAGGTAAACATCAGTTTTAAACACAGCGTTTTCAGCGTCATTCAATTTTACATCTCCGGACATTATAAAACGTACTAAAACATAATGGGAATAAGGTTGAAAATGGCAAGAGAAATGATATGAATGTGCATCACGTATTAGATTAAGCCGCGACACGTCGGGTGTCGCGCGCGCTGTGACGTCACGCGGCGTCGGGTGTCGGTTTACGTAAATTGTGATTTATATGCCTGTGTGTGTTCCGCGGTACATACTAATGTTACGTTCTGCTATCTGTCGCGGCGGGTGACAAATAACGTACCTATCGCTTTTAACGATCATGCTCAGTGTTCCGGTATGAAGGGCGATGTTTTCCGACAAATTACATATCATAGCTTTGATTCACTCTCGATTTGAAGACACCAAATCAATTAATTATTCACTTTGTCTGGGCTGAATAAGTTGCCTGAGTGGATATATTCCGAAGTTTATAATTTTGGAGTCGTAAAATCGAGAGAAAATTGTTTTTTTTCTATTAGGACGCTCTTTCGTAGACCGCAGCGTCGCTTAACTTCAGGCAAGATGGCGGTCTATAGTAAACTTACTAAAGCTAAAAAAAATAAGATTTTAAGTTTTTAAGCTAAACTTAAGCCGCGCCGGTGTCTGCTCACCGAAATCTTGAATAACTACGCAGCATTCTTCTTCCAAAAATTTATCCCACTTCAAAAAAGGAGGAGGTTCTCAATCCTGTATATGTTTTTTTAAAGTGGTAACTTCTCTGGGCACAGACATAATTTTCGTGGGCTGTAAATTGAATTCTAGAGTCACGCTCGGGAATGATAAGAGATCTTCAGGTAAACTTGGGACTATGACCATTCTCATGACCATGCCGTACGGGTTCACCCGCGTAGTTTCCAAAGTAATAAATAAAATATAAATATCGGTGGACAATTCACACACAACACCATCTGACCCCAAACTAAGCAAAACTTGTAATATGGCGGCCAGATAGCTGATATAATACTTAGTACCTGGTTGACCGAGCTTTGCTCGGTTTTTTTAATGATATTTAGGCAGGTACGAATTACGTAATGATGACTTACTTAGACCTACTTAGATACGCATTAAATGCGTTTATAAAAGACTCTAAGTATAAGATTTTCTCAGAAAACAAAGAAAAGTCCCGAGTGCATCCATCAGGATTCGAACCGGGGCCTGTTGACTCCGAGGGCGAGCATATTCCGTCTGAGCCATTTAGACTTAAAGAACAGTGGCAAATGAAAGTTATCGTATTTTAATGACATTGTAGGATTGACTGCCCTAGTGGCTTAGTTGGTAGTAGCTCTGCCTGCGAAGCCGAGGGTCGTGGGGTTCGATCCCCACCCAGTGCAAATATTTGTGTGATGAATTCAAATGTTTGCACTGTGTCTGGGTGTTTCTATGTATAGTAAGTATGTATTTAAAACTATATAAGTATGATATCAGCTATCTGGCTGCCATCACACAAGCTTTGCTTAGTTTGGGGTCAGATGGTGTTGTGTGTGAATTGTCCACCAATATTTATTTATTTATTTATTATTATTTATTTTCATTTCTAAAAAAGGCGCATAAAATGATGTTTTAAAAAAATAAAACCTAGCTAGATCGATTTATTGTCCCCGAAACCCTCTGTATACATAATTTTATGAAAATCGTTCGAGCCGTTTGCGAGATTCAGATTCTATATAATATATATACCTACAAGAATTGGTCGTTTAAAGGTATAAGATATAGTTGTAAATACATATTTATTATACATAGAAACACCCAGACACAGTACAAATATTTGAATTCATCACACAAATATTTGCACTGAGTGGGATTTGAACCCATGACCTTCAGCTTCGCAGGCACAGTTACTACCCACTAAGCCACGAGGCCAGTCTAAAAGTGAGCTATCCAATTCTGAATTATAAGTTTTCACTTCTATCGGCAGTTCCTATGACTGACAATTTTTTTGTTTGTACTCGTATAAGTAGGTATGTTACGCGATGGCAATTGTGAATCAATTTTGATGGTTATTTTTCGTTTGGTAGATCATAGTTCAGAGGTAGCAGGGGAAGAGGTAGGTAGGTCCCATTAAAATTTTATCGGAATCAGTGTGACGATTTTCGAAATAATGAACAAAAATCTAAAATATTCCTTAACGTATTTAGATGACGATATTGATAGATTATTATGAAATTTGGTCAAATATCTGAATTTAATTTTAAATTGTAGTCAAGGTTTTTTTACGAAGATAAAAAATTGGTTGCCTGTAAAGTCGTTATACGGGTGAAAGTTTTACGTGACAACGACTTTGAGTGGTAAAATAATTTTACGGAAGGGACGCGTGCCTTTCACTTTTTATGTCTGTCTCTCTCGCTCTTAGGCGGGCTAACCATGCCCGAGTGGAAGGGACGCGTGCCTCTCACTCGCTCTCGTTGTGAGCGCATAACGTGAGCGGAGCGTAACGCAGTTTCTTGAAGTGTCACCCGGCAAACCAATTTATAAGACGTTGTCACGTCAAAAAATATTATAATTGTGTTTATTTATACATAATAATATATTATTAGTAGTATAACTCTAAACGGTTAGTACGTGTCGAAAAATAATTTACAATATAACATAATAGAAAAAGTTTGGGAAACAAGAAACCGTTTACCGGATCCACGAACCTCGTTACAACTCCGCCGTTGCGGCGTTATGCCTCGTTGTAAAATAACGGCCGTTAACGGCGGCTATAACCGTGCGCGTGCCGGTAACGATATCGGAAATACACAACTAGTTTTATCGCGATGGGCTTATTTGTTAATGCACAAGCTGGATACCGCGGTTCCACTTTTAGAGAAACGTTTCTTATTTCAGTTTTATCTAGTAATTATTTTTAGAAAAAACAATATCTAACAACAAAATTAGTAGTCATTGGGACCGCCCAAAGAAGTGGAAAAGAAGAATTTTAATATTGGAGAGCACAAATGTAAACTAAACAGATATTATACTGCTATTACGCCCACAGCGTTTCACCTGTAGGTACCATCCCGGACACTCGCACCGCGCTCAACGCTCTCTTGAAGGCGAATCCGGAATGTGATATTTTTGATGATACATGGCGACATGTAATGTCTATTTGTTTGTCATATTGTAAATCTGACGTATAAACGGTGTATTTACCAACATTTCATTAGTAATTTTTTTACATTTTTGCCACTTTTTCAAAGTAATTTATGTTGTAAAATCAAAATTATTATAAATCAAAAGTACTTTTTGTTGTTAGAGATTAGTAAATTAGACTAATCTCACATATTTTCATATTTTGTACATTGTTATATTGTGTTTAAAATATATGTTGTGTTGATAATTATAATTGGCGACTTGCCGTTTTAATTGATAAATAAATAAATGGCGTCTAACACGCACGTCCTGCGGCGCTGTTAAACCTCCTCTCAGACACTACGCTGCTGTTTCAGCATGTCGGTGACACGAAGTCATAAGATTTTCTCTTATCAAAACAACATTCAAAAGAAACGCTAAAAACAATCTACGTCTAATATACATCTTCATATCTCGCCCACAAGCCAGCGGTCACCTACAAGCGCTAATATCGGAGCACTAACATTCATCAAATGGAATATTGAAATAGATTTGCGATTTTAATAAAATTTTAATACGATCCCAATGGGCTTCATTTGTTTTAGGGATGTTACTCATTCTCAACTATAGTTCCAAAAGTCGGATCCTCCGATCCGTCCGATCTTGACGAACTTTGAGTCGGATTTATATTGGTTCAATTGGATATGAAACATTGGGCCCTTCGGAAGCTCATCTCATTTTGAAAAGCCGTTCCGAGATCTTGGTCGACGTAATACGACCAAAATGCTGGCGTTTATTTCACTCAACTCATGCATAACTTTGCCGTTCAGCGTGGGAATGCCATGATCATCCTGACTATCTTTAGAATTTCATTGGTCTATGGATAATTACTAAAATACTTGGATGAGTAGATACATTTTTAATATGTACAAGTTTTAACTTATTTATACTGCATGAACTGCCCACTAAATTTGGATTATGATCTAACTTTCTCTGTCTAGAACTGCACTGCATTCGTTAAAGATAGTTCTCATTGAAAACAACTCATTTTAGTGTAAGTTTTGTATTGGCTTGGAATCTACTGGATGTGGTCAACAAACCCCTTTAAATGTACGTAGCTCAAGATTTTAAAGCACACTTTGGAAACTTCGCGGGTGAAACAGAAGTGAACAGAAATTTTATTTCCTTCACGAGTAAGACGCTTGAGCTCAACTCACAGGCTACGGACAAATCTATGTGTGGTGCGCCAAAAGCAGTTCTCACTTCAAAAAGCTCTTCGAATCCAGTTCCGATAATTATTTATGAATCCATCTCCGAGACATCTACGTTGGATGGATATTCAATATCTAGAATCATTAAACTCTGTGGAACGACTAATGCTGATTTACCGTAGAAAGATGTTACTTTCACCCGAATACGAATATTTACAGAGAAAGTTATTTATTTGAAAAGTAAATTTATACACACAGTGTTATTGGTGATACGATTTTAACGCACTTTAAACAAGGAGGAGGTTCTTAATTTAGTTTTATGTAAATATGGTTGGCGATAGCTTTGCAAATTATGAAACGATTTTTTTGTTTTGGTTCTGCAGAGGTAAATATAGGTAGGTATACTACATAGTACAAAGAAGTTACGGCTGGTCTAGTCGGGAGAACGGCGCCTGCCGATCCGGGTTCAAACCCTCACACGCACCACTGTCTTTTTTGAAATCATGTGCGTAATGCCGTTAACTTAAAACGGTGAAGGAAAACATCGTGAGGAAACCGACATGTACCTAGAATCTTTCGAAGTCATGTGTCATCCACCAACCCGCACTGGGCCAGTGTGGTGGATTATGGCCTTAACTCTCTCCTTACGAGAGAAGGCCCGAGTCCCAGCAGTGGGAACATTCAGTGGGCTGTTGGTGATGATGATGACACAGAACAAAGATGAAAGTTTATATATTTAATACGTGCATATTTAATGCACGTATTAGCAGAGAAACATCGATCATTTTAAAGGATTATAATGTAATATATTTTAATAAAAATTGCGCTTACACTGCATACGCTGGCTGAACCCTGTGAGCTAGATCAAAACAGTGTACAGCAATATTGTATCCCTTCAAAAGGTCTACAAAAAGTTTGCAATGAAATATGTCTATCTCTTAGGAATACCTCACATTAACCATTTTTATTAGTATTTGTATTTAGTATCAGCATTGCACCCGTGCGAAGACGGTGCGGGTCGCTAGTATTTTTATAATAAAGTCGGTGCTTGGTTTTTTCGAAGAAAACTAAATGATTTATATCCATACATATAAAACCTGACCGTACAGCTGCGGTCCACACCGCGATTGGAAAACTAACCAGACTAAGCGAAAACTAGAACAGAGCGATCCAGCAGGCTTCCCTCGGGGGCTCGCTACACACGGGAGAACGGACATCACTGTTTCTGCTTTTTAAATAAATACACGGGTAACTCACGTTTGCTATACAGTCAGTCTAGTCCGACGTAACTTTCGATCGCGTTCAGCGATCATTTTCAAGGAGAGTGTTTTCTTAAAAGAAATAACAGGAAATTTGAGTGTGATAAAAAGCAGAAACAATTTTAGTGTAAAAACTAACCTGGTTATTACTCATTTTATAGCATATTTTCAGTGCTACACGAGCTGCGAACACTAATAATAATATAACACTAACAATAAATAAACAGAAAAAGCTATGATTGTGTATTTACTACACAATCATAGCTTTACGCACGGTGAATCCATGGAATGCTAAGAAGATCGTCTCTCTAGTGGTAGAACTCCTAGCAAAGTCCGCCTGGGGAAGTACCACACCTTTGCCAATTACTCTACCGCCAAACAGTAATGTAAAAACATTATTGTGTTCCGGTTTGAAGAGCTATGTTACCAGAGAAATTACAGGGCTTCGAGATATAACATCTTAGATCTCTGGGTGATGAGCGCAGTGCCGTGCTAGGTAATGATTTGGACTCTTCATGTTCCAATAGTTGCGTGTCACTGTGATGTTATGTGGCAGGCATGTTGCTTACCATCAGGCACATGTCCTGCTCGTCTCATCACTTCCTATTTAAAAAAAAGGCTATATTATATGTACTGCTACGAGCGAAGCCAGATACGGAAGAAGCGGACTGCTAATTTTTAAATACATTTTAGTAGGTGTACGAGTAGTTTAGTAGGTATACTTCAGCTTCATATTTCAATTCTCTGTCTGGTGTAATTCTGGGGAAGACTCGTTTCATAGGAGAGTTCAGTGAAGGTCACGCACACCATTCCCTCCGCACGG
Organism: Ectropis grisescens; assembly: GCA_017562165.1. Lineage (NCBI taxonomy): Eukaryota > Metazoa > Arthropoda > Insecta > Lepidoptera > Geometridae > Ectropis > Ectropis grisescens. Next base: position 713,122 of record CM029797.1, on the reverse strand, counting down.
CCAGAGCTCGCCTCCCTCCTACCGACTGGACTTAGATTTTAGAGCTTTTGTCCTTTGTGCAAAATTTAATTTTGTTAGATTTTAATTTGCATACGTGTGATACGTGAAATTTAGCTTCACTAGCTTCTAAAGTGAAAAACCAGTTGAGTCAAAGCTAATTTCATTAAAAATACTTAGTATCTACATAAAAATGTTTACAACAGGTCTTAGCGAAATCAAATTAAATGGAAATAAACAAATAAGGTAACATAATAAAAACATACATTCTTCAAACAACACTATCAAATGTAGTTTTTTACAAACATTAAATGTCAAATTTAAAAATAAAGTTTTAGGTTTCTAGTTAAAAAAAATTACAAAACTTATTTATAAACTCTCAACTCCTATTTTCATTCCTTAAACCACCTTATTCGCATTAATATTTATAAGCAGCCTAAGTGCTTTTACAGGCAATATACTACCTTTGTACCAAAATCATTTAAAGCGCTATAGTAGTGTAAGCAAGTGACAGACAGACTGGGGTTCCTTTCGCATTGTATTATTACGAGTATTATTAAAGATTGCTCTTGTATGGAATACTAGTTTGCACCTTAGTGCTGGGTCGGCTAAGTACCAGTTTGAGGCTCTGAATTCGATTAAGAGACGGGCTGAAAAGCTTATTGGCAACAACCTGAGATAAAGAATAAGTAAATAGATTAGGGTTTTCCGCACGGTTCCTTTGTATGAACCAGCTATGGCAACACATGATGAGCCGCCACAAAAGTACGAGACTTCTAAAAGACAAGAGTGATCAGACCCGTGCTTTCGGTGTATGGCGTTTGTTCTAACTTTATACGTAATATAAGTAAACTTTTTGGTAACAACTCATTGCTGGTTAATCAAATTTTAACCAACTTTAAAAAAGGAGGTTCTAAATACGGTTGGATGTTTTTTTGTAAGTATTTTACGTGATAGCGTTGCCAGTTGTGAATCGATTTTGATGGTATTTTTTGTTTGGTCATAGTCCAGAGGTGGTCGTGGATAAATGTTATTGATCAGTGCGGCGGTTTTTGTTTGGTCATAGTCCAGAGGTGGTCGTGGATAAATGTTATTGACCAGTGCGCCTGTTTTTGTTTGGTCATAGTCCAGAGGTGGTCGCGGATAAATGTTATTGACCAGTGCGGCGGTTTTGTTTGGTCATAGTTCAGAGGTGGTCGCGTATAAATGTTATTGATCAGTGCGGCGGTTTTTGTTTGGTCATAGTTCAGAGGTGGTCGCGGATAAATGTTATTGACCAGTGCGGCGGTTTTTGTTTGGTCATAGTTCAGAGGTGGTCGCGTATAAATGTTATTGACCAGTGCGGCGGTTTTTGTTTGGTCATAGTTCAGAGGTGGTCGCGGATAAATGTTATTGACCAGTGCGGCGGTTTTGTTTGGTCATAGTTCAGAGGTGGTCGCGTATAAATGTTATTGATCAGTGCGGCGGTTTTGTTTGGTCATAGTTCAGAGGTGGTCGCGGATAAATGTTATTGATCAGTGCGGCGGTTTTTGTTTGGTCATAGTCCAGAGGTGGTCGCGGATAAATGTTATTGACCAATGCGGCGGTTTTTGAAATATGAATAAAAAACTAAAATTTGATTTCATGTACATATTTAGACGATGACGTAGTGATAGAGGTTCAGGTGAAATTTGGTTAAGCGTATGAATTTAATTTTAAATTGAAGTTAGTTTTAGATTTTTCACAGAAAATTATGTTATTGGCTTACATCGCGAAATTGGCTTGAAGATACTCCTTAGACGGCTAGAAATATCATATGAAGTAGTTTTTTGATACGACATCTCTAGTGGATGTAAAAGTGCGGAGTCAACAAGAGCTCGCTAAGCCTCGTTTGCTCCAGGAAAACATCAGGAGTGTGCGATATCGACTGCCGCTGTTAGAGGTCACTGGCCATAGACTATGTATCTATACTTGGTAGAAGAGACATCTATTATCTACAAGATTTTTTTAAGGAATAGAATAACGAGACGAGCAGGCCACGTACCTGGTGGTAAGCAACACGCCTGCCCATAACAGCACAGTGACACGCAGCTATTGGAACATGAAGAGCCCAAGTCATTACCTAGCACCGCACTGCGCTCCTCACCCGGAGGTATAAGGCGTTTTATCTCTTAGCCCAGTAGTTTCTCTTGAATCATTGCACTTCAAACCGGAACACAGTAATATTTTCGCATGTATGCAGTCTCAGCACATTAAATGCTCCAACTGCTGGTAGTTTGAGCCTTGTCTCATAAGGACAGAGTAAAGACCATAAGCGATGACACATCATTGATCAAATGTAGTGTTAACACATAACTTCGAAAGATGTCTTTTTGTATTTTTCCGAGTTTTCTGTTTCAATTTGAACTACAAAACAAACGTCCATAAAATACAAAAAGTCAATCACGTTGATATTAGACTAAAAACCAAACAGTAATTAATACTAGCAATACAAATAAAAACGAATACCAAATTTTAATTTTATTTACCTATACTTACACTTGCCGCCATATTTCTTGATGTTAAGCAACGATGCGGTCAACGATGGAGCATGCTTACATAAAAAACCGACTCTCGATATAAAGCAACCAAGAGTATAGCTATTGGGAAAACCCACTCAGGCAACGCATTCAGCCTAGATGTTCTTATCATAAATATGTCATGTATTGCTTGTAAAAAATAAATTTCATAGTGTTGTTGGAGGAATGTATGTAATTATTATTTCACAGTACTTATTTATGATTTTATTTGTTCACTTAGAGTCAAACCACTTTGTTCGAATATTTAGAATGACAATCATGAAAGGATGTCACTTTGTCGACGACTTTTCCTTAAAAATACTAATTTCTGACAAATCGTCCCTTCTGTACAATCGGCTAGTCCCCGCGGTCCCAGAGGGCACATGTTGTGATCACGGGTGTTGCTGTCTCGCTCTTTCAATCAAGCTAAACCCATTTACACGAGGAAAGGGCGATAGCCGAGATATTGTTAACGTTTTGTGACTTTGTTGTGAACTAGCTCTGTCCCGCGGTTATGACTGTTTTTTTAATATACAGCGACGAGACGAGCAGGACATGTGCCTGATGGTAAGTAACATACTTGCCACATTACAGCGCAGTGACACGCAGCTATTAGAACATGAAGAGTCCATATCATTACCTATCACTGCACTGCACTCGTCACCCAGAGTTATAAGTTGTTTTATTTCCCCTGTGCTTCCGTGAAGATGTTGTTCCGGCCCTGTCATTTTTCTGTAAGCATTGTCCTTCAAACCGGAACATAGTAATATTTGCACATTACTACTTGACGGTAGAATAACTGGCAAAGGTGGGGTACTTCCCCAGGCGGACTCTGCTAAGAGTCCTACCACTACTAAAATAATCTTAATACAGAATGTACGTAATAAAATGTTTGTAATATTCGCCTATGCGTTAGTGTTTTTACAAAATCCAAATAATGGCGGTTTTTTGAGTAGATGAATGATAATTACATTAATTTAGATTTTTTTAACCCCCGAACAAAACAAAAAAAGGGATGTTATAAGTTTGACGTCAATGTCTGTCTGTGTGTGTATCTGTCTGTGGCACCGTAGAGCTCAAACGGATGGGCCGATTTCGATGCGGTTTTTTATTTTAAGGTTAATACCCGTACAGATGTTAACCAAACATAGCTAAGATGTTTGGTTAATGTCAATTCAAGATGGCCGCCTCCACAAAATGGCGGACAAAATATTTCTTCACAACCTACCTCAAAATGGGTATCAAATGAAATGGCTTGACTAGTAGAATACTATATACTATAAAAAAATAAAATCCAAGATGGCCGCCACCACAAAATGGCGAATTATATTATTTTTTTCACTACTGCCTCAATATGGGTATCAACCGGCAAAGGCAAAAGGCAAAGGGCTTGACTAATAGAATGTTGACAGATAACAAATCCGAGACAGACAGGGGTTAGTCAAAATTTTTAATTTTGTTCTTGTATGGTTTCGTTGTGACGAGATTATTTTAAACAACAAATTCAACAACAACAAAAAAACTACTATTTTGAAGCTAAGAGATTGCAGAAATTTGATGTATTTTTGTACCAGTTGATACGTGTATTTATTTAGGCTAATGAGTAGATACGAGTAGTTCTGAAAACTGGATAAAAAACTCGTTTTGCTGGCGGGGACTGCTTAAAGATAAAAATAATTTATTAACATAACACAAGGAAAAGTACACATAATTTATTTATAAATGTAAAGATGAAACAAAATCAATCGGTAACTCAGTGTACACAAGTGAAGATTGTTACTAACCTAACCTAACCTAAACTAAGCACAAAGCTTGTGTCTCAGGATCGAGCGCGCGAGTACCAAGTTATTAAAATAATTATGTTTT